>OY723387.1:5799351-5947863 GCA_963210295.1 Ophion ellenae | reverse complement strand
CCAAGCGGTGTAGGCGATTCTGCCAACTAGAGGGATCTGAAATGAAAAATTAAAAAAATGTACTTCTGGTATGAGCGGATGATTTTTTGAACTTTTGAAAATGACGAAAATGGCAAGCTATAGAAAAAGGTTGGATTTTCGACCAGAAAATTATTTTTATAATTTGTTATTATCATTATCATTTTAAGAATATGATCAGGGGTCAGTGCGAATTGCATTCTCGATTGATCGTTGTCTCTCACCGGGTTGGCCTGAAGAGTCGAAAAGCTTGGAATTTTTATTCAATTCTGCTTCTTCGCCCAAAAGAGCAAAGTTTGGAATTTTATGAGAGAATACGACCTGTAAGCCTGTAATCCTTTCAACAAAAACAAAAATTGTCTATCTAGCAGAAAGACGTTATTTTTCACAAACTCTCACTCTGAATCAGCACTCTTTTGCGGTCAACTTTTACAAATGTAAATGGGCGCATATAAACATTACCATTTCCCAGTTTGTTGCAGCAATTGCTAATTCTCATTGATTTGCTTAGGGTGATAGTAATAACAATAATGATTATTTTTAGTATTTGTAGTACGTTATTATTATTGTTATATAAAACAACACGTATAAAATATGTCGATATCAGTATTATACAAAATAATGCGAGCGAAATATGTTATGATCATTATTATATAAAATAATGAGTATAAAATATGTTTAATTATTACTATATAAAATAATACGTATGAAGTATGTTATAATTGTTATTATTTTATTGACACTATTATGCTTATTTGATGCCATAGCAACGTATACACGTCGCTTCATTTCTCTATCTCTCTCCAACTTCGTTTGGCAGTTGAAATAACCTGTTTAAAAAAAAAATTTATCATTGAAAAATTAACGTTCAAAAGATTGCTTCATTCAAGTAGAAGAATGACGCATAATGTCTTGAGGGACAGAACGGAAATAATTTCCCAGAAGAAATCAAGTTTGACGAGTGTAGATCAATTGCATCGTTCATCGGGAGTTCAAGTACATCGTAAAAATCCGAAGAGGACACGAGTTCGGTACGAGCTCGTACATACATATGGCTATACATACATACATACATACATACAAACAAACATATATATATATATATATATATATATATATATATATATATATATATATATATATATATATATATATATATATATATATATATACTTTTTGAAATTAAGGATCCGCTATTTTTCGATATGTTCCATCTGTACGGGGTCCTTCCCCTATACGTGCTCACCTTATTCCACTTTTTCTTCCCCCTTTGTATCGCATTCACCATGACATTTCCAACATGGGCACAGGGGAACTGCGGAAAATCCATACCGATACAGCCGGTCCCAAGTTCGTTTTTCAGTTTCTGATCTACGTCGCGTTTCGTCGAGAGTTCTATCCCATTCACGATGCACAATATAGTGAAATCCCATTCAAATGGGACATTTTTTAGCAAAATTTGATAGTGAAATTGAAGAACTTTTTAGTGAAATTTAGGTGTATTTTCGACATTCAGGGAAACTTATTTAGAGAAACGCAAATAAATCTTTCACGTAACGTAAATTTAGGGATTTTTTTACAAAAGCAAAGTTGTCGATAATTTTAGTGAATTTTGTCGAGAAAAATGTATGTTTGCCGAAATTTTGGGAAAGTTCTTATCGAAATTTAACAATGTTTTTAGTCAAATGGAGACAAATTTGAAAAACTTTTTCTAGACACTAGGGATTTTTTTGGAGAAAGTATTCCGAGAATTTGTGGAACTTTTAGACAAATTTAGGAAAAATTTTAGACAAATTTAGGAAAAAATTTAAGACAAATTTGGGAAAATTTAGGTTTATTTAAGACAAAGTATGGAAATCTTTCCAGACAATTTTAGGGAAATATTTTCGAGAAATCTGATGTTCTGTGGACCGTCCTCAATGTTTTCAAAATCCCTATAGGTCAAAGAAAACGCACGCGGACAAAATTATACGTCAAGGAATTCGCAAAAGGGAGTCGAAACGAGTGAAAGTGCGTGCCGCGAAATTGCCGGGTATCCCACAGCAAGTACTGCGCGTTTTGAAGATACTGCGCCACGAAAAGTTTCTCGATCTAGTGGAAGAGTATTTCAAACCGTTCGCGGGGTCGGAAGAGCCGAGCGACGAGGCGCCGATTCGACAGTCGGCAGAGGAGAGTTCTGCAGTGCCGAGGGACGATGAAAAGAAGGAAAAGGAGCTCTGCAGCGAGGAGAGGGAAACTACTTGATCGACTGTCCTTGCCGCCAGGAAATTTGAATTATAATAAATGATTCTTGTATCAATAACGTGTGTGTATATATATTTATATATTTAAATTAAATCGTAATGGAACATGGCAAAATAGTGTATTTACAAAAAATTGATTTTGTTCCCTTAAAGGAAACATGTACTCATATATATATACAGGATGGCCTATTAGAAATGTTACAAATCAACATTTTACCAAAAACGTTTTTTTTACCCCTCACAAAGTACAATCTTACATTTAAAACATTTTTTATTACAATGCATACATTCCGAAATGTCAATTCGTAACTTTTTATGTAGGCCAAACTGTAGATAAGCTCGAACAAATTATTTTTAATTGTATGGCGGTGAGACCGCCGCGTCCCTTGAGCTATAAATATATATACATATATACTTATATATTTTGGTACTATGAAAAATATTTAACTAAAATATATAACAATGTATGTATATATATATATATATATGTGTGTGTGTGTGTGTGTAACGGTCCGATGAAAACTATATCAATGTATATTTACAGGGTGACAATAATACGGTGGCCACGTATTTTTTGAAGGCCTGCCACGAAGATTTTATAACCGAGAAAAATATGATATTTAATAATCATCCAAGTCCTTTTCGAGAAAAAAAATTCCAAATTTTTGTGCTAAGTAGTATTAGCTTAACAAATCAAGCATTCCGAAAAAAAATCTATTCTGCGTACAGCGGAATGAAGATAATTAAATTGCGAATACGACACACTCCTGAGAACCTTTTAACAATGTTACAAGCCAACATTTCACCAAAAACGAATTTTTTACCCCTCACAAAGTAAAAAATTACATTTAAAACATTTTTTATTGCAATGCATACATTCCGAAATGTCAATTCGTAACTTTTTACGTAGGCCAACCTGTAGATAAGCTCGAACAAATTATTTTTAGTTGTATGGCGGTGAGACTGCTGCGTCCCTTAAGCTATAAATATATATACATATATAGTTATATATTTTAGTACTATGAAAAATATCTAATTAAAATATACAACAATATATATATATATATATATATATATATATATATATATATATATATATATATATATATATATATATAACGGTTCGATGAAAACTATATCAATATATATTTACAGGGTGACAATAATACGGTGGCCACGTATTTTTTGAGGGCCTGGCACGAAGATTTTATAACCAAGAAAAATATGATATTTAATGACATTCCAAGTCCTCTTTGAGAAAAAAAAATTCCAAATTTTTGTGATGGGTAGTATGAGATTAAAAAAACGAGCATTCCGAAAAAAAATCTATTTTGAGTTCAGCAGAATGAAGATAATTGAATTCCGAAAACGACGCACTCCTGAGAACCGTTTTTTAAATGAAATTGAATTTCATTTGTGCATTTTAAAAGGCATCTTCTATCATATTTCTCTTGATGTAGAAATGTTACACAAAAAAATCTCAGAATTGTATTCGGAATTGAATTGTCTTTATTCTGGTGTATGCGAAATGGAATTGCGATTTGTTCGATTTTTCCGGCCAATTCTATTATTATAGTAAATGACAAAAATACGCTATGACTTTTTTCGAGAGAAGTCTTGAAGAATCATTAAAAATCGTATTTTTGTCAGCAGCAAAACTTCCGGGCAAGACCGTTGAAAAACACTCGGTCACCTTATAATTTTCACCCTGCGTATATTTTGAAATGTATTTTTCAATCGAACCGCAGTTTGGGGTGTGACAAGATTCTTCAAGGATTCAAAGTCTCGTTTCCGTATCGTCAATAACGATGGCCGGATTCGAGGCAGCCCATTTTTCCTTGATAGACAGTGCGTTTTTGGCAGGTTTGTTCTTGAGATTATTGATGCCGGCGTAATGATCCTCGATCTCACGGAGCGTTCTGCCCTCCGTCTCTGGCAGAATGAAGTAGAGTATCGTACCAGTGAGAAGATTAATGGCGGCGTAGAAGAGAAACGTACCCGCGAGTTCCATCCCATTCACCATATAAAGGAAAATCTTGTTCGATATCGAAGTGAATATGTAACCGATCGATGCTGCGACACCAGTCGCACCGGCTCGGACCTGTAATAACCAATTCCATCAACGCATTTAAAGAAATTTCGAAATAGTCTCGAAATTAACATTTTTAGGGATTTTTCACCAGAAAATTGGGTAATTTCTTCAGACATTTTTCACCAGAAATTTGGGGAAATGTTTTACAGACACTTGGGGCGGAAAAACAGATTTGCAGATGAGTTTAGGACATTGTTTTACAGTTCAGAGAAATCGAAGGTCTTTTTTTAGAGAAATTTGGGTATCATTTAGACATTTAGGATATTTCGAGAAATTCAGACAAATCTTGCAGGGTAATTTAGAGAATGTTTTCAGAAAAATTAAGTTGTGGATAATTTCAGGAAATTTTGTCTAGAAAAACGTGTGTTTAGTGAAAGTTATGGAAAAAATTTCACAGAAATTTAGGCATTTTTTTTAGAACAATGGAGGCACATTTGAAAAACTTTTTTTTAGAAAAAAGTGTTCATAAGGATTGAGGGAATTTTTTTAGAGGATTAAGGGAATTGAGAAAATGTTTGGGTAATTTTTTTAGGGCGCCTAAGGAAATCTTTTTAGAGAATTTTAGGCAATCTTCTAGCGAAATTCAGGGAATTTGTGTTGAGAAATTAAGGGTTTTTTTAAATTAAGGGATTTATGTTAAAAAAACCTTAATTTCTGAAAAGACTTCCGGTTGGGAACGCGTAGCAGGCAGACCGGAGCTGCAGTGAGTTCAAACGGAATAAACAAAAAAGTAGAATTGAGGGCGAAGTGGGAAGAAAGAGTGAGGTGAGAAGACAGAGTGGCAAACCGAGACGGTGTGGGAGTGAAAGCAAAGTGGGGGACAAAGTTTTTTGTGGAAAATCCGTGTGAGAAAAACCGAGCGTGGAGCGAAGAGGTTATGCACGAGGCATAGGAAATGAGCGGGAAAGAAGGGACACGGCAAGGGAAAGAGCAGGAGAGGGAAGGCAGCGCCACCGCCGGACAAGGCAGTGAGGAGCTAGCGGAGGTACAGGAAAGCGGCGGAGATGGCACCAGTGTGTGGCGCGGGAGAAAAGAAGCAGGAAAGAAGGGGCGAGGAAGGCCTAGGAAAGTAGCTAGCGGCGAACGCACAGAACCAGTCGGTATTATAGACCGGTTCTTTATCAAGGGAGGAAGCGAGGATGTTGCGTTTGTGACGAGGAACAAACTAATGCACTCGCCATGCAAAAGTATGGAAATGGACGAGGAAAAGGCGGACGACCCAGAAGAGATGGAAGGAATGGAAAAGATAATCGGGGAAAAGGGAGACACTTTGAAAATAGCAGCGAAGAAGGACGAAGTGAACGCGACGGGCGAGCAACCACGACAACACTACGAAGAAAAGGAACGGGGACACGTGAGTAAGGAGAAAGAAAAGAACGGTGACAGCCCGGAGGAAGGGACGAGAAATTTGGAGGAACGAGTTAGAGAAATACTAAGTGTCGGTCTTCGGAAAATAAAAGAGGAACTGAAGAAGGAGATTGCGCCGCTTCCGTGCAGATGCGAGGAAATGAACAGAATAATTGAAGTGTTGCTGGGAGAGGCGGAGCAATGGAAGTTGAAGGCATACAGAGAGGCAGTACAATGGAATAAGGAAAAGGAGGAATTAACGAAGGGCCTGTACGGATGGACAAAGAGGGCAATGGAATTGGAACAAGTAATAAAGAGAGGGGAAAACCAAGAAAGAAACAGGGGTAGCTGGCAAGATCGGGAAGAACAATTCGACGAGAATAACAACAACGAGACGGCGAACGGGAGAGGAAAACGAGTCCCAGGGACCCGAAGTGGGTCAGAACCGGAAGAGAATCGCAGATTCGAAGAGCGCGGGAGACAGAAAGGGAGAGAAGAAGAGGTGCACGAGACTCAGCAAGAGAACAACACGGAAACAGCAGAACAAAGGGAAGAGATATCGACACCAAGCGGAGAAGAGAAATGGGAGAAGGCGAGGAACAGGAAGAAAGGAGGAGAAGGCAGGGGCAAGTAGAAACAAACGATAATGGAAGCAGCAATTCGGCATCTCCGGTAGCTCACCGTATGAGAGAGACACCGAAGGAAAACGGGGGGAGAGAGATTCGCCGGCAAGGAAGCGGGCCACGACGTCCAGGTCCGATGGGTGAAGGAGAATGGAGAGCGGAATGCCAAGAAAGAAGACGGCGGAAGAAGAATGTTAAGGGGTTACCCCCACTTGCGATTTTGAAAAAAACGATTTTTTTTTATTGCATTGTTTTGAAGTATAAGTATCTGAGAATATGTCCTGAAAATGTCAAGTCGATCCGAACAAAATTGACTGAGATATGAGCGTTGAAAGAGAAGAATCCGCGTTGAAAGAGCGTTGAAAGAGAAATTTTAAACGCGCGGAAAATTGCACAGAATGTGAGTCGAATGGTAAGGACGAGGCTGGGTTTGGAGGTCAAAATAGGTAAGGTAATAAAGGAAGGCGGGGGGGGGGCAGTGGTAACATTCGAAACGATGGGCGAAAAAATACGGGTAATGAAACAGGTTAGAAAACTGCAGGGTCAGGCATTTCGATCGAGGACGACCTGACACATAGGGAACGAGAAGTGAAGAGATGGATTGTGAGAGAAGTGGATCGGAGAAGACGGGAGGGGCAAACAACAAGGGCAGGGTACGGCAAAATGTTGGTGAACTGAGAATGGTGGTACTGGGTGGAACGAGAGGGGCAATTGGTGAATGAGAGTGTTTTTTTCGAGGATAATGAGAGAAAAGGAGATTATAAAGTTGTATCATGGAATGTGGCGGGTATGAAGAATGCGATAGAGGCGAGCGACTTTCTGGAAAGATATGATGTGATATTGTTACAAGAGATGTGGATGGAAAGAAAATGGGAAGAAAACGCGTTAAGTAGAGTAGGAAAAGGGTACAATTGGTGGGTAAAGGAAGCAGTGCGGGAAAAAAGAAGAGGGAGGGCGAGCGGACTCCTAATTGGAATAAAAAAAGAAATAAGTGGAAACTGTGAGGTGGAGGATTGGAAATATGAAATGGTGATAAAAATAAGAAGGAACAAACTAGGAAAGAGCATATGGATTATAGAGGTGTACAACAGTGTTGGAATGAAGGAGCTCGAGAGCCCCTTGAGGGAATGCATAGAGAGAGGAGTGGAAGAGGGAGTAGGGATCGTAGTGGCGGGAGACCTGAATGCGAGAATCGGAACAAGTGCTGCAATCACAGAATGCGAGAAGACAGGAGGGGTGGCATAGGAAAGGAGATCGGAGGTCGAGGTGGTCAACACGGAAGGCAAAGATTATTGAGTTTCTGTGGAAACATGGGGTCAACGGTTATGAATGGGGGGGTGAGAGGGGACGAAGAGGGCAGAGTCACGTTCGTGGGAAATGGAGGGGAGGGGAACGGATCGGTATTGGACTTAATATTATGGTTGGAGGATGAGGAGGAAGGGTTAGTGAGCACGATCAAAGTAACTCCAAGGATAGAATCAGACCACCTACCAGTGATCTTCTTCCTGAAACGATAGGGGGGGGGGTGAAAGAAGCAGCAACGGGCGGAAGAGGGGAAGGGTACAGAGGAGCGAGGTAAGACTTAGATGGAAAATGGAAGAAAACAAAGCGTACGAGGAGGAAACGGAGAAAGCGAGGGTGAATGAAAAAGAAGGGAGCACAACGAACGAGAGATGGGAAAAATTGAAGAGAGCAATATGGAAGGGAGCGGCGGCCACAGGAGTGGTAAAGAAAGCCAAAGTAAATTTGAAGGGTTCTAATTGGCTGAGCAGAGAGGGAAGGGAACAAAGGAAACATCTATGGAAAGCATTAAAGAAATTTCTAAAAAAAAGGGACACAGGATCCAAGAAAAAATTGAGGGAGGAAAGGAAAAAGTGGAGGGAGCTAAGAGAACGGGAGAAAAGGGAGTGGATGGAGGGAAGATGGAAGGAGGTCAGGGCGAGTAAAAACATGACGGAGTGGTGGACGGCAATAAGAAAGTTTAGGGTTAGGAGGAGAGAAGGGGGGGGGGCTAACATTAGGAAAAAGGAGTGGGTGGTGTACTTTAAGAACCTAATGGGAGAAGAGGGAGAAACAAATGACGGGCAGGTACAAGAAATAAATGGAGAGGAGAGGGAAAAGGAACCCTGGGAGGACGAAGAGGACGACCCTAGGGAGAAAAGTTCGGAGGGGAACAGAGAGATTGATAAGGAAGAGGTATGGAAGGCGCTAAGGAGCTTGAAATACAGAAAGGCAGCGGGGGAGGACGGGATAACAGCGGAATTCGCAAAGAATCTGTCGATCAAAGCGAAAGAGGAAATATGGAAGATATTGAACGGTATCTGGAGGGAAGGGAAGATGCCGGTAAAGTGGGAGACGGCGAGAATCTTCCCATTAAACAAGTCGGGGGATGCGGAGGACGTAGGGAACTACAGGGGGGTATCATTATTAAACATAGGATACAAAATCTTGGCGGGAATAATGATCAAAAGAATTAATAGATGGGCGGAGAGAGAAAAAATTGTGAGGCAGAGTCAGGCAGGATTTAGGGCAAACAGGGGAACGAGAGACCACATATTCGTCCTGAATGCCCTTATCAATAATAAACTGAGGGGAATGGGGGGGGGGGGGAAGCTGTATGTTGCTTTTGTCGACATCAAGGCGGCGTTCGACAAGATCAACAGACGAATAATGCTTAGGAAACTTTGGGAGAAGGGGATCAAAGGAAATACGCAAAATGATAAGGGGGATATACGAGGCGACGACAAATGAGGTAATAACAAAAGAGGGAATATCGGAACAATTTGTAACGAGTAAAGGGGTAAGACAAGGATGTCCACTAAGCCCGACTCTGTTTGGCTTGACACTGGATGACATCGATGAGGAATGGGAGGAAAAATATGTGGGAGGGACAGTTATGGGAGGAAAAAAGTTTTACGCACTGAAGTATGCCGACGACATAGCTCTGGTGGCGGAGGAGGAAGAGGGATTGGAGGCGATGCTAAGGGGTCTGGAAAGGTTTGAGAAAGAAACAAAGATGGAAGTCAATCTAGAAAAAACAAAGATCATGGTGTTTAAAAGGGGGGGGGGCGAAAGAAAACGGAAGAATGGAAATACAAAGGGAAGAAATTAGAGGTAGTAAAGGAGTTTAAATATTTAGGATTTTGGTTCTCATCGAGAAACTCCATGACAAAACATCTGAATATGGTGGTGGCAAAGGCGCAAAAAGCAGCGAATGCGGTGTGGGGGGTGCTAAAAAGGGTCAAAATAGACGGACTCAAATATAGGTTGCAGCTCATGGACTCGCTGGTGAAGGCGGGAGTTTTATACGGGGTGGAAATTTGGGGGTGGAAAAGGAGAGAAGAGGTAGAGAAGCCGCAAGGTAGATATGTCAAGATGGCGATAGGGGTGGCACGAAATACGCCAAACTATTTATGGAAGATGGAAGCAGATAAGAGGAGCATTCAGGTAGAGGCAAGCGACTATCTGCAACAGGTAATGGACATGGGAAATGAAAGATGTCCAAAGATTTGCCTAAGAGAGGAAATCAGGAATATATTAAATGGGAACGAGTCGAAATGGGGAGGAGAACTGCGGGATGCGATGCAGGAGGTAGGGGAAGGGAGGATTCTAAAGCTGATGAGAGATGGAGGAAGTATAAGGGAAATCAGGAAGACCTTAGAAGAAGGTGTGGAAAAGAAAAGGGACCAAGACAGCCAAAAAGACTGGGAAGGTATAGACAGGTCCACGTTCAGTAAGGATTACAAGGAGATAAAAGAGAAGCCGGGAAGGGAAAAATACTGGGAGGAGGAGGGGACGGCAGGAACTGTGAAGGAAGAATGGGCAAGACTCAGGTGTGGTAACATAGGAAAAGCGGGGAAAAAGGGGTATGGGAACTGGATGTGCGGAACACATTTGGAAATGTGAGAAAGCAAGGGAGGAGATTAACAAGAACTGGGTGAACGCCGTGGACAGATGGAGAGAGGAAAGAGAAGGAGAAAATTTAAGAAACTTTGGTGGGTAAAAACGCTAAAAGGGGAAATACTGAAGGAAATATGCTACTACGTAAGGGAATTCGGTAGGCTAGCACGGGGAGGACAATATACTGCGGCGAATAGTTTTAAAAGTTAAACTACCAGTCAGTGACGAGACGAATGGCGGCTTAAGGCATTAGATATAAGGACTAGCATGTAAGAGCAACTGTAAACAAGAAAACAAGTGAGCGGGATATAAAAAACGCAAAGCGTTGTATAATGAGGAATAAAAGAATACAGAATACCTTCATTTCTCCACACAAATTTCCCGAATTTCTCCAGAATATTTTCCTCAATTTCTCTAGAAGATTTCCCTTGAAAAAATTCTAGAAAATTTAAGGAAATTTTCTAGAATTTTTTTCAGAAGAAATAAGTTTTTCTCAAAAAGATTTCCCTAAAAAAGGTTTCTCTGAATTGACTCTACAAAATCTCAAAATTACTCTACAAAATTGTCCCGAATAACAAAACAAAAAAAATGGCCGAAATTACTCTAAAAGCTGTTCACCCATTTTTAAGGGGAAAACATTTTTAGAGTAATTTCGGTAATTCTTTAAGAGTAATTTGGGACAATTTTGTAGAGTAATTTGGAGATTTTTTTAGAGTCAATTCAGAGAAACCTTTTACAGTAATTCATGAGAATTTTATACAGCATTCTAGAAAAGCTATTTAGAGTAATCCAGATAATTTTTTTAGAATAATGTAGAAACATTTTTTGGATTAATTTAAAGAAATTTTTTCGACTAATTTAGGGATTTTTTCGACTAATCTAGGGATTTTTTCGATTTATTTAGGGATTTTTTATCGAGTAATTTAGGGGATTTTTATGTTATTTGCAGAATTTTTTTCGAGTCATTTAGGGATTTTTTTTTTCGAGTTATTTCGGGTAATTTTGTCCCAAAACTATTTATAGAAAAAATGAATTTCGGGTACATTGTCACGAGGCTCTGCTATGCAGAAATATTCCAGAATTCTTCCGAAGATTGTTACGAAACGAAGGTTCAAAGGATCAACTAACCATGGCTGGAAAGACCTCGCCGGTGAGGACCCATGCTAGAAGTCTTATTCCCACGTGTGACAGGAATGCGGAGCCGATGAGGAGCGTCGTTGGCAGCCAGGTCCAAGCCACGGTGTCGATCAGCTCGTAGTTCAGCAGGTACGCGTAGATAGCGCTTAAGAGGAAGCACAGGCCGGTCCCGGTCAACGAGAAAAACGTCAACTTCCGTTTGCCGAAGAAGTGAATAGTGAAAACGCATGTGAGTGTGCCGACGAATTCGGCAACGCCGAGGAACACGACTGCCGTGTACTTTTCCATGGGTGCGTCCATCTTCTCGAATATGGAGACCGCGTAGGTTTGCAGGGTTGCCGAGCCACCGAAAGCGGAAGCGAAAAAGGCAATTGTCACCAGTAGGAAGGGCCTCGCGACGGATTTCCGTAAATACGGTCTCCACCAGGCTTCGCTCTTCGTGTAGTCGTCGTTCTGTCGATCGGAGGGTTTCTCGATCGTCATCATGATGGTTCGTAGCTCGTCCTGTACGTGAGCCGGGCTCGCCCATCCCCGTAGGAAGCAGAGAGCCTTCATGGCGTCCTTCGTGCGTCCCTTACCTTAACAAATATCATTTCGATATTTTAAGGAATTTCGGGACACTTGACGATATATTACCATTTCATTCAAATTTATACAATAAATTCTTTATCTTTTACCGTGGATTCGGGTTACTTTGATAAAAACTTTGGTTTGTTTTTTAATTCAAATTACGAATTCCGAAACGCGACGGAACGTTTTTTTTTACTGTTGGTAAGCCTGAATGTCTCTTAAGGCCTTATACGCGAAAAATTTCAAAAATTTTCATTTTTTTATTTTTTTAAATTTCATTAGCCTGAACGTTGAGGGATATTTTAAGCTTTACAGAATTGAAAAATTCCAAAAATAAGGTAATATTGCATTTATAATAGATACCGCGCGGCGCGCCCGACCGCCAACTATCACGTCATCATCACCTATCGTGTGAACCACAGGAACAAAAATTTCAATGACAAGAAAAATATAAAAAATAAAATACCGACAGAAAAATTGAGTAAAAAATGTTAAGTTTCGAATTTTTATTATAATAATTTTTTAAAATAATATTGCTGGCTCACACTGAAGATACATTCATTACGCAATTATAAATATGTTCATTTTTTTCAGACACCCACATCGTTATTCGTAAAAAACGAAAATGTGCGTCTTTATTATTATTAATAATTTTCTACAAAAAGCCTTCTAGAAAATAATTAATATTGATTTTATTGAGCAAGTCGAACGTCCGCTTCAGGGCAAAATGTGCAAAAATATTATTTTTCTCAAGGGAAGACACTCGTTATTTTATTTTTTTTAATTTCCCCGAATTGTGAATACGAAAAACGGATTTTTTGTATTTTTTATATTATGGGATTCCTTAATACCGTGAAGTAACAGCTATTTTTATTTTTTTATTAATATTCGATTGAAGAGTGTGGAGCACTCCAAGGCTCCAATACATATGACATATATGTCATATGTATTTAAAAAACTGGGTAAACATACAGCGAGTGCTCCACACGCTTCAATCGAATATTAATTTAAAAAATTGAAAAAATAAAAATCGCTGTTTCTTCACGGTGTTTAAGAATCCGATAATATCAAAAATATCAACAATCCGTTTTTCGTATTCACAATTCGGGGAAATTCTTAAAAATAAAATAACGAGTGTCTTTCCTTGAGAAAAAAAATATTTTTGCATATTTTGCCCAAAACGGACGTTCGACTTGCTCAATAAAATCAAAATTAATTTTTTTTCTGGAAGGCTAGAAAAAAACGCACGTTTTCGTTTTTGTACGAATGTAAATACGTAAATCCTGCCGAAGATACAGCCATTTGAATGGAAAAGTATTTAAAAAATGGTAATCAACGAGAAAAAACGTCCGAAATTCATGTTTTAACCGCGTCTAGAAAAGTACCTTCGAAAATCGGCGAAATCGCGTATATAAGACCTTAAGGCGGGATATACATTTGGACAGGAAAAAATAAGCAATATTGAGGGATTTTTTAAACTAAGAAATAATTATCCTACAATTATCAAACGTTAGGTATACTTTAATGGTATATTTAAGGATACGAAACAATTTTTTAAAATTAATTCATCATCAAAATGACGGGGCTGTGACAGGGTGTAACAGCAAGGTCGCCGCGGGAGTTGCGAATCGCCGTGCAATCTAGCTTCCCGTAGACTTTGGTTTGCAAAAAAGTTCAAACATTTTTTCAGTTAGAACGTGTATAGTTTCTATGTGACGGTAATTAAAATGAAGAAAATGCTAATTTAAGAAAATGGCACGAATTTGCAAAAAAAAATCAACATTTCACGCAGCATTTCTGTAAAAAGTGGAATAAAAAAGTCGTTTTTTTTTCAATTTTTCAAAAACAATTTTCGTCAAGTAGAAGGTACCAATATTATCAATATTTCTACCAAGTTTCAACTCAATCGGCTTAATAGTTTTTGAGTTATCCCGCACGCCAATTTCGACAATGCAGTTTTGCAGAAAAACGCGTTTGAAGTTCACGCCCGCTCCGAATCCAAGCGGTGAGGCACAGCGTTGACGGGCTGTAACGTTTGAAGTTTTTCGAATTCCGCTTTGAAACTTTGGGAAAATATTCTACAGATACAGTTCTATCGTTTGAAGAAAAAAAAATCGATTTTTTGATCGATGTAAATATATATCCCGCCTTAAGGGGTTAGGCCACTCTAGAGGCCGAAAAAATAGGCTTTTTGGGAATTTTTTTTCAAGAAAACTACAAAATAAATCGAGATTACAAAAAGGGTGTTTATCATACATATCAGTGTCTGTAGACGATAATTTTGTTGAAGCGATTAATTTCAAAATGGCGGCTGTGCAGCGTTTATCTCAAAACTGCATTTTCTAAGTTGGTCGGAAACATAACTCAGACAATTTTCAACCGATTCACTTGAAATGTTGAACATACCTTGAAAAATACATTGACTATGGAAATACGTAGGATTTTATTTATATTGCATAGTTCATTTGTCATTGACAATTATCTGACGATTTTTTAGGCAAATTTTTCCCTTTCCAAAAAAATTTTCATGAACGTCATTTCATTCGTACGACGTATAAATTCAATTATGTCCGTTTTCTTGAAACTTTACTTTGAAACGAAGATATATTCATTAAAAGATCTTTGTTTCAATGTAATGGCAATAAATTATTTAGATTAATCGTCGACGATCAACCAAAACTAGCGATGAAAAAAAATGTTGCCAAAAAAATTTGAATAAAATTTAACAACGCCAAAATAATAAAACACAACTTTTTAGTCCTTAGGACAAATATTCTCAACCTAATAATTTCCACGATACGCTGCACGATGCCGGCCTTACGGAAACCTGCCCTTTAAAAAAAAACTAAATTTCTCTGCGGAAAAAATTGCAATTTTTTTTTTACACGAAACTACAGCTAACACTTTCCTCTTCGAATATCATTCCACTAGATAGCGAGATTTCTATTTTTCCGACGTCCAGCGAACGACTTTGCAAGGTGCAAAAATCGCGAAAAACCGCCACTTTCAAAATGACGTACCGGACACAAAAAAAACGGAAAAATAAAATTAAAAAAGCAAATTGAAGCTGACTTTATTTTCTTCAAAACTCCGTTTGATAAATTGATTTCTGATTTTTTTTGGCCAAGATATTAATTTTTTTGTCCGGAAAGAAAAAATTGCAGTGTGCCCCAAATTTTTGGCCAAGGGTGTATATTTCCGAAAGCCCTGACGAGCGTAAAAAACGACGAAAACTCCAACGTCCTATAATCTTCTTACCTGCAAGCCAGTACGGACTCTCGGGCACCAGCAGGAGTGCAGTGGCGCACAATAACGGAAACGCGAGATTCATCAGTGCCACGGTTCTCCAATTGGCGAGACTTCCGGCTAATAACTGCGTGAATATACCGAGGATAATTGACATCGTCGAGGTCGCTGATAAGAGGCCACGAAGATGGGGTTGCGTCACTTCAGCCACGTAGGTGAGCACCGGTCCCTCGATTAGGCCACCGGTCACTCCCGTCAGTGCCAGAGGAACGAACAGCATAGTCGCCGTTGACGCATAGTGCATTAACACCCAGGCCATTATGAATGGTATGTTCGCGATCAGCATCGACGTCTTTCTTCCTATCAATTGCGACAATGGTCCACTGACGAGACATCCGAGCGGCACAGCGAAAAGATTTATGCTACCTGTTGGAAATCGGCAAAAAAAATTAACCATTAAATATTTCGTACACATTGTTATTTTTTTTCGCTCTCATCACTCTTATCATTATTTTTTTTTTCTATTCGGCTCTTTTTACTGTTATTATTTTTATTGTTATTATGTTAGACTCTTTTCACTCTGAATATTGTTTTTTTTCTATTCGACTCTTTTCACTGTTATTATTATTATTATTATTATTTTATTAGACTCGTTACTGTCATTATTATTCTTTTATATTAGACTCTTTTCAATCTTATTTTTATTCTTTTTTATCGTAATTGTTTTACCTATATTGGAAAAATGTAATGTCTATCCGTACGTTCGTTTTTTTTTTCAGGCTGAGATTAAGGGGCTATACCAGTGTGACACATTAAAAAAATCGATTTCTTTCGTTGCCTTTTTCGACAGTTTATACTGGCAAGAATATCCTGTGAAAATGTCAAGGCCGTATCTCTAATAATTTTATCTTGCAAAATCGATAGTTGAATCTTTTAATAGTTGAAAGGGAGACTTTGTCCGTGAAATCGGCGGGAGATGTTAGCGGCTCAACATGAGCAGCTAGAAGAAGACTGCCTCTATGGACCAGGCATTGCCGATTAGCGGTAATTATAAACACATTTGTGTAAACACATTACAAAACTTTAAACGCGTTTTTCTCGAAAACACGTTTTTAAAAATGGCTGACATTCTCCTGACCGCTGTAATTAACATATCGACCTGAAATTTGGAGAGCATATTCAGAAAATATGTCTTCGCGGAATGAGGGATCGTTTTTTCGATAGATACATTTTTGCATTTATTATTTATCTTTTTATGCGAAAAAAAACGCGAAAATTCGATTTTTTTTAAATTGACGCCATTTTCCGAAATTTGTACTAAACGAAAAACCCATCCGTCATTCCATGACCAAAGGGTCACAGATTGATAATATGCTTTGAATTTGTGTTTCAGATCAACAAAGAGGGGGCAGTGATGTCAGCCGTTTACCTCCCGCGATTTGAGGACCTGCTTTCGCGGAGCTGCAACGGCCGCCATTTTGGATTTTTTTTCAAAATTTTTTTTTTTTAACGTTCTGTATATCATGAATAAAAGCACGAAAAAACCGCACTCAAAAAGCTTCACTCGTTTCCTTTAAAAAAAAATAAAATGTAAACACCTGAAATATGGCACTCCAAGGACAAAGTCTCCGTTAAACGCGTTTTTCGCGAAATTAGATTTTTCAAATTTGCTGACATTGTAACTCAAAGAGCAATTATCCGATTGACTTGAAATTTGAACTGAGTACTCTTGAACATATTTACTCTACAATGGCGTAGGATATTTTTGATTGGATGAAAATTGACGATTTGGCATTGAAAAAAACGACCATTTTATGGGCAAGAAAACAGACTTTTTTCATAACTACGTCATTTTGTTAGATTTTGACATTTTTCAAAAATCCTACGTCATTATACAGGAAATATCTTCCAGTTTAACGATTTTTTTTTCCTTTTTCGGTTTCAGCTATTCAATCGACCGGAATCATGTCAGCAGTGGAGGAACTTTTTTTTGGCGCCTCGGAAGGCAGCACACAAGTCGCTTGGATTTCAATATTTTTCTATGAAAAAATTATGTAACATAGGTCAACTATAGCCGAATATATTTTTAATTTTCCAAAATATTTAATTGAGTACTTTTCTTCCGAAAAATTCCCGAAAATCACCCAAATTTTCAGCGTTCACACTGGTATAGTTTCTTAAGGGGAGAGATACCGTTGGGCGAAGAAAACATTTGCTGATTTCCATGATTTTTTTTTTAGGAAAGATTTCTTCACTATTTTTGAGACTTGGGGTATATTTTATTACTACTTTTGGCGGTTACATCGTATTTTTTATTTTTATCAATGTTTAAACATGGCGGGAGTATGGCACGGTCTTCTAAACTGCAATTTCAAAACTGGCGTGACATATAGCTAAAAAACAAATCAACCTTTTTTTTATCATATTTGGCATAAATCTTTTCAACCTCACTGTCTAAAATATAACTCTATCTGTTCTCAAAAATTGTGACAAAAAAGTCTTTTTTATAGCAAACTGTGGGATTTTTTTTCGGAAAATTCAATCTTTTTGTTTCAAAGCGTACCATTTCATCGATATGCAATATTTCTCACTTTCTCTTGGTTCACATTGTGCGTATGAGTGTCAATGAAAGAAAAATCTTCGTTGGTTTTTTTCCGATCAATCCCGCCGACGCTACGTGTCACGCCGTCTGACAATATCCGCCGCAATCCGTTCGCCATTTTTCAAGATTAATAAAAATTAAAAAATAACATGAAACAGCCAAAAGTAATAATAAAACATACCCTAAGTCTCGAAGAAGCTGAAGAAAGCTGTCCTTTTGAAAAAAAATTACGAAAATCGGCAATTTTTTCCTCGCCTCAAGACAACGAAGAAAACGAACGTGGAGTACAAGTTCAGAATTAGGAAAATATTCTAAGGGAAAACATATACATAGAGGGAAATTCTCGGTGCAAACACCCTAAAGGGGTATACCAAGAATAATAAAACTACTACTACTAGTTACTATATTGTTACTCATCAAAAATAAATGTAGAAAGTAATAATAATAGTAACAATAAAACGTCAGTGATTATAAAACAGTAATAACAATACCAATCAAATATCAGTGACTGTAAAACAGTAATAATAATAACACGTGGTAATAATAATCCTAGTAATAATAGCATTATCACTATTTTTATTGTTATTGTAATTTTTACTATTTAGTCGTTGTTATTATCAGCTTTTCCTGCAATTATTGTAATAATTGTTATCGTTGTTACTATTATTTGTCTAGCAAGTAGAAAATTAACAATTGATAAATATTCATACAATCAATGCGTCATCACAATTGACCTTCAAAAAAACGACATCGAATGAATCTTGCAACAAGGTAATAAGAATTACAAATCGGTAATTTGCTCTTTCCTTTCAGACATTGTAGTTGTTATTTGTGGTTGTGAATATTTATATAACAATGTGGGAAAAAACTAACTTATCCACGTCACATCATCAAGCGTGACGGGTATATCCGGATTCTCCTTCTGCAAGGCCGGAAGTAGAATCGTCGGGAAGCCCAGGGTCGAGCCAAATGTGACGAGGAGAATATTCTTCGCAGTGACAGCGCATACTTGTGGAATGCTCTGTCTCAGTTTCGATATCTGTGGCAATTCTGCGGTGTGACCGCTCAATTTTTCGGGTCCCAGCTTTGTGCCATTCCTGGGAACAAAAAAAAACTTTTGTCATTATCGCTTGCGGAGAAAAAAAATACTCAAAAAGAGGCTGTGGAACAAAAAAATCCTAAAATAGCTGCACCAAAAAAAAAGTGTCATAATTTATTTTAAAAAAAAATTATCAGGAATATACTGGCACGGAAGTTCAGTGCGAAATGCAGAATGGAGTTGCAGTGGATGGCTTAAATTTTTGTTGGATATACGCCCTTAGAGAGACACAGAGAGAAAGAGAGAGAGAGAGAGAGAGAGAGAGAGAGAAGGATAAGTAAAATGTCTTTATTTAAAACCATTATAATATTATTCATAACCTAACCCATGTAGAGGTTGCCATGAGTTGCCCAATGTTACGATCAGGCCAATATTGAGACCATCGTGTAAGCCAACAAAAGCGAAATAATATTGGCCCATTACTGTTCCGCTCTAAAATGAAAACTAGCACAATATAGGCCCATTACTAAAGATTATCCTGGCTCATCTTTCAAAACCAATAAACAGCAGTGATAGTTAAACTAAATTTGCCAATCCTAAAGCTGGCAATCCTAAAATACTGGATATTACATTGGCTCATTATTGTCTCGTTCTAAATTGAAAACCGACACAATATCGGTTCATAGTTAAAACCTATCATGGCCCATCTTCTAAATTCATTAAACAGTCATGATAGATAAACAATATGTGCCAATTTTTAAACTGGTGATGCTGAAGTACTGCCAATTACATTGGCCCATTATTGTTCCGTTATAAATTGAGAACTGGCACAATATCAGCCCATTACTAAAACCTATCCGGGCCCATCTGTTAAAACCAATAAACAGCCGTGATAGTTCATCGAAATTTGGCAATTTTTAAAACTGGCATTGCTAAAATACTGGAAATTACATTTGATTAATCTAAGCCCTTTATTGGCTAAGTGGGTCAGACCATACCTGCTTTTATTTTATTTAAGCCTTGGGTTATTCATTATCTGTATATTGTGCCAGAATAGGCAAATAACTGGCACGTCATATATTAATCGTCTATATTTTGTGGTTCAGTTTTTGTAATCAAGTCCTGGCCTATTATTGGCATTTGTAAATAACCAACATAAGTAAGTTAAATATGCCAATTTTGAAACCTGTCATATACGCAAATCACAATTGCTTTCAAGGTTATTTCATGAAATATGTATCCATAAGGACCAATCTCGAGCCAATCTTGGCCCGATATAGGTTAAATATTTATCACGCACTCAAACAAACCCAAACAAACTCACGGCCCAATATTCTAGATAGACTCACTTCTAGATAGACCAACTGTGAAGGCCCATCATAGAGCCAGTGGTCAATTTCTACATAGGCCCTTTAAGAGGGCCCACATAGGGCCAAGTGCAATCACCAACATTGCCGCTACACAATCATTGGCCCAATAATCGTTGGCTCTGTTGGCCGATATCGGGCCGTTCTTATCATTTCTACAAAGGCACCTCATTGGTAAATACTCACGGCCCAATATTCTAGAAAAGCTAACTGTGAAGGCCCGTCCCAGGCCCAATGGTCAATCTCTACATGGGAATAGGTGGTCAAATAATTATAATAACATTTAAATTATGACATGCTAAATATGGTATAGGATAATAGAATACAATATAATACAATATACGGGGTGTCATATTTTAATGTTACACCTGATTGATCTCGAAAAATACTGCTCCGATCAAGTATTGAGTATAATAAAAAAGGGTTCAAAGGAGGACGTGAAAAAAAATGTATGAGAAATTCAAAATGGCTACGTTAAGATGACCGACCTGTTTCTTTAAAATGGGATCATGAATTTTTCTTTACCAAAAAATTTATCAGGCCAAAACTAACAACTTTTGTAGGAAAAGTTCCTACAAAGTATATCACTCCAATAATGTTCAGTAAGAAACCTCCCAAAATTTCAACTCGATCGATCAATAACTTTTTTAACTATAGTATCGGCAGTTTTTCAAAAGACGCCTAAAGTAAAACCTTATAATGCCGCCATTTTGTTTTGTTTAAGGTGTGGGATGCAGTCAGAATTTTCAAAAAATCGATTTTTTTGTACATTTTCTTGAAGTATGATGTTTCGAAAATATTCCCCGAAAATTTCAAATCAATCCGATGAATAGTTTCCGGGATATCCCACAATTAGAAAAAGGGCGTCGGGGCCCCATGGCAGGTAGCGGACGGCAGCTGCAAGCAACCGGTTTCGACCCCCCCCCCTCCCCCCCCCCCCCCCCCCGCCACATATTATATTCTATAAAGACAACAACAAATTGATATTTTGCAAGCTTCCACATCGGCAGAAGCCCTATTGTATGGGCCAGGAATTGATGATTCGATGTAAGTAATTTTTTAATTAGTATTTCTATACATAAAACAAGTGTAAAATTAGAAAACTGTTTCAGAAATTTTCAAATAATCATTACTTAAAAACTATGAACTTTAACAAAATTTTATAAGGAATACTTTCGTTTTGAAATTACCCATAATGTAAAAAAAAAAATCATCCCGAAAAAGTTTAATATTTTGAAAAATTGTTTCAACAATTGGCTGGAAACAATTGAATGCTCGACTTTTAGGCAAAAAATCGTGATATTCGGATTCAGCGGATCAAAATACGTAAAAAAAAGTTTAGCTTCATCCATGTAGCTCAACATTTTACGAACATATAATACCGTATCCACATCGAAAAACTTTAAACGCGTTTTTCTCGAAACTATGTTTTTCAAGTCGGTGACCACTATAATTGAAAAACCACTCGATTGATTTTGATGAAATTTGGTGTGCTTATTGATAGCATTAAAAACTAGTCCTTAATCGAAGGATTTCCATTTTTCTTGAAAATTTTCTTTTTAACAATAAACGAGCGATTTTCCGGTAAAAAATTGCAAGTTATCCGTCGGAATTCGCTATTTTGATAATTTTTGAGAAAAAAGCTTCGATCAAAGATTAGATTTATTATTAAGGGGTTACCCCCACTTGCGATTTTGAAAAAATCGATTTTTTTTATTGCATTTTTTTGAAGTATAAGTATCTGAGAATATGTCCTGAAAATTTTAAGTCGATCCGAACAAAATTGACTGAGATATGAGAGTGAGAGAGGGAGAGAGAGAGAGAGGGAGAGAGAGAGAGAGAGAGAGAGAGAGAGAGAGAGAGAGAGAGAGAGACTGGAATTGAGCATGCCTGCAACGCTGCAAAATGCTTAGGGCATTTTACCTTCACCTACATTCATCTTTTGAAAGGACTACGCTCGAAGAAGAGTGAAGGGGGACAGTAAGATCGAGAGAGAAAACCCCACTGTGAAAATTTCACGTACTCGGGATCTTCAGGTGTATGAGTTACGTAAAGCTGAGGCAAGTAGTCACGGACCATAATATACTGACGGCGTGTCCCGAATAAGAGATGCGAGTGATCGCAGAGGTGGATATCCCCGTCTGTTACTTCTTGAAAATGCCGACCAGTGGGATCCCGTTTTTATGCAATTTTGAGCAATTGTATATTTTATAAAATCGTAATTTTATACGATTGACAATTGAAATTTAAATAAATTTATATACAATATTTAAATAAATAAACTATACAAAATTATAAAAAATTACTTAAATAAATCATTTAAAAAATATCCATCACGAAAAGGAGAATACTGGGCGGCATCGATTTGCTGGTCATGCGATTTTTCCAAAAAAATATAATTTTTATTTCACTTTGCCGCAAGAATTGTATCCATATTTGGCCGCGTCCTCTCGCGGAATTTTCCAATATTGCTTTTCCGGGCCCAAAAGCGAAGTGATCGACAAAGATCGGGTTTTTTGCCCCCTTAAGGTCGAAGCGAGGCGCCGCAATTCGGGCACAATAATCGCATTGGCTGGCGATAATATTCTTGAAACAATATTATCGCTGGTGCTGTAATAATTGACGATTAGTGGAACGATTTGTGAATCGATATCTCGTCCGCTCGATGGATGGAGCCTCTTTAGCATATTCTATGTAGGTCACTCCAAGACCTGCTCTACAACTGTCATTTAAACACCATGGGTAATAAATGGTGCCTGGCAGCGTACAAAGTGGAGTAACCTCGCTCGCTACTTAAGCAACTTAACAATAGTTAAAGAATATTGACAATTAGCCGAGCAATATGAATAAAATTGACTGTCGCAGCGCAAACGCATCGTTCGAATTTTCGTCGCCTCCGTATGCCAGAGTAATTGTTAGTTTGTAGGCTTGATGACAAAATTCGATTTTTCACTGAAATCGTCAGTTTTCCGTAAGGTAATTATGCAGTTTGAGGACTTTTCCGAAAAACGAGGGACATTTTTTCTTTTGCCATGAGCTGCTTTAATTGGTCACCACTGTTGATTTTCCGTCGGGGGAGGCTGACATTTTGGTAAATATTCGGACGCGGGGCTCCTGCTAGAAGCAGGCTCATTTTTGTTTGGGTTTGTTTGTTTAGCCTTGAGTTTGTTTGGGTTAACAAACAAACCCAAACAAAATTAACCTGATTCTAGCAGGAGCCCCACTTCCGAATATTTACCGACATTTTCTATTAATTCCATAAGTTATGGGGTTTTTATGTTTCCGGAAACACGTAATGAAATGGGGCATTTTAAAATATTTCGACGCCTATGTTGGGGGGATTTATAAAAGAAACCTTCCTGAATACAATGCAGGAAAGAAATCGCGGCGTACACATCCCCCTTTCCCCCTGCAGCCCTTGTAAGTTCGTAAAAATACGCGATTTTAAAGGGTCTTCTCACTTCAGACGCTAAAAAAGGCAATTTTCATGAATTTTTTTGGTAGGTTAAATATCATAGATATTGATATAAAAGTAGTTACACTTAATAAATACACTTTGAAAATACATTAAAAAGAAATATATTTATTTAAGTCACTATTTATAGACGAAAATGGTAGTTAAAAAAATGTCCCAAAAAAATTGTACTTAGGTCTGCGCTGTTGATGAAATCTCGGAGATGGATCATCCGAAACAAAAAAAAAACAAACGGTTTTAGATTCAGTATGTTAATGGCTATAGCGCATATCATACGATTTTTTATATATGCATAAATAACAAAATGGAGGATATTTTTCGAAAAGAAACAACAAAAAAACGTGTTTTTTCTCACCGTTTTGGGCGAAAAAAGTAAATAATAAAATTTAAAAAAACCTTTGTATGCGCTATAGCTATAGTTGTAAAGAATATGTGGTTAAAAATTCATAAGGATAGGTTCAGTAGTTTCGAAGATTTTATCATCAACAAGCCGTCGAAAAACGTCGTTTCGATAAAAACGTGTTTAAGGGGCTATACCAGTGTGAGCGCTGAAAATTTGGGTGATTTTCGGGATTTTTTTGGGAGAAAAGTACTCAATTAAATGTTTCGGAAAATTAAGAATATATTTGGCTATATTTGACCTTATTACATAGTGTTTTCATAGAAAAATATTGAGATACAAGCGACTTATGCGCTGCCTTCGGAGTGGACAAAAAAAGTTCCTCCACTGCTGACATGATTCGGGCCGATTGAGTAGCTGAAACCGAAATAGGAAAAAATGTCGCTAAACTGGAAGGTATTTCCTGTACAACGACGTAGGATTTTCGAAAAATATCAAAATCTGACAAAATGACGTAGTTTAGAAAAAAAGTCTGTTTTCTTGCCTATAAAACGGTAGTTTTTTTCAATGTCGAATCGTCGATTTTCATCCAATCAAAAATATCCTACGTCATTGTAGAGTAAATGTATTCAAGAGTACTCAGTTCAAATTTCAAGTCAATCTGATAATTGCTCTTTGAGTTACAATGTCAGCAAAATTGAAAAATCTCATTTCGAGAAAAACGCATTTAAAGATTTACGGGGAGATATACACCCAGATGGTCGAGGTCGAGGATTTAGAAGCTATGAACATTTCGTCGACCGTAGAAGACCTATACGATGGGCCTGTTATCGATGATTCCATGTAAGTTGACAAATTTCATGATTCATTCATTCCCAAATTTTCAAACGCGTTTTTCTCAAAACCACGTTTTTCAAATCGGTACCCAAAATTTCTCGAAAACCAATCAACCGATTGCCTTGAGGTTTTTTGTGGCTATTCTATACACCATTATCTAGTACTTGTCATAGGATTTTTTTTCCGTTACTTAGTTTTTGTTTTATAGGCAAAATAATAACTAATTTTCGGCCCAAAAATCACTATTTAAGTTCAAACGTTCGCCATTTTGTCATAAATCGATATTTTCAAAATCGGCTATGACAAGTACTAGTTTATGGTATCTAATTTAATAATCTTTTTGGTTTTTTTTCAGATGATTTTTGAAGAAACGCCAGTGGGTACCGTATATGCAGACTTTTTTACGACGCTCCAAGGATCATACAATATCCCTGTATATTTTTGATGTTTTTAAATAAAGAAAATTCAACATATTTTTGAATGTATATACTTTTAGATAATTAAAACCCCAATCCGAAATTTCAAATAGTTTTCGTTGAAAAAATTCAGAAAAATGACCTTTTTTCCGGCTCTTAGGTGTATTTCTCCCCTTAACTATCGATTATTGCAAGATGAAATGATATAGATATAAATGATATCAATGATAATGATATTCTTGAAAGTATAAACTGTCGAAAAAGGCAAAAAAAAATCGATTTTTTTCAAGTGTCACACCTGTATAGTCCCTTAAAGTTTGTTCGGCTGACATAAATACATAAAAACAATTTTTTAAATGTATTTCGAAAGTGTATTTATTACGTGTAACAACTTTTATATCAATATCTATAATATAAACCTATCAAAGAAATTCATGAAAATAGCCTTTTTTAGCGTCTAAGGTAAGAAAACCCCTTAAAGACGAGACTGAAAATCGGCCAAAATCGGTCGACGTTTTTTCTAGCCATAACATTTTTTTTTATATGAATAAAAAATGTATTGAAAAAAAACCTGCACTCGCCGTGTGTGAGTGACACACACACACGGACAGGCACGTAAGTTACCTGATTTTGCTTGTTTGGGTTTGTTTGTAGAAGGCTAAAGGTATTTTGGAAGCCTTCTTCTATAAATCCCCACACTCCCCACATCCAATAAAGGTGTACCGAAAATTTTCGAAAAAACGCAATCTTATAACGTGTTTTTATGAACTTTAAAACGCCGCAGCTTTTTATGGGAGGGTGACCGCTGCGATGCATTTTCGGCATTTAGAAAGGCTTTTTTATAAATGCCCCCCACCCCCAATATAGGCGTCAAAATATTTTAAAATTCCCGACTGTATCACGTGTTTCCGCGAACGTCAAAGCCCCAAAACTTATGAAATGAATGGAAAGTGTCAGCCTCCCTCGACGGAATATCACTCAATACAATGGAATAAACAAGTATACGGTGAAAACAAAAATTTCCGTCGTTTTTCTGGAAAGTATAATTACCTTATAATTACCTCAATTTCCTGCATAATTACCTTGATTTCACTAGCATTTCTCTTTTTTAGTTCATATAACTTTATTCAATTCAGTTCATTTATTTCACTCACGCTCTCTTTGCACTCACTCGCTCTCTCTTTGCTACGCACATTAAAAGGTGTACATAGCAAAATTACACGTAGCAGTGTTCATTTATGCCGGTGTCATTTACCCTTCTTTTTTTATTCCTAAAGTTCTCTTCAATGACAATAATTACGATAATCAATTAGTCATTGAGAAATAAAGTGTGAGAAATGTTGGATCGCCTGCTCTTCGAGCCATGCACTGCTTGGAGAGCTTATTTAAATAATTAATGTTTTCATTAATTTCATTAAGTTCAATTCAAGTTCATCAATTCAATTGAGTTGAAAAAAGTGAACGATTTAAGTAATCAATAAGTTCATGAATTTCAATGAATTTTAGTTCAAGTTCATTTATCCCACTAAGGTCGATAAATGAAATAGTTAATAAGTTCATTAATCTCACTTTATTTCAATTCAAGTCATTAATGAGTTAATTCAAATGAATTAATTTTAATCCAAGTTGATTAATTCAATTAAGTTTGAAAAAGTAAGTAGTTTAAGTAATTATCTAGTTTATTAACTTCCATTTCATAATAAAAGTAACTAAAAAGTTCATTAAATTTATTAATTTCAATTCAAGTTAATTAATTTCATTAACTTCAAAAAGTAAATGATTCTAGTCATTAATGAGTCAATTCAAATCAATTAATTTCAATCGAAGTTGATTAATTGAATTAAGTTTTAAAAAGTAAGTAGTTTAAGTAATTATCCAGTTCATTAATTTTCATTTCATAATTTAAGTAACTGGAAAGTTCATTAACTTTTGTTCATTTCAATTTAAGTTTGTTCATTTTAATTAATTTCAATTCAAGTTCATTCATTTCATTGAGTTTAAACAGGTGAATAATTGAAGTAATTGATAAGTTTATTAATTTCAATTATCGACAATTTAAATTCATTAATTTCATTAAGTTCAAACAGGAAAATTATGCGTGTAATCAATAAATTTGATAATAAATGTAATTAATCCTTTGACTGAACACTGGGTCGTTTTGACCTCATTTTTCCGAAGGGTTAAGCTAATCCTCAATTCTCGGACATATTCTTTAATCCAAAATCAGTAATCGTGCAATATTCCCCACCGCCCCACCCCGATGATGAGCACTTAGAAAAATTTTGAACGAGGCGTGGCTCGCACGACCGGTCGAGGAAATATAAATTAATAATATTTATTTTTTATTCAATAATCTGTGGTGGTTGCCAAATATCTTTAGGTCCGTAGGAAAGAAAAAAAAATTGTACAGCTACGAAAATGATCGAGACAATTTTTTCATACATGCAACACTTTTTTCGCTCAATTTTTGTTTACATTTTTATTAATCGAACCGTCCTACTATCTGCAATCCTGCGAGTAGATTGTTTCGCGCCTGATACGGGTGAATCCCATCCGACCACGCAGACGGAACGATTTCAGACAAAAGTTACGTCACGTGATGCAATAAGAAAAAAAAACCGGTTTGCATAAAAACGGCAGTAAATAATCATGAGAATAATTTCATTTTCGCCGTGAAACGAGGATTCGTCGAGGCAACAAAAATTGGAACCCGACCTGAAATACAGACTGAAATAATTCAAAAAATGAACAACGGAAAAAATTATACAATGGGGTGCAATTTTTTGTTATTATTTAGAGTCGTAATAAAAAATTCCAAGGTAACAGCGAACACATTTAATCGCGAATCAAATTGTATTATGTAACCGAATTAACAATACGGTTCTCATAGATGAAATACGAGTCTAGTAGACCTTCATTTTTTTTGCAAGGCATTGTTTAAATTATTTTATTAATGCATTTTTAATTATCATTTTACCAATTTTTCATTTTCTTCGAGGAAAAAAGATGAATGCTCGAAATAAAAACAAAACAATGACAAACCAAACATAAAAATATTATAGAATAAAATAACAATAAATTAGCATTTTTCTAATGCCGAACCAAATCCAACTTGTCAATGAAACCTTTTCAAATTAAAATGTAATTTGCCAATTAAAAAATGTTTAATGAAAACAAAAATGGTAACATGAAATAATAATGAAAAGTCATTTTTTCGTTTTCCCTCGAAGTGATCAATGAAAAATGACAACATTCAAAAGCAATTTAAAAAGCCGAATAAATCTTTATATCCGGCCCTCGCTGATCGTCATTTTCGTTTTTATATGTTCGCTTTGTCTATTTATTCAGAGCTGGCATATCGTGACAGGAATGTGACCGATAAATTATTACAATGTTTCGAAATTTAATCAGAAAAGATGAACCCGAGTCACTAATAATTTGGACTTCGAACAATTATTTTTTCCGCCAAAACACCTCACGTTGTCACTCCAGATTTAATTATTCTTCTTCTCACCCTAATAAAAAAAAAGTTCTCCCGCCCGAAAGATTAAGGTAGTCCTATTGCTTCACACTAGTCACACCACCGATCATACTCGAGTCTTGTACAATTTGTTTCCAACATATGAAAAAAAAAATTGTCATAATTAAATTTTCCATGTGTAAACTGTTCAATTAATGTTCACATTTAATTAGAAATATGAAAAAATTGTTATTCCAACAATTCGCACAGTATTTCTAGATTTGATATTTGGCAATATTGGCTCTAACTCCGTCTCTTTTTACTCAATCAGGCGTGTTTAAGGGGCTATACCAGTGTGACACTTTAAAAAAATCGATTTTTCAAAAACTTTTTCGACAGTTTATACTTATAAGAATATCATTATCATTTATATCAATATCATTTTATCTTGCAAAAATCGATAGTTAAATCTTTAAACGCGTTTTTCTCGAGATGAGATTTTTCAAATTTGCTGACATTGTAACTCAAAGAGCAATTATCCGATTGACTTGAAATTTGAACCGAGTACTCTTGAATATATTTACTCTACAATGACGTAGGATATTTTTGATCGAATGAAAATTGACGATTTGGCATTGAAAAAAACGATCATTTTATGGGCAAGAAAACAGACTTTTTTTTCATAACTACGCCATTTTGTTAGATTTTGATATTTTTCGAAAATCCTACGTCATTGTACAGAAAATACCTTCCAGTTTAAGGGGTTACCCCACTTGCGATGTTGAAAAAATCGATTTTTTTTTATTGCATTTTTTTGAAGTATAAGTATCTGAGAATATGCCCTGAAAATTTCAAGTCGATCCGAACAAAATTGACTGAGATATGAGCGTTGAAAGAGAAGAATCCGTTGTGTAAACGACCGGCTAGTCTGCCGTCTGGCGCGCTCGACCCTCCCTCCGACCTTCAATGCATTGTTCGATGAAAAGGGTCGTATACCGGGCATTCACAACGTTCATATAATAGACTGGAATTTATAAAAACGGGCCCGGAATAGATGACTCTATGTAAGTTTACAAAAAAAAATATTCTCTTCGTGTAAACTGAAATTGAAACTTTAAACGTGTTTTTCTCAAAATGGCATTTCTGAAGTCGGTGACCAAGATTACTCGAACACTAATGAACCGATCTTCTTTAAATTTTGCAGGCTTATTTAATACATAAAAATGTAGTCTTCAATCGTTCGATTTTTTTTTTCGAAAAAAATGGCCGTTTTATAGCCGAAAAACGGCCGTTTTTTTCGTTAAAATCGAACCATTAACTTTGACTGTCCGCCATTTTGTGAAAAATGAATATTTTTTGAAATCCTTCGATTAAAGACTAGTTTATACTTATATTTGACTAAATCCATCCGCATTTTTTTTCCGATGATCCACTTCGACGCAATGTTGGTCACCGCAAACCGTGTATATAAAAACATTATTTCATTGACGGCCATTTGCCACAAAACAATGTAATATTTTTCAATAAAAAAATTACTGAAAGTTCTTCAAGATGTGTTCTTTAAGATGGTATATTGATCGATTAAAAAAGTTTTGTAGTTTTCTTTAAAAAAATTCATGAAAAAGGCCTTTTTTGCGCTACAAGTGGGGGTAACGCCTTAACGACATTTTTTGCTTTTTCGCTTTCAGTTACTCAATCGGCCGGAATCATGTCAGCAGTGGAGGAACTTTTTTGTTGGCGCCTCCGAAGGCAGCGCATATGTCGCTTGGATCTTAATATTTTTCTATGAAAAAATTATGTTATATAGGTTAAATATAGCCAAATATATTCTCAATTTTCCGGAACATTTAATTGAGTACTTTTCTTCCAAAAAATTCCCGAAAATCATCCAAATGTTCAGCGTTCACACCGGTATAGCCCCTTAACCTCCATGCTTTTCAACGTCGATCTGTCAAAACAATGTCAGGTGCGGGAAATATATAGCATTGTATTCGGGCCTCGACTGGTAAAAACCGTGAAAAATTTGTGTCTGTTTAAAATGAAATATGTGTGGAAATTCGAATAAATGAGATGAGGTTAGGACTACAGTCAGCTGTTGTCTTGCGGTCACGTCTCTTTATCGTAGCAAGTGGTAATAAGTCCAATACCGGAAGTTGAAATTAAACTTGATATTACATAAAAAATAGGTCAATAAGCCTAATTTTTTTCTGAAAGCGACGGATTATTACAAGTTTTACGTATGTAAATTGATTATTTTTAAGAATCTAACGGATTCCCACTTTTGTAGCGACCGGAAATTGGATTTTTGTATGTCGTCTCGGAATTCCTTCACAAAAATGCGCAATTTTAATATTTTTTTTCTCCGTAATTAGGTCGATAAACGATCCTGAAATTTTACAGAGACGATTATTAATATATTTAATGAAATTAAGAAAAAAAATATAAAAATCCTATGGACTACCTTAAATCAATGTGCGGCAAAATTGACCACGGAGAAAATCCTCTTACAACGTGGAAGCAAAGTAGATCGGCCAATGAATGAAACCGATTGAATTTCCGACGGATTACGCACCGAGTCGCGCGTATCGATGATATCGCGCGTTTATATTTCGCGCATCAGGATTGCTGCTTATCCGAACCGTACATCTGTCACCGTATAATCCGATAAAGCTTTGAGCGCGGCCGCGTGCGAAGCCTCGATTGCATTAAGGGATCATCACAGTGTAACGGGTCGAAAAATAGCCGGTTTTCCGCCATTTTTTTCGATAGTCAAAAAAAGGGTAAACAGTCTGATTATTTTATGTCAAATCAAAGCACTCGTGAAGAACAGAAAACAATTTTTTTAACGTTTATTTGAATTTTTTTTTACATTTTTATTAACGTTTAAAAATGTCTTCGAAAAAAATGAATGGTGTACACGGTTGTAGCCGTAAATATTATTTGTAAAAAGATTATTATTCAGCATGAAAGCCGCCATATTGCTATAAAGGTTTTTTTTTTAATTAAAATTGACAAAATGGCGGTGTTTTAAGAAAAAAAAGTATCGAATTTGGCCAATTTTTGGACAGTTTTTCGTTAGAAAAAATATGAATTTTTCAAAACAAATAAAAACAAGCTTCCGTAGCGAGATAAAAAATGGCGTAAAGAATGTTGTGTTAAAATTTGAGAAAGATAGCTTGAAAACTCTTCCTTTGAGAGTGTAGACCGTTTTGAAAAACGACATTTCGCGAAAAACGCGTTTAAAGTTTCGAGTGCAGAATTTTCATATCCATTGTCTACTTACGATGAATCGGCGATGCCAGGTCCATCTTTATAACCGTCGGTACTATCGGATAATGCAAAATAAAATCGATTTTTTGAAAATTTTACACTGTGATGACCCCTTAAGGGAGATATACACCTAGATTCACCTACATTTACACCTACATTCCATCGACCGTAGAAGACCTACACTATGCGCCTGGTATCGATGATTCCATGTGAGTTGACAAATTTCATGATTTATTCATTTCCAAATTTTCAAACGCGTTTTTCTCAAAACCACGTTTTTCAAATCGGTACCCGAAATTTCTCGAAAACCAATGAATCGATTTCCTTGAGGTTTTTTGTGGTTATTCTATACACCATTATCTAGTACTTGTCATAGGATTTTTTTTCCGTTACTTAGTTTTTGTTTTATAGGCAAAATATTAACTAATTTTTGGCCCAAAAATCACTATTCATGTTCAAACGTCCGCCGTTTTGTCATAAATCGATATTTTCAAAATCGGCCATGACAAGTACTAGATTATAGTATCTAATTTAGGAATCTTTTTGGTTTTTTTTTCAGATGATTTTTGAAGAAACGCCAGTGCCCATGTAGAGGTTGCCATGAGTTGCCCAATGTTACGATCAGGCCAATATTGGGACCATCGTGTAAGCCAACAAAAGCGAAATAATATTGGCCCATTACTGTTCCGCTCTAAACTGAAAACTGGCACAATATCGGCCCATTACTAAAGATTATCCTGGCCCATCTTTCAAAAACAATAAACAGCAGTGATAGTTAAACTAAATTTGCCAATCCTAAAGCTGGCAATCCTAAAATACTGGCTATTACATTGGCTCATTATTGTCTCGTTCTTAATTGAAAACCGACACAATATCGGCCCATAGTTAAAACCTATCATGGCCCATCTTCTAAATTCATTAAACAGTCATGATAGATAAACAATATGTGCCAATTTTTAAACTGGTGATGCTGAAGTACTGCCAATTACATTGGCCCATTATTGTTCCATTATAAATTGAGAACTGGCACAATATCAGCCCATTACTAAAACCTATCCGGGCCCATCTGTTAAAACCAATAAACAGCCGTGATAGTTCATCGAAATTTGCCAATTTTAAAACTGGCAATGCTAAAATACTGGAAATTACATTTAATTAATCTAAGCCCTGTATTGGCTAAGTGGGTCAGACCATACCTGCTTTTATTCTATTTAAGCCTTGGGTTATTCATTATCTGTATATTGTGCCAGAATAGGCAAATAACTGGCACGTCATATATTAATCGTCTATATTTTGTATGTCAGTTTTTGTAATCAAGTCTTGGCCTATTATTGGCATTTGTAAATAACCAACATAAGTAAGTAAAATATGCCAATTTTGAAACCTGTCATATACGCAAATCACAATTTATTTCAAGGTTATTCCATGAAATATGTATCCATAAGGACCAATCTCGGGCCCATCTTGGCCCGATATACGTTGAATATTTATCACGCACTCAAACAAACCCAAACAAACTCACGGTCCAATATTCTAGATAAACTAACTTCTAGATAGACCAACTGTGAAGGCCCATCATAGAGCCAGTGGTCAATTTCTTCATAGGCCCTTTAAGAGGGTCCACGTAGGGCCAAGTGCAATCACCAACATTGCCGCTGCAATGAATTAAATCATTGGCCCAATAATTGTTGGCTCTGTTGGCCGATATCGGGCCGTTCTTATCATTTCTACAAAGGCACCTCATTGGTAAATACTCGCGGCTCAATATTCTAGAAAAGCTAACTGTGAAGGCCCGTCCCAGGCCCAACGGTCAATCTCTACATGGGTGGGTACCGTATACGCAGATTTTTTTACGACGCTCCAAGGATCTTACAATATCCTTGTATATTTTTGATATTTTTAAATAAAGAAAATTCAACATATTTTTGAATGTACATACTTTTAGATACTTAAAACCCCAATCCAAAATTTCAAATAGTTTTCCTTGAAAAAATTCACAAAAATGACCGTTTTTTCGGCTCCTAGGTGTATATCTCCCCATAAGCCGTACGCCAGCATGCACGTGCACAGACGTAAAAAATTCCTAACGCGTGTTTGCACCAAAGTTCATTGTTCGCGCGTTTCGTTGCGAGACAATTGCATTAGCACCGTGAAAAATATATGAAATGACGAATTTTATTCCGACACATCGACGCGCGAGTAATCGGTCGGGCTTAAGCTTTTTATCGCGCATGATTAATCCACCTGTCAACGTCAACAAATATTACTCTACCTCGATCTCGCGAACCCGCGTGCGTAAAGAGGGGAAAAAAAGAAAGGATGATTTTTTCTCAAAGGCGAGAGGTATATTATCGCAATTAAATATTTTTGCGATAAATTAATAAAAATAAATCATTATCAGCTGAAATAAACGATAGCGGGAAAGAAAAGTCATACTTGCAACACAATTGAACTATATCGTGCTGCGGAATACTCATTTTTTTACACGTCTACTTATTTTGGAGGTTAGAGCGGTCCAGTTGAGTCAAATGACGGTCTATGCATTTTTTTTCCCCATGAACCTCAAAAAGATGCATAGGAGGTATACATTTACTCTGTAGATGCGATTTTTTCATAAAATATACAATTAACGGGCAAAATTATGCATTTTTATATCTTTATCGCGTAAATAAGAAAAACGTTTGTGGTACTACCAACTTGAACAAGTAACATTATCGATGATTATTGAGAAAAAAAATGCGTCAGTGAATGTTTTATACAACTCAAAATAAAATGGGCGTAGTTCCGAGAAGGAATTTCGTGTACCCCTCTATTTTGATTCACTGATTACGAATATGATAGTGAACATACCCGCAAATTCAATTTTCAAGGTCAGAACTCACAAAAACTAATTTTTTAAAAGTTTTTTTACTTTATTTCAATAAATATTGAACTTAGAGAAAAATGTTTCCCACAAAAATTGTAGACTATAAAAATATTGATATTTCATGTGCTATGCAGTTTTTGTCTAGAACCATTCTGTTTCGAGAAAAATAGGATAATGCTCCAATAATTACATTTTGCTAAACTCCATTAGTTTCGATATTATCTACTTCGAACTTTACCGCGGGACGGTTGGAGTTTGTTTGCGTTTTATTGCTGTATTGTGTGTTGTTTGTTGTTTAGGTATACGTATAGTATTAAAGATCAAACTGCAACCTTCCCGCGGTAAAGTAGACAATATCGAAACTAATGGAGTTTAGGAAAATGTAATTATCGGATGATTATCCCATTTTTCTCGAAACATATTGATCTTCGACAAAACTTGCATAGAATACAAAAGAACAATCTTTTTATAGGCTACAACTTTTGTAGAAAACATTTTTCTCTGAGATCAACATTTATTGCAATAAAATAGAAAAACTTTTGAAAAATCAGTTTTTGTGAATTTTGACCTTGAAAATCAAATTCCCGGGTATTTTCACTATCATAATAGTGTTCAGCTAGTAAAAATACATGGGTACACAAAATTCCAAATTAATCGGAGGTATGTCCTTTTCGGAACTAAGTGCTGCTGAAATACGGCAACTTCGCGGACATTGAGGTTAGCAGCAATGCTCTTCATTCGCCAGCCAATATTCGTGATCTTTCATCGAACCTTGATGGTTCAATGTTGAATAAATATGGTTTACGATGGGCAAGATGGTTTTTTTTCTAAATATTTACAAACGTTTGGTTTGCGTTAATCCGTTGTTAGAAATGGTTTATCTTGGTGCTAAGTAGCCAAAAAATGACACCACCCGTAGCGTGAAGGTCTTTATATATATATATATAATTCTTTCGGAGTTTTGATCTTTCGGGGTACTATTCTTTGACCATATATCTCTGACCATATATATATATGGTCAGAACGCTCAAAACTCCGAAAGAATTTCACACGAAAGACCAATACTCCAAAAATCTTAACACCGTCAAAATAATTCGGCTATGGAAGTTTTAAAAGTTTCAAAATTTTCAATAAATCGACGAACTATTTCAAGAATTTTTTTTTATTGGGAAGTTATTTTGCGTCAATTTTTGCGTTGTCTAGACAATGTTATATATATATATATATATATATATATATATATATTGTTCTTTTCGTAAATGTATATTGTGTATAATTTTTTTAATGTTCCTCTAGTTAGGAGTCTACTTTATTTTTAGAATTTTCTTCGTGGTTAATTTTGCAACTTCCAGCTAACATATTTTGCTGTTCACTAATATTTGTACTTTCCTGTACTTTCTTTCAATTTTCCAATTTCCCATTTTTAAAAGTGAGGGTTCTAATACAAAAATTCGGATATTGGCCTTCATATGCCCTTGGCGGTTATACCCAAGGTCGGATTGACAATCCCACCTTTTTCCTCTTTTGAAACGGAACAGCTTTTATTTAAATCATTTTATTATTATAATCCGTACTTTCTGAGATATAAGCTTGTACTGCCTCATTCGAGACACCCTGTTTATATATATATATATATATATATATATATATATATATATATATATATATATATATATATATATATATATATATATATATATATATATATATATATACAGGGTGTCTCGAATTAGGCAGTACAAGCTTATATCTCAGGAAGTACGGATTATAATAATAAAATGATTCAAATAAAAGCTGTTTCGTTTATCCGAAGCATTTAATAATTAAAGAAATTTAGCAGATATGAGAGAGAGATACATTCTGCCTCCAGATAAATCTTAATCACGTGTTTGAATAATAAATAATTATACATCCGACATATGGTATACTAACACGAGGTGCGAATTAAAAAAAAAACTCAACAAAAGTGGCAGTACGTCGCAAATTGATAAGAAAAAGCGTCCAATCCCAGATTTCAGCGAAATGTTTTTGGTCTCTGAACGAAGTTGTAAATATAAATCGTCGTCTAGAATGGATTCGTCACGTGTAAGGAAACATCGGCTAAAATTAATTTCTTACTTATCAATTTTCGATAGCAACATTGATTTAAAGACGGAGAAAGATTATCTTGTCGTTCGCGATTCCGTCGGAAAAATCGAGACAAATATTTGTTATTGGGAATTCCCTCGATAAGAATGAACGGTGACATTTCTTTTATCGGGAAAAAATAAAAGAAAGATATTAAAAGAATGTGCATTTTTTCCATTGTTTTTTCTCTTTTTGTACTTTTTACTGAGCCTCTTTTTCATCTTTGGATGAGAATTGCACTTATAGAATATTTTAAGGGGGTATCCCTCTCTGGAAACTTAAAAAAATCGTTTTTTTGCATGTTATGGTGGCAACTTGCAAGAATATTTTAAGACCAACCGGACCCGGAAATAAAAAAAATTGACGAAGTTACACGTATTTTAGTGGAACAGTGTGCGTCGGGTCAAGAATGATTCGCGTGTAGCGAAAGCGGACTTCAAAAGGGGCTGGGTTGAAATGCCGAACTTTGCATGGTCAGAACGCTCAAAACTACGAAAGAATAGTACCCCGAAAGATCAAAACTCCGGAAGAATTTTACACGAAAGACCAGTACTCCGAAAATCTTAACACTGTCAAAATAATTCGGCTATGGAAGTTTTAAAAGTTTCAAAATTTTCAATAAATCGACGAATTATTTCAAGAATTTTTTTTTATTGAGAAGTGATTTTGCGTCAATTTTGAAATTTGTCCAGACAATGTTATACGTTTTACATCATTTACAGTCAACTGTGTAGACTTTCGCTGGCATGATCTTGACATGAGGGCCGGGTTGAAATTCCGAACTTTGAATGCGCCGACGGTTCAAAATTCCTAATTTTAATGTTCCGAAATTATAAGGTTCGTCAATATTATGCCAGCGAAAGTCTACACAGTTGACTGTAAATAATGTAGAACGTATAACATTGTCCAGGCCAATTTCAAAATTGACGTAAAATCACTTCTTAATAAATCAAAAATCTTGAAATAATTCGTCGATTTATTGAAAATTTTGAAACTTTAAAAACTTCCATAGCCGAATTATTTTGACGGTGTTCAGATTTTCGGAGTTTTGGTCTTTCGTGTAAAATTCTTTCGGAGTTTTGATCTTCTGGAATCATATATTTTCGGAGTTCTGAGCGTTCTGATCATTCAAAGTTCGGAATTTCAACCCGGCCCCGATTATGAGAAAGGACATTTATATGGTGCCGGAATCTTTTGAGTAACTTTCACACTATTGACTTGAATTTCCAGAGTTGGCGTTCAAACAGTAGTCATTTTCGGTTCACGATCGCATTTTCTAATTGGATGAACCATTTGTTAAGGGGGGATATACAAATAGGAGCCGGAAAAAAGGTCATTTTTGTGATTTTTTCCAAGGAAAACTATTTGAAATTTCGGATTGGGGTTTTAATGATCTAAAAGTATATACATTCAAAAATACGTTTAATTTTCTTTATTTGAAAATATCAAAAATATACAAGGACATTGTATGATCCTTGGAGCGTTGTAAAAAAATCTGCGTATACGGTACCCACTGGCATTTCTTCAAAAATCATCGGAAAAAAAACCAAAAAGATTATTAAATTAGATACTATAATCTAGTGCTTGTCATAGCCGATTTTGAAAATATCGATTTATGAGAAAATGGCGGACGTTTGAACATAAATAGTGATTTTTGGGCAAAAAATTAGTTATTATTTTGCCTATAAAACAAAAACTAAGTAACGGAAAAAAAAAATCCTATGACAAGTACTAGATAATGGTGTATAGAATAACCACAAAAAACCTCAAGGCAATCGGTTGATTGGTTTTCGAGAAATTTTGGGTACCGATTTGAAAAACGTGGTTTTGAGAAAAACGCGTTTGAAAATTTGGGAATGAATAAATCATGAAATTTGTCGACTTACATGGAATCATCGATACCAGGCCCATAGTGTAGGTCTTTTACGGTCGATGGAATGTTCATAGCTTCGAAATCGATTTTTTCGACCATCTAGGTGTATATCTCCCCTTAATAACAATGACTTCAGCATGCTGTTTTTCAAGAGAATAATGAGCTTTTCTTTGGAGAAGCTGTCATGTTCCGTATTTTTCGGAATTTCGAAAAGTGGATCGTGAACCGATACCCAGTTGGATATATTTGAAGAAAATTTTTTTGGTTTTCGTTTCGGATTACATTTGAGCCTGGTAGAGATCCCGCCGCTTCGGGCCTTGCCGCTGGAGGACTGCAACGCCAACTGTAGCACCACGAAAACTTTGAAAGATTTTCTTCCGAAAAAATACTATTGTAACCACAAACATGTGCACAACATGCTGGGAAAAAAATAATTTATTCCAACCAATGTGTTACTAGAATAAAAATCATCATTCTGACCCTTCAAGTTAAGCTTCCAGAGCGGGGTACCCCGTTAAGGCGCTATACCAGTGTGAACGCTGAAAATTCGGGTGATTTTCGGGAATTTTTTGGAAGAAAAATACTCAATTAAACGTTTCGGAAAATTAAGAATATATTTGGCTATATTTGACCTATATTACATAATATTTTCATAGAAAAATATTGAGACCCAAGCGACTTATGCGCTGCCTTGGGAGGCGCCAAAAAAAAGTTCCTCCACTGCTGACATGATTCCGGCCGATCGAGTAGCTGAAACCGGAAAAGGAAAAAATGTCGTTAAACTGGAAGGTATTTTCTGTACAATGACGTAGGGTTTTCGAAAAATATCAAAATCTACCAAAATGGCGTAGTTATGAAAAAAGTCTGTTTTCTTGCCTATAAAATGGTCGTTTGTTTCAATGCCGAATCGTCAATTTTCATCCAATCAAAAATATCCTACGCCATTGTAGAGTAAATATATTCAAGAGTACTCAGTTTAAATTTCAAGACAATCGGATAATTGCTCTTTGAGTTACAATGTCAGCAAACTTGAAAAATCTCATTTCGAGAAAAACGCGTTTAAAGATTTAACTATCGATTTTTGCAAGATAAAATGATATTGATATAAATGATAATGATATTCTTGAAAGTATAAACTGTCGAAAAAGGCAAAAAAATCGTTTTTTTTTTCGGGCGTTACCCCCACTTCTAGCGCAAAAAAAGGCCTTTTTCATGAATTTTTTTAAAGAAAACTACAAAACTTTTTTAATCGATCAATATACCATCTTGAAGAACACATCTTGAAGAACTTTCAGTAATTTTTTTATTGAAAAATATTACATTGTTTAGTGGCAAATGGCCGTCAATGAAATAATGTTTTTATATACACGGTTTGCGGTGACCAACATTGCGGCGAAGTGAATCAGCTGAAAAAAAAAAATGCGGATGGATTTAGTCAAATATAAGTATAAACTAGCCTTTAACCGAAGGATTTTAAAAAATATTCATTTTTTACAAAATGGCGGACAGTCAAAGTTAATGGTTCGATTTTAACGAAAAAAAAAACGGCCGTTTTTTTGCTATAAAACGGCCATTTTTTTCGAAAAAAAAATCGAACGATTGAAGACTAAATTTTTATGTATTAAATAAGTCTGCAAAATTTCAAGAAGATCGGTTCATTAGTGTTCGAGTAATCTTGGTCACCGACTTCAGAAATGACATTTTGAGAAAAACGCGTTTAAAGTTTCAATTTCAGTTTACACGAAGAAAATATTTTTTTTTGTAAACTTACATAGAGTCATCTATTCCGGGCCCGTTTTTATAAATTCCAGTCTATTATATTAACGTTGTGAATGCCAGGTATACGACCCTTTTCATCGAACAATGCATTGAAGATCGGAGGGAGGGTCGAGCGCGCCAGACGGCAGACTAGCCGGTCGTTTACACAACGGATTCTTCTCTTTCAACGCTCATATCTCAGTCAATTTTGCTCAGATCGACTTGAAATTTTCAGGACATATTCTCAGATACTTATACTTCAAAAAAATGCAATAAAAAAATCAATTTTTTCAAAATCGCAAGTGGGGGTAACCCCTTAAGTGTCTCACTGGTATAGCCCCTTAATCATGCCGAAAAAACAAAAATCAAAAATCGAAATTATCCCACGTGGTTTGGCCTAGAAATGCCGTACACTAATATTTATGCAGTCAAAAAACAGGCCGATTCGAGATCGAATGGGAAAACATAATTACTCTGCTCTCACCACCTGCAACGGGTATGGTCTTACGTAACTCCGTGCGAGTTATGATACTCCCGTGACAGCTAGGCGTATTGTATTGCCCGGCAAGGTGTGAATTGTGCTCGACTCACATCAGTGCGCGCGTCGGCCGAGCGAGGAAAAAACGTTGCACCTCGAGATGCAGCATCCCGGGGCCTCGATAATTCACGCGGGCAATAATCACCGAATTCCTTTTTCACTCACTGAAAATAACAATCGCCAAGGACCCTCTCCCTTGCTGAACAGAATTTTGACATAAGGAGGGAACAATTTCCCATGATCGTGCAACAATACATCGAATCGTTAATTATTTAGGAATCTATCTACATTTTTTGGAGTTTTTTGGAATCCGGCCGATGGACCACATTTTTTATACACAGGCTCAAGATATGTCAATAACGTTGTCAATGTTAATTTTTTGTTTAATTTACACGAATAAGTCCAACGTATGCTTGATAACAAATTTTTTCTTCAAATCCCGAGTAAATAATTTAGCAGACGAAAACAATCGGAAAAAAGAGCTTTATTTGCAACGATAATAAAATCAATTTCTTTTTTTTTTCTCTTTAAACGATAGAACTATATATGTAGAATATTTTCCTAAAGTTTCAAAGCGAAATTCGAAAGACTTTAAGGGGTTACCCCCACTTGCGATTTTGAAAAAATCGATTTGTTTTATTGCATTTTTTTGAAGTATAAGTATATCTGAGAATATGTCCTGAAAATTTCAAGTCGATCCGAACAAAATTGACTGAGATATGAGCGTTGAAAGAGAAGAATCCGTTGTGTAAACGACCGGCTAGTCTGCCGTCTGGCGCGCTCGACCCTCCCTCCGACCTTCAATGCATTGTTCGATGAAAAGGGTCGTATACCTGGCATTCACAACGTTCATATAATAGACTGGAATTTATAAAAACGGGCCCGGAATAGATGACTCTGTGTAAGTTTACAAAAAAAAATATTTTCTTCGTGTAAACTGAAATTGAAACGTTAAACGCGTCTTTCTCAAAATGGCATTTCTGAAGTCGGTGACCAAGATTACTCGAACACTAATGAACCGATCTTCTTGAAATTTTGCAAGCTTATTTAATACATGTAAATGTAGTCTTTGATCAATCGATTTTTTTTCGAAAAAAAATGGCCCTTTTATAGCAAAAAACGTCCGTTTTTTTCGTTAAAATCGAACCATTAACTTTGACTGTCCGCCATTTTGTGAAAAATGAATATTTTTTAAAATCCTTCGATCAAAGACTAGTTTATACTTATATTTGACTAAATCCATCCGCATTTTTTTTTCAGATGATCCACTTCGCCGCAATGTTGGTCACCGCAAACCGTGTATATAAAAACATTATTTCATTGACGGCCATTTGCCACTAAACAATGTAATATTTTTCAATAAAAAAATTACTGAAAGTTCTTCACGATGTGTTCTTCAAGATGGTATATTGATCGATTAAAAAAGTTTTGTAGTTTTCTTTAAAAAAATTCATGAAAAAGGCCTTCTTTTTTGCGCTACAAGTGGGGGTAACGCCTTAAGGAGCCAGTCGATTCTGAAAATTTCAAAAAATCGAAAGCAAGCAAGGCATCCAAGAAATCGACGATGATGAGCAATCAGAAGGGATTTTGTACGGTGCAGGAATTGCCGATTGAGTTTAGGTAAGAGTTTTTCATAGTATAAACTTCAAATGCGTTGTTCTCGAAACAACGTATTCACAATCTAGCCCCATCGTATCTCTAAAACTAACAAACCGATTCTCTTGAAATTTGAATCGCATATTGTAAACATGATTCGCAACAAGATGACCCTCGATGGTTTCAAAATTTTTATTTTTACTTTTTTTTTTGAGAAATGCAAAAAACGCGTTTTTTTTTACTTTGTTTGTTTTTCATCTGCCATTTTTTTATTTTTTGATAAAACTTTATATCCGAGGGTCATTTTGTAGCTGGTGTCATACTGAATCTAATGGACTTTGATTTTTTTGTTTCAGACAAGCCGTTGCCGAGTTGTGATGGAGCTACCTAGCCCACCTATTTTTGCGGCGTTACGTTAAACTATAGTTTTTGTACTTAAAAATGAATAAAAATCAATAGATTTTTTAAAATGCATTTCAAGTCTTTATTTATCGAGCCCAACAACTTTTATATTCATATCTTTCATCAAATCCTCATATAAAAAAAATCGTGAAAATAGCCTTCGTGGCTCCAAAGTGGACTGGCCCCTTAAACGTTACAGCCCGTCAACGCTGTGCCTCGCCGCTCGGATTCGGAGCGGGCGTAAACTTCAAACGCGTTTTTCTCAAAACTGCATTATCGAAATTAGCGTGCAGGATTACTCAAAAACTATTAATTCGATTGAGTTGAATCTTGGTAGAAATATTGATAATATTGGTACCTTCTACTTGACGAGAATTGTTTTTGAAAAATTGGAAAAAAACTACTTTTTTAATTCACATCTTACAGAAATGTTGCGTGAAATGTCGAATTTTTTTGGTAAATGCGTGCCATTTTCTCAAATTTGAATTTTCTTCATTTTAATTACCGTCACATAGAAACTATACATGTTCAAACTGAAAAAATGTTTGATCTTTTTTGCAAATGTCTACAGGTCTTAGTTTAAAAAATCCCTCAATATTGCTTATTTTCTTCCTGTCTAAATGAATATCCCGCCTTAAAAACATACTTTTTCTCCAAATCCCAAATAAATAATCTCGCAGACAAAAAGAATCGGAAAAACGAGCTTTCTTCAGCCTGTCACAATGTTCCAAAAAAGGGTTTTTGCGGGGAATTTGTTTGGAGGGAAACAACAATTGAGCCCAGTAAACATTGAGGTATCTTGTCATGTATTATATATTTGAAATATATTAAAAGAAATGTTCAACATGAAAATAGAAATGACTGCAAATTTATCAGCCTATATAATTCTTGACTGAACCAAATAAACCAATAAAATTTTCAATCGTTGTATATTTTTCTTCTGAGTGAATTAAGAAAAAGCTGAAAAAAATCGTGAAATTATAACTTGTCTTAGGATTGAAAAAAAAATGTGTTAAAAAACACTTTAACGTGCTACAAAATAAAAAAAAAACTCTTTCAACGATTCTTTTACTTCACTTTGAAGACATTTTCATACTGAAGAAAATAAACTTCGGTCTGATTCAATACGTCGTTTAGATTTTTTGCTATCACGCCCGCCAATTTTGAAAAATCGTGAAAATAAAATCTGGAGAAAACGCGCTTCAAAGTTTTCAATAGGAGGAAATATCAATACCAAATATCAATCGCTTCTCTCCTTTTTGCCTTGTATGTTCGAAAATATTTACAATTGGCCTCTGTAAGTTTGTAAATATATTCTCGGATAGTTTATCTATCGATTTAAGCAATTAAAAAAAAAAACGATTTTTCTGACCTTCTAATTCAGGCTCCGGCCTTAAGGAACACCTTAATACTCATAAGTATGGACAAACTTATATATTGTGTTTCATGGGCGGAATTTTTAAAAGCAATAGGAGGGACATCCTTTATTACGAGCAATCTTTTTTATTATAAATTGCTTTTTCGAAACGAAACATATTACGTTGGAGAAACGAGTGTTCCCGACAAAAGTGTTACGAGGTAATGACTATTGATAATAGTTCGTTTCGAAAGAACGATATTTCAAAGGCGAACAGGAAGTGTGGTAAATTCAACCTGGAACGTATTACAGCGAAGGAGCAATGCAAGAAATGAAAATAAAAAATAAATTCCAATGACATATGATATATTTGAAATCGTATTTCCAATATATTATAATATAAATCTGCTCTAAATATATATTACGTTACGTAATATGCATAATATAATTGTACATAAAGCAATATATTATTTAGTATATAATATATAATGTATGTAATCTAATCCGATATATAACAAATTACCAATTATTATAAAACATTCAAAAAATAATTTGTAACATTTAAAATAATTGTCACGTGTACGAATAATATTTATGCAATATATATGATAATGAATCGGATAATTCAAACATTCGTAATTTATTTGCTTATTACACAATAGATTGTATAATGAAATATAGATTAGTATAATAAATTATCACGAAAAATAAATCAAAATACAGTACAATATAAATACGATAGGATTCGATCCTCGATTGGAATGGAATTCGGTTTGGTACTCGTAACACGATTCACGTCCAGCAACAACTTTCACCGTTCTTGCCACGAGCGGCCATTGCCTTCCACTAAATACACAATAAAAATCATATGATTGCTCATTATTTACCTTGCACCGATTTCGACTTCGACTCACACGATGCGTATTAATAAACAATCTTTTTGGACTTTTGTCCCACGAACTCTTATCGGAATTCGGCTATCGTGTCTATTTTTCCTTCGTTCTCTTTATTCTCCGACGGTCATTTTTAAGATTATTTCAAGATTTTATGGGTCGAAGCTGTTGTTCAAATATTAAATTAACGTCTGAGCGAGAGGCCGGCGGGGGGGGGGGGGGGGGACTAAAATATGTGAGGACTTGGAAATTATGCGAAATTGAAAAAATAACTTTTATACTCGACGATGCAAAATTGAAAAAATAACGTTTACAGTCGACGATTGTCGTTTGTGACGTTTTGCTATTTGACGTTTGACGAACAGCTCGAACGAGCGCCACTTTCCGTCCTGTCAACATCGCGAACTCGCGGCATAGCGAAGAAAATTTTTTCGAATTGTACAAAGAAAAATAGGGAAACGTTTAAATCGACGCGGATAGAAGAATTGCCGTAGAAAAATATTTAATAAGTACAGAAAAAATTATTAACGTTAGTAAATAGTAAAATATTTTAACTACGAGTTAGAAAATTTACCACAAAAAAATTGTTGAAATGAAATAGACTGAACACAAAGAAAAACTTTCAATTATAAGAAAAAAAATACTCATTTACGAAAAAAAGAATATTACGATAACAATATATGACATTTATATATATATATATATATATATATATATATATATATATATATATATATATATATATATATATATATATGTATATATAAATGTCATATATTGTTATCGTAATATTCTTTTTTTCGTAAATGAGTATTTTTATAAATATATATATATATGTCATTTTTAAACATATGAGATTCACGTAAAAGGCAGATTTAAATGTTAATATTAATACGAAGATTCGAATAGCAAAGAAAAAATATTCGTATTGTACAAAGAAAAATAGGGAAACGTTTGAATCGACGCAGATAGAAGAATTGCCGTAAAAAAATATTTAAAAAGTACAAAAAAAATGTTAACGTTAGTAAATAGTATAATATTTTAACTATGAGTTAGAAAATTAACGACAAAAAAATTCTTGAAATGAAATAGACTGAACAAAAAGAAAAAAGCTTTTAATCATAAGAAAAAAAATATCCATTTACGAAAAAAACAATATTACGATAACAATATGTGGCATTTATATACACACACACACATATATATATATATATATATGTCATATTTAAACATATTAGATTTACGTAAAAGGCAGATTTAAATGTTAATATTAATACGAAGATTCAATATTGCCGTTTATATAAATCTCACATGTTTATTTTTCTATTTTAATAAGATATACATAATAGAAGCACATTTTTTTGTATTATCAACAGATATATAGTCACACACATACACATATATATTGAAGATAAAAGAGAAAAAGGACGAGAACAGCGAAAGGAAGTGATGAACTGTTATAATTAATTGTAATTGTAATTAGAGGAGTTAGAGAGGTATAGAAGGTTGAAATATTAAATACACTTAAGTTCACCAGCGCATAGATGGCCAATTCTCACTAAAAAATCTAATATATTTAATATACTTATACACACACACACACACACACCCATATACAAATATATATATATATATATATATATATATATATATATATATATATATATATATATATATATATATATATGCACTACCAGTAAAAATTTTTTGATCACTTTGGATAATAGCAAAATTTTCGATCGCTTTAAATAACGGCAAAATTATATTAGAATTATATATTCATATCACCGATTCTGAACAAATTTGGTGTAAATCTTAGTAACCCTAGTGTCCAAAACATCACCCTAAATGTTTTTGAAAATGTTCAAAAAAGTACTTTTATCGCCTTTTTTCGGAAAATTCAATCTTTTTGTTTCAAAGCGTACAATTGTTCATTGATTTTCAACATTTCTCACTTTTTCATGGTTCATATTTTTCCTATGAGTGTTTATGAAATAAAAGTCTTCGGTGGTTTTTTTTCGATTAATCCCACCGACGCTACGTATCACGCCGTCTAACAACATCCGCCGCGACCCGCTTAGAAGACCGTGCCATACCCTCGCAATTTTTAACGAATAATTAAAACAAAAAAATTCTCTGTAACAGCCAAAAGTAGTATCAAAACGCACCCTAAGTCTCAAAAATGGTAAAGAAATATTTCTTTAAAGAAAAAATCATGAAAATCAGCAATTTTTTCCTCGCATAAAAGTATCTCCTTTCTCAATTCCTCGGTAACTTTACCAAAAATGACTGTTCACTTTCAATTTTCAAAAAAGTTCCGATTTTTTAATTAAAAACATAAACTCACCCGTAATAGAGTACGATTAAATTCAAATCACGATAGCTCGATAAAACATCAATTAAATCGTACGATTAATAGTACAATGAAAAAAAGATCATATTCCATAAAATAAATCTTCATCTCGATTAACTATAAATCGAGATAAAGCTTCGTCCATTTGTCTGTTGGGATATTCGCGACCATCGATAATTTCGAAGATTTTGTCCGTCCACCCCAGTGATCACGTTGATCGAATCGTTGATTGAGATCGCGAATCCCCCGGTAAATTGACAGATCGGAAGCCTACCGGAAATTCGTCGCGCGACAATCAACGGTGGTAAGCTCAAAAGCTTCGCGACGTAAGCCCGCAAGCTCGACTCGAACAGACACATCGAAGCTTCGGGGTGCGTCATTCGTTGTTTTTTTTTCACTTTCGCAACCCTGAACATTGCTGCGTAAAAAGCACACATGCAATTAAAACAAAATGCGCGAATTATCGTCATTGTGCGGGGATTAAAGTGATAGCTTGAGCCTGTCTGCTTAGTGGCCGTTGCGGTCGTGAATGCAATTGCCGATCTCGTTTAAGGGGAGGGTAGGGGTTTCAGCGTGAAAAAAAAACTTTTTTTGCGAATTTTTTTCAGCTATATGGATAGAGTAAATTTATTGAAACCTTTTGTACATTGTTAAGTGTCATTTCAAGAACATTCCGTGAAATTTGTACGCGACAATATCCACGAACAAGCCGGTGCCGCGTTTTTCTCGAAACCACTTTTTTAAGGCGTTACCCCCACTTGTAGCGCAAAAAAAGGCCTTTTTCATGAATTTTTTTAAAGAAAACTACAAAACTTTTTGAAACGATCAATATACCATCTTAAAGAACACATCTTGAAGAACTTTCAGTAATTTTTTTATTGAAAAATATTATATTGTTTAGTGGCAAATGGCCGTCAATGAAATGATGTTTTTATATACATGGTTTGCGGTGACCAACATTGCGGCGAAGTGGATCATCTGAAGAAAAAAATGCGGATGGATTTAGTCAAATATAAGTATAAACTAGTCTTTAATCGAAGGATTTTGAAAAATATTCATTTTTCACAAAATAGCGGACAGTCAAAGTTAATGGTTCGATTTTAACGAAAAAAATCGAACGATTAAAGACTACATTTTTATGTATTAAATAAGCCTGCAAAATTTCAAGAAGATCGGTTCATTAGTATTCGAGTAATCTTGGTCACCGACTTCAGAAATGCCATTTTGAGAAAAACGCGTTTAAGGGGGGCTTGTCTTTTTTTCGCAAAATTTACCGCTTTTTGGGAATTTTCTTGTGAAGAAAGTATACAACGGAAAACTTGGCATATAGTTTTATTGATCTGTTTACTACATACAAAAAAATTTTTAAACAATTTTACCAAAAAATCCGCCTCCCACCCCCCTCGACGCGCGATGGTCCTTTTTTGATGGTGTGCACGATTTCTCAAAAACTATTCAACCGATTGCCTTCAAATTTGGACAGAATGCTCAGCTGACATCCTTTTATCGTTTGATGAAGCAAAAAAGCAATACGTTTAATAGTTTTTTATTTATAACAAAAAATCGATCAATTTTTTTCGAAAAATCGATACTTCAAGTTCAAAACGTCACCAAATCGTCAATTTTTTTTCCCTTCATCGAACGATAGCTATATGTGTCTAAAGTAAAATGCTTTTTGGGTTTTTGTTGCAAGATGAACGTGAAGGCTGTAATCGTGCACACCATCAAAAAAGGACCATCGCGCGTCGAGGGGGGTGGGAGGCGGATTTTTTGATGAAATTGTTTAAAAAATTTTTTGTATGTAGTAAACAGATCAATAAAACTATATGCCAAGTTTCACAAGTTTTCCGTTGTATACTTTCTTCACAAAAAAATTCCCAAAAAGCGGTAAATTTTGCGAAAAAAAAAGACAATCCCCCCTTAGTTTCTCTTTCAACGCTCTTTCAACGCGGATTCTTCTCTTTCAACGCTCATATCTCAGTCAATTTTGTTCGGATCGACCTGAAATTTTCAGGACATATTCTCAGATACTTATACTTCAAAAAAAAGTCCGTGTTCACTGCCATTTGAAAACTACATGACCGATTTATTTGAAACTTGGTACACACTTTCTACGTATAAAATACCTCCCCCCAATGGTTAGTTTGAGATTTTTTTTTACATTGAGGGGGTTTTCCACCCCCAAAATGGCGGAATTTTTCATGAAAAATAGCACTTTTCACTTTACATGACCACCAAAAATTTCGAAGTGAAAAAAAAAATTATCAAAGACCGTTGGGGGAAGAATTTGATGATACTTTGACTAAATTTGAATGGTACTTGATTTCAAATAATTTCTAGCTGAGATACAGTGAACACCGCAAATCGTGTTTTTCCAAATGTGTTCTTGGAAAAGCTTTGTCACCGGCTTGTTTGTGGATATTTTCGCGTACAAATTTCACGGAATGTTGTTGAAATGACACTTAACAATGTACAAAAGGTGTCAATAAATTGACTCTATTCATATAGATGAAAAAAATTCGCAAAAAAGTGTTTTTTTTTCACGCTGAAACCCCTACCCTCCCCTTAAGCACAACTCCCCTACGGAAAACCTAAAATTAGGAGATAATTTCATATCTCCCGATTTGTCGACGGGATGATAATCCAATGGAAATAATCTTGACGCGCAAGTGCGAATGCCGAATTGGCCAACAATAAAAAAATCACCGACGAATCTTGCCGGCTCGGCACTATCGCTAACGCAGCGCGAACAAGAACCAATGGCATAAGCTAAAAATCGAAGAGAAAATGTGCACTTTAGTGACATTCTTTCGTATACCGTCCGCCTCTCAGAGCCATCGATCGCACAATTTATCGTAGGCAATCGGGCATTTTTTCACGAGGATCTTTCCTCCGGATAATGAATTTTTTACATCGTAGCTCGCTTGCTAAACTCCTTTCTGAAAAATATCGCGTGGCGAACAAAAAAAATACACGTTTCTTAATTTATCCTGGTGGAAATTCAATTCTTCAACCAGTCACACCGAAGATAAAAATACACTAAAATGATAGAAACAATAACAGAAATATTTCGAAGTTTTTCTCTAATTGCAATATTTTTGACATCCGGTCACCGTCGTATTTTCCATTTTTTTTCGCACTGGAATTTAAAATTATCGAAGATTCAAATTTTTCTTTTAATTTCCAAGACGTCTTCAATTTTCTAAATATTCTTAAATAAATTCAAATCAAGTTGGAAGAGTTTTGACAAATTCGCCTACTTTTGTCAACAATGTGTCATTAATATTGTTATTACAATTATAATTGCTGTTGTGTTTGTCATTGCAAATACTGATTGATACAATACTTGGATTAAAAATACTTAATGAACAATTATAATTAGTATCTTTAGTCGAATTATTATTATTAATATATTATTGGTAATATATTAATAATATTCATAATGAATAATAATAACATATTATTCATACATCGTTATTATTTATATGTTATATTATTTTTATATTATTATCTTAATATTATAATATTATAATAATAATTAATATATGATATGAATTATTATTTTTTTTTGTACCATGCTTATTGTTAAGGAATTAAAAAAAATGAGTTTCTTACCTGATCGGATCACGGGGATTTTCCACGAGTGTCATGTCGCTACTGCAATATTCGCCAAGGATCGAAAAAACTGCTCGCAGCTACGCGATACCGGTCGCGATCGCGACTTTGACCGAATTTTATGCTCTATACCATTTCACTCTTTCACTACCGCGGTTTCACCTCCATATTTCACGCCAACGCGGTATCCTCGAAGATGGCAAATTTCTATTATTTACGAATTATTTTATCGATACGGATTTCGAACGAAAATTATTTTTCAATTTCTTTTTAATGTTGGAGGGGGGGGGGGGGGGTGAAAAGGAGCCAGACAAAAATTATGTTAAAACAAATAAAGGAGTACAAAACTGAATAATTTCGTTCTCCATCCAAAGGGTTTGAATGGGGACAAAAAAATTAAAAATGCTTGCGTTTGAATGGAGGAAAGAAATGCCCTTTTTTAATTTTGGATTTAATGTCAATTTAAATGAAGTAGGAAAAATAGGAGAAATCTTATACGAGAATGAAGGAACGAATGAAAGAAAATGTAGTTCAAATTAATTAAAATAAAGTTGAAAAATACGAAAGGAATTTTTTTTTGAGATGAGATAAAAAAGATAAAAAAATGGTACTGCAAAAGTCGACCGTACACGATTTGAACGGCCACTTCGTTGCGTCAAGTGCCAACGACGACTGCAAACAGATGTGTCTCGGGGTTCGCGGACTGAAAGTTAGCCGCATTTGTACATCCCGCGTTTTACTCCCTCCAGGGTCCAAGACCCCCCCCCCCCCCCTCTCGCCGATTACGCGGGAGTAACAATAACCCGACTGTTCCATAAAAATGCATAACAATAAATACCACCATTTTTCATAATTGCAGTACAAGAATATTTATTTTTCACGCTGGATCATAACTCAGGACTATCGCTGATAAACTTGATACAAGAAAACTGTAAGGAAAATAGTTACGATTTTTTTAATGGACATCTTTTGTAGACCTCGCCGCCTTTTCCACGTTTTTTTCCACCCGTGTAATAACGATAACAATCAACATAATAAAATGGGATTAAATAATAATAGTAAATAAATAAATAAATAATAATCAATACTCTTACTTTTCATAATTCTAAAAGAGAACAATTTTTTTGTTGAATTTTTTTTTCGGAACTAAAAAAACGATTATAATTATTTTTAAATTATAACGATAATCATTTCAATTATTTGTATAATTAATCGATAAATAAATCGTTATCACTATTTATAAAGACTATCATTACATTATAATTATAATCATTGTACTTATAGTTATGATAATTATATAATGATTATAATCATTTTTCCCATTAATACATTAATAAACTGAGTTATCATTTTTTGAGGGGAAAATATCCTTTTTCACAATTTACTTTCCACGGTTTCCACTTTTACTGAATGCAGTGCGAAATAGACGAAAAACACACGAACCGAAACGCACCCAATGAGGGATGATATTTGAAAAAATCGCGAAAAAAAACGTTGCCCACACGAGCGCGCTTGGATGCACTCGGGGAACACAGCGACGCGCGTGTTATCGATAAAACATTTTAAATCGCACGTTTGTTTCGTGAAAAACTTTCATATCCGCTATTGCGGAACGGGATTAAGTCGCAATAATTCAGTCGCTGATAAATCATGGTTTTATGATCGATCACTGTCACGGAGCTCAATCTCACGCGATCGATAAAGAGAAATTTCAAATCTCTGGATTGTAAATAATATCGTCTTTTACATTGTCGAGTTGAATTTATTTTACTTTCCGTTAGATATTGATTTTGATTCGATCGATGCACGCCATTTTGGGGTGACAAGATCCGAGATTTTCCGTACAAAAATCTTTTTTTTTCCACCGAGAAAACAGTTAATTTATAGTAAAGATATACATTTAGTTGGCACTTTTATTAAAAAATTAATTAACTGTTACAAAATTTGTAAGTCGTTGAGAAATATTCGTGTTGTCATGAAATTTTTTTGTAGTTACAGTATTTCTTTGAAAATAATGATTTATTTTATCACTTTTATTTCGCTTGACCCAGTAGATGTTTATGGTAATCGAAAAACGAGTTGAAATTGTGATATGATAATACAGTTCAAAGGAGGGGTGTACTTCCGAAAAGCCCACACCTCCGAATAATTTAGAACCTCGTATATTGTGACTCGCTGATCGCGAATATGATAGTGAAAATACCCGCAAATTTTATTTTCACCGTCAACACTAAAAAACGGTTTTTTCGTAGTTTTTCTATTTTATTTTAACAAATATTGATCGTAGAGAAAAATGTCTTCTACGAAAGTTGTAGACTATTAAAAGACTGATATTTTATGGTCTATACAAGTTTCGTGTAAAACCATTATTTTCCAAGAAAAATGGAATAATACTCCAATAAGGATATTTCGGTAAACTCTAACGGCGAAAGAGAAAAGAATGGAAAATATGCTCTGCAACCACCCCAGTGTTGTACGTACACCAAGATTCCACACACTCATCCGAGGTGCCCTGCGCCCACCCCAGTAAACTACACACCCCACGATTCAACATACCCGAGTTTGTTTTGATTGCTGTTTGTGTTTGTTTTATTTGGGTTTATTTGGGCCCGTATACAGTAAAGTGCGTAAGTATATAATATCGAAACTAATGAAGTTTAGCAAAATATACTTATTGGAGTATTATCCCATTTTTCTTGGAAAATAATGATTTTGGAGACAATTTGTATAGAACATAAATTATCAGACTTTTGATGGGCTACAACTTTTGTAGGAGACATTTGTCTCTACGATCAACATTTGTTGAAATAAAATAGAAAAACTACAAGAAACCCGTCTTTTTTCAGCTTTGATTTCGAAAATCAAATTTGCGGGTATATTCACTATCATATTCGTGATCAGCGAGTCAAAATACATGAGTACACGAAGTTCTAAATTATTCGGAGGTGTGCAAATTTCAGCCAAGAGTCACACAGTTGACGCGACAACTTCTCTATTTAAGGGGTTAGGCCACAGTAACGGGTATAATCCTTTTGAATAAAACAATATTTTTTAAATTCCGTACGTACTTCTCTAGGTATTCCAATGCAGATTGACGAGAATTTTTGTTTTTTGTTCTAGGTAAAAAATTGTGGATGCTAAATGTCACGCCGCGGACCGCTAAAAAAAGGTAACAAAAGAAAATATTAGTAGTCGGCCATTTTGAACATCGAAAAAAATTCTAACAGCTTGATATTCATACTAAATAGATGTGGAATTAATTTTATGAGTGAATCACTTTTTCATACGAAAAAAAAATTGTTCAAATTGGCACATGATTATACCCGTTACTATGGCCTAACAGGTATTTAATTAATCTCTATTAATTAAATAAATAGAGATTAAAATTAGTAGAGAACGCAATATATGATTTCATTGGACGTAAAACAAAAGTCTGGTAGACTGAGATTCGCACAATATTTTATTCGATTCAAACAAACCATTTTTCTCGGTGAATTAATCGGCAAAACGCTCGATCCTCCTTAACAGTCCGTACGATAATGCAGAGCTGCGTTGTAGCGTTAAAATACGAACGCAATTACCGCGATCGGTATTCCGTCGACCCTCAATGGTTGATTGATATCCGCTACGTCGAATCTTTCGCGACTATCAGATCGCGTTTTCCTAATAATCGATAGAAGTTTGTCGACCGATAACGAGAAATTGCGTATCCAATGTTAAGGGGTTAGGCCTCCGTAATGGGTATAAAATCATGTGCGAATGAAAAAAAAAAATCGTATGAAAAAGTGATTCACTCATAAAATTAATTACACATCTATTGAGTATGAATATTAAGCTGTCGGAAAATATATATATATATTTTTTTTCGATGTACAAAATGGCCGACTACTCGAAACTTCTCGAAACAGCTTTTTTTCCAATTGGCGTGACAACTAACTTCAACAATTTTCACTCGATTCACTTCAAATTTAAAAGTTATGTTCCTAATTGCATTTCGCAGAGACGTACGTACGAAATTTCTCATAAATCGAAATCTTCTCATTTTATGAGCAGTTTATGAGCAGTTATAAAGAAATTTTTCACTGAAAATTCATTTCTTATGTTCAAATACCTACATCTTTTGAACGCAACAATATTTTTTAAATTCCGTACGTATTTCTCTAGGTATTCTAATGTAGATTGACGAGAATTTTTGTTTTTTGCTCTACGTCAAGAATTGTGGATGCTAAACGTCACGCCGCGGAACGCCCAAAAGAAGATACCAAAAGAAAATATTAGTAGTCGGCCATTTTGTACATCGAAAAAAAGAAATATATTAGTTGTGCAACTGAGTTCCCGCTGTTTTTCAAGAGATGGCTCCACTAGTAAGTGCTGGTCGATTGTGACATAACCAAAACGTCATGAACCAAGCTTAGACGTATGGTAAATAAACCGCTTTGACACATTAGTGATTTTGTTTTTGCGTCGTATACTTTTGGTTGTGTGAAAATGTCTGATTTTGTGCCAAATAATCGTCATTTGCGGGAAGTGTTGCTCTTCTTCTTTCATTCGAAGAAAACGGCGGCTGAAGCGCATCGGGAACTCCAAAAAGTTTACGGAGATGCTGCTCTAAGTGAAACAACGTGCCGTGATTGGTTCCGTCGCTTCAAAGATGGTGATTTCGATATTGACGACCGTTCACGTGAAGCAAGGCCAAAAACCTTCGAAGACGCTGAATTGGAGGCATTGCTCGATGAGGATCCGTGCCAAATGCAAAAAGAGCTTGCTTCAGCATTAGGAGTTACCCGCCAAGCCATTTCCAAGCGATTGCATGCGTTGGGAATGATTCAAAAACAAGGAACTTGGGTTCCTTATGATTTGAAGCCGAGAGACGTTGAGCGTCGTTTTTTCGCCTGTGAACAACTGCTCCAGCGGCAAAAAAAGAAGGGTTTTCTTCATCGCATCGTTACGGGTGATGAAAAATGGATTCATCACAGCAACCCAAAGAGAACAAAATCATGGGGACTGCCCGGTCATGCTTCTACGTCGTCGGCTCGGCCGAATATTCACGCTGCGAAGGTTTTGCTGTGTATTTGGTGGGACCAGGGCGGTGTTGTTTATTATGAGCTGTTGAAACCGAACGAAACCATCACTGGGGAACGGTATCGAACTCAATTGATGCGATTGAGCCGAGCACTGCGCGAAAAGCGGCCAGAATCCGAGCAGAGGCACGAAAAAGTGATTTTACAGCATGACAAAGCTCGGCCTCACGTTACCAAACCCGTCAAAACCTACTTAGAAACGCTCAAATGGCAAGTCCTACCCCACCCGCCATATTCCCCAGATATTGCGCCGTCCGATTATTACTTGTTCCGTTCGCTGGCACATGGTCCGGCTAATCAGCAGTTCCGTTCATATGAAGACATCTCAAAATGGCTTGGTTCGTGGATAGCCTCAAAAGACGAACACTCCTACCGTGACGGTATTCGAGCTCTGCCAGAAAGATGGGAAAAAGTTGTCGCTAGCGATGAGCAATATTATGAACCATTCATTTGTAACCATTTTTTCACAATAAAGTAGCATTTTCATAAAAAAACAGCGAGAGCTTAGTTGTGCACCTAAAACATTTTCTAACAGCTTGACATTCATACTAAATGGATATGTAATTAATTTTTCGAGTGAGTCACTTTTTCATGCGAAAAAAATTGTCAAATTCGCACATGATTTTATACCCGTTACTGTGGCCTAACCCCTTAATGTAAACGACGCGTTCAGGATTCGGCGCACATCGATCGTTATCCGCGCGGCGAGACGATTGGTTGTTCCTTTTATCATTTAGATTCGTTGACTCGGTGCACAGACGTGCCCAAAGCGATAAGTCATTGTTGACTGCGGGAGAATTGATTTTGCAGATGAGAGTTGCATCGATAACCGGATGATCGCAGATTTCACAAAACCATCAAGATCCGGATTTTACGATCGAGCGCCGATAATTCTACGTACCTATCTATCAGAGTGTAGACTGAAAAGTTTCCGAACAAGAAGGAACAAGATTTCAGGCGATCTCTGTCGAAACGATGCCATTAAGAGCAACGCAAAGAGCCAAGTCGCGTTGCGATCGAGTAGTTTGTATCTGACAGCCATTGAAGTGGAACAATGCTGGCAATGTATAATTGGAGTACTGCGCCGTGATTGAATTCCTCCATTTGGAAGAAACTCCGATGGAAATCGAAGCTGAATGATTAGGTGGTTGCGTATGAAACCGCCCGCTGACGATAGATGGCGTTGGGTGCACTATTTTCGCGAATTAAAAGTTGGCAGTACAAACGATGATGGGTGCATAGAGTGCCACTAAAACGCTATAGATGATATTTGTGCGATGCGCTAACATAGTCTATTTTGAAGGTCTTCACAATAGCAAGTTTTGTTCCAAATAAGTGACGAGTAATCGCGAGTAGTTTGTATCTGACAGCCATTGAAGTGACACAATGTAAGCAATGGATAATGGGAGTACCAAGCCGTGATTAAATTCCTCCATTTGGTAGGAAAAATTCCGATGGAAATCGGAGCAGATCGATTAGGTGATTGCGTATGAATCTGCCTGCTGGCGATAGATGGCGTTGGGTGCCCTATTTTCTCGAAATACCAGTTGACAATAGACATGATGACAGGCCCATAGAGTCCCGCTAAAACATTATAGGTAGAAAGCTAAAAGTGCGCTATTCATATACAATATAGACATGATAAGTAGTTGCATATGAAATCGCCAGCTGGAAATAGATGGCGTTAGGCATACTATTTTCTCGAATTAAAAGTTGGCAGTACACGTGATGACAGGCCCATAGAGTCCCACTAAAACGCTTTAGGTAAAAGACTAAAAGGGCCCACTCATATACAAGATAGGTGGTTGCATATGAAACCGTCAGCTGGCAATATATGGCATTAGGCACACTATTTTCTCGAATTAGAAGTTGGCAATACACATGATGACAGGTACATAGAGTCTCGCTAAAATGCTTTCAGTAAAAAGCTAAAAGGGCCCACTCATATGCATGATAGGTAGTTGCATATGAAACCGTCAGCTAGCAATAGATGGCATTAGGTACACTATTTTCTCGAATTAGAAGTTGGCAATACACATGATGACAGGTACATAGAGTCCCGCTAAAATGCTTTAAGTAAAAGGCTAAAAGGGCCCACTCATATGCATGATAGGTAGTTGCATATGAAATCGCCAGCTGGAAATAGATGGCGTTAGGCATACTATTTTCTCGAATTAGAAGTTGGCAATACACATGATGACAGGTACATAGAGTCCCGCTAAAATGCTTTAAGTGAAAGGCTAAAAGGGCCTACTCATATACATGATAAGTAGTTGCATATGAAACCGTCAGCTGGCAATATATGGCATTAGGTACACTATTTTCTCGAATTAGAAGTTGGCAATACAAATGATGACAGATACATAGAGTCCCGCTAAAATGCTTTAAGTAAAAGGCTAAAAGGGCCCACTCATATACATGATAAGTAGTTGCATATGAAACCGTCAGCTGGCAATATATGGCATTAGGTACATTATTTCCTCGAATCAGAAGTTGGCAATACACATGACGACAGGTCCATAGAGTCCCGCTAAAACGCTATATGTAAAAGGCTAAAAGGGCCCCGTTAATATACATAATAAGTAGTTGCATATGATACCGTCAGCTAGAATAGATGGCGGTAGGTACACTATTTCCTCGAATTAGAAGTTGGCAATACACATGATGACAGGTACATAGAGTCCCGCTAAAACGCTATAGGTAAAAGGCTAAAAGGGCCCACTCATATGCATGATAAGTAGTTGCATATGAAACCGTCAGCTGGCAATATATGGCATTAGGTACACTATTTTCTCGAATTAGAAGTTGGCAATACACATGATGCAAGTCCATAGAGTCCCGCTAAAACGCTATATGTAAAAGGCTAAAAGGCCCCCGTTCATATACGTGATAAGTAGTTGCATATGAAACCGTCAGCGGGCAATAGATGGCATTAGGTACACTATTTTCTCGTATTAGAAGTTGGCAATACACATGATAACAGATTCATAGAGTCCCGCTAAAACGCTAGAAGTAAAAGGCTAAAAGGCCCCCGTTCATATACGTGATAAGTGGTTGCATATGAAACCGTCAGCTGGCAATATATGGCATTAGGTACACTATTTCCTCGAATTAGAAGTTGGCAATACAAATGATGACAGGTCCATAGAGTCCCGCTAAAATGCTTTGAGTAAAAAGCTAAAAGGGCCCACTCATATACATGATAAGTAGTTGCATATGAAACCGTCAGCTGGCAATATATGGCATTAGGTACACTATTTTCTCGACTTAGAAGTTGGCAAACACATGATGACAGGTCCATAGAGTCCCGCTAAAACGCTATAGGTAAAAGGCTAAAAGGCCCCCGTTCATATACGTGATAAGTGGTTGCATATGAAACCGTCAGCGGGCAATATATGGCATTAGGTACACTATTTTCTCGAATTAGAAGTTGGCAATACACATGATGCAAGTCCATAGAGTCCCGCTAAAACGCTATATGTAAAAGGCTAAAAGGCCCCCGTTCATATACGTGATAAGTAGTTGCATATGAAACCGTCAGCGGGCAATAGATGGCATTAGGTACACTATTTTCTCGTATTAGAAGTTGGCAATACACATGATAACAGATTCATAGAGTCCCGCTAAAACGCTAGAAGTAAAAGGCTAAAAGGCCCCCGTTCATATACGTGATAAGTGGTTGCATATGAAACCGTCAGCTGGCAATATATGGCATTAGGTACACTATTTCCTCGAATTAGAAGTTGGCAATACAAATGATGACAGGTCCATAGAGTCCCGCTAAAATGCTTTGAGTAAAAAGCTAAAAGGGCCCACTCATATACATGATAAGTAGTTGCATATGAAACCGTCAGCTGGCAATATATGGCATTAGGTACACTATTTTCTCGAATTAGAAGTTGGCAAACACATGATGACAGGTCCATAGAGTCCCGCTAAAACGCTATAGGTAAAAGGCTAAAAGGCCCCCGTTCATATACGTGATAAGTGGTTGCATATGAAACCGTCAGCGGGCAATATATGCCATTAGGTACACTATTTTCTCGAATTAGAAGTTGGCAATACACATGATGACAGGTCCATAGAGTCCCGCTAAAACGTTATATGTAAAAGGCTAAAAGGGTTCATATACATGATAAGTAGTTGCATATGAAACCGTCAGCTAGAATAGATGGCGGTAGGTACACTTTTTTGCTCAAATTGAAAGTTGGCAGCACAAACGATGATAGGTTGATAGAGTCCCTCTAAAACACTATAAGTGACATTTGTGCCATGCACTAACGTCGTCTATTCTAATTGTCTCCACAACAGCAAGTTTTGTTCCGAATAAGTCACATTTACGGGAACTTATGCTCCATTATTTCCTGGCAATGAAATCGTCCGCGGAAACGCATCGTTTGCTAGAGGGATTGTATGCCGAAACATGCTCCATCGAGTAGAACGTGCAAAAAGTGCTCTCGCCGATTCCAAAGTCGTTTTTTTATTTAACTTTCTGCAGTCTCATGAAATTTCGTCAGAAAAAGAAAATTCACGATACAGTCGGAATAAATTGACAATAAAATTCGTTTCTAATTTGCTAGTAAACGAATTTAACATTCCGGTCGATTTTCCGAGATTGAACAAATCGAAATGTTGTCTCGCATATATATACATTTCTTTTGCCGGTGACCTCGTTTTTTTTTGTTACAGAACGAAAATTCGCTGACCATAAAAGACGATTTTCCAAAGACGAAAAAAAAAAAAAGAAAAGATTTCTTGACACTTGAAATTTGCACTCGACGAGACCCATCATCGAGGACTCACAGTCTGCTCTCCGTGTCGTCGGAGACAAAGTTCGGATTCGAAGCGGTCCATTGTTCCTTAAACGGCAGTGTTTCTTTCTTCGGCTTGTCCTTCAGATTTATTACGCCTAGATAGTGATCCTGAATTTCCTTGAGCGTTCGACCCTCAGTTTCCGGCATCATGAAGTACAGAATAATGCCAACTAGGAGATTCATGGCCGTGTAGAACAGGAACGTTCCGGAGATTTCCATCGAGTTTATCATGTACAAATATACTTTGTTTGCTATCGTGTAAAAAATGTAGCCTAACGCGGCCGAGAGTCCGGTAGCGCTGGAACGGACCTGCAAGTGGAATTCGCCATTTAGCTCTCGCCTTGCAACAATTGTTTTTCAATTTAATAATAATCGTTCATTCGTCAACCGAGAAAGTCTCGTTGCAGTTATCATTTTTAAGGCGGGATTTACATTTACGACGGCCAAAGAAACGATTTTTTTTGTCTCAACGATAGAACTATATATGTAGAATATTTTCCCAAAATATTCTATACATGTAGAATATTATGTAGAATATTTTATTCTACATAATATTTTAATTAGAACTATATATGTAGAATATTTTCCCAAAATATTTTCCCAAAATATGTAGAACATTTTCCCAAAATATGTAGAATATTTTCCCACAATATATTTCCCAAAGTCGCTCGGTTTCGGAGCGGGCATGAACTTCAAACGCGTTTAATTTTAATTAGAACTATATATGTAGAATATTTTCCCAAAATATGTAGAATATTTTCCCAAAATATGTAGAATATTTTCCCAAAATATGTAGAATATTTTCCCAAAATATATTTCCCAAAGTCGCTCGGATTCGGAGCGGGCATGAACTTCAAACGCGTTTTTCTCAAAACTGCATTATCGATATTCGCATGCAGGATTACTAAAAAAACTATTAAGTCACCAGTGTGACACTTTAAAAAAATCGATTTTTTTGCCATTTTCGACAGTTTATACTTTCAAGAATATCATTATTATTTATATAATTTATATCAATATCATTTTATCTTGCAAAAATCGATAGTTAAATCTTTGCACGCGTTTTTCTCGAAATGAGATTTTTCAAATTTGCTGACATTGTAACTCAAAGAGCAGTTATCCTTAAGGAGAGATATACACCTAGATGGTCGAGGTCGAGGATTTAGAAGCTATGAGCATTCCGTCGACCGTAGAAGACCTACACTATGGGCCTGGTATCGATGATTCCATGTAAGTTGACAAATTTCATGATTTATTCATTCCCAAATTTCCAAACGCGTTTTCCTCAAAACCACGTTTTTCAAATCGGTACCCAAAATTTCTCGAAAACCAATTAACCGATTGCCTTGAGGTTTTTTGTGGTTATTCTATACACCATTATCTAGTACTTGTCACAGGATTTTTTTTTTCCGTTACTTGGTTTTTGTTTTATAGGCAAAATAATAACTAATTTTTGGCCCAAAAATCACTATTTATCTTCAAACGTCCGCCATTTTGTCATAAATCGATATTTTCAAAATCGGCTATGACAAGTACTAGATTATAGTATCTAATTTAATAATCATTTTGGTTTTTTATTTCAGATGATTTTTGAAGAAACGCCAGTGGGTACCGTATACGCAGATTTTTTTACGACGCTCCAAGGATCATACAATATCCTTGTATATTTTTGATATGTTTAAATAAAGAAAATTGAACATATTTTTGAATGTATATACTTTTAGATAATTAAAACCCCAATCCGAAATTTCAAATACTTTTCCTTGAAACAATTGACACAAATGACCTTTTTTCCGGCTCCTAGGTGTATATCTCCCCTTAAGCCGATTGAGTTGAAACTTGGTAGAAATATTGATAATATTGGTACCTTCTTGACGAGAACTGTCTTTGAAAAATTGGAAAAAGACGACTTTTTTAATCCACATTTTACAGAAATGTTGCGTGAAATGTTGATTTTTTGTTGTAAATGCGTGCCATTTTCTCAAATTTGCATTTTCTTCATTTTAATTACCGTCACATAGAAACTATACATGTTTCAACTGAAAAAATGTTTGAACTTTTTTGCAAATCAAAGTCTACGGCCCATGTAGAGATTGACTGTTGGCCCTGGGACGGGCCTTTACAGTTAGCCTTTCTAGAATATTGGGCCGTGAGTATTCACCAATGAGGTGCCTTTGTAGAAATGATAAGAACGGCCCGATATCGGCCAACAGAGCCAACAATTATTGGGCCAATGATTTAATTCATTGTAGCGCCAATGTTGGTGATTGCACTTGGCCCTATGTGGGCCCTCTTAAAGGGCCTATGTAGAAATTGACCACTGGCTCTATGATGGGCCTTCACAGTTGGTCTATCTAGAAGTTAGTCTATCTAGAATATTGGGCCGTGAGTTTGTTTGGGTTTGTTTGGGTGCGTGATAAATATTCAACCTATATCAGGCCAAGATTGGCCCGAAATTGGTCCTTATGGATACGTATTTCATGGAATAACCTTAAAATAAATTGTGATTTGCGTATATGACAGGTTTCAAAATTGGCATATTTTACTTACTTATGTTGGTTATTCACAAATGCCAATAATAGGCCAAGACTTGATTACAAAAACTAAACTACAAAATATAGACGATTAATATATGACGTGCCAGTTATTTGCCTATTCTGGCACAATATACAGATAGTGAATAACCCAAGGCTTAAATAAAATAAAAGAAGGTATGGCCTGACCCACTTAGCCAATAAAGGGCTTAGATTAATTAAATGTAATTTCCAGTATTTTAGCATTGCCAGTTTGAAAATTGGCAAATTTCGATGAACTATCACGGCTGTTTATTGGTTTTGAAAGATGGGCCAGGATAATGGTTTTGAAAGGTGGGCCAGGATAATCTTTAGTAATGGGCCGATATTGTGCCGGTTCTCAATTTATGACGGGATAATAATGGGCCAATGTAATTGCTTGTATTTTAGCATTACCAGTTTTTAAATTGGCAAATATAGTTCAACCATCACGGCTATTAATTAGTTTTAAACGATGGGCCGATATTGTGCCGGTTTTCAATTTATAACGGAACAATATTGGGCCAATGGAATTATCAGTATTTTAGTATCCCTAGTTTTTAAATTGGCAAATTTAGTTTAACTATCACGGCTATTTATAAGTTTTTAAAGATGGGCCAGGACAGGCTCTTGGGATGGGCCGATATTCTGCCAGTTTTCAGTTTGGAGCGGAACAGTAATGGGCCAATATTATTTCTCTTTTGTTGGCTTATACGATGGTCCCAATATTGGCCTGATCGTAACATTGGGCAACTCATGGCAACCTCTACATGGGGGAAAGCTAGACTACACTAGATTCTCACTCTGCCACAGCTCCGCCATTTTGATGATGAATTAGTTTAAAAAAATTGTTTTGTATACTTAAATATACTATTAAAGTATACTTAAAGTTTGGTGATTATAGAATAATTACTTCTTAGTTTAAAAAATCCCTCAATATTGCTTTTTTCTCCTGTCTAAATGTATATCCCGCCTTAATTGGAGCACGAATACTTAATTGCTTTTAGCATTGGAAATGTTTTTAAAACAATATATGTTTGTTGAGGCAGGCTAGGTATAGGGGTCTGAGTTAGCTGAATGTCACGCGAAACTAACGCTACCCCCACTCCACTGCCACTGTGTTGCAGTAGAGTGGGGGGAGCTGCGACATGCTGAATGTCTGTGATTGGTTGAAAAATACTCTCTCCCCACCCAATTATAATATTGTTATTAATTTCAAAATTACATTGTACCTTATATTACAAATGTATTACAAGAATTACATAACAATTATTTTACAAACAAATCCCAAACAAACGAACCCAAGCAAATCCAAACAACCTCAACCGATCCCAAACAAACTGAAACAAACCCATTTATACACCTCGACGCATCAATATTTTTTTGAAAAATAATGAAAACCAACTCATATCATTTACGTGTACCGGATTTTTATTACCCGAAAAGTATGATTACATTTTCAATGCCATGAAATAGCTTTATGTAATATCAGTAGATTTTTTATTTTAGAAAAATAGTTTTGTTAGTATTTTTATAAAGAAAAATATGCACTGAAAGAATATAAAACGTTTCGAAAAAAAAATATCAATTATAATGAATTAAAGAAAATCAATTTGACTTTAATTTGTTTGGGCTGATAAAAAAATTCATTTTGTATAAAGAAAAATATGCACTTGAAAAATATAAAACTTTTCGGAAAAAATAAGTCATGATTTCTTTTTCATTAATGTAATTTTAATTTGTTTTGGTTAAAGATGAACTTTTATTTATTTGGGATAAAAAGAAACAAAATGAAATGACACGAATCAGAAAAATTACGGGACTAAATAACGTGCTCTCGAGTTCAAATGATCGATGGAACCGAATTTATATTGTGCCTGAAAATGTGGTAAAAAAATAACGTACTACTACTAAATTCCAACATACCAGCCAAATGCATAATCATTAACAAATAATTCTAAGAGGATAATATTACGAGTTGCAAAATAGTTGAAAGAGTATTAAGCAACATAATTCAATATTAACAAAACAAAAATAATAAAATAAAAAGAAAACGAAACAGAAAGCAATCATGTTGAAACAGAAACAAAATTTTCAAAAATCACCATAATAAAAAACGACAAATAAGAACAATAACTGAAATAGTAAACAAAAATATTATCAATAAAATATAATAGAATTCATAGAGTATATTAAAAATGCGAGAAAACGAATGAAGATAATAATAATAATAAATAATAATGATATGTCACTACACTGATGATAATAATAATAATAACAAATAATAATTAAGCAACAGAAACAATATTAGTAATTTTTAAAAGTGAATAATAGTCACGATAAAATAACAAGATTAATGTAAACATAAAAATATAAATAATAAACACAAACATCAAAATTATAAATAAATAAGAACTATAATTAAATTGAAAAAAAAAACCATAAAAATGAGATAACGATAGAAACGCGTCGTCAACGTACCGCGACGGGGAAGACCTCGCCGATGAGGATCCAGGCGACCAGTTTAACGCCCGTGTACGAGAGAAACGCAGCTCCGATGAGAAACGAAGTCGGGATCCACCTCCATTTTTCAGGATCGATGATTTCGTAACTCAATAGATACGAATAGCCGGAGCAGGTCGCGAAGCAAATGCCCGTGCCGGTGATCGACGCGAACGTCATTTTTCTCTTGCCCGTAAAGTGTATCGCCAGTACGCAAACGACAGTGCCCAAAATTTCAGCAACGCCGAGGCAAACTGTTGCGGTGTATTTATCGATGGGCGCGTTGTACGTCTCGAAAATGGAGACCGCGTAGGTCTGCAGGGTGGTCGCACCGCCGAAAGCATCGCCGAAGAAGCCAATCGACACGAGTAGAAACGGCATCAGCACCGATTTCCGCAAGTAAGGCTCCCAGAATTTCTCCGGCTTGCCCTGCTCGCTGATCTTCTGGCCGGAGGATTCCTCGACCGTCGCTACGACCGTTCGCAGTTCATCCTGCACGTGCGACGCACCCACCCATCCTCGGAGATAGCGGAGAGCGCTCTCGGCGTCCTTCAAACGTCCTTTACCTTTGAAAATGACAAAAGAGTCGTAGCGAAAAAAGTACTCGCTTAAAAAATACTTATTTGTAGTGTTTTGTAAAGCCCTCGTGGTAAGCTATAAGAAGATACGGTATAAATTGTGGGTTCCCGTTGAAATTTGGAAGTTGACCTTCCCATGACCTCAGCGATTACATCTAAGGTCAAACCGCGAGTCCTATTCTATTCCCCTCTCCGAACCGAACAACTTTTGTTCGAAACATTTTTTATCACAATGCACACTTTTCGCGATAGGGGCGTGTAACACTTCGCATAGGACACCCTGTATACACTCTGATAAAGTGTTAGAAGCTTATAGCTCCGAAAGTACGGATTGAAATAAAAATTGTTTCAAGCAAAAGTTGTTTCGTTTCAAGAGAAGATGAAGATAGGATTGTCCGTTCGATGGGGTATGACTTGGGTATGACTGCCAAGGTCATATGAAGGTCAACTTCGAAATTTGTAATGGGAGCCCGAATTTTGTTATTATATATTCTTGTAGCTCAGCTCAAACGCTTTTCAAAACGCTGTGGATATGTATTTTATCGGTCGAGTAGTTTTTCAGTTCCGGCATTGTAGCTTTTGAGTCTCGTAATTGAAAAATAAATCGATAAAAAAATACTCGTCCACTGAAATTTCGAAAGCTCTCGAGCTAAGCTAGAAGGACATATAATAAACAAAATGCAGTTTGCAAAAAAAAATTCGCGGTTGACCTTTATATGACCTTGGCGGTTATGCCCAAGGTCAAATTGACATTGCCATCTTTTTCCAATGACGGAACCATACAACTTTTATTTAAAACATTTTTATCATAATCCGTGTTCCCAAGATAGGGGCTTGTAACACTTCGAATGGGACACCCTGTATAGTAGCGAAAGTCAAATTGACATTGTCATATTTTTCCATTCTCGAAACGAAGCAACTTTTATTTGAAGTATTTTTCACTACAATCAGTACTTTCTGGTACATGAGCTTCTAACGCTTCATCTGAGACACCCTACATCAGAATGGGTTCAGGCCGTCAGGCCTCGCTAGCTGTCCAAGCCTCTCCCCGATGCCCATGCAAGTTCTAAAGACACCCCCCCCCCCCCCCCTACGTACCTGCCAACCAGTAAGGACTTTCCGGGACCATCAAGAGTGCCAAAACGCAGAGAACAGGAAATGCGATATTAATGAGCGCCAGGCGTCTCCAGTCGACGAAGCTACCAGCGAGGAACTGCATGAATACACCAAGGATGACGGCAAGCGAGGCGGTCGCCGATAGCATGCCACGAAGGTGAGGCTGAGTCACTTCGGAGACGTAGGTCAAGATGGGTCCCTCGACCAGACCGCTGACGAATCCCGTCAGCGCCATAGGAATGTAGAGCATCAGTGGCGTCTCGGCGTAGTAAATCATCACCCAACCAACGATGTAAGGGATGTTCGATATCAGCATTGCTTTCTTCCTCCCCATGTATTCGGATATAGGCCCACTGGCCAAGCAACCCAACGGTCCAGCCGCAAGCGTAATGCTACCTGTTTACAAAGTGTCATTCGCGGATCAATCAGGAGCATTGCAGGCTGCCTTCCAACGAACTTCAACTCCGGCATGTATTGGGGTTACCGTGAAAAATTGTGTAAAGTGTGCAACGTATCTTCTTGACCAAAAGATCACGTCGTGAGACACTGTCTACAGTAGGGATTCCCAAAGTCTTTTCTACCATGCCCCCCCCCCCCACTACTTAAAATGAAAATGCTCCGCCCCCTTCCCATTGCAATTTTATAGTTCTTACAAATTATCCTGTGTCTGTCTTTTAACTTCAAGCAACCTCTTTCACTAACCGTTCGCCCTCGCCAGCGCCCACCTTTACATGTCATCACGCCCCCCTCCCCCCCCCCACCCAGGGGGTGCGCCCGCCACATCAAAAACCAATAGTCTAGAGCAACCTTTCTCAACATTTTTTAACCTTTAGACGCCCCTCCCCCCTTTGACGGCGGGCCCCAAGGTCCTAGGCCCTAGATTCGTCAATTTTGTAGCTGTAATCATGTTGTCCGCGGACCCCTTAGGACATGCTCGCGGACCCCAGGATGAGAAACCCTGGTCTAGAGCAGAGGTGCCCAAACTTTTTTTCTTAACGCCCCCTTTCTGCGAAAAAGGAGATGAACGCGCCCCCCTGTCACATCTTCATCGATATTAGGGTAAAAAATGGGCCCCCCGTATGTCGTGACGCCCCCCACTTTGAAAATCATAGTCTAGAGCAGGGGTTCCCAAAGTTTTTTCTACCACGCCCCCCCCCCCCCTACTACTTATAATGAAAATACCCCCCCCCCCCCCGCCCTATCGCCACAATTTTATAGTTCTCATAAATTATTCTGTGTCCGTCTTTTAACTGCGAGCAAACTCTTTCACGAACCGCTCGCTTCGCCAGCGCCCCCCTTTACATGTCATCACGCCACCCCCCCCCCCCCAGGGGGTGCGCCCACCACATCAAAAACCAATAGTCTAGAGCAGCCTTTCTCAACATTTTTTAACCTTTAGACGCCCCTCCCCCCTTTGACGGCGGGCCCCGAGGTCCTGGGCCCTAGATTCGTCAATTTTGTAGCTGTAATCATGTTGTCCGCGGACCGCTTAGGACATGCTCGCGGACCCCAGGTTGAGAAACTCTGGTCTAGAGCAGAGGTGCCCAAACTTTTTTTCATAACGCCCCCTTTCTGCGAAAAAGGAGATGAACGCGCCCCCCTGTCACATCTTCATCGATATTAGGGTAAAAAATGGGCCCCCCGTATGTCGAGACGCCCGCCACTTTGAAAGTCTAGAGCAGGGGTTCCCAAAGTTTTTTCTACCACGCCCCCCCCCCCTCTACTACTTAAAATGAAAATGCCCCCCCCCCATCGCCACAATTTTATAGTTCTTATAAATTATTCTGTGTCCGTCTTTTAACTGCGAGCAAACTCTTTCAGGAACCACTCGCTTTGCCAGCGCCCCCTTTACATGTCATCACCTCCCCTCGGCCCCAGGGGGGGGGGGGGGGGTTGCGCCCCACTTTGAACATCCATAGAGCTTGGACTATCGGAGCTTTTTTTATTACCGGTATTATTTCGATATCAACGAGTTGTAATATCGGTATACCGGTATTTTTCGATATTTGTGGGAAGCCTGTAAAGTAAAGATGGCGTTGTAGAAATAATAGTGTATAGCTAGCAAGAAACAGCACTTAACTACCCGCCTTCGATTTTGTTAAAACTCATGTGATAAAGCATTGAAAACTATTAGACACGTATTTTTTTTATCTGCCGAAAAACGTTTTTAAGGGGCGAAGCGACCCCTCAAAGAAAAGCGTGTCACCCCTGAATTGATTTTTTTCGATTATTATATGGTGGATTTTTCATCCTTTTCCATTAGAAGAATTTCGGTTTTTGTTTCATTCGGATCAGAGGACTGCTTGTGGGTGAACTGCAAAACTACCCCTCGACACGATTTTCTTTGAAGGGTGGTTTTCCCCCTTAAAAATGTTTATCCTCAGATTTAAAAAATACGTGTCTACTAATTTCCAATGGTTTATCGGATATATGAATTTTAACAAAATCGACGGCGGACACTTAAGGGGTTACCCCCACTTGCGATTTTGAAAAAAATCGATTTTTTTATTGCATTTTTTTGGAGTATAAGTATCTGAGAATATGTCCTGAAAATTTCAAGTCGATCCGAACAAAATTGACTGAGATATGAGCGTTGAAAGAGAAGAATCCGCGTTGAAAGAGCGTTGAAAGAAAAACTTTAAACGCGTTTTTCTCAAAATGGCATTTCCGAAGTCGGTGACCAAGATTACTCGAACACTAATGAACCGATCTTCTTGAAATTTTGCAGGCTTATTTAATACATAAAAATGTAGTCTGTAATCGTTCGATTTTTTTTCGAAAAAAAATGGCCGTTTTATAGCCAAAAACGGCCGTTTTTGTTCGTTAAAATCGAACCATTAACTTTGACTGTCCGCCATTTTGTGAAAAATGAATATTTTTTAAAATCCTTCGATTAAAGACTAATTTATACTTATATTTGACTAAATCAATCCGCATTTTTTTTCAGATGATCCACTTCGCCGCAATGTTGGTCACCGCAAACCGTGTATATAAAAACATTATTTCATTGACGGCCATTTGCCACTAAACAATGTAATATTTTTCAATAAAAAAATTACCGAAAGTTCTTCAAGATGTGTTCTTTAAGATGGTATATTGATCGATCAAAAAAGTTTTGTAGTTTTCTTTAAAACAATTCATGAAAAAGGCCTTTTTTGAGCTACAAGTGGGGGTAACGCCTTAAGTGATGTTCCTTGTAAGTGAAACCACAGCATTCCATAAAAATCACCGTCTTTTATTGAGATCTTCGTTTATTATACATTTCTCAACACACTCTGCTATGCTGTCAAATATATCCAACCCAACAAATAAAATGAACAAACAAACAAATAATAGGAACTTTTATGCAATTGAAATACGTAGTCAACAAGCAAAATAAAAACTAGGAAATTTCATGCAAGTCAGCGTAGTAGTAGCTACCAGAATGCAAAAAAATGACGTAGCTTGTAACAGGCACGCGACAGCATGGTCACTTTAATTAACGAGATTGAGATTGTTGAAACAATGACAGAGCGCGTCTGAAGTTTCGACTTTCTGAGACCACCTTCCTGATTCTACACTCGTGCATAAATAAGTTGCCACACCGGAAATATTTAATGTAGGCAATAATATTTCAAGACTGTTAAGCGTATTAAAAAAAAACGTAAAAGTAACTTCAATGGAAATAATACCAATTATTGGGATGTTGAATACACTGCTTTTTTCGTGAAAATCGATGCTTTATATAAAAAAAAACATTCCTACTGCTTTCATACGTTTCGAAACTGTCGTGCGATCAACTCCTAATGATTCTGCAAGTTCAGCTAGCGTCTGACACGAGGCTTCATGAAGCAATGCCTCCAATTCTACACATCAAAATCATAATTTTTAAAGCGTTTAAACCAATATATGCATGTTGTTTGCAACAGAGCATGGTCGTCATAAGTCTCAACAAGAATTCTGTGTGCTTCAGCTAGAGGTTTTTTTTTAATCAATTAGCGCAGCAAAATCCCCCACAAATACTCTTTCTGGCACGAAATTTGACATGTTTAACACTATGAACAAAAAAAGTTGTTTACTCTTCGGGGAAATTACATACACTGAATTGCAAGCTTTCTTATAGTACTTCTTTATAGATGCGTTACCACCTTAAGGGGTCTTTTCACTTAAGACGCTAAAAAGGCTATGTTCATGAATTTTTTTATAGGGTTATGTTATAGATATTGATATAAAAGTTGTTACACTTAATAAGTACACTTTTGAAATAGATTTTGAAAACATTTGGTTATTTATTTAAGTCATTATTTATAGACGAAAATGGTAGTTGAAAAAATGTCCTAAAAAATTGTAGGTCTGCGCTGTTGATGAAATCTCAGAGATGGATCATCCGAAGCAAATTTTTGATATATGCAAAAATAACAAAATGGCGGACATTTTCGAAAAACAAAAAAAACGTGTTTTTTCACCATTTTTGGCAAAAAAAATAGTAAATATAATTTTTTTTTTTAATCCTTGATGTGCGCTATAGCTATAGTTGTAAAGAATATGTGGTTAATATTTCATAAGAATCGGTTTAGTAGTTTCGAAGATTTTATCAACAAGCAGTCGAAAAACGTTGTTTCGAAAAAAAAACGCGTTTAAAGTTTGTTTGGGTTACATAAATAATTAATTTTTTTTAAAATGTATTTCGAAAGTGTATTTATTAAGTGTAATAACTTTTATATCAATATCTATAACCTGAAGATATCAAAAAAAATCATGGAAATAGCCTTTTTTAGCGTCTAAAGTGTGAAGACCGTTTGAGGGGCTGTACCAGTGTGACACTTTTAAAAAATCGATTTTTTTGTTGCCTATTTCGACAGTCCATTGTATGGGCCAGGTATAGCTGATTAGCAGTTTTTATGGTAAATATCATTTTATCTTGCAAAAATCGATAGTTAAATCGTGAAACGCGTTTTTCTCGGAATGAGATTTTTCAAATTTGCTGACATTGTAACTCAAGGAGCAATTATCCGATTGACTTGAAATTTGAACTGAGTACTCTTGAATATATTTGCTCTACAATGACGTAGGATATTTGTGATTGGATGAAAATTGACGATTTGGCATTGAAAAAAACGACCATTTTATAGGCAAGAAAACAGACTTTTTTTTCATAACTACGCCATTTTGTTAGATTTTGATATTCTTCGAAAATCCTACGTAATTGTACAGGAAATACCTTCCAGCTTAACGAAATTCTTTCCTTTTTCGGTTTCAGTTACTCAATCAGCTGGAATCATGTCAGCAGTGGAGGAACTTGTTTTTTGGCGCCTCCAAAAGCAGCGCATAAGTCGCTTGGATCTCAATATTTTTCTATGAAAAAATTATGTAATATAGGTCAAATATAGCCAAATATATTCTTAATTTTTCGAAACATTTAATTAAGTACTTTTCTTCCAAAAAATTCCCGAAAATCACCCAAATGTTCAGCGTTCACACTGGTATAGCCCCTTTAACTACTTGTTCAACGTTCTAATAAAATTATATTTTTATTTTTTCAACTCTGATATCGCAATGTCGGTATTATTCGATTCAAACATCAGATTTCCGTTGCGATATTCCGGTTTTTCGATGTTATCGAGAACCAGTATCCATGCCATAGCACTGACCTATCCACGTTAAATCCTCGAGGGTGACCGGAATATCCGGATTCTCCTTCTGCAAAGCTGGAAGAAGAATCGTCGGGAATCCTGTGGCCGTGCCTAAAGTGATGAGGAGAAGGTTCTTCGCGCTCACCGCACATATTTGAGGAAAACCTTGTCTGAGAAGTGACACGGGTATCAATGAGGTCTTGCGACTCTGCTTCAATTCAGCGGATTTTGGCTGTCCGTCGACGCTGAAAAAAAATAATAGAAGGTAGAAGACTCAGTGCATATATGCACGTGCAGAAAAAGCTCGGGAAATAAGTAAAAAAAGAAACAGCGGAAAATCTGGAAAATTGTATATAAAAAAATTATGTAATCCTAAAAAATAATTTAAAATAGACAAAAATATAACCACGAAAGAAAATAAAATTGCCAAAAAAAAAATTGCAACGAAAGTGGTAAATATTTACAAGTGGGGCCCAACTCTAATCGGTTCCAAAAAATTTTTTACGTGTTCGGGGCTGTTCTGCGGTATGAAAATATATTTTTTTATGATGGGGGAGGGGTATTTTATTAGGAAAAAAAATATATATTTCCGGAAAATATTCGATTTTTGAAATACGTTTTCTGTATGCTTACTCTAATTTGACTTGTACCCAAACAAACTCAAACCCATGTCATTTGACCCACTTGATGTCACCAAACCTCCATTCCTCCATACCTTCAAGGAGAGATATACACCTAGATGTTCGAGGTCGAGGATTTAGAAGCTATGAACATTCCGTCGACCGTAGAAGACCTACACTATGGGCCTGGTATCGATGATTCCATGTGAGTTGACAAATTTCATGATTTATTCATTCCCAAATTTTCAAACGCGTTTTTCTCAAAACCACGTTTTTCAAATCGGTACCCAATATTTCTCGATAACCAATGAACCGATTGCCTTGAGGTTTTTTGTGGTTATTCTATACACCATTATCTCGTACTTGTCATAGGATTTTTTTTCCGTTACTTAGTTTTTGTTTTATAGGCAAAATAATAAATAATTTTTGGCCCAAAAATCACTATTTGTGTTCAAACGTCCGCCATTTTGTCATAAATCGATATTTTCCAAATCGGCTATGACAAGTACTAGATTATAGTATCTACTTTAATAATCTTCTTGGTTTTTTTTTCCGATGATTTTTGAAGAAACGCCAGTGGGTACCGTATACGCAGATTTTTTTACGACGCTCCAAGGATCATACAATATCCTTGTGTATTTTTGATATTATTAAATGAAGAAAATTAAACATATTTTTGAATGTATATAATTTTAGATAATTAAAACCCCAATACGAAATTTCAAATAGTTTTCCTTGAAAAAATTCACGAAAATGACCTTTTTCTGGCTCCTAGGTGTATATCCCCCCTTAAACAAGTGAAAAAAGCGTTTGGGGGTTGAAATAAGGGTTGAAATTGTCTTTTCCCGACTTAAATATTATACATAAAGTTCCCTGAAATACATCGACTCCGTACAAAATTTTCAAACCTCTTTTTTAGCTGGAGCCCCAAAAAATTCATCCAAAAAATAATAAAGTGGCAAAAAAATTTAATTAAAAACATAAAAGTAGAAAAAAAAAATAGGCAGGTGTTTACATTGGATGAGGCAATTGTTGAAGTTCGACAACGTCAAAATAGACAATTCATCAATACATCAATAGAATTTTCTTTGGTACTTTTGACTTCGATCTTCGACAACTGGGCAAATGAAAAATACGTTGTCGCGGGACTAGAACGTCTTTCTCGTAAATGACGCGCTATCGTCACATGCCAAGCGCTATCGTTGAAAAAATAATTTCAAGGTTCATACAGCACAACAGTTTAACGTAGTTTTGCTGTCGGCGAGTACGAAAGAGAAATCAGAAACTGCATGTTTCTCAACGAGCTGGAAACTCATTGCAATTTTTATCTCTAATTTATTGACCGTTGTTCACGAGTTTTTGTGTCAAAAATCGAGGACGTGGAAAAATAGTTTTTCACTGACGAGAAAAGCAAAATGTTTGGGGACACTCGAATCGAAGATGAGAACGATTGCACAACGGCAATTGTCGAAGTAGACGCAAGTAGTCATTATGTGAGAAAAAAATGCCTGATTATTCATGGAGTCGCTCCTCTAATAGTGCACCGCCTGATTATTCGAAATTCTTCGTGTGCCATTATTGTTCGCACGTATAGAATTAGCGAATCAACCGGACGTCACGTCTTCTAACACGGTGTTGAAGTTTGTATCGTTGAAATGTACCAACAATTTGTTTTTTTTTTTCATTTCCCTATTTTTATTTGTATTTAAAAATATTTTCTGCAGTTTTTGATTGTAGATTTTCAAATAAGCATGTTGAAAAAATTGGTGAGGAATTTTCTTAGCTGAAATCTACGATAAGACATTTGAGTAATGTGAAAGAATTCATTTTTATTGCGTTCCAACGATGCAAATTTTAAGGGGCTATACAGTGTGACACGTTGAAGACGTCGATTTTTTTTGGTGCCTTTTTTGACAGTTTATACTTTCAAGAATATCATTATCATTTATAACAATATCATTTTATCTTGCAAAAATCGATAGGTAAATCTTTAAACGCGTTTTTCTCGAAATGAGATTTTTCCAAATTTGCTGACATTGTAACTCAAAGAGCAATTATCCGATTGACTTGAAATTTGAACTGAGTACTCTTGAAGATATTTACTCTACAATGACGAAGGATATTTTTGATTGGATGAAAATTGACGATTCGACATTGAGAAAAATACTATTTTATGGGTAATAAAACAGACTTTTTTTCATAACTACGCCATTTTGTTAGATTTTGATATTTTTCGAAAATCCTACGTCATTGTACAGGAAGTACCTTCCAGTTTAATGACATTTTTTCCTATTTCGGTTTCAGCTACTCAATCGGCCGGAATCATGTCAGAAATGGAGGAACTTTTTTTTGGCGCCTCCGAAGGCAGTGCATAAGTCGCTTGGATCTCAATATTTTTCTATGAAATAATTATGTAATATAGGTCAAATATAGCCAAATATATTCTTAATTTTCCGAAACATTTAATTGAGTACTTTTCTTCAAAAAAAAATCCCGAAAATCACGCAAATTTTCAGCGTTCGCAGTGACATAGCCCCTTAATCTTATCTTCTTACAAGATTACTGTTACAATAGTACGACTGTACAATTTGAGACCTCATTTTTTAAATTTAATTTCCGTCGTGTGAGCAACACATAATAAATCAATTCCTATATAAATATATAGATAAAAAGAATAACCCTAGATAATAATGCTTCCCCTTTTTACGTGCCACCTTATCCCATTTTTTCCCCGAAACTTTATATAAATATATGCTAATATAATAGTAAAAATATGCTTGAAAAAATCAATATATATATTTTATCTTTTTTTAAATTTTATATCGATATATAGTAAGATAGGGAAAAAGCAGATCGGGTCAGTAAAATTCGTAGTAAAAAATACATTATTTTTATTTTGTTTCTTGCAATATTTTTTTGTACCATAAAAAATTGTTATTATTATTATTCCGTAGTGCGTCTGTTCGTTTATAAATATATATATTTTTTTGGCACAGGAAAAATATTCTAATTCTCACTATTATTTTCGAATGAAAAAACAGAATAATAAACGCTTGTAATAAATACATCCTAATTTGGATCACAGGTGAATGAACGTGCAAAAAAAATGTTTCTCTCACCTGCGGCGTTTGCCAATTACTTTGCATGGCAATAGAATTATCGACTACCGTTTTTCCGCTCGTTAAGCGTGAATTCAGTAAGGGGTTACCCCCACTTGCGATTTTGAAAAAATCGATTTTCTTTTAATTGCATTTTTTTGAAGTATAAGTATCTGAGAATATGTCCTGAAAATTTCAAGTCGATCCGAACAAAATTGACTGAGATATGAGCGTTGAAAGAGAAGAATCCGCGTTGAAAGAGCGTTGAAAGAGAAACTTCAAACGCGTTTTTCTCAAAATGGCATTTCTGAAGTCGGTGACCAAGATTACTCGAACACTAATGAACCGATCTTCTTGAAATTTTGCAGGCTTATTTAATACATAAAAATGTAGTCTTTAATCGTTCGATTTTTTTTTTCGAAAAAAAATGGCCGTTTTATAGCCAAAAAACGGCCGTTTTTTTTCGTTAAAATCGAACCTTTAACTTTGACTGTCCGCCATTTTGTGAAAAATGAATATTTTTTAAAATCCTTCGATTAAAGACTAGTTTATACTTATATTTGACTAAATCCATCCGCATTTTTTTTTTCAGATGATCCACTTCGCCGCAATGTTGGTCACCGCAAACCGTGTATATAAAAACATTATTTAATTGACGGCCATTTGCCACTAAACAATGTAATATTTTTCAATAAAAAAAATTACTGAAAGTTCTTCAAGATGTGTTCTTTATGATGGTATATTGATCGATTAAAAAAGTTTTGTAGTTTTCTTTTAAAAAATTCATGAAAAAGGCCTTTTTTTGCGCTACAAGTGGGGGTAACGCCTTAATATATATTATTCGATTTCATTCGCGCGGCGATTTCGTGCGCGACAGAAAAATTGCATTTAATTCGAACGGAATTCTGTAGCAGTACGTTGTATGAATTAGGTAGCAGGAGATTACATAAATTCCTTCAATGTTGAGAGTATTGTCGGCTGTATTTGGAGAGAAGAAAACGCCCCGTATTTGTACATGGAACGTGACAAGCTCGGACGGAGCGTCATAAACACAAAGCAGCAATGCAAACTGGGCCACATCAGTAAATAATTATTTATTCGTGAATCGTGTTTCGAGACGTTCAATATCTTGTGGAAAAGTTCATTTTTCAGTAATAATGGCACGTCAAATAATCGTAAAGCTGTCAAATTGACTGGTGCGCGAAGCCGACCCGCAAAAATTTATTTCATATTTTGTTGGTGCTGTTAATAAAAAGACAATTGTAATCTCTTTAAGGGCGAGGAAAAAATTTGCTGATTTTCATTATTTTTTTTAACGCTCCGTTGTCACTGTGCGTCTAATCGGAGTCCTCATTTTATTTTACGATTTTTTTTCCACGCTGCCATCTGATTTTTTGTATCATAATTTTTGGCACATAATATGCAATATTTAAAGTATACTCATGAATTTTTTCATGATCATCCGACTGATAGGTTTCGTGTATCAACAGTTTGAAAATAGACTGGGTCAATTCGACCCAGTGTGACAAACATGTTTCTCTAGGAGAGTGTGACAGCGAAGGGTTAAAGGAGAGATTTCTTCGCCAGTTTAGAGACTCAGGATATGTTTTATTACTCCTTTTGGCTGTTTCGTGGTATTTTTTAATTAATTTTTAAAAATGCCGGAGGTATGGTACGGTCTTCTAACCAGCATTTTCAGAACTGGCCTGAAGTATAGCACAAAAACTAATCGACTCATTCTGATTAAATTTGGTATAAATTTTGCTAACCTTAGTGTATGAAGTGCCATGTTTTTGAAAATTTTGGAATTTTTCGAAAATTCAATATTTTTGTTTCAAATCGTACCATTTTATCGATTTTCAAAATTTTTCACTTTTTCTTGGTTCATATTCTGCGTATGAGTGCTAATGAAAGAAAAATCTTCGTTGGTTTTTTTTCAGATTAATCACAGCGAGGCTCCCGTCTGACAACGTTCGCCATTTATATATTAATTTGACAAAATACATTAATTAAAGATCAATCAAAGATCAAGATCAGAAAATCAGCAATTTTTTTCTCTCCTAATGATATCTCCCCCTTGATCCTCGCACGACGGTGAAAGAAAGTGGATTTGACGAGAGCGATGTGTGTATATATATATATATATATATATATATATATATATATATATATATATATGCAGTGCAAGTGTAAAAATGTAAACAAAAATGTAAACAAGTGCAGGTTCTGCACATCGATTATATATATATATATAATCGATATATATATATATATATATAATCGATTATATATATATATATAATCGATTATATATATATATATAATCGATTATATATATATATATAATCGATGTGCAGAACCTGCACTTGTTTACATTTTTGGCGAGACGTGACGTACTGCCGAAAAGTAAAGTGAAAGTACATGCCGGCTGTATCAGCACAGACAGTCGGACACGATACAAGAATGGACCAGGAAAAAATCGATACCCGACAGGAAAAGCTCGATCAGTCTGGGACAATTATTGAATAAAATTAATTAAAATGAATAATGACGAAACTATGAGAAATTTAATCAAATAGAATTACATCAAGCGACGTTCGTAACAAGCAAAAAAAATAGTAATGATTTCGGTACATGGATAAATGTATAATTGATAAGAATATATTAATGGTATTTTTAGTTAATTAATGACCAATTAATATTGAAATACTGAAATTTCATTTTATTGGATTGGAAAATTCGATGAAGACACGGCATAAGGCAAAGTCGTATTTAATAAAAGTATAAACGCGTTAATAAAATGAATATTTTATATCTATATTAGAATTATTAGGTATTACATTATTATTTTTCATCAATATACTTAATTATTTCATCTAATATTAATTTTATACAGATATATATGCACACGCGTATATATTAAAAAAAAATAACACAATATACGAATAAAATATATATTTGTTAGAAAATAAAATATTGAATGTCAATTGAAAAACAAAAATATTGAAGAGTTGAGCGAAGTGAAATAATAATTTCAGCACCTCACCATATCGATATTTCAATTATTTCATCAATCTTTTATTTAATTTCTAAACGTTATCGATATATATATTTTTCATTTATCTATCGCTCAGTTTAATATTTTCAAAAGTAATGTAGAATATTAATTGAACGATACGAATTTAATGCTCAATTTGTTATTCTATCCAATATTAATATTGTAGACTATACGAATGCGTGTATTATTTTAGTCGACATTTTTATTGTCCAATTTATACTGAATTTCATTTTTTAAAATCTATCCACATTTTATTTATATACCGCGCTGTTTAATATTTTTTAAACTAATATAGAATATGATTGAAATAATACGAATTTAATTTTCATTTCTTCCTCTTTTCTCACGTTAATATTTTACATTTTGCGAATACTTATGTTATTCTATTCAGTACAAATCAAAACCCCAACCCATGTCCTGCATCTATAATAAACTTCGTAATTTCACGACTCCGAACTTTATCAATTTGGTATAAATTATATTAAATTACCTTCGATGAAAAAAAATATTACATTTCTTTTAAACTAACTGTAAATGATAATCAATTTTAACGGAGGCTCCAGAATCATAATGAATTTTTTTTACCCTATCAAATTTCATTGCGGTGCAGAGAAATCGAACGCTCCACGACCGTGAATACACGGCGCGAATAAATTAACCTGTCTCCACGACTGTCATTTGGTCACCGATAAACTCGTCTCGAATTCGCAATAATGAACTGAATTGATTACCTGCTCGACTCCATCGGATTCTCCGGGCGTGTCATTTTGTCACATGAAAATTGGCCGACAAATGACGAGTCTTGTCAAACGAGAGCACGATCAAGTTGCAATTTCTTCCTTCTGAAACGCCTCGGAATTTCATCGCCACGAAAAAACGGACCCGAATGTTTTTTCCGCGAATTTCGATGGTAAATTCGTAAAAAAATTCACAATATTCGTAATACGCACCCGCTATGCGTATCGCAATTTTTCGTTCTTCCGGTATCGGACAATTCGCGACTTCGAGTTTCTTCGACCCAGCAACTTCCGGTTCCGTGTCGATTCATTATTAATTAAACTTGCACCTATCCATCCTGGAGCGTTAGAAAATCAATTCTCCCAATACGAAAATAATTTCAAAATTTAAGAAAATAATTGCTTTAATTGCTTTTCTGATTTTACGCCACCGGGCCACAATTTTTTATCTCATTAAGGGCGAAAGAAAGAAAAACTAAATCGCACAACGGTGCCGCTGCGAATGTGGAGAGGAAGATCCTCTTCATCGCGACAACCGAATGCGACAACCGCCGGCTGATGCCTATTCAGCCTCGCAAGCAGAAAGCAACTGACATTTGGAGATTTCGCGTGTTCTCCCTCCAATCCACTGGCAAGCGTTTTGCAAGGCTCCGGAACAACCGTGGGGAAAAATCGAGTCATCCAAACGCACGAACAATGACAATGGTAAATAAATATATTTTCCCTTGCCCTCACAATCTTACGTGACGATGACTCAGGTATACTCAGCGATAGTAAATCCTGAAGACACTTGGGCCGAAATTTTCGCGATTATCGGTCTTTCTCCTCTCTCTTACAATGTACCTATTATTAAGGCCTTAAGCCACTCTGGAGCCCGAAAAAAATAGGCTTTATGGGGATTTTTTTTTTTCAGAAAAACTACAAAATAAATCGCGATTATAAAAAAGGGTGTTTATCATATATATAAGTGACTGTATACAATAATTTATTTGAAGCGATTAATTTCAAAATGGCGGCTGTGCAGCGTTTTTTCGATTACGTCTCCGTTTTTCCATGGTCCACGGCTGAACAAACAACTCCTGTAATTTTTTAATTATAATGAGCCAATCATTTTTTTTTCGATTGTATATAATAACTGCTGTAGAAGTACGTAGGATTTTTTTCGATATATTGATTTTTGGCCAAATGGCGCACTTCTAAAGTGGAAAGTGAAAAATTTGCCTAAAAAATCGTCAGATAATTGTTAATGACAAATGAACTATGCAATATAAAAAAAAAATCCTACGCACTTCCATAGACAATGTATTTTCCAAGATGTATTCAACATTTCAAGTGAATCGGTTGAAAATTGTCTGAGTTATGTTTCCGGCCAACTTAAAAAATGCAGCTTTGAGATAAGCGCGTTTGAAGTTTTGAGTCCGCTCGCTACGGACCAGGCGGCCTTGTACTAAAACTTGAAAACCGAGTACTTAGAGATTTTCCCCGGCCATAATCTTTCGGGACATGATTATTGAGGTTCTAGGGGACCATTAAAAAAATCGTTTTTTCGAAAATTCTCGAGTGGCCTAAACCCTTAAGGGAGGCCTCTACTTTGTTGGGCCAAAAAAAGATCGACTTTCGCCAATTTTTTACGGGTAAAATACTAAATATCGAATCCTGAAATTTGGTATGTTTACTAAGCGGTCTTTATTGCACATGATCATATTTTTTCAAGTTTCACAAAACATGGCACTGGGAGTGGGAGGAGCCACGTATGTCGCCAATATTCTTCGCTTGCGGAAGTCCCAAGTCCTGAACGGGTGACCTGAAGCAAAAAAAATCAAACATTTTTTCACTATGTACGATATTGTGTTCAAGTCGAACTAGAATCAAGAAGAAAAATTGAAAAATAAAAAAAATAGTGAGCGATCGAAGGGGAAGTTTAGTTTTTAGCAAACATTTTTGCAGTTTTTTGTTCATAAAATGAAAATGTTTCAATATTTTCGAATAATTCTAGTTCAACTAATGGAGACGTTTGTTCTACACGTGCCTGTCAAATTTTATAACGATTGCTCATCTAGGGCGTGTAGGAGCACTCCCGCAAAGTTGGAAAACGTGGTTTCAAGAAAAACGCGTTTAAAGTCAAGGGAGACTTTGTCCTTGGAGTGCCATATTTCAGGTGTTTACATTTTATTTTTTTTAAAGGAAACGAGTAAAGCTTTTTGAGTGCGGTTTTTTTCTTGCTTTTATTCATGATATACAGAACGTTAAAAAAATTGTTTTTGAAAAAAAAACCAAAATGGCGGCCGTTGCAGCTCCGCGAAAACAGGTCCTCAAATCGCGGCAGGTAAACGGCTGACATCACTGCCACCTTTTTGTTGATCTGAAACACAAATTCAAAGCATATTATCAATCTGTGACCCTTTGGTCATGGAATGACGGATGGGTTTTTCGTTTAGTACAAATTTCGGAAAATGGCGGCAATTAAAAAAAAATCGAATTTTCGCGTTTTTTTTCGCATAAAAAGATAAATAATAAATGCAAAAATGTATCTATCGAAAAAACGATCCGTCATTCCGTGAAGACATAGTTTCTGAGTATGCTCTCCAAATTTCAGGTCAATATGTTAATTACAGCGGTCAGGAGAATGTCAGCCATTTTTAAAAACGTGTTTTCGAGAAAAAACGCGTTTCAAGTTTTGTAATGTGCTTACACAAATGTGTTTATAATTACCGCTAATCGGCAATGCCTGGTCCATAGAGGCATCCCTCCTCTTCTTCTAGCTGCTCATGTTGAGCCGCTAACATCTCCCGCTGCATTTCAAGGACAAAGTCTCCCTTAAACTGAATAAATGTGCGAATAAAATGAAAAGTTTTATATTCACACTTAATCTGCTATGCCAGGACCATAGAGTAGGGTCAAAATAGGAACAGTGGCAACAGTTGGTACACCAAACCTTTTCTGTTTCTCTGAAGTGGACATGTATATATGTGCGTCTTTTTCACATTAGGGGGCTTCCATTAATTACGTGAGGTGATTTTGGCGATTTTTCGACCCCCCCACTCCTTCTGGTGAGATGTCGTGAGATTTTGCTCGACCCGCTCCCCCCTCCCCTAATCTCACGTGAGATTTTTCAAAATGCATACGTCCACGGAAAATAAATTGTAGTAGAAGTAACTGCGGTTGTAGTACCATTTACTCCACCATGTAAATTAGTAGGGAGACTCTCCCTACGTGATAAAAATTACGTGATTACTAAAATTACTAAAATTACGTGATATTTGCCGAAGCCCCCCCCTCCCCCACGTAAGATTGGGTGAGATTTCGCTCGACCCCCTCCCCCCCTCCTAAACGCCTCACGTATTTAATGGACGCCCCCTTAGAACTGCCCTCGGATGCCAATAGGTTTGAACCTGTCTGTGAGTCGCTCCCGCACACAATCCCGTTGTGAGAAGTGATTTTATATTATTTTTAGTGTCAAAAGTTGCAAAACCTGCTGAGTTTGTATGTTTTTTGCTTCTTCACCTATCGCAGTTATGTTCGAAGTCATTGTTCTTCCGCAATATACAGCTATATTGCGGTATTTGAGCATTGTGTTTGTTAAGGGGTTACCCCCACTTGCGATTTTGAAAAAATCGATTTTTTTTATTGCATTTTTTTGAAGTATAAATATCTGAGAATATGTCCTGAAAATTTCAAGTCGATCTGACCAAAATTGACTGAGATATGAGCGTTGAAAGAGAAGAATCCGCGTTGAAAGAGCGTTGAAAGAGAAACTTTAAACGCGTTTTTCTCAAAATGGCATTTCTGAAGTCGGTGACCAAGATTACTCGAACACTAATGAACCGATCTTCTTGAAATTTTGCAGGCTTATTTAATACATAAAAATGTAGTCTTTAATCGTTCGATTTTTTTTTTCGAAAAAAAAAATGGCCGTTTTATAGCCAAAAAACGGCCGTTTTTTTTCGTTAAAATCGAACCATTAACTTTGACCGTCCGCCATTTTGTGAAAAATGAATATTTTTTAAAATCCTTCGATTAAAGACTAGTTTATACTTATATTTGACTAAATCCATCCGCATTTTTTTTTCAGATGATCCACTTCGCCGCAATGTTGGTCACCGCAAACCGTGTATATAAAAAAAAATATTTCATTGACGGCCATTTGCCACTAAACAATGTAATATTTTTCAATAAAAAAATTACTGAAAGTTCTTCAAGATGTGTTCTTTAAGATGGTATATTGATCGATTAAAAAGTTTCGTAGTTTTCTTTAAAAAAATTCATGAAAAAGGCCTTTTTTTGCGCTACAAGTGGGGGTAACGCCTTAAGGCGTCTGACCACCTTGGCCGATCGAAAAATGGGTATATTTATAAAAAAAATAATAAACTCGAAAGTATGGGCTGGAATATTTTTATTTTTTTACACAACGTCAGAAAGGGCTTTAAAATGTTAATAAATTTCCGTTCAAAATATTAAAAATTAAACCATTAAAAAAATCATGGTGAAACGAAGAAAAAAAATCGTATTTTTCACCGAAATTGTGGGTCACCATAATTTTTTTTAAACATACCCATTTTTCGATCGGCCAAGGTGGCCAGACGCCTTAACCTAACAAAAATAGAAACGTGTCAGTATCCGCTTTAGAAAGAAGGAGAAGGTCGGTACACAGTGGCTCAATTTTTCGAGGTACACAGAGGTGAGTCATAATATGAATATTTTCGCGTTGTGATTTAGATAGGTACTGGTACAACCTCATTAGGTAGTCACTCATTGTTGATTAATATTCGATAAATGATTGTGATTGATCTCATAATATGCTCTTTTTTTAAATTAATTGTACAATAGTTTACTGTACAATACGCCCATTGTATAGAGAAAAGCACTCAATTACCTACAAGTGGACAGTGGATCAGGGTAATTTTCTTCAAATTTTGCTTGATTTTGAAATTTTGTTTGACTGGGAAATTAGGCATGTTTCACTGTGTACACCCCCAAGTACACAGTAGATGAAATCCTATTTTTTAAAGGGGCTATACCAGTGTGTACGCTGAGAATTTAGGTGATTTTCGGGATTTTTTTGGAACAAAAGTACTCAATTAAATGTTTCGAAAAATTAAGAATATATTTGGCTATATTTGACCTATATTACATAATTTTTTCATAGAAAAATATTGAGATCCAAGCGACTTATGCGCTGCTTTTGGAGGCGCCAAAAAACAAGTTCCTCCACTGCTGACATGATTCCAGCTGATTGAGTAACTGAAACCGAAAAAGGAAAGAATTTCGTTAAGCTGGAAGGTATTTCCTGTACAATTACGTAGGATTTTCGAAGAATATCAAAATCTAACAAAATGGCGTAGTTATGAAAAAAAAGTCTGTTTTCTTGCCTATAAAATGGTCGTTTTTTTCAATGCCAAATCGTCAATTTTCCTCCAATCAAAAATATCCTACGTCGTTGTAGAGTGAATATATTCAAGAGTGCTGAGTTCAAATTTTAAGTCAATCGGATAATTGCTCTTTGAGTTACAATGTCAGGAAATTTGAAAAATCTCATTTCGAGAAAAACGCGTTTAAGGTAGTACCTCCACAGAAGAGTTGAATTAAGAAACGGTTGAAATTTGACATATAAGTTATTTGATACATTATCCAAACATCTGTGCAATTTGAATAAGTTTGACCACCCCAAACCTGAGATATTTACACTTAAAGTTGGCTTGGTTTACACGTAACAAATGCGTTATGATGGGCAAACAGAGCATCATTAATTCTACCGTCAAAACTAAAATTAAGAAATTGATAAAAAACGGGAATAAGCTACAGTAAGATATCACGAATAATGTGAAAAAAAATGAGAATGATTCACCATCTAGTTTCCAAGATATAACCATGAGAAGCCTTCACAATTTTGGTGCAAAGCCCGGCAAAGCCTGGAATAAAAACAATTGGGGCAAAGCCTGGACAGTCCCGGCAAAAAGTTTACTGGCAATGGTCGATCAAAAACACAATACAAAATATATTTTACGGCAATAAATGATATCCATCGTATTATCTACTAGTACCGAGTCAATATTGCGTAGTTTTTAATTTTATTCATTACTAATTAAACCAATTATCAATTTTTTTAACATGAACATGGTATGTAAACTTTTGGTTGAGATTTTCACAGAGGAACTACCTTAGAGATTTGACTATCGATTTTTGCAAGATAAAATGATAGACATACGGTCTTGAAATTGTTACAGGATATTCTTGAACGTAGAAACTGTCGAAAAAGGCGAAAAAAATCGATTTTCTGACTGTCATACTGGTATAGCCCAAAAAAGATTATTATCTCAATATCTATTGGCTTAGGCCTTTCAGGGTCTTTTTAAAAAATGAAGCCATTGAACACACCTCGCATTTAGTCAAGGTTTCATTGAGATTGTGTGAACGGTTAGGCAGCTATAAACCTCTGAAAAAAATGAGCCACTGCTCCCACTCTGAACCTACATCTTCCTTCTAAAAAAGTTTCCGATATTGCGAAATCAATTGTTTTTTCGGCTCACTTTCTCCACTGACTTTCGAAACGTTTCAATTATGCCATCCACCTCCATTTTTCCGGCACTATCCGCGTGATTAGCTTGACATTCTGCCTCGTGATTTTCATATCAAGCATCGTATCCATCGATCCATCCATACTTTCCAATTAAGAGGTAAAGTGGGTTTGGAAATTTCAAAGAAATCGGGTGGGCGTCGGATATTCGAACGATCAATATTCAGAAGGACCGAAATTTCGAATTCAGTCATGACGAGCGTTCCAATATAGATAGATCAATCTTATGATAGCCTGTAAAATAGTTAATCGACATTGTGAATACAAAAATCGTATCAAACACGGAGGTTATGTGTGGAGCACAATATGCGATAAATCGTCCCTGTTTGCAAACGTTCACTCTTTTGACGAAATTTTCAATAACATTTTGGCATAATTGCGGACTAATTTCATTAATGTCCAATTGCTTCCTTGAGCTCCGGAATGGTCTGTGGATCATTGGCATACACTTTCGAAGAATATGTCTTCCAAGTCCATGACGTTTATGCTATTTATCGGATATTTTCTTCCACACATGACCTCCATGTTTGTACCTTTTATTGAAATTAAAATATTCCCACTTTTCAAACAAAGAACGCGTTTTATTAATAAATAAAAATGTCAGGTCATTTTGAGACACCCTTTAAGGGGCTATACCAGTGTGACACTTTCGAAAAATCGATTTTTTTGCCTTTTTCGACAGTTTATACTTTCAAGAATATTCTGTAAAAATTTCATTTCATTTCAAATATCATTTTATCTTGCGAAAATCGACATTTAAATCTTTAAACGCGTCTTTCTCGAAATGAGATTTTTCAAATTTGCTGACATTGTAACTTCAAAGAGCAATTATCCGATTGACTTGAAATTTGAACTGAGTACTCTTGAATCTATTTACTCTACAATGACGTAGGATATTTTTGATTGGATGAAAATTGACGATTTGGCATTGAAAAAAACGACCATTTTATAGGCAAAAAAACAGACTTTTTTTCATAACTATGCCATTTTGTTAGATTTCGATATTTTTCGAAAATCCTACGTCATTGTACAGGAAAAACCTTCCAGTTTAACGACATTCTTTCCTTTTTCGGTTTCAGCTACTCAATCGGCCGGAATCATGTCAGCAGTGGAGGAACTTTTTTTTGGCGCCTCCGAAGGCAGCGCATAAGTCGCTCGGATCTCAATATTTTTCTATGAAAAAATTATGCAATATAGGTCAAATATAGCCAAATTTATTCTTAATTTTCCGAAACGTTTAATTGAGTACTTTTCTTCCACAAAAATCCCGAAAATCACCCAAATTTTCAACGCTCACACTGGTATAGCCCCTTAAAAAATTAGTAGATAAGCTGGAAGAATGGATAGGAGACGAAGAAGAAATCAACAGGAAGATGGTGCTGAAAAAGCAGCCTGAGACTGAACTGTGTGTATTTATTGAGCACTTCGAGAAAGTAATTGGAAAAATTGTAAATGGGGAAACGAAAAACAAAACAGTAGAGTACAAGTTTGGAAATGAGAAAATATTGTACGGGAAACATATGCTGATGGGGTACTTTCGGTTCAAAGACCCTAAAGGGGTATACCTCGAATAATAAAATAACTACTGCTGTAAAGCCACTCTCTATTATAATATAATAATTATTATGAAACATAGCGATGAGAAGGGGCTTTCTATCATAATATAATAATAATTACGTTTTTTTTTCATTTCGTTAATCGCACAACGTGCTTTATCTCGTATTTTTGGGTACGGGATAATTTCGTCAATTAATTACGGAGCTACACGATATCGTTGCAGGCCTTCTACAAAGCCGAAGAAACGCGAACTTTTCGGCTTGTACGAGGATCGTTATACAACAATTACGCGGAAAATTGCACGTTCCAGTACCCCGAGGTTTCCTCTCGTTCGAAATTTCCGTAATTTCGCGTGCCACGAATAAAAAAAAAAAAGAAATAACGAGATATGTCGAGAACGAAACTTGTGGCTAGGAAATCCGCGAGGTTCTTCATCAACTCGAAAAAAAAACCTCGTCGTTATTAGGTAGGTTACAGGTTAGGCTCAATTAGGAGGCCAAAAAGAACGTCCTTTTTACCGCTGTTTTTTTTTAATTTTCATACCAGTATTTTTTCAATAAAATAATACATGTTTGAGGCAGTTCCAATGATTTTATAATGACGAAATTTTGATTTGCCGTCGAGTTATAAGCGATCTCCGAGATGTCGAAAAAAGGCGTTTTGGGGTCTACATAGTTGCTCAAGACTGGATCATCGGTAATTAAAAATTTCAATGGGATCATTGGTTAACAGCCCTAGCTTCCGGGTGGATGAAGGGTTTAGGCTATTTTCGATTTTTCACAAAATGGCGAATGTGCAAAATATTTTTTTTCCGCCATAAAGAGTCTATCGTATTGCAGCTATAAAAAAATTCATTGCATTGAAAAATCCTTCACCCATCCGTGAGATTATCGTATTTTAAATAAGTGATAAAAATTTAAAAGCAATCGGATAAGCGGTTCTCGAGATATCTTGTAAGCCGCCTTAAAAACGTTGTTTTGAGGAAGATGCGTTCAAAGTTTTAAGCAGATTTGACATGTAGATATAAAATGTTCTCTTCTACTTACATCGTCATAACTTTGACACGCGTATGGAGTGGAATAAAATACATGTATATCTAAGTATTTAAGGTTGTCGGTTAAAAAAATTGGCGTTAATAGATCTGAATGAAAATTTCACTAATCGTTATGGTACATTTTCTGAATATACTGGCAAAAGGAAAACGGAGGTTTCCGCAATCATTTATTAAATATAAAATATTTAAGTTTCCATCAATCTTCACTTGATCGCATTGGTTGTATGAGGCAACGTCGTTACCATTTCAGTTTCTCGCGTATACCTTCCGCATTTGTGAAGAAAGTGACCCAAGAAACGAATATTGCGTGCAGGATAGTGTACAGAACAATATTACCGAAAAAAAATAGACAGGTTGCCGATTCAATTAATGAAAATGTATGAAAAATATGCGACCAGTTTACGAAAAAGTGAGGCTAGTTGAAGAGTATGTATTAAAATGTGGCAACATCGGAACTATGGGAATAGCAGAACCAATCGAAAACCTAGCGCGCCAATTTCAAATACGTTAACGCGTTACCCCCACTTGTACCGCAAAAAAGGCCTTTTTCATGAATTTTTTTAAAGAAAACTACAAAACTTTTTTAATCGATCAATATACCATCTTAAAGAACACATCTTGAAGAACTTTCAGTAATTTTTTTATTGAAAAATATTACATTGTTTAGTGGCAAATGGCCGTCAATGAAATAATGTTTTTATATACACGGTTTGCGGTGACCAACATTGCGGCGAAGTGGATCATCTGAAAATAAAATGCGGATGGATTTAGTTAAATATAAGTATAAACTAGTCTTTAATCGAAGGATTTTAAAAAATATTCATTTTTCACAAAATGGCGGACAGTCAAAGTTCATGGTTCGATTTTAACGAAAAAAAACGGCCGTTTTTTGGCTATAAAACGGCCATTTTTTTTCGAAAAAAAAAATCGAACGATTAAAGACTACATTTTTATGTATTAAATAAGCCTGCAAAATTTCAAGAAGATCGGTTCATTAGTGTTCGAGTAATCTTGGTCACCAACTTCAGAAATGCCATTTTGAGAAAAACGCGTTTAAAGTTTCTCTTACAACGCTCTTTCAACGCGGATTCTTCTCTTTCAACGCTCATATCTCAGTCAATTTTGTTCGGATCGACTTGAAATTTCCAGGACATATTCTCAGATACTTATACTTCGAAAAAATGCAATAAAAAAAATTGATTTTTTTTCAAAATCGCAAGTGGAGGTAACCCCTTAAGGCCTTAGGCAACACTAGAGGCCGAAAAATAGGCTTTTTGGGGATTTTTTTTTGAAAAACTAGTAAGTAAATCGAGATTACAAAAAAGGGTGTTTATCACCCATATCAGTGACTATACACAATAATTTTTTTAAAGTTATTAATTTCAAAATGGCGGCTGTGCAGCGTTTATCTCAAAACTGCATTTTTTAAGTTGGCCGGAAACATAACTCAGACAATTTTCAACCGATTCACTTGAAATGTTGAATATATCGTGAAAAATACATTGTTTATGGAAGTACGTAGGGTTTTTTATATTGCATAGTTAATTTGTTATTAACAATTATCTGACGATTTTTCAGGCAAATTTTTGGAACGCGAAAAATGTCGTCAGATAATTGTGATATGTATGATAAACACCCTTTTTTGTAATCTCAATTTATTTTGTAGTTTTTCTGAAAAAAATCCCCCTTAAGGGAGGAGAAATAACCCCTTAAGGGAGTTCTGTAGGTACACGTATGAGCCAAAAGTTTCGGTCGAAGCGTATAGTAACATCCAATGCCTATACGATGCTGTTGGTTGTAATTTTTTGAGAGCTTGTACCCTCTATATGTCCCACACATTCGTACCTCACGCATAGATAGGTATCATACTCGTACAGAGAGTGGCGCTGTAATCGTGGCAACAGCGCGATTTTCCTGCACTCATGGCGTTGAGTCTACGATCCGTCTTTTGCGAAATATTTTATATAAATGAAAAAAAAGCGTCAAAATGTCAACCCAAATGCGATACAAAGAAAAGCTTACAAGAAAAAAGTCGCTTGCTAAAAGACTGAAAGCTGTGGAAGCCATGTGTCAAGTAAATGCGGCTAACCGCGATGAGAATAACCATAACCTCAAAGATCAGCAACAAAAATTCGCTGTCGAAGGACGTCGGATCGTGGATTTACATCTTGCCGACAGTTTAACTTGTATTCGCTGTAACAAAGACAAATACATGCCCAAATTGAACAAATTACATTTGTTTACAGAATACATTTATTTCACATCCGTCTCACAATTACTAGAACTCGGGGAAAAAAACACGCTTCGAGTTCCCAGACCACGCGCCGATGAGTTGGCTTCAGCGTACACTGTTGCCATCCCGTTACAGATGGTTGGGGGCGAGTTCGGTGTGGAATAAAATTACCACTTTTCAAAAGTCGATACCTCCGAATCTAAACGGTCGAAGTTTGTCATTTTTTTAAAATCATTCTCACAATAGTACTGCGTACACGTGTGTTTTTATTTTAAAATCCTAAGATCCGTGTAGAACCTATATTGAGAAATGCGAGCAAACTCCTATCGGTTTACGTGTTAGGTATAGGGATCGCGCACGAAAATACCCATATTCAATTGCAATTATCTCATGAACTAAACGATTAATCGAATTAAATTCTTGGGCATCAGTCCATGAAGATCATATCTACACCATACTTAGATTTCAGCCAATTCCTAAGATTTTACCAAGACTACAGAACTACCTCAAAGTCAAATGCGACTAGGGGAACTTATTCATTTATTTATTATGATGTATTTCCTTTTTTCTAGCTTCGGTGAGCATAGTACAATGCTTGTGGGCACGAGCACTGACAAATCGTCTTTTCCATCGGGAACTTTGCGGTGCACTAATCTTTTTTTTCCGAATTATTTGTTGCCTCCTTTTGCTCTGACATAACCTCTGAAAACGCCGACCGGCACGAAACGCGCGTAACACATTTGCGACCTGTGACAGTCACTGCAGTCCACGGTCTTACATACAGGTCGTGCAACGAAGCTAAATTTGCGTGGTGGGGGTGGGCACGCTTATCGGCTCCACTTTTCGATTTACTAAGCGCCGCTACGCGTCGCTACTAGCAAGGGGAAGTAGTTTCCCCCTTACCTCTAACCGGCGAATGGGCCGCGGTGTTTACGTATGTTTTCGTGGCGCGATTGTCGATAACCTTTATTTGCGACCATATACCAGAAGGTTCTACGCGAATTACCGTGATACATTTTTTATCGTGTTTTTGCGCATGTGTGAATTTTTTGTGGTAGTGTTTGCGAAAAAAATGCTCAATGGCTGAGGGTTGCGCGGTTTGCAATTGTAAAACGGGGTACAAAAATTGTAAGCAGAAATGCTCCGTGTTTCGCGTGCCCAGAAACGTCGAACGATACAAAAAATGGCTCGATGCTATTCCGGGACTGAAAGAGTCTCAGTACGTGTGCGAAAAACATTTCGAAGAACGATGTATGGTGAGACATTGGAGAAAAAAGGATGTAAATGGTCGTAAAATGGGCTGGTATGAATTAATGTATTCGAAAAGTTTTCAGTTTTTTTTAGATGAAAGTATTCATCTTTTTTTTAATCAACACCATATTTTTTATTGGTTTCGTATATTATGCAGTTTACACGACAGTACGGTAAATTAAGTTAGGGCAAACGGCGCATGCGTTGCGTTCAGGAGGGAAAAGGACAGAAGAGCTATTTATCTCTTCGTCGCACCACTACTTCCCCTTGCCGTCACGCACCAAGCGGCAGAAATCGGAATGAAAAACAGAACCGCTAAGGGTGCCTAACCCCACCATTTTAAGGCGTTAGGCCACAGTAACGGGTATAAGATCATGTGCGAATTTGACAATGTTTTTTTTTGTCTGAAAAAGTGATTCTCTTGTCAAATTAATTACACATCTATTTAGTATGAATATCAAGCTGTTAGAAAATATATATTTGTTTTTTTCGATGTACAGAATGGCCGACTACTAATATTTTCTTTTGTTACTTTTTTAGGCGCCCCGCGGCGTGACATTTAGCATCCACAATTTTGTACCTAGAAGAAAAAAAAATTCTCGTAGAATTCTTCTCAGAGAAGTACGTACGGAATTTAAAAAATATTGTTTTATTCAAAAGTTGTAGGTATTTGAACTTAAGAAATGAATTTTCAGTGAAAAATTTCGTTATAACTGCTCATAAACTGCTCATAAAATGAGAAGTTTTCGATTAATCATAAATTCCGTACATACTTCTCTGCGAAAGGCAATTGGGAATATACCTTTTAAATTTGAAGTGAATCGAGTGAAAATTGTTGAAGGTATTTGTCACGTCAATTCGAAAAAAGCTGTTTCGAGAAGTTTCGAGTAGTCGGCCATTTTTTACACCGAAAAAAATATACATTTTCTAACAGCTTGATATTCATACTAAATAGATGTGTAATTAATTTTATGAGTGAATCACTTTTTCATACGAAAAAAATTGTTAAATTCGCACATGGTTTTATACCCGTTACAGTGGTCTAACCTTTTAATAGGATTTTCGAAGAACCCAAATTTGATTTTCTGATAATTCTAACTCCGTCAAATTACCACATATGTAAAAAATAATCACGATTATCTCCCGTACATTTGAATATTTTCGCGGTATTCAGTCGTACACGTCATTAATATTTTACTACAATAAGTTGTCACTAGTGACGTCACACAGTGTATTAGCATAGGAACTTCGTTTCTGCCCCGCCCTTCAAAAATGATAAGATTTAAAAATGATAGCCTTAACAATAGATTCACCTTGGGTAGACCGCAAGACCCTTATAATACCTTTCTGCATCGAGCGCCGTCTGCCACTTTTATACCTGCTCGAAACCGCTGCACTTGAAATCCTATACATCCATAAATTACGGCAGGATCTTTATGAAATTTACAGAGAATACTTTCAAGATGTTGTACTTTCGAAATTTGAAATAAAAAAAAACGATTTTTTCGATGTTGCTAATTGACCCCAACCTCTTAATTGATTACACAAAACAATTTTTTTTTTAATTGTTGGAGCCGACAAAATTCGTATGATTTTTTGTCGAATGACTACTGATGCGGCCTATACCAATCTTTATTTCAAGTTACGACACAGGGTTTTCAAATGAATTTTAATTTCATAGTGAGTGTCGTTAGCAGTTCATTTAAGGGGTAAGGCCACTGTAAATTTTGCCAGACGAAAATTTGGCCATCGAAGAACAAATGTATGGTGCTGGGATTGCAGACTAACGGTAAATTTTTTTTTACCTTCTTTTTTTTATTTTTTCCAATAAAAAACTATTCGCAAAACTTTAAACGCGTTTTTCTCGAAATACGGTTTTTCAAAATGGCACGCAGCATCACTCGAACAATTTTCATTTTTTTTACTTGAAATTTTGACCAGATGTGAACATTAACATTATCTTGAGAATGTCGATCGGGATTTTTAATAACTTTATTTATTGATTTTTTATTAACAAAAAACTAGCCGTTTTTTTCGTCAAAAATCAATTTTTTTTTCAAACGCACGCCAAATCCACAAAAATTGATACTTTTTAAAATCCGATCGACATTCTCTAGCTATAACCCTCTAGATTGATGGTTTTTTTTTTGTTCTAGATTCAAAAGTGCACCAGTGGTGCTGCGTGCCGCGGAGCCCTGCAAGCAAAACATGCCCCGGGAAGATAGCTGTGGAACCGCCCTTGTTTGTTTTTGCTGTAAAAAAATTTGATAATAAAGTTTAATGTATGCCCGATAACACCCTTAAAAGTTTTTTTCAATTACCTTCAATTTTGAAAGCAAAAAATTCGTGAAAAAACCTTTTTTTTGGACCGTTACAGTGGCCTTAGGCCTTAAGGGGGGAGATGCCTTTATTTTGAAATTTGCTGATTTTCATGATTTTTTTTTGAGGCAACATTTCTTCACCCCTATCTGAGACTTAGGGTATGTTTTATTACTACTTTTGGCTGTGACGTGGTATTTTTTAAATTAATCTTTAAAAATAGAGGAGGTATGGCACGATCGTCTAAACTGCATTTTCAAAACTGGCGTTAATTATAGCTACAAAACTGATCGACCGATTCTGATGAAATTTGGTATAAATATTGCTAACCTTATCGTCTAAAACATGACATGTTTTTGAAAATTAAAAAAAGTATCTTTTTATTGTATTATGTCATTTTTCGGAAAATTCAATCTTTTTGTTTCAAGCTGTACCATTTCATCGATTTTCAACATTGCTCACGTTTTCTTGGTTCATATTCTGCGTATGAGTGTTAATGAAAGAAAAATCTTCGTTGATTTTTATTCAGATTAATCACGTCGACGCCGCGGGTCACGTCGTCCGACAACATCTGCCGCAAAACGTTTAGGGGACCGTGCCATACCTCCCCATTTTTTAAGATTTATACAAATTTTTAAAACCCATGTAACAGCCGAAAGTAGTAATAAAACATACCCTGAGTCTAAAAAATGGTGAAAAATCTTTCCTTAAGAAAAAAAAATCACTAAAATTAGGAATTTTTTCCTCGCCTATACCTCATACTTTTATCGATTTGTGACAATGAAATCAATATTTTTATCTTTCAACGCTTGTTTCTCGAAACGAAATTTTTCAGATTTGCTGCAGTTCTAACTCGACTGCAAATCATCCGATCGACTTGAATTCTGTTTGAGCGTGTTTAGTATTCGTTTCTTCATACAATGAACCTCCAGTTTTCCGATTTGATAAAAAAGGTAAATTTGCCATGGAAAAAACCATCGCGTTTTTAAGGGGTGAGATGCAGTCACAATTTTCAAATAATCGATTTTTTTAAATTACATTTTCTTGGACGGCAGCTGCAAACATCCGGTTTCGACCCCGATGCTTCGAAGACAACGACAAATTGATATTTTAGAAGCTTCCACATCGGCAGAAGCCCCATTGTATGGGCCAGGAATTGATGATTCGATGTAAGTAATTTTTAAATTAGTATTTCTATACATAAATCAAGTGTAAAATTGGAAAACTCTTTCAGATATTTTCGAAAATGTATTACTCGAAAACTATAAACTTTAGCAAAATGTTATGAAGAATAATTTGGTTTTAAAATTGCCCGAAATGTTTTTAAAAAAAATTCATTACGAAAAACTTTAATTTTTTGAAAAATGGTTTTAACAATTGGCTATAAACAATTGAATGCTCGACTTTTCAGCAAAAAATTCTGATATTCGGATTCAGAGGATCAAAATAGATAAAAAAAAGTTTAGCTTCATCCATCGAGCTCAAAATTTTACGAACATATAATACCGTATCCACATCGAAAAACTTTAAACGCGATTTTCTCGAAACTATGTTTTTCAAGTCGGTGACCACTATAATTCAAAAACCACTCGATGGATTTTGATGAAATTTGGTGTGCATTTGGTGTGCATTTGGATAGCATTAAAATAAGTCCTTAATCGAAGGATTTTCATTTTTGTTGAACATTTCTATTTTTTTTAACAATAAACGAACGATTTTTTGGTCGAAAATCGAAACTTATCTGTCGGAAGCCGCCATTTTGTTAATTAAAGAAAAAAGCTTCGCTTAAGGACTAGATTTATCATTAAACTAATTATTTATTTGGTTTTTTTTTTTATTTCAGATTATCGAGTAAAATTTTATGATGATCACCGCAAAGCGCTACATGCCGAAAGGGGTCCGACAAAGATGGAGATATTTTTATAAATGATCAATATTTTTCTCTGAAAATTTGTGCAAGTCAAGTTGATATATAACATAAAAAGTCGGTGTAACAAATTTTCTAAAACAAACTTAATTACTATAAAAAAATGTATTGATTATGCTTGTTTTTTCACGCTCTGACTGCATCTCACCCCTTAATAGTAATTTGGAACTTTTCTCTCCAAAACTCCACAATTTTGTTGGATTTTAGTTTTTTTTTACCAATCCTGCATCATTCTATAGACAATACCTTTTCGTTTAAGGAGGTACGGTGATGACGATGCTAGTAAACTTAGAGTCCATTTCACGCCGCAATACCGCCACGTTTTAGATATATGTATATGGCCTATTTTTCGAGAAATATTTTTTAAGTATTGAATTTCGAGTTTCCTATTATTTTTATAATATGGAAACAACCTTAATAATCTACTACTCGACTTCAGTAGTACGCCATATCGTTGACGTTTAGCATCGTCGCATTTTCGGTGGCTGTCATCGGTTCCACGCGCCCGGCTTATTATTTTTTGTAGCCGGTTAACATGGAGAATGAAAATACTGTGGAAGTTTATCAAAAGAGTAACGGGATTGTACCTGAAGTGCAGTTTACAGACAAATGTAGATTCTGACGGACAAGAATTAGGATATTAAAAGAGAATATTGCGATTGCAAATAAAAAACGTCGCGTTGAAGTTAACCTCAATGTCCAATGTCCAATCTGTCCAAAGTCAAAACATATTTCATCGATTGTTATGTTATTTTTCCCTTTCCCAATTTTCACAATATTTGCAGGTTCAAAAAGGAACGTTTATTTTATATGACGGTTCTCCCATGCTGAATTTATATATAGATGCGTTGTATAGGTACATGTCGCCAGAAAAATTAAGATGCCTTTGCTGTACGTAAAAGAACTTCAAGTAAATATCGACGAAAGGCCCTTTATAATCCATTAAAAAATGTACGGCTTCGCACAATCATATTTTTCATTCGCGTTGAAAATATCCGATAGACGAATCAAATTTGCGCGGGTATCCGGCGTTGCCACACGTCGAGCAAGATGGCTGCTGTTACGTCACGAGAAGTCTCGCTCTCCGAAAACTTCGGTTTTTGCGACTATATTTCTAAATGTATTGCTTATTTCTGCGGTGAGCTTTCCAATTCAAGGTGCCTTATCAATAATAGGAATTTTTTAAACATATGCAACAAAAATAATTTGTAACAACGAAAATTTTCCATGTGTTAACTGTTCAATGAATGTTCACATTTAATTAGAAAAATGAAAAAAATAGTTATTCCAACGATTCGCGCAGTATATCTAGGTTTGATATTTGGCAACATTGGTTCTATCTCCGTCTCTTTTTACTCAACCAGGCGAATTTAACCTCCATGCTTGTCAACGTCGATCTGTCAAAACAATGTCAGGTGCGGGAAATATAAAGCATTGTATTCGGGCCACGACTGGTAAAAAGCGTGGAAAATTTTGGTCGGCGAAATGTGTCGGTTAAAAATGAAATATGTGTGGAAATTCGAATGAGTGAAATGAGGTTAGGACTACAGTCAGCTGTTGCCTTGCCGCTACCTCTCTTTGTCGTAGCAAGTGGTAATACATACAATACCGGAAGTTCAAATTAAACTTGATATTACATAAAAATTAGGTCAATAAGCGTATTTTTTCCGCGAGCATTGGATTACTACAAGTGTTAAGTATGTAAATCTGATTATTTTCAAGAATCTGACGGATTCCCACTATTATATACACTTTTGTAGCGACCGGAAATTGGGTTCGTGTATGTCGTTTTGAAATTCCTCCACAAAAATGCGCAATTTTAATTGTTTTTCTCTGTAATTAGGTCGATAACCGACACCGAAATTTTACAGAGACGATTATCAATATATTTAGTGAAGCTAAAAAAAATGTATAAAAATCTTATGGATTGACGCCAGGCGATAGGATTACCTTGACGGACTTAAAACTTTTTTTTCATTTCGGGGGCACTCTAAACGCCGCAATCATTGCGCATAAGTCGCTAAAAATTGAATTTTTTCATACAAAAAAATATACTGTATATGCATAATTTATACACAAAAATGTCCGCGAAATTCAAAAATATTCTATGCAATACTTTTCTCTCGATAAATTTGCGAAAATCACCTTTCTGGGCAGCCACACTAGTGGTGCCCCTTAAAGTTTCGAGTGCGGAATTTCCATACGAATTGTCTACTTACGATCAATCGGCGATGCCAGGTCCATGTTTATAAACTGTCTATACCATCGGATACTACAAACAAACAAAAATCGATATTTCGACAATTTCACACTGTGATGCTTCCCATTATCATTGGTCGAGAAAAACGAATGATTATTAATCTCGATGAAAACACGACCGTCATTTTGTTGAGAAGAATAACTTTATTCACGAGACATTTGTTTCTTACTTTAATTTATTATACACAATAAATATTCTTTTTTTTTTCTTTTTAAAAAGGCAAATAAGACGCGCAATTTTTCTCGACGTGTGAGAATGCCAATCAATGGCACATTATATCATTGCTCCGTCCATTATACTTTTTTTTCTTCTGTACCCCCCCTCTCTCTCTCTCTTCTCGCGCATACCTTCGATAAATTCTACCGTATACCAAGTACTAATCTTTGAGACGTACTGCACTTTGGTTAAGAAAAATATACTTCTATATTTCTGTTTTGTTTTTATAAAAAAAGCGTCCTCGATTTGTCTCGGACTAAATTGTTGTTCCCCACCGGAATACGGACTTCATCATGAAAATTAGATATTCATTCGAACTTTCAGTCTAAATTTCAACGCTATCTCACTCGCGATAACATCAGAATATGTAAGTTAGAGGACGAGAAGATCTACGCATATATATATATATATATATATATATATATATATATATATATATATATATATATATATATATATATATATATATATATATATGAGGTATTCCATGTCAATCCGGTGGACTTTTTCCCTGACCCCCGCCAATTCGATTAATTTTTTTTCATCTGATTCCATTCCCTCTCAAAGACACCCTGAATTTTTTTTTCCATTTTTCGAAACAACCCTACGCAAAAAAAAAAACAAATTCTCCGAAACAAAACGCCCCGATTTAAAAATCTGTAAAATTTCCCAAAAATGCCTGATTATATGTAAACATTTTCAAGCCATCACCCGCAGTGGAAGTACGTTTTTTTCTGTCCTTTATGAGCGATCAACGTTTAAAAAATCCGAAAAATTAACTGCCAACTGTTCAAGGTCCATGATTGTGATTTGGTTATACAAAAATGGTCAAAAAAATTCATTGTGGGTATCAAAATATTTAAGTATTCGCCCGAAGTAAGCGGTTCTTGAATTTTTCGGACTTTTTTGAACGCTAATCGCTCAGGTTGCACAGAAAAAAATCATACTTCCACTGCGGGTGATAGCTTGAAAATTTTTACATATAATCACGCATTTTTGGGATTTTTTTCAGATTTTTAAATCGGGGCTTTTTTTCGGAGAATTTTTTTTTTTCACTAAGGGTTGTTTCGAAAAATGTAAAAAAAATGCAGGGTGTCTTTAGAGTCTATGGAATCAAATTTTTAAAAATAAATCGAATTGGCGGGGGTCAGGGAGAAAGTCCACCGGATTCAGGTGGAATACCTCATATATATATATATATATATATATATATATATATATATATATATATATATATATATATATATATATATATATATATATCTTTCGACGAAACCGATCGTAAAACCACAGTGATTGACGACCATCAGGCATCCCTTAGTGAGCAAATGGTGCGTGTCATTGCGAGCAAAACGCCCTTTTGTCAACTGTCGCGCGACAAAAATTGTCCGAGATATTCGCGTTCAAAGTCCGACGATGAGTAAACAATGCCACCGTAGCTGCTCACGCGTGGAACGTGTAAGCTAGATCGCGCGCGAATCCACCTTCAGACCAGTGACGTTTAACAATAACAAACAAAAAAAATTGAAATAAAATAAAATAAAATAAAATTCCGTGAAAAATAATCAGCATAAAGACTCGCTTCGCAAATTGATAACACGATTCGATCATTTTCGTTTATTATTTAATACGTGGAGAAAAGAATCGCGTCTGAGCATCTACCGTGGATTGTTTACCCAGCGTCGGACTTTGAATGTGAATATCTCGGCTAATTTTTGTCGTACTTCAGAAAAAAAAAAGCTTTTTGTCCGCAATGACACACCCTATTTGCTTTATGAGCGAATTTTAATAGGTGTCGATCATCCTATGTATATGTGTGTGTGTGTGTAATTGTATATATATATATATATATATATATATAAATTATTTTCCAACTATTAAAAAAATATGTACATATAATTTTAAAATTGATATATATATATATATATGTATATATATATATATATATATATATATATATATATATATATATATATATATATATATATATAAATAATTTTATCGGTTTCGTCGAAGGGACTAATCTTCCGTTTCGTCAAAATTACCGGGTTCGTTCCTGCAACCGGCGTAAATTTTTTTTTTTCCATTAATAACTCACTAATAAATTCTCAATGAATTACGAATAACCGTAGGAGATAATCACAAAGATTCATTCATCCAGCCACCAAGTCGTGTACTCTTACATGCACACACACACTCACCCACTTCACGTGTATAAATCATAATAATAATAATAATAATAATAATAATAATAATAATAATAATAATAACAATAATCGCCTACGTTAAACGCGTCGAGGTAGCTGAGTTAAAGAAAGAAAACAACTTCTTTTTCCACAAACTCTCATCGGCGAGCCAGCAACGACGCGTCGAGTACTTCCAAAATTGCCGTACGAAATTGAAAAAAAAAATCGCAACGTTAAAAAAAAACCAGTCTCGAACTTTCCATCGAGCACTACAACATCCGTTAATTTTGCAATGAAGTTTGTTACGAGTGAAAAAAAAAAAGGAAGGAAACCAAAAAACGTAGATTTTTTCGTTTCGTGTACTGGTGTGATCAACGAAAAGTTAATGGTCCGGGGCCGACTCGCGATTTGTCAGTGAGGAAAAAGTTGCGTGCGTGCGACCGAAAGATTTGGTAGGAACGAAGATATAGGATAAAATGCTCGAGCTACCTCAGCAACAAGGAGAGACGACAAGCTTTTCGGTAATAGTGGAAAACAAAAAAAAAGGAAAACGTTCCTCACGAAGTATTCTTGTCGCGAGTAGAGGAAGAACTGAACAACGATAGAAAAAGGTTGAAATGAAAAGATAAAGCGTGTTAAACACGACTGGTGTCGAAAAGCGTAATTGAGACGAGCGAGCTCGACGAAGGCACTCACGATTCTCCCGGAAACGACGTTCACTCCACAACCGAATTAACTTTTACATGCACATATATTAGAATAGCTCGAAAAAAAATTGAAATTTTTTTTGAAAATGACAAAAAATGGGCGCTGACCACATTTTAGCCTTTTATATTAGTATTCAGAGGTCCCTCGTGGCGATTTTCTATTTCCCATTCATTTAACATGGTAAAAGTTTTGTTTGCCGCTTCTGAGCTTTATAACTCGCCTACGGGTAAACACACGGAAACACGTGAAAATATTGTTTACAGAAAACTTAACGCTCGACAAAAAAGGTCCTCAGCCTTCGTACGATAAATTCACTCGTTCAAATTTTATTCAACATTAAAGTTGAATTGATGATAAATTTCATGATTTTGTGAGATTTTTGGACTTTTGTGACAAAATTACTGGCTTTTTTCTGATTTATCTTGAAAAGTATTGTATTCTTTTTAAATTATTCCCTCGATATTTATTTATCATGCTATGGGAATTGAAATGAGTTTGAGAATACATTTTTGTACCAATGTACTTTTAAATAAGAATAAATTTTAATCTATTAGGAATTTTAGAAACTATCTAGGGAATAATTTGAAAAGGATACAATACTTTTTAAAATGAATCAGAAAAAAAAACAAACAAAAATCAATAATTTCGTTGTACAAGTCCAAAAATGTCACAAAATTATGAAATTTATCACATATTCAACTTTGACGTTGAATAAAATTCGAACGAGAGAATTTATCGTATGAAGGCTAAGGGCCTTTTTTGTCGAGCGTTAAGTTTTCTGTAAACAATATTTTCAGGCGTTTCCGTGTGTTTACCCGTACGCGAGTTATAAAGCTCAGAAGCGGCAAACAAAACTTTTACCATCTTAAATGAATGGGAAATATTGATATAAAGGGCTAAAATTTGGTCAGCTCCCATTTTTTGTCATTCTCAACAACATTTTCAACAAAAATTTTACACGAATTTTTTTTTTTGGGCTAGTCTGATATGTATGGGGTATTCTCCATCAACTGGGCCACTTTTTTTTCCAACCTCTCCAATTTGTTTCAAAATCTACCAATTTGAAATATCAATCGAAGGGAACGTCTGTGATTTTTTAAAGATTTTTTTTGGGGTCCGTTCAGGATCTTCAATTTTTTATAACGAACACTGTATCCGAAAAAATATTCATCAAACAAACAAAAAACTTTTAATTTTTTCCGCTTTATCGAAAAAAATCAAAATCATAATTTTTCTGCATTGAGAAAATTGAAATTTGGAGAAAAAAAATTAGAACAACAGTTTTTTAAACCTAATAACACACTTTCGATTTCGGTACAAATTTTACAGGATGCCTGTCATTGGGTGAAGAGTCTGCGAAAAAAAATTCAGAATGGTAACTGGAATGGTTAGGATGAAAAAAAAAATTAAAACCCTGCGAAATCTCATAACCGCATATATGCGGATATACAAACCCTGCCAAATCTCATATAAAAAAATTAAAACCCTGCGAAATAACTTATGTTATGAGATTTCGCAGAGTTTGTATTTTTTTCATCCCAACCATTGCGGGTACTATTCTGAATTTTTTTTCGCAGACTCTTTACCCAATGACGGTCGTCCCGTAAAATTCGTACCGAAATCTAAAGTGTGTTATTAGGTTTAAAAAAATGGTATTCCCATTTTTTTGCCAAATTTCAATTTTCTCAATGCAGAAAAATGATGATTTTAATTTTTTTCGAAAAAATAAAAACGGAAAAAATTAAGTTTTTATTCTCATGTTTTTTTTTGTTTGGTGAATATTTTTTCGGATACAGTGTTCGTAATGAAAAATTGAAAATCCCGAACGGACGCCTAAAAAATCTTTCAAAAAGTCACAGACGTTCCTTCTGACCAATATTTCAAACCGGCAGATTTTGAAAACAATTGGAGAGGTTGAAAAAAAAGTGGCCCAGTTGATGAAGAATGCCTCATATATATATATATATATATATATATATATATATATATATATATACACAGGGCGCATGGACCGACAATTTTTTTTATTGAGCACGTCCTTTGTAATTTTTTTCACCCTTAGACCCTACGTCCTAAGTGTCACGGTAAATGAGATATGATTTTTTTTTACATTTCGTTTTTAATTACTCGAAATTTCGCGTTTAAATCGTCATAACTTTTTTGTTTGTGATCGTAATAGCACGAAATAACTTTCGTCGTATTCTGCAATGTATATTTATTGTAAACACATCATTTTTTGATACAATTGGTTTGAAGAAAATGACTCTTGAGCTCCCATTGTGTAAATGTATGAAAATTTCAACTTTTAAACTTATTATAAAAAAAACAACGTATTCTCTTTATTTTTACCACATAATGGATGATTTCTATGACATGTGGCATACCCTTGGAAAGGGTATGAACTAGAGAACTTTTTTAAAGAAAGCCAAGTTCAAAATAGCTTTTCGTTTTTTTTTTATAATGAACTTAGAAGTTGACATTTTTCATACATTCCCGCATTTTCAAGATTTGCAAGCACGTGACTCATTTTCTTGAAACGAATTGTATCAAATAATGATTTATTCCTAATAAACATACATTGCAGAATCCGACAAAAGTTATTTCGTGCTATTACAACAACGAGCAAAAAAGTTATGACGATTTAAAGGCGACATTTCGGGTAATTGAAGAGAAACGAGCAAATAATATCTCAAAAACGGTGTCAGACCATGCACCAAACGCCCTGTACAAGATGCGAAAAATTCATTTCTTGTGTCTCATAGCACATAAAACATTGGTATATGGTAAAAACTGAAATGCTCGCCAAACCCCTGCAGCACGATTTTAAAAGACAGCGCAAGCTATTATCGATATTTCTCCAATTTTCACTCCGAATCATGGATCTTTGAATGAATAATTCTCAAGTAAAAACGACAGTTGAGAAATGTATTCCAAAAGTCCACAAATATAATTTGCGTCAGAAAATACTTTTATTTTTTATGTTGCTGATGGAACCGATTGGGTAAGCTTTTCCAACAGATCTTCGGCCGCGAGCAACCGCCGGTACCAATTAATTGTCGAGTTATTTAAGGTTGCACGCGAAGAGCGATTTTTTCCCGTATATTAAACGGGAAAAAAGTTATCGGGCGCTGTTACTTCGGCAGCAATTTCATTTTTGTACCAATACTGGTGTTTAAAAGGGTACGGATAATTTGTTGACACCTTTATATATATATATATATATATATATATATATATATGTTACTGTCAAAACCCGTTTTCAGTTTAAGGGCGAATATACCTTTGTACATTTTTTTTGCATTATTTCCCTACATATTTTTGAAAAGATGAAGAGCAAGAGAATTTTGAATTATAAGGACAATTATATGGTCCAGGCATCGCCGATTAAAGGTAAACACGAAATTTCCATGATTTTACAGTACTTAAAACTTTAAACGCGTTTTTCTCGAAACTATGTTTTTAGACACGAGCGCATGCGTAGCGCCTCGAGTTTTCAATCGATTGACTTGAAATTTCAACTGAGCTTACCTTTTTAACATTTTTTAGTCCAGTACGTAGGATTTTTTCGATAAGTTGAAATTTCAAAATTTTATGATCGATATTCGACCGATTTTTTTACGATCTTTTTTTTCATATTAGCGCCATTTTTTTTAAATCAATATTTTGAAAAACCCCTACGTACTGGACTAGTTTTTTATATCTACTTACAAAATATTTTTCGTTTTTTGTTCTAGCTTGAAAATGATGACCTGTGCGAATGCGCCCGTAGAGGACTATGAAAAAAAGGAGTTTTCTTTCATCGACTACTGCGCGGTCATTTTGGTTCAAATTAAGTAAAAAAAAATTGTACTTTAAGACTTTTGCTAACATGTATAAAAAACCGAATTTAGAAATATTGTTTTGTTTTTCTTGAATAAAGTGTCAAAAATGACCCTTGATTTTGCCCTCGCAAAGGTATATTCCCCCTTAAACGCGTTTTGCTCAATAAAAACTAGTTCTGACTGAGCGCCTTCGGTGCAGCTAGTTTTTCGTAGTGAAAACTAGAATTTACTGATAAATGAATTTGAATGTTAATTAAGACTAGTTTTAACGAGGAAAAACTAGTTCCGACTGAATAAATTCGTTGAAAGTGTTTGAAAATGGCAGTTCTAACGCAAACAAACCCAAACGACCAATAATAATCGTTCTCCTGTGCCACGTGTGAGCGGTGAGATTTGATTGGTTTTGTTTGTTTTCTAGTCGGCTGTGACGTCATTCGGCAACCGATTAATTTCGTTAGAACTAGTTTTTACTAGGGAAAACTAGTTGTAACCTAGTTATGTGTAGTGAAAACGAGAATTAAGCGTTAAATAAATATGAACGTTAATTAAAACTAGTTTTAACTGGAAAAAAACTAGTTCAGACGAAATGAATCAGTTGGGACTGTTTCTGAATTATCTTTTTATGCCCAAACAAAGCCAAACGACTGATAATAATTGTTCTCCAGTGCCACGTGTGAGCGGTGAACGTTGATTAGTTTTGTTTGGGTTCGTTTGGGTTCTATTCGGCTTTGACCTCATTCGGCAACAGTTTTAATTGATTAATTTCGTTATAACTAGTTTTCCCTAGGATAAACTAGTTGTAAACTAGTTTTTTCTAGTGAAAACTAGTTGCGTCCTAGTTTGTTCTAGTGAAAACTAGTTGCAACCTAGTTTTCACTAGTGAAAACCAGTTGTAACATAGTTTTTTTCTAGTGAAAACTAGTTGTAACCTAGTTTTTTTCTAGTGAAAACTAGTTACATCCTAGTTTGTTCTAGTGTAAACTAGTTGTAACCTAGTTTTTACTAGTGAAAAGCAGTTGTAACCTAATTTTTTCTAGTGAAAACCAGTTGTAACCTAGTTTTTTTAAGTGAAAACTAGTTGCAACCTAGTTTTTTTCTAGTGGAAACTAGTTGCATCCGAGTTTGTTCTAGTGAAAACTAGTTGCAACCTAGTTTTTACTAGTGAAAACTAGTTGCATCCGAGTTTTTTCTAGTGAAAACTAGTTGCATCCGAGTTTTTTCTAGTGAAAACTAGTTGCATCCTAGTTTTTACTATTGAAAACCAGTTGCATCCTAGTTTTTTTATATTGAAAACTAGTTGCATCCTAGTTTTTTCTAGTGAAGACTAGGTGCATCCTAGTTTTTTCTAGTGAAAACTAGTTGCATCCTAGTTTTTTTCTAGTGAAGACTAGTTGCATGCTAGTTTTTCCTAGTGAAAACTAGTTGCATCCGAGTTTTTTTCTAGTGAAAACTAGTTGCATCCTAGTTTTTACTATTGAAAACCAGTTGCATCCTAGTTTTTTTTATATCGAAAACTAGTTGCATCCTAGTTTATTCTAGTGAAGACTAGGTGCATCCTAGTTTTTTCTAGTGAAAACTAGTTGCATCCCAGTTTTTTCTAGTGAAAACTAGTTGCATCCTAGTTTTTTCTAGTGAAAATTAGTTGCATCCTAGTTTTTTCTAGTGAAAACTAATTGCATCCTAGTTTTTACTATTGAAAATCAGTTGCATCCTAGTTTTCTTTATATCGAAAACTAGTTGCATCCTAGTTTATTCTAGTGAAGACTAGGTGCATCCTAGTTTTTTCTATTGAAAACTAGTTGCATCCGAGTTTTTTCTAGTGAAAACTAGTTGCATCCGAGTTTTTTCTAGTGAAAACTAGTTGCATCCGAGTTTTACTAGTGAAAACTAGTTGCATCCTAGTTTTTTCTAGTGAAAACTAGTTGTAACCAAGTGTCTTCTAATAAAAACTAGTTGTAACCTAGTTTTTTTTTCTCGTGGAAACTAGTTGTAACCTAGTTTTTTTTAGTGAAAACTAGATGTAATCTAGTTTTTTCTAGTGGAAACTAGCTGCAATCTAGTTTTTACTAATGAAAGCTAGTTGAACCTAGTTTTTTCTAGTGAATACTAGTTGCAACCTAGTTTTTTTCCAGTAAAAATTAGTTGCATCCTAGTTTTTTCTAGTGAAAACTAATTGCATCCTAGTTTTTTTTTCTAGTGAAAACTAGTTGCAAACTAGTTTTTAGTAGTGAAAACCAGTTGCAACCTACTTTTTTCTAGTGAAAACTGGTTGTAACCTAGCTTTTTCTAGTAAAAACTAGTTGTAACCTAGGTTTTTTTCAGTGAAAACTAGTTGTAACCTAGTTTTTTTTCTCGTGAAACCTAGTTGTAACCTAGTTTTTATTTAGTAAAAAATAGATGTAATCTAGTTTTTTTCTAGTGAAAAGTAGTTGTAACCTAGTTTGTTTTAGTGAAAACTAGTTGTAACCAAATTTTTTTCTATTGAAATCTCGTTGTAGCCTAGTTTTTTTCTAGTGAAAACTAAAACTTACTGATAAATAATGTCGAATGTTAGTCAAAGCTAGTTTGATCTAGGGAAACCTACTTCTACCGAAATCAATAACTTTCAACTGTTTCTAAATGACCGTTCTAAGCCCAAACAAACAAACCCAAACGACCAATAAGAATCCTTCTCCAGTGCCACGTCTGAGCATCAAACTTTGATTGGCTTCGTTTGGGTTATATTCGGCTTCAACCTCATTCGACAGCAGTTTCAACTGACTCATCTCGTCAGAGCCAGTTCTTCCTACTTAAAACGAATTCCAACTGACAAATTCGAGTTTCCACTAGGAAAAACTAGTTGCAACGAGGGCGTTCTTACCGAACTAGTATTCACTAGGGAAAACGCATTTTCAACTGTAACATATACATGCTGCGTATTTTCCGCGTTATATAAATAGATTCTCTATGAAAAAAGAAAAAAAATCACTTCGTTCGTCGATCGTTGATCGAGCTTGGCGCAACGAGTCACGCAACTTTTTTCATTTTGTCATTCAGCCTCGTGAAAACTTTCGTCGCGTCGCGAAATCAACGGTACGTATGAGACATTCGCACAGCCAAACAATCGACGAGTTTTCGCTCGTCTTGCTTTAGAAAATCTCGCTATATTATTGGGCTCACGGATAAATTCGAGAAACCGAGATTTATCGTAGCTCACGTATACTTTGCTTCCACTTCTCTCTCTCTCTCTCTCTCGCGTTTCTTCTTCCTCCGGAGCCTCGCTACTCGGTTCGACAAAAAAGAGGCAATAGAAGAGACGGTCGACAACGAGCCGAACGAAATTATGTACAGAAGAAGCCTTTCTTTTTTTTTTGTCTTGCTTCTCTTTTAGTCGAGGAAGCTCAGTCGAGCTTGTCAGAGACCAGTGGAAATCTGACGATTCGCAATTGTCGCCCGTAGTCGCAGACTATACTGTCTCTGAGTGCGAGCATTTGCTTCACGTAGACACTGTCGTCCTTGTGGCCCAATCTCACTTCTCTCAGGGGCTCGCCCGTTCTCACGTCCCAGACCACCAACGATCCCTGGGGGGAAAAAAAAAAAAACGTCAAAGGTCCATTCGAGGCTGTTGGAGAATATTGGGGTGAATCGATATTAAGGGGGGATTGTCTTTTATTTTCGCAAAATTTACCGCTTTTTGGGAATTTTTTTGTGATGAAAGTATACAACGGAAAACTTGTGAAACTTGTCATATAGTTTTATTGATCTGTTTACTACATACGAAAATTTTTTTAAACAATTTCATCAAAAAATCCCCCCTTAAACGCGTTTTTCTCGAAACAGCTTTTTCACAACTGGTGTGCACGATTTCTCAAAAGCTATTCAACCGATTGCCTTCAAATTTGGACAGAATGCTCAGCTGACATCCTTTTATCGTTTGATGAAGCAAAAAAGCAATGCGTTTAATAGTTTTTTATTTATAACAAAAAATCGATCAATTTTTTTCGAAAAATCGATACTTCAAGTTCAAAATGTCACCAAATCGTCAATTTTTTTTCCCCTTCATCGAACGATAGCTATATGTGTCTAAAGTAAAATGCTTTTTGGGTTTTTGTTGCAGGATGAACGTGAAGGCTGTAATCGTGCACACCATCAAAAAAGGACCATCGCGCGTCGAGGGGGGTGGGAGGCGGATTTTTTGATGAAATTGTTTAAAATTTTTTTTGTATGTAGTAAACAGATCAATAAAACTATATGCCAAGTTTCACAAGTTTTCCGTTGTATACTTTCTTCACAAAAAAATTCCCAAAAAGCGGTAAATTTTGCGAAAAAAAAAAGACAATCCCCCCTTAACCCTTTGAAGCATAGCGACATACTGGTAGGTCACCTACTTCCACTCTGTTTTTTTTTGAATAAAATATTTTTTTAGCCCATAACGACGAATGTAAATGTATATTTAGGATGTTAGGAGATCAATTTTTACTACAATATCACTATTGCGGGTTTATGTTGCACTTAGTGGATGTTGATCATCACTACGGTACAAAAAAACACGTTTTTTAGACAATAAATGTAATTGCGGCTAATCTAGCAGGTAAACCGTACACAAAAAATGAATTCCGAGACGTTTTTTGGGTCGCTGATTACGAATTCGAGCTCAAAATCCAGAAATTCAAAATGGCGAATCCAATATGGCGGACCAAAAGCGGAGATTTCACTGGAATTACTAAAACATCGGAGTTGCTCAATATGTTGATTCTGTTATGCTGAATTTCTAATAGAATTACGCTTTTAGCATTACTAACGGCGAGGACGTAGCGAGTTTCTAGCTGCATATTTTTTAAAAACGTTTTTCTTTTTTTTTGCTTTTATATTTTATATATTTTTTATATTATATATTATTATAATATATTATAAAAATATATATATTAATTATAGTAAATAATCATTTTTCGATATTATTATAACCCAAACAAACAATTTTTGCATTTGTGGTCCGCCATCTTGAATTTTCAAATTTTGAGTGCAGATTTGTAATCAGCGACCCCCAAAACCCCCGAGTACGAACTTTCGCTTTCATCAAACGGTTTTTTGCATTTATGGTCCGCCATATTGGATCCGCCATCTTGAATGTTCAAATTTTGAGTGCAGATTTGTAATCAGCGGCCCCCAAAACCCCCGAGTACGAACTTTCGCTTTCATCAAAGGATTTTTGCATTTATGGTCCGCCATATTGGATCCGCCATCTTGAATTTCCAAATTTCGAGTGCAGATTTGTAATCAGCGACCCCGAAAACCCCTGAGTACAAAGTTTTGAGCTGAATGCACGTAAGGAAAAATGTATGCTTCAAAGGGTTAATGGGCTATATCTACTCAGGTGGTGAAGAAATGCATTTTCCAAAAATAATTTCATTCGATATCGATTTTTCGCTATATTCCCTGAAAATGTCATAAAATTGAAATGATATATTCATTAAATTGAACGAGCTACGGCTTATAACAGTCGGCGGGAGCCTGAATTAGAAGATCGGAAAAATCGTTTTTGTTTTAATGCTCAAATCGATAGATAAACTATCCGAGAATATATTTACAAAGTTCCAGAGGCCAGTTGTAAATATTTTCGAAGATACAAGGCCTTCGAAATATTTTCGAAGATACAGAGAAGCGATTGATATTTGATATTGATACTTCCTCCTATTGAAAACTTTGAAGTGCGTTTTCTCCAGTTTTCATTTTCACTATTTTTCGAAAATGGTGGGCGTGATAGCAAAAAAACTAAACGACCTATTGAATAAAACCAACGTTTATTTTCTTCTGTGTGAAAATCTCTTCTAAGTGAATTTAAAAAGTCGTTGAAAGTCTTTTTAAGGGGCCAGTCCACTTCAAAAATTTCAGAAAATCGATTTTTTTTTACTGTGTTCGAAAGTACATACATTCAGAAATATCGTGTCAAAATTTTATGAAAATCCGAGCTCTCTAAGTATTTTTTTTTTTTACCTGAACGTCAGACCTGATTTCGTCTACCTGAGCGTATAGCGCGCTCTACTAATAAAAATAATAATCCGAAAAACTAATAATCCGATTCTCTTGAAGTTTGAACCACATATTGTAAACATGATTCGCAACAGGATGACCCTCGATGGTTTTAAAATTTTGATTTTTACTCTTTTTTTGCGAAAAACTGCGAAAAAACGCGTTTTTTTTACTTTTTTTCGTTTTTCATCTGCAATTTTTTTATTTTTTGATAAAACTTTATATCCGAGGGTCATTTTGTAGCTGGTGTCATACTGAATCTAATGGACTTTGATTTTTTTTGTTTCAGACAAGCCGTTGCCGAGTTGTGATGGAGCTACCTAGCCCACCTATTTTTGAGGCGTTACGTTAAACTATAGTTTTTGTACTTAAAAATGAATAAAAATAAATATTTTTTTTTCAAATGTTTTTCAAGACTTTATTTATCAAGCCCAACAACTTTTATATTCATATCTTTTATAAAATCCTCAAAAAATCGCGAAATAGCCTTTTTTCGTGGCTCCAAAGTGGACTGGCCCCTTAAATCATTTTTATAGCACGTTAAAGTATCTTTTTGAAAACATTTTCTCAGCTTTTCCTTAATTCACCCAGAAGAAAAATATATGACAATTTAAAATTTAATTGGTTCATTTGGTTCAGTCAAGAATTACGAGCTGCATCTTTCCCGCCGATTGGGGACTGCAGTGGCAAGACGCACATGGAATAGGCTGATAAATCTGCAGTTGTTTATTGTTTCATGTTGAAAATTTGTTCTTATACATTTCAAATATACGTGAAAAGATACCTCAATGTTTACTGGGCTCACTTGTTTTTTTTTCCTTTCTAAAAAAAAATCCCGAAAAACGCGTTTTGGGTCTTCTAATTCAGGCTCCCGCCTTAAGGGACCATAAGAGTGAAATTTTCAAAACATCGTTTTTTTGTTTGCATTATTCGATAGTATAGACGGTTATAAATATGGACATCCCCGATTGACCGTAAGCAGACAATTTATATGAAAATTCCGCACTCGAAACTTCAAACGCATTTTTCTCGAAGTGTCGTTTTTTCAAAACAAAATGAGGGTGAGTGGAAAAAAAAAGTATCGAAATTAACCTATTTCTCCGACAGTTTTTCGTTAAAAAAAATATGAAGATTTAACAAAAAGCTTCCACGGCAAGATAAAAAATGGCGTGACGAATGCTGTGTCGAAATTTGAGACGGAACTTCCCCTCAAAGAGTCTCCAAGCTGTTCGTCTCAAATTTTGACTACGGAAGCTTTTTTTTTAATCTTCATATTTGTTTTTTCAACTTCACCTTTTTATAATCTTCATATTTTTTTGAACGAAAAACTGTCGAAAAACATTGGTTAAATTTGATACTTTTTTTTCCACCCTCAACTTTGTCAATTTTGAAGAAAAAAAAAAAAAAAAACGATAAGTTGGCACTGGTGACGTTACACAATTTATTAGCACAGAAGCTACGTTTCTCCCTCGATCGTTCAAAAATCATTCAGCAACTTGAAAAAAATCGGAATGACCTTGAAATGACCTTGGAACGACCTTGACAAGCTATACCTGAGGACCGTTCACGGTCATCATCCGACAGTCCGGTAAAAACACGACTTTCGTCTAAAACGTATCGAATCCTTCATGCTTTTCGCGTAATTTGGTCTCCGTATTACGGACCGAGGAAACAAAATTGACGCTCGCAGAACCGGAAGTGCGAAATGTCTCGTAATCACCTGATTGCTGGTGATGAGTAATTGTTGCGTTAGCATGACTAATTGAAAGCTGTAGGCGGCTTTTTGGGCTGGTAGAGCGTGCAACAGGTGTCCCTGGAAGCGTTCCCAGACGCAGAGCCTCTCGTCGGTGCCGATGCTTATTATGTACGAGGCTGAGCACGTTATCGCAGCCACCGCACCGTCGTGTGCTTGGATGCTGTACATGCACATACCTAGAGACACACACACACGCGAACGGGACATTTTTGTGTTTCTTTCGTTATTGTTGCTTCAGGGTTAAGGGGAGGTACCTGAGTAAACGGCGAGAAAAACGGGCGAACTTCGGGAATTTTTATCTCAAAAACTAACGTTTCGATTGGAACCGGGTTTTTTATTATCGAAAAAAATGTACACTGAGGTATGTTTAGGAATTTTTTAAAATAAATTCGTCGACTGGAAGCGATTCAAACGCGATCATCTCGAAACATAATTTTCAAAGTCGGTGCCAGATGTATCGCGAAAACGGCTTGTCCGATTTTGTCCAAATTTGGATACAATATTCTCCGATAGTTTTTCTCGTTCGCCACGTAGGATTTTTTTTGAAATTTTCATTTTTGACGGAATTGCGACCGTTTTGATTTAACATTCGTTTCTCGTTCGCAATTTCCGACGATTTTGGATTGCATACACATTGCATTGAAAAGCAATGGTTCAATCGAATGAAAAATCCCTACGTGGCGAACGAGAAAAACTATCGAACAATATTGTATCCGAATTTGGACAAAATCGGCGGCAAGCCGTTTTCGAGATACATCTGGCACCGACTTTGAAAACTACGTTTCGAGATAATCGCGTTTGAAGCGCTTCCAGTCAACGAATTTATTTTAAAAAATTCCTAAACATACCGCAATGTACATATTTTCCAGTGAAAAAAAAAAAACCCGGATCCAATCGAAACCATTAGTTTTTGAGATGAAAATTCGCGAAGTTTACCTGTTTTTCTCGCCGTTTACTCGGATACCTGCCCTTAAACGGCATGGACGAGGATGTGTTTACCGGTGGAAAGATCCCAGACGCAGAGCAAACCGTCGCGCGATCCGCTGCCCGAGGTCATCGGACTGACCCTGTCGATGAAGAGGCAGGATATCGGGCCGCAGTGCCCGTGCAACGTGTACAGCGGAAGTTGATCCTCTAGCCTGCGAAAAGTGTAAAAGAAATAAATATTGGATTGTCACATCGCTGCTCATTCTCTTTTATATCGCACAGGGCATTTAAGGGGTTACACCCCACTTGCGATTTTGAAAAAATCGATTTTTTTTATTGCATTTTTTTGAAGTATAAGTATCTGAGAATATGTCCTGAAAATTTCACGTCGATCCGAACAAAATTGACTGAGATATGAGCGTTGAAAGAGAAGAATCCGTTGTGTAAACGACCGGCTAGTCTGCCGTCTGGCGCGCTCGACCCTCCCTCCGACCTTCAATGCATTGTTCGATGAAAAGGGTCGTATACCTGGCATTCGCAACGTTCATATAATAGACTGGAATTTATAAATACGGGCCCGGGATAGATGACTCTATGTAAGTTTACGAAAAAAAATATTTTCTTCGTGTAAACTGAAATTGAAACTTTAAACGCGTTTTTTCTCAAAATGGCATTTCTGAAGTCGGTGACCGAGATTACTCGAACACTAATGAACCGATCTTCTTGAAATTTTGCAGGCTTATTTAATACATAAAAATGTAGTCTTCAATCGTTTGATTTTTTTTTTTCGAAAAAAATGGCCGTTTTATAGCCAAAAAACGGCCGTTTTTTTTTCGTTAAAATCGAACCATTAACTTTGACTGTCCGCCATTTTGTGAAAAATGAATATTTTTTAAAATCCTTCGATTAAAGACTAGTTCATACTTATATTCGACTAAATCCATCCGCATTTTTTTCTTCAGATGATCCACTTCGCCGCAATGTTGGTCACCGCAAACCGTGTATATAAAAACATTATTTCGTTGACGGCCATTTGCCACTAAACAATGTAATATTTTCCAATAAAAAAATTACTGAAAGTTCTTCAAGATGTGTTCTTTAAGATGGTATATTGATCGATTAAAAAAGTTTTGTAGTTTTCTTTAAAAGAAATTCATGAAAAGGGCCTTTTTTGCGCTACAAGTGGGGGTAACGCCTTAAAAACTCGGGCAGGACTATCGGCTATTGAGGTGGAAAGAACCAAACTTGGCCTCTTGATTGATTTCGAGGATTAAGGGATAACACCACTTTAGGACTTTGGAAAATTCGTTTCTTTTTTGGGTTAAAAAATACTTTGGGGTCATGAAAACAATATGCAACTGATCCTGTAGCGAATTTTTTTTTTTAAGGCTGAACTTTCAACTCGTTTTTCTCCGAACCACTCTTTTCAAACTGGGAGGACGGATTACTCGAACACCTTTGCATGGATCGATTGGAAATGTTGATAGTAGCTTCACAATTACGTTCTCTATGGTTGCACGTAGCCGTTTTTTTTTTTACTTTTGGATAATTAAAACCCCAATCCGAAATTTCAAATAGTTTTCCTTGAAAAAATGCACAAAAATTACCTTCTTTCCGGCTCCTACGTGCATATCTCCCCTTAATGTAAACTTTTTTTTTACAAGCAATTTACTACTTATTTTTTTAGCACAAAATCGATTTGTTTCTTTCAAAGTGCGCCATTGTTTAAAATTAGATTTAAAAAAAAAACCCTACGTAGTTCCATAGCTAATGATATATAGATTACATTTTTTTTTGGTTTTTGTTCCAGGTCTTATACTTTACGAGAAAACCGTCCTCCCGTGAAGCTATTTGTAAAAAAACACGTTTCTCAAGATGAGCTCGTTGTCGCCATTTTGTACGAAAATTATAACATTTTTTTTATACTTTAATATGTGTTGAATAAACCCTCTCAAAAGAAATCCTATTCCTTTTTTCATACTCCCAAAATAAATTGCCAACGTTAGGCCTTGTTTTCTGCCGCTAGAGTGCCCGGATAGACAGTCGTGATCATCACGTTGTGCATACAATTGATGAAGCAAATTTTACAGCATATTGACGACATCTCGCGATGCAAAGCCGTGAACTCATTTAGTATCGTGAGTGTACAAAGTTTACACAAGTGTTAGAATGGCTGGGTAGGTAGCGCGCTCAGCTCTAGAATCAGCAGACGTAGGTTCAAACCGCAGGTAGGTTGAAACTGTAACTAGGCAGGATACGTTTTAATCCATTTATCATATAGGCAGGAACACAAATAAAGCATATGGAAATAAAAATACTACAAGATTTGTTTTTAATCAACATTTTTGGATTTTCTCATATTTCACGCCGTGACACCCACATGAGCACAACATATTAGGACTTGGAATTAATTCGTAGGGTTTTTTTAATTTAAAAAAAATGTATTTTAAATGAAAATAAAAAAAAAATACTCTAATGAAAGTATTGCCCATCGCGTTCTACTACTTTTGACCACCTTTCGACGCTGAAACACTTTATTCGGCACGAATGTTGACGTATTCAATAAATTATAAAGCGTTGTTATTTACGATTCAAAAAGAGGTTATGTACAGCAAATGACATTCAACGATGGCTGTGTCACGATGAATACATTACAGTCGGTAACAACGAAATACTGTACTACCTACGCCATCTCTTGTAAAACGCCACGAATTAATTCCGACACCTAATAGTTACGTCACGCCATGCCGCCAATATGAGCCCCGTATGCACTCACTTATTGTTAGATATTCGCGAGCCGATTTTGCTTGTCTGATGAATTCACTGCATGCGTATTCGCGTGAGAACAACTTTGCTTTATTCGTACGTGTTATTGTGAATCATCGTGTGATGACAATGCGACTTCAAGGGTAGCACTCATAAGGGATACACAGCTGTGAGACTTTCTATGCCGCCGAGAAGATGTACATGTGATGCCAATATGAGGTACATCGGTCTATCTGGGCGCGCTTTTTCCATATTACCTAAAGACTTTGAGCGTGTGATCTTGACTTCCGGTAAGCACCCGACCACCCTCGCTGTCCAGGACCGTTATGGCTTGTTGATGAGCACGGTGGGAGCCTTTCTTCAAACACCTCAAGTCCTCCTCCGGCTGGGGCAAATTGTTTATGTCCATCGGCGAACCGGCGCTTCCCGTTCTAACGTGCGCTAAAAACAAGAGCACGCGATAACCGATCCGTACATTGCTCCAATGTAATCGCATTTTCACAAAACGGACGCGATATTGACAAATCGTGAGTGCCTCCGCTAAAAAACAAACATGAATTTTTTCCAGACTCGTGAAACTCGTCAAATTTGGTGGATTTTTTATTCGATCGGGGCGAAGGCGTCTCTTACTTCTCCTGCCGGAACTGAAGCCCCAGCCGACCTGGTGGCCCTCGCTGTACCTCTCGAGCTCGAGGAAGTCCACGGAGCCGTTCAACTTTGCCGCGATCACCCGATTGCAAACGAATTTCACCGCGGAAGTGCCCAGCCCCGAGCCGTCGTCGAAGAAGCACTGCAACGGAAAAATCGAGCATCGTCAGAGTCCAATCGAACATAGGCGGTTGGACTCCCTCCGACGTCATGGTTCTCACGCATCATTGACTCAGAAATTCCCTCACTTTTCCCTGACAGGTTTTGCAAATATTCCAAGGAGGTTGGGGAGGAACATTATTTTTTTTAAGGCCTTAGGCCACAGTAATAGGTATAAAATCATGTGCGAATTTAACCGTTCTTTTTCGTGTGAAAAAGTGATTCACCCATAAAATGAATTACACATCTATTTAGTATGAATATCACGCTGTTAGAAAATATATATATATTTTTTTTGATGTACAAAATGGTCGACTACTAATATTTTCTTTCGTTATGTTTTTTTAGGCGCTCCGCGGCGTGACATTTGGCATCCACAATTTTTTACCTAGAACAAAAAACGAAAATTCTCGTCAATCTACATTAGAATACCTAGAAAAGTACGTACGGAAATTAAAAAATATTGTTTTATTCAAAAGTTGTAGGTATTTGAACTGGAGAAATGAATTTTCAGTGAAAAATAAAATGAAAAGTTTTCGATTTAAGCAGAAATTCCGTACGTACTTCTCTGCGAAATGCAATTAGGAACATAACTTTTACATTTGAAGTAAATCAAGTGAAAATTGTTGAAGTTATTTGTCAAGCCAATTGGAAAAAAGCTGTTTCGAGAAGTTTCGAGTAGTCGGCCATTTTGTACATCGAAATATATATATATATATATATATATATATATATATATATATATATATATATATATATGTATATATATATATATTAGGTGCGCAACTAAGTTCTCGCTGTTTTTTTTATGAAAATGCCAATTTATTGTGAAAAAATGGTTACAAATGAATCATTCAAAATATAGCCCATCGCTAGCGACAACTTTTTTTCATCTTTCTGGCAGAGCTCGAATACCGTCACGGTAGAAGTGTTCGTCTTTTGAGGCTATCCACGAATCAAGCCATTTTGAGATGTCTTCATATGAGCGGAACTGCTGATTAGCCAGACCATGTGCCATCGAACGGAACAAGTAATAATCGGACGGCGCAATATCTGGGGACTATGGCGGGTGGGGTAGGACTTCCCATTTGAGCGTTTCTAAGCCGGTTTCAACGGGTTTGGCAACGTGAGGCCGAGCATTATCATACTGTAAAATCACTTTTTCGTTCCTCTGCTCGTATTGTGGCCGCTTTTCGCGCAGTGCTCGGCTCAATCGCATCAATTGAGTTCGATACCGTTCCCCAGTGATGGTTTCGTTCGGTTTCAACAGCTCATAATAAATAACACCGCCCTGGTCCCACCAAATATACAGCAAAACCTTCGCAGCTTGAATATTCGGCCGAGCCAACGACGTAGAAGCATGACCGGGCAGTCCCCATGATTTTGTTCCCTTTGGGTTGCTGTAATGAATCCATTTTTCATCACCCGTAACGATGCGATGAAGAAAACCCTTCCTTTTTTGCCGCTGGAGCAGTTGTTCACAGGCGAAAAAACGACGCTCAACGTCTCTCGGCTTCAAATCATAAGGAACACAAGTTCCTTGTTTTTGAATCATTCCCAACGCATGCAATCGCTCGGAAATGGCTTGGCGGGTAACTCCTAATGCTGAAGCAATCTCTTTTTGCGTTTGGCACGGATCCTCATCGAGCAATGCCTCCAATTCAGCGTCTTCGAAGGTTTTTGGCCTTCCTTCGCGTGAACGGTCGTCAACATCAAAATCACCGTCTTTGAAGCGACGGAACCAATCACGGCACGTTGTTTCACTTGGAGCAGCATCTCCGTAAACTTTTTGGAGTTCTCGATGCGCTTCAGCCGCCGTTTTCTTCGAATGAAAGAAGAAAAGCAACACTTCCCGCAAATGACGATTATTTGCCACAAAATCAGACATTTTCACACAACCAAAAGTATACGACGCAAAAAGAAAATCACTGATGTGTCAAAGCGGTTTGTTTACCATATGTCTAAGCTTGGTTTATGACGTTTTGGTTATGTCACAATCGACCAGCACTTACTAGTGGAGCCATCTCTTGAAAAACAGCGGGAACTTAGTTGCGCATCTAATATATTTTCTAACAGCTTGATATTCTTACTAAATAGATGTGTAATTAATTTTATGAGTGAATCACTTTTTCATACGAAAAAAAAATGTTAAATTCGCACATGATTTTATACCCGTTACTGTGGCCTTAAGGCGAAGCCCTTAAGGCGAAGTAGAAGATCTACCACGCGACATATGAGTGCGAGAGAGATAGCTGAAATTTTCGGACAGAGATTTCTCAGAGATGAATAATATTTAGGGCAAAAGGAAATCATCAAGCTCTGCGTCAGGGAATTCTCCAGAGCCTAATGCTTCGTGTTTCCTAAAAAAATGTAACCATCATGAGAAAATTAGGTTGGAAAATTTGTGAGGTTATGTTGACCTTGTACATGCCCTTAAGGTGAAATATAAGAAAATGTTAAATGTTAAAATAAAACTTAAAAAAACTAAAATTCGAAAAATAATTTGAACACTGTGAAGTAAAAAAAAATGCATTGAGAGCAAATATAGAACCTGTTCTTTATTATAAACAGAAATCTGTATGCTAGTGCCAATAAATAATAAAAAAATGTTTAAACACTTATCTTTAATAATAATTGGGTGGTTGTGTATCGACGAATTGAATGCACATATATAGAGCTTTAGAGCAAGTAGTTTTTAGTTTTGGAGATTTTCAATGTTTGGCACTGATATCACTTTTCTGTGCATATAATGAAGAGTAATATAAATATTAAAAATATTTATTTTATACTGTTTATTTTTTCTATTTTCAAGTCAGTTTTACTTTTCGGAATTCTTGCAAAAAGTAAATTGTGGACAATTTGAAACAATTTTCCAAATTTCCTGACTTCCAGGGAATAATATAAATATTAAAAATATACGAAAATGTTTGTTTTTATACTTTTTAGTTTTGTTTTTTTTTCTAGTCATTTTTTTATTTTTCATAATTCTTGCAAAAAGTAAATTTCAGAGAATTTTCCAAATTTCCGGAGTTTTGCCTGTTTTCCGTATGCGTAACAGTCATGGAGGTACGCGCATACTTCGAGTATAGAATTGCTATCTGATTGAGGGTACTAGGAAGGTTCAAAATTTCAGAAAGTGACTCGCGTTTGATTGCTCGTAAGCGCAAGCCGATTTTTCCAATTTCAGACGTCCCTGGTCCCGTCAAATGCGGAAAAGAATTGGCTGTTTGGGTTTAAGGGAGGAGATACCTTTAAGCGAGGACGAAATTTGCTGATTTTCATGATTTTTTTTGTAAAGGAAATATTTCTTCACAAAAATTCGTCACATTTCACAAAAATGTCGGACGGTGTTTTTTTGAGAATTTTGAACTTTTATTTAAAAAACGCGCCGTTTTTGCAAAAATGGATATGTCAAAAAAATCCTACGTACTTCTGTAGCTACTCACATGTATGAACGAAAAAAAAAATTCATTCACTGTAAATTAGAAATTGCAGGTGCCGTTGGTCCGGCCGCGCGCCTATGAAAAAAAGGCTTCGTCGAAGAAAAGCTGTGCAGCCGCCATTTTGTTTTATATTACTTTGAAAAAAATACTTCATAAAGCTTATGATATGTTCAATAAAGGACCTTTTTCAGAATTTTGAATTATTCCATTGTCCCGCTAAAAAAAAATCCCAAAATATGCTAATTTTTCCCCCGCTACAGTGGCCTTACCCCTTTAATTCACCCAGAAGAAAAATATATCACAATTGAACATATCATTGGTTTTTTTGTTTCAGTCAAGAATTACGAGCGGCATATTTCCCGGCGATTGGCGACTGCGGTGGCAAGGCGCACCTGCAATAGGCCGATAAATCTGCAGTCATTTATTGTTTCATGAATTTTTTTTTATACATTTCAAATATACCTCAATGTTTACTGGGCTCTTTTTCCCCCCTTAAAAAAAAAAATCCCGAAAAAAAAACGCTTTTTTGGACCTTCTAATTGAGGCTCCCACCTTAATCCCGCCATCTGGCAACATCCGCCGCAACCCTTTCCAGAAGATCGTGCCACACCTCCGCCATTTTCAAACATAAATAAAAAAAAATACCACGTAACAGCCAAAAGCAGTAACAAAACACGTCCCGAGTCTAAAAAATGAACAAATCTTCCCTCAAGAACGAAAAAGTCGCGCAAATAATCATCTTTTCCCTCGCCCAGAGGTACCTCGCCCCCAAAATGAGTGAATAGTTCCCCGACTGACTTTGAGACGTCCGGTGGTGCCTTCCCAGAACTCGAGTGATCCATTGGCGCATCCGACGACGATGAGATTGTCCTGATAATCGACGCACCATATGGGCGACGGATTGTGCGAGTTTTTGCAAGTGTTCAAAGAGTTCGCGCTGTCGGTCAATTCGTTGCCATTGACAGTGTGAGAATGATTGAGGCTATTTTCTATTTCGTTCGGCGGTTCTCGCGAGTCCTCGATCGATCGTCTATGCTCGTCGAAGAGGCGCCTGTAACGTTCGCCATAATCGAAGCCGCGCTCTTCGTAATTCGACTGTGAACCGGATGTGAACTTCATCGACGTGAAACGTGTGTTGATGGAGGCGCGAAGATCGGGCAGTTCGAAGGTTTGATCGAGGCTGCGACGATAAGCCGTGCGTTTGTCAGGCGAGAATTCTTGGATCTGATACTCGTGGAGACTGTTGACGGAGTGTCGTTTGCTCGTGGCTGTGGAGCTTCCGCGATAACCGGAAGTTGGTGAGGATTTCTGCCTCGGCGAGGCGGGCGAGGCAAGCGAGGCGAGCGAGGCAGGCGAGGCGAGCGAGGCGACCGAGGCAGGCGAGGCAGGCGAGGCGAGCGAGGCGACCGAGGCAGGCGAGGCGACCGAGGCAGGCGAGGCAACCGAGGCAGGCGAGGCGACCGAGGCAGGCGAGGCGACCGAGGCAGGCGAGGCGACCGAGGCAGGCGAGGCGACCGAGGCAGGCGAGGCGAACGAGGCAGGCGAGGCGAACGAGGCGAACGAGGCGTATGACTGTTGCGTTTCCATTTCGCCTCGCGACGGTGGCGAGCCGCTCTCGTAGTCGGACATCAACTCGTCCGGATCAGGCGTACCGTTCACCAACTCCCTCGTCGTGCCAGAGGCGAAGAATGCCTTTCTGTCCACGTGTGTTATCATCTCGCCCGTTATCGAGTCCCAGACTCTTATGTGTCCAGCGAGGCAAGTCGAGGCAATCGTGTTACCGTCGGTCGCCAGACACTCGACCTCCTGCGTATGACCCTCGAGCACCAACGGCAACGTTTCCAATACCAATTGCGTCGACGAGTCGTGAATCTTGTCCTGCTGATGCCAACTCGCTCGCCACTCCGCGTAATTCCTCGTACACACGCAACGATACAACACGACCATCGTGTAAGCGACCACCACCACGCTTATCAGGCACAGTACTGCGGCGAGAAATATTTCCATCGGGCTCGACGGGACGAACGGTGCGTTTGTGTTGAAACCCCGGGCCTCCGATCTCGTCGGCACCTCCATGTCTGCTTTCAGGGAGAATACGAGGTTAGTAGGTGCTGCCAGCTGGCGACTCAACGCTGCCTCGCGGCCGAAATCCTCCGATGAGGAAACTTCGCGGACGCTTTTAATTAGCTAGAGGTTTTTTTTTTAATCTACAACGGATTTTTGAGACGCTGCGTGTTGAAAATACAAATCGCAGGGTAATGCGAAATTCGAAAAAGGTGGAGCGTTTGCAACCGATGATTGAACGGTCTTTCAAAATCTGAACCGAGTGGTCGTGGCTAGATTGAGGGAAGAGATAACTTTAGGCGAGGATTTTTTTAAAAAGATTTTCATGACTTAAGGTGGGATATACATTTACAACGATAAAAAAAGTCGATTTCTTTTTTTTTCCTTTAAGGGGTTAGGCCACAGTAACGGGTATAAAATCATGTGCGAATTAAACAATTTTTTTCCGTATGAAAAAGTGATTTTTCGATGTACAAAATGGCTGACTACTAATATTTTCTTTTGTTATCTGACAGCTCCGCGGCGGGACATTTAGCATCCACAATTTTTTACCTAGAATAAAAAACAAAAATTCTCGTCAATCTACATTAGAATACCTAGAGAAGTACGTGCGGAATTTATAAAAATATTTTTTTATTCAAAAGTTGTAGGTATTCGAATGAAAGTTTTATGCGACATTTATCACTGAAAATTCATTTCTTAAGTTCAAATACCTGCAATTTTTGAATGAAACAATATTTTTTAAATTCCGTACGTACTTCTCTAGGTATTCAAATGTAGATTGACGAGAATTTTGGTTTTTTTTTCCAGGTAAAAAATTGTGGATGCTAAATGTCACGCCGCGGAGCGCCTAAAAAAAGATAACAAAAGAAAATATTAGTAGTCGGCCATTTTGTACATCGAAAAAAAATGTTAACAGCTCAATAATCATACTAAATAGATGTGTAATTAATTTAATGAGCGAATCACTTTTTCAAACGAAAAAAATTGTTAAGGGGGGATTGTCTTTTTTTTTCGCAAAATTTACCGCTTTTTGGGAATTTTTTTGTGAAGAAAGTATACAACGGAAAACTTGTGAAACTTGGCATATCGTTTTATTGATCTGTTTACTACATACAAAAAATTTTTTAAACAATTTCATCAAAAAATCCGCCTCCCACCCCCCTCGACGCGCGATGGTCCTTTTTTGATGGTGTGCACGATTTCTCAAAAACTATTCAACCGATTGCCTTCAAATTTGGACAGAATGCTCAGCTGACATCCTTTTATCGTTTGATGAAGCAAAAAAGCAATACGTTTAATAGTTTTTTATTTATAACAAAAAATCGATCAATTTTTTTCGAAAAATCGATACTTCAAGTTCAAACGTCACCAAATCGTCAATTTTTTTTGTTTCCCTTCATCGAACGATAGCTATATGTGTCTAAAGTAAAATGCTTTTTGGGTTTTTGTTGCAGGATGAACGTGTGAAGGCTGTAATCGTGCACACCATCAAAAAAGGACCATCGCGCGTCGAGGGGGGTGGGAGGCGGATTTTTTGATGAAATTGTTTAAAAATTTTTTTGTATGTAGTAAACAGATCAATAAAACTATATGCCAAGTTTCACAAGTTTTCCGTTGTATACTTTCTTCACAAAAAAATTCCCAAAAAGCGGTAAATTTTGCGAAAAAAAAAAGACAATCCCCCCTTAAAAAGAAAATCCTGAAATTCGGCAATTTTTTCCTCGCTCTAAGGTATCTCCCCCCTTAAATATCGAACCAGCCATTGACGTTACTTCAGCAATGCTAAAAAAAACTCAGCGCGACATCATCTCGAAAATTGCGCAATTTCGTTTGCCGTATCTTTTCGAAAAATTCCAAAATTTCATAAAACCCGAACCGTTGACGCCGATCGTCGCGGATTCCGAGCCCTTTTCCACTCCGCCAGTGTGAATAAAAAATTCATCCCGATATGTCGACTTTGTCGAAACAGCGAACGGAAAAAAAAAAAAAAAAAAAAAACACCGATCACCAACGATTTCCACGCAATTTTCATTACACCCGTTATCATTGCAACAAGATAGAAAAGAACGCGAGTCTTCGCTCGGCCGCACAAGCGCTTAGAACAAACCTGAAAAGTCGAGCGGGTCAAGGGCAGCGGTGGCGAAGCTCTGCCATTGGAAGAGCTGCACGTCATTTGGATTGCTGATTTGCCTGACCAAATGAGGATCGAAAGCGGCCGATAGTTTTATCGCTGGCAATATCGTTATGTGTTGACCGGCCAACGATACGTTGTACATCATTAGTATCGACGACCAATGATACAGGGACAGACGATTCCACGGTGGAAAGTCAACCGGTCGGAGTTTGTTCAGCTGCTCGGTTATGTTGTTATTGGCTGGTGGCTGAACAAAGAACGTTATGAGAATAGGATCCGAAAGAATTTTCAAGAATAATATTCCACTAGCCCAAAATAAACTGATCTTCATCGCGTGAAAATCGTCTCAAAATGACCTGACATTTTAAGGCCTCAGGCCACAGTAACGGGTATAAAATCATGTGCGTATTCAAGGAGGTACGGTGATGACCATGCTAGTGAACTTAGAGTCTATTTCACGCCGCAATACCGCCACGTTTTAGATATATGTATATGGCCTATTTTTCGAGAAATATTTTTTAAGTATTGAATTTCGAGTTTCCTATTATTTTTACAATATGGAAACAACCTTAATAATCTACTACTCGACTCCAGTAGTACGCCATATCGTTGACGTTTAGCATCGTCGCATTTTCGGTGGCTGTCATCGGTTCCACGCGCCCGGCTTATTATTTTTCGTAGCCGGTTAACACGGAGAATGAAAATACCGTGGAAGTTTATCAAAAGAGCAACGGGATTGTACCTGAAGTCCAGTTTAGAGACAAATGTAGATTCTGACGGACAAGAATTAGAAAATGAAAAGATAATATTGCGATTGCAAATAAAAAACGTCGCGTTGAAGTTAACCTCAATGTCCAATGTCCAATCTGTCCAAAGTCAAAACATATTTCATCGATTGTTATGTTATTTTTCCCTTTCCCAATTTTCACAATATTTGCAGGTATAAAAAGGAACGTTTATTTTACATGACGGTTCTCCCATGCTGAATTTATATATAGATGCGTTGTATAGGTACATGTCGCCAGAAAAATTGAGACGCCTTTGCTGTACGTAAAAGAACTTCAAGTAAATATCGACGAAAGGCCATTTATGATCCATTAAAAAATGTACGGCTTCGCACAATCATATTTTTAATTCGCGTTGAAAATATCCGATAGACGAATCAAATTTGCGCGGGTATCCGGCGTTGCCACACGTCGAGCAAGATGGCTGCTGTTACGTCACGGGAAGTCTCGCTCTCCGAAAACTTCGGTTTTTGCGACTTTATTTCTAAATTTATTGCTTATTTCTGCGGTGAGCTTTCCAATTCAAGGTGCCTTATCGATCACAAACATTCAACGAACGCAACCATCAGTTTTTTTTTACGTGTTTCTTGGCTCCAAGTAGCACAAAAAAATCGATATATGAAAGGACAGGCACATTTTGTCGTCTACGTGTGACTAATTCACCAACTTTAACAATTAATAACTCGGAAAGTGTACGGTAAATCTCGTGGAAACTCCGCATACGCATGGACGGAGGTCTCGACAATGCTATAAAAAAAAAAATCGGGCTTTTATCTTGAACTCGCTCCAATCACCGTACCTCCTTAAGGGATTAGCCTACTGTGACGAGCGTCGAAACAGACTAATTTTCAATAATTAATTACGGAAAAACCACCAATGCAATGTTGACAATTTTTTTTATACGATGTCATGTACACGTTAAAGAGTGCGTTCAAAAATGTTTATTGAAAAAAATTTACAATTGGATGGGTTATATCTCCTGGCGCGTTCCGGTGATTTTCGTCCGCGGTCGATCGGTGTACGTGATATCGCAAGTACCAGTGATGTGAAACAAACAAAAAAAATTGCTCATTAACCACATTGTATTGGCTATCGGCGGACGGACCTTTTTTATTTTTTCTCTCTTTAGTGACGAAAAAAAAAATTCCTGAATTTTTTCGAAATTTTCGGCTCAAAAAAACGTGTTATTTTTATCAATAATTATTGAGCAAAAAATAAAAACGATAAAATCTTCCGTCCGCCGAAAAGTACTATTCCTTTGAATATGTGTACCAAATTTCAAGTCGATTAATTGATTACAGCTCGAGATATCGCGTACACCGTTTTGAAGAACATATTTTCGAGAAAAACGCGTTTAAAGTTCGAGCACGGGTTTTTAGAGTGAATTTTTTTTAATTTTCATGTCTTACCGTTAATCTGCCATTCCTGCATTTTTTGCATATTAATCTTGACCGTTCAAACTATTTTTTAAAGGAAAAAACGATTTTTTAAAAATCACTGTAGGATAAGCCCTTAAGGATGTTGCGTCCAAAATTGAAAAAGGTAATAAAATTTTTTACATTTGATAGGTCATTATGCAAAACATTTGAAAGGTTGTGTAAAAATTTCACGACGATTAGGAAGCTGGCTACTGAGAAATTAGAATTCACAAATTACACGCAGCCTTATGGAAACTGAAGTAACTTTGCAATTATTATGAATGAAGTAACTTTGCAAATATTTATGAACGATCTTTTTTTTATTTCAAATATATCAAAAACAAAGGTGGCTTTATGGTGCAAGAAACGACGTCGTCCGTGAACGAAAATGAGTATTTGAATTTCCCGCTACTTTCGGTCTATGCAACGTTGCCGCTATATTCTTGTTTCTTGCGGTGAAAACTACGTACTTCGTCCTTATTATTTATTTTCTACAACACGAGATTCCTAAATGTGTTGAAAAAATTACACAATGCTTCTTATATGTTATATACAAGCAAACAAAAATAATAATCGCAAAGTTACTTCAGTTTCCATAAGGCTGCGTGTAATTTGTGAATTCTAATTTCTCAGTAGCCAGCTTCCTAATCGTCGTGAAATTTTCACACAACCTGTCAAATGTTTTACATAATGACCTATCGATTTTTTTAAATTTTACTACCATTTTAAATTTTGGAAACAACATCCTTGACAAATTTTTTTTTCGTATGAAAAAGCGATTCACTCATAAAATTAATTGCCCATCTATTTAGTATAAATATCAAGTTGTTAGAAAATATAAATTTTTTTTTTTCGATGTATAAAATGACCGATTACTAATATTTTATTTTGTTATCTTTTTTTAGGCGCTCCGCGGCGTGACATTTAGCATCCACAATTTTTCACCTATAACAAAAAACGAAAATTCTCGTCAATCTACATTGGAATACCTAGAAAAGTGGGTACGGAAATTAAAAAATATTGTTTTATTCAAAAGTTGTAGGTATTTGAACTTAAGAAATGAATTTTCAGTGAAAAATTTCGTTATAACTGCTCATAAACTGCTCATAAAATGAAAAGTTTTCGATTAATCAGAAATTCCGTACGTACTTCTCTGCGAAATGCAATTAGGAGCATAACTTTCAAATTTGAAGTAAATCGAGTGAAAATTGTCGAAGTTATTTGTCACGCCAATTGGAAAAAAGCTGTTCCGAGATGTTTCGAGTAGTCGGCCATTATCTACATCGAAAAAAATATATATTTTTTTTCTAACAGCTTGATATTCATACTAAATAGATGTGCAATCAATTTTATAAGTGAATCACTTTTTCATACGAAAAAAAAATGTTAAATTCGCACATGATTTCATACCCGTTACTGTGGCCTAACCCCTTAAGTAATTCAACTTTCTAGAGCCCACGCCGAAGACTATATTATTTTCAAAGCTCATAGTCTAAGCGACAAAAGTCTATAATCGTTTTTTAAAATGTTTGTTTATTGCAGAGTTACTATTTTTCAACAAAATTCCGCTTTTTCGACTATTCGTCAATTTTTATTAACAATGGTTTTAAACCTTTGACTTTGGCAACTTCTGGACCACGTAGTAGACACTTCAAGAAGTAACCCAGCATTTTTTTCGATTTTTTAAAAGCCTAGAAAACTTTGAAAACCCGACTGTTCCCTAAAAGACCCAGTGTACATACCGTGTTTCGAAAAATATAGTGTACACACCAGGGTTGGGCACATTCGATTTTTTTTAAATTCATGAATAATAAAGAAACTTATTCAAAATTCGTTCCGAAAATGAATAAAGAATCCCAATGAGAATGAGTGAATCACTTTTTCATACGAAAAAAAATGTTAAATTCGCACATGATTTCATACCCGTTACTGTGGCCTAACCCCTTAAATAATTCAACTTTCTAGAGCCTACCCCGAAGGCACTATATTATTTTCAAAGCTCATAGTCTAAGCGACAAAAGCCTATAATCGTTTTTTTAAATGTTTGTTTATTGCAGAGTTACTATTTTTCAACAAAATTCCGCTTTTTCGACTATCCGTCAATTTTTATTAACAATGGTTTTAAACTTTTGACTTTGGCAACTTCTGGACCACGTAGTAGACACTTCAAGAAGTAACCCAGCATTTTTTTCGATTTTTTAAAAGCCTAGAAAACTTTGAAAACCCGACTGTTCCCTAAAAGACCCAGTGTACATACCGTGTTTCGAAAAATATAGTGTACACACCAGGGTTGGGCATATTCGAATTTTTTTTAATTCATGAATAATAAAGAAACTTATTCAAAATTCGTTCCGAAAATGAATAAAGAATCCCAATGAGAATGAGTGAATCACTTTTTCATACGAAAAAAAATGTTAAATTCGCACATGATTTCATACCCGTTACTGTGGCCTAACCCCTTAAATAATTCAACTTTCTAGAGCCTACCCCGAAGGCACTATATTATTTTCAAAGCTCATAGTCTAAGCGACAAAAGCCTATAATCGTTTTTTTAAATGTTTGTTTATTGCAGAGTTACTATTTTTCAACAAAATTCCGCTTTTTCGACTATCCGTCAATTTTTATTAACAATGGTTTTAAACCTTTGACTTTGGCAACTTCTGGACCACGTAGTAGACACTTCAAGAAGTAACCCAGCATTTTTTTCGATTTTTTAAAAGCCTAGAAAACTTTGAAAACCCGACTGTTCCCTAAAAGACCCAGTGTACATACCGTGTTTCGAGAAATATAGTGTACACACCAGGGTTGGGCATATTCGATTTTTTTAAATTCATGAATAATAAAGAAACTTATTCAAAATTCGTTCCGAAAATGAATAAAGGATCTCAATGAGAATGAGTGAATCACTTTTTCATACGAAAAAAAATTGTTAAACTCGCACATGATTTTATACCCGTTACTGTGGCCTAACCCCTTAAATAATTCAACTTTCTAGAGCCCACGCCGAAGACACTATATTATTTTCAAAGCTCATAGTCTAAGCTACAAAAGCCTATAATCGTTTTTTTTAATGTTTGTTTATTGTAGAGTTACGATTTTTCAACAAATTTCCGCTTTTTCGACTATTCGTCAATTTTTATTAACAATGGTTTTAAACTTTTGACTTTGGCAACTTCTGGACCACGTAGTAGACACTTCAAAAAGTAACCCAGCATTTTTTTCGATTTTTTTAAAGCCTAGGAAACTTTGAAAACCCCACTGTTCCCTAAAAGACCCAGTGTACATACCGTGTTTCGAAAAATATAGTGTACACACCAGGGTTGGGCATATTCGAATTTTTTTAAATTCATGAATAATAAAGAAACTTATTCAAAATTCGTTCCGAAAATGAATAAAGAATCCCACTGGATTCAGTATTCATTCCGAAAATGAATTGTTCATTTTCGGAACATTTTCAGAACGAATACTGAATCCAGTAGGATTCATTGTTCATTCTCAGAACGAAGACTGAATCGAGGTGGATTCATTATCGAAAAAAAATGAATATCCATCTGACATGTATTCGGTATTATTTTCCTACTTGAATGCTTTTAGTACTCGAGTATGCCCATCTCTGGTACACAAGCAGGGTTAATTTATTGATAGAACGTATTATTTATTTGAAAAGCAGGAATATTATTATTTTAATATAAGGCTGGAGGTTATGTGTGGAACACAATATCCGATAAATGGCATAAACGGCATGAACTTGGAAGACGTATTCTTTCAACAAGATGGCGTAACCCGTTGTGCGATTTAACGCTATTGTACTTCTTTCTTTGGGATTTTCTGAAAGGAAAAGTGTGTGCCAATGATGCACATACCATTCCGGAGCTCAAGGAAGCAATTGGACGCACCGTTAATCAAATTGAGCCGCGATTATGCCCAAATGTTATTGAAAATTTCGTCAAAAGAGTGAACGTTTTCAAACAGGGACGAGGCGGCCATTTATCGAATATTGTGTTCCACACATAACCTCCATGTTTGTACCTTATATTAAAATCAAAATATTCGTACCATTCTCGTCTATAAATAGTGACTTAAATAAATAATTTTTTCTTTTGTATTTCGAAACAATTATTTTAGAAATGTACAAAAAAACCGACCAATTAGAGGCTTGGATGAGAGCGTTGAAAATGATAAAAGTGAATTCAGACATGAAAGTGTGCGCACTGCAGTGTGTAAGCACCGGTATCGTAAACGCCGCAAACGCCACATATTGAAATGTGCCCTGCCTTCAAAATACGTTTGCCTGCCACAAAATTGCGTTCTTTCGGATTGGTACCGGCCCAGTCACAAATTGCACCAATACTTATCATAATATTAAATGTAGTAAAAAAAAAATCCATTATTTTCGCAATAGATGGCTTTAGTAATCTGTATCTCGCGTTGTATAAGTGCGATCGGATTACGCGAGATGGCGTTAGAAAGATAAGATTTCGTACTAAAATAAACATCTCAGACAGTTTTGTGATTGCTTGACTCAATATTGTTTGAGCGCGCGTCGAAGATGGCCACCGGCAAAGTGAAAATACGCCATATTTAAGTTTTTCTCCGATAAAGGCGAAAACGCAAGCCAGGCGGCTGAAAATGTGAATAGTGTTTATGGTCCTGATACTGTAACAGCCAATCACGCGCAATTTTGGTTTCGTCGATTCCGTTCCGGTAATTTTGATGTCAAAGATGCACCGCGCTCTGGAAGGCCAATTGTCGAAAATGTCGATAAAATAATGGAAATCGTCGAGTCCGACCGTCGTGTAAGCACTGTTTCGATTGCCCAGGAGCTAAACATTGCACAAAAAACCGTTTGGAAGCACTTGAATAAGGCTGGATACAAAAAGAAGCTCGATGTATGGGTGCCACACGAGTTAACGCGAAAAAACCTCATGGACCGAATTTCCATCAGCGAATCGCTGCTGAATCGCAACAAAATCGACCCATTTCTGAAGCGGATGGTGACTGGTGATGAAAAGTGGGTCACTTGCGACAACGTCAAGCGAAAACGGTCGTGGTCGAATCGCGGTGAGCCGGCGCGAACGGTGGCCAAGCCAGGATTGACGGTCAGGAAGATTTTGCTGTGTGTTTGGTGGGATTGGCAGGGAATCATCTACTATGAGCTGCTCCCCTACGGCCAAACTCTTAATTCGGACCTGTACTGTCAACAATTGGACCGTCTGAAGGAAGCAATCGCCCGGAAGCGGCCAGCTTTGGCCAATAGGAGAGGAATTGTGTTCCATCGGGACAACGCTAGGCCACACACATCGCTAGTGACTCGCCAGAAGCTCCGGGAGCTTGGTTGCGAGCATCTTATGCATCCACCTCATTGTCCGGATCTGGCACCAAGTGATTACCACCTGTTCCTGTCTATGGCGAATGATTTTGCCGGTGAAACATTCGCCTCAAGAGAAGCTTGTGAAAATCGACTGTCCCAGTTTTTTGCCGATAGGGACGAGGGTTTCTATGAGAAAGGCATAATGAAATTACCTTCAAAATGGCAACGAGTTATCGATCAAAACGGTGCATATTTGACCTAAATCGGATCATTCCAACTATGCTTAAAAAAAGCCTTCAATTTCATGCGAAAATAATGGATTTCCTTTCACTACCAAATATTGACGTTACCTGATGATCTGTAGCATTGAGGAACCCAGTCGATGTATCGACGGCGGCGGGTTTGACGTTGCCCATGCCAACGTACGACTTGATGGTCTGGGGTCTCTCGACGGTGTATCCATCGATTTCCGTGTCCGGTTTGAGTGTGTCGCTCAGATGTATTAGATGCTCGATGACCCCGGAATTATAAATGATCATGCTTATCCAAACGACCATCCACACCATGAAGGCCCGCTGGAATATTCTCGTTTTCGCCCAGAAGTGCACCAGCCTCAGGCGTTTCGGTGTCTTCGCGAGATTCTGGTTATTCTGGGTATTGGGTGCGATTACGTTGGTGGGCCCGGTCGTCAAGCCGTTCAATCTCGGATGTGACTTCGAGCGAAAGATGTTGGCTCTTTTGTTGGATACCGTAGTGGTGAATTGTTGTTGTCTGCGGGTCGTGGGCATATTGGTGAGATGAAATTTGGAATTATCGCTCGACAGTTCGGTTCTTCGTACGTCAACGCCGAGGATCGTCGAGAAGAAGACCATCTGCAGGAAGAAATCGTTCAGCAAGCCGACTATGGCGAATATGCAGAACTCTTGGATAGCCGGGACAAAGGTGAACAGGCCAATCGTAAGGATGGTAACTTCGGTGAGTAAATTCTTCGTTATCGACCATCCCTCCTTGGACATGCCCTGGGCGAGTCTTATCTTCACGTCCAAGTGGGCGGGTGTGCTGACGACGCTCTTCGTCAGCACGAGAACGTTCTCCAGGCCAACGATCACCACGAGATACGGGAATATCTCTTTGCTGCTCAGGCTCAGCGTTAGACCGAAGAAGAAACAAACGCCAACGGTCATCGCCAGTGACGATATGACCGTGAAACTCGCGCTAAACGCCACCCCAATCTTCGACTTTATCAGCTCGATTTTTCGCACGGAAAAGTATATGTAGAAGAAAAGCGCTACGAATGTCATCGTGAGCGGAAAAAAGTCACTGTAGTTGAATTCACCGGGATAAAAAATGTGGAGCGTCTCGTTTTCGTCGCTCCGCCCAGCCTCCGCCGGCTGCTGGCCCGTGTTCTTATCTTGTGGCTGGTACAGCGAGTAATACGTCGTCAGACGATGACGCAGTCCGCTTACGAACCTGCGATAGGGCAAAAACAACGGGGATTTGAGGACTTTCGCCCAATTCTAATCTTGTTATTAATTTAAAAATTATATTATCTCAGTGTATCCATATTGATTGAAAAATCATAAAAACCAACTCATATCATTCACAGGGAGGCGCCTGTTTTTCATTACCCCAAAAGTCTAATTACATTTCAATATTTTATGAAAAATTACCATCTACATAATAAATCTATGCTTCGTAGGCGTTTTTTTGAGGTTCGTTGCAAAAAAAATTCATGACCCGACATTTGACTCCACTGAACCGCTCCGACCTCCTCGATTGCAAATATAACTATTAGTATAATGTCCCGGCTTGGAAATATTTCTCAACGATATCGTGAGTTGGGAACGAGCCATTAATAATTTATTTACACATGAAATTTGATTCGCAAGATGTTGGCATCCTGCCGAAAACATTTTGTATTCCCATCCCGACTGTCGCAGCCAAGCAACGCTCCCGAAGCTCCGCAAAGACCAATTTGACAACGTGGACCGTCCTGCGAAGATTCTCACGACGAGGGTGGTAAAAATCGAATGTTCGTTTAGAATTAGCTACGAAACGGACTAGTCCTTTCAGGTGCGTACAAACGAACGTGAAAAAAAAATCTAGCCCCACTACCGCAGGCTGCTGAATGTCCATGGGGTTAAGGGGTTACACCCACTTTCGATTTTCAAAAAATCCATCTTTTTTTTATTGCATTTTTTTGAAGTATAAGTATCTGAGAATATGTCCTGGAAATTTCAAGTCGATCCGAACAAAATTGACTGAGATATCAGCGTTGAAAGACAAACTTTAAACGCGTTTTTCTCAACATGGCATTTCTGAAGTCGGTGACCAAGATTACTCGAACACTAATGAACCGATCTTCTTGAAATTTTGCAGGCTTATTTAATACATAAAAATGTAGTCTTTAATCGTTCGATTTTTTTTTTTCGAAAAAAAATGGCCGTTTTATAGCCAAAAAACGGCCGTTTTTTTCGTTAAAATCGAACCATTAACTTTGACTGTCCGCCATTTTGTGAAAAATGAATATTTTTTAAAATCCTTCGATTAAAGACTAGTTTATACTTATATTTGACTAAAACCATCCGCATTTTTTTTCTTCAGATGATCCACTTCGCCGCAATGTTGGTCACCGTGTATATAAAAACATTATTTCATTGACGGCCATTTGCCACTAAACAATGTAATATTTTTCAATAAAAAAATTACTGAAAGTTCTTCAAGATGTGTTCTTTAAGATGGTATATTGATCGATTAAAGAAGTTTTGTCGTTTTCTTTAAAAAAATTCACGAAAAAGGCCTTTTTTTGCGCTACAAGTGGGGGTAACGCGTTAAAGTTTGGGGTGTAGTTTCGAAAAGGACATACCTCCGATTTGTTACATCCTAGCGAATGTGCCTTCTCTCGGTTATTCCCAATATGCTCATTTGCCGTTATAAGCTTATTATTAAATGTATAAATCTAAGAATAAGATGAATAACCGCGTAAAAGGGAACGTGCGTACGTTTCGCACGCATATTCAACCCACAGCGATATACGCATGATAGCAGCACCGTCAGTTATCGCCTTTTCCTATACCATCGGCTGTCAACAAGAACAAGATCTCAGGCGAATATTCCAAGAAGAGCTGTCCAACGAAAAACCAACCATCACCTCGATCAACAGACTCCAAAAAAATCTACGCCGGCCCAACTGCATGAAAACCAAGAAAGCCTCGACCCTAGATTATTTAAACATAACATAAACTAGACGGCTCCGACGAGCTTATAACTCCGACTAAATAATAAGACATCCGATCTCGCAGCGTAGTCCGATATACAAACCTCTCGATATGAGAAGTCACCATAGCCATAAATCGACATAACACAAACCATGCGAATGCTTAGGTCTCTGATATCGAACTCTATATCCCATGTGCTTTTTCGCCGAAACACGAGACAAAGGTCTCCTTCTCTTCATATGCATATTAGTCAGAACCGATGGCCTGAAATAAGGCCACGCACGTGCCTAACGAATCTGTAAAGTATTCGCATACCATACCGCGACCAATCACGCTAATCAACCGATATCTTCACAACCAATGGTCCAATCCCTAAAGAACTAGATGACCAAGACCACACTCTCCCACGTTCCTTCTCCCACTACTGAACCTCTCCTAATTTTTTATATCAAGAAAGACTTCCTTCCTGAAGTCAGTCGCCCGTCAACTACCATCGACTCAAGTTCTTCTATCAAGTCTAAATCTCAGTCTCCCGATAATCTTCATCAAGTTCAATCTCAGTCTTCCGTCAACCAACATCGAATCAACTTCTTCTATCAAGTCTTAACCCAGAAGCCTAAAGAATATCTCCGATTATCCTTCATACGAACCGTCTTCATTTTTCGAGTCTCAAAAGTTTTATTTACACTTGTATAATTTCTATCATCGGTCCGTGAATATCAATCTCAATTCATCGACCTTGCGCGCCGTTCATATTTCTATCTACGCGTAGTGCCGTCGTAGTAGACACGTCGAGTATACACACGACCAGCCGAAAATCCTGCGAGCGTCTTACCAGCAATTGTACCAGCGAGCGCACCAGGCCAAGAGCGAAGGCCCTTGTAACGCGAGCGACAACAAACATCCACGCGAGCGAGCGAGCGAGCGAACGACCGAGTGTCAAACACAACGAATGTAAGCTAACTTTACCTTTTCTTTTTGTATCATTCATCGTAAACCTGATCGCTTCAAACCGTCTAGTAATCGTACAATAAACAACATAGTGTCAATCGTACACCAAGTCTGTCGAATTATCCCTCAATTTCGAAACATCGTGTCAATTCCTTAATTCTACTCTTTCCCACGCACTACCCCTTTTTACCCTCATCCCGTGCTATTGCGCTAGGCGTAGGCAACAAAGAGGGAAACGAAAATATTATGCTCTCATCCCTTCCGGATGTGACATATAAATTTTTGGGGGCTCGTCCGGGATTAGAAAAAAGGGAATGTGCTAATTAATCCAACGTCCATAAGTGATTCGAAAATGTATACATCGGATTTATTACCTGGTTTGGAACCTCCTAAACGATCGACCCTTACCTGCCAAAATTATGAAAATCAAGAACACCATGCCATCGAGTACCAAAGGGTCCTAAATGAACAAAACTCAGTTGTTTGCCAAATATGCAAAAAAATCGGCCATTTAGCAGATAGATGTTTTCAGTTAAAGAACAAAACGCCCAAATCCAAACGACCCGTTTGTCGGTATTGTAAACGGATAGGACACACTATCGAAAACTGCCGTACCCGCGAATATAATAACACGCGAAATGGTCCGAATACCCCTCGGGCAGCCGCGCTGCGAGACCCTACGATCTCAAAGCGTCCGGTCTCGATAATCATTCCACCCGAACCTATCTTACCTACACTATAAACGCAGAAGATTTCGTTAACCTACCCTCGGTGTGTATCGGAGCGCACCGAAAAAAAAAATAGCGATGTTAGACAGTGGCGCTATCCCGAACCTCATTAAAAAAACAATACAATTTCGAAACTTTATTCTACATCATACCTGACGAGCTTTGACTCCCTAACCCCGGTTTATTGGGGTTCCAATCGTTTTTTTTTTGCAATAAATTCCAAAATAAATTTCAAGACGGAATGCCTTGAATGTGAAGACAAGGCATGTCCGTTCAAACGAACAAACGAACGCAACGAGGTCGTAGAAATCCCCGCCCGTTCGAAATCTCTTTCCACATTCGAGTCGAAAACCGCACGTTAAAGGAAGGGTATATCCCGCCTTTAAAAACCCGTAAGGGTGTTTACCCCGGCGACTGCCCCGGTACCAAACATCAACGGAAAGGCCCATTTGAAGGTTTTCAACGCCACAAATGACGCCGTACGACGGATCGTGCCGGTCATAAAACTACAGGAATTCGACATCGTGGAAAACAAAAGCAAACAAAAACAAAATCAGATTGCATGACAATCTCCAATTCTAATCCAATTTCTCGCGATGCTAATCCCAATTTCTCGCGATGCTAATCCAATTTCTCGCGATGCTAATCCCAATTTCTCGCGATGCTAATCCAATTTCTCGCGATGCTAATCCCAATTTCTCGCGATGCTAATCCAATTTCTCGCGATGCTAATCCCAATTTCTCGCGATGCTAATCCCAATTTCTCGCGATGCTGACCCAATTTCTCGCGATGCTAATCCCAAATTCTCGCGATGCTAATCCAATTTCTCGCGATGCTAATCCCAATTTCTCGCGATGCTAATTCAATTTCTCGCGATGCTGACCCAATTTCTCGCGATGCTAATCCCAGTTTCTCGCGATGCTAATCCAATTTCTCGCGATGCTAATCCCAATTTCTCGCGATGCTAATCCAATTTCTCGCGATGCTGACCCAATTTCTTGCGATGGTAATCCAATTTCTCGCGATGCTGATCTCAATTTCTCGCGATGCTAATCCTAATTCGGACGTAGATTGCACGACAACTACGCCGGTCCAGAGCCCAGTAGTGGCCAATAAAAAAAAATAAATAAAAATCGACAATAACGTCGAAATAAAACTTTGTCAACGCTCCTGTCAGAGCGATGATGAAGAAAAACTAAACAAAACAAAAAGCAAAACAAACCCAGATTGCATGACAATCTTCAATTCTAATCCAATGTCTCGCGATGCTAATCCCCATTTCTCGCGATGCTAATCCATTTTCTCGCAATGCTAATTCAATTTCTCGCGAGGCTAATCCCAAATTCTCGCGATGCTAATCCAATTTCTCGCCATGCTGATCCAAATTTCTCGCGATGCTAATCTTAATTCGGACGTACATTGCACGACAACTACGCCAGTCCAAAGCCCAGTAGTGGCCAATAAAAAAAAATCGACAAAAACGTCGAAATAAAGTTTGTCAACGCTCCAGCGAGAGCGATGATGAAGAAAAACTAAATCAAAACAAAAAGCAAAACAAACTCAGATTGCACGAAAATCTGCGTTTCCAATCCAGTTCCTCTCGAAGCTAACCCAATTTCTCGCGATCATTCTAATCCAAAGTCAGATTGCATGTCAATCTCAAATTCCAGGCAAATTCCTCGTGATCCTTCTATTTCAATCGTAGATTGCATGGCAACTACGATAACCCAGAGCCTGAAAGTGGCCAATAAAAAAAAACTTCGACAAAAACGTCGAAACAAAACCTTGCCATCACTCCGACGAGAGCGACGAGCTAGGAAAATCAAATAAAAAATCCAGAAACGAGGAAAAATCAAAAACAAAAACAAACGAAAAAGAAAAATTGAACAAAAACCCAAACAAAACCAAAACCTAAAAATTAAATCAAAACCGAATCAAAATCAAAACGAGGAACAAAAAGCAAAATCAAAAACGAATAAAACCCAAAACGAAAAAGAAAAATCCAATACGATTCAAAAACAAAACGAAAGAGGAAAACCCAAAATAAAACAAAACCAAAACGGAAAAGAAAAATCTAAAACAATTAAACATCAAAACGACAAAAAGGTTCCAAAAATGAAACAAAACTCGAATCAAATTTCAATCACAAAAGCAAATTCGCGAACGAACGTAAATTCTATCGTCACCTCCAAGTCAATATCGCATATAATGGAAAATTCGAAAATCGCGTTACAACATTTGGCGCGCAAATTAGACCAGACTAGTGATAGCAATGCCGAAAACAAAAATCCAACGACCTTTACTGTTCAAGCAGATGTCCACCCTGTCTCGCGTGAGAAAAATACAAAGATCATCACTCGCTCTCAAGCCAAGAACCCTATAGAACAAGTGCACGAATCATGTGGCGACTACGCTAGCATCAAGGCCAACGCGCCTGCAGCCGAACGCGTAGATGCGCACTCCAAAACTCGACACCTTACGCGTCGAATTCGTAAACTCATAAATTACGCAGAGAGTAGCGACGGCGAGACGAAGGCCGACATGGTAAGACCCATACGCACTAGTCGACCCGCGGAGGGCATTGCCCCGAAATCAGCTGAGGGCCCTGACAAGCGCAAAGCACTTCCGATCGCTCGCTCCATAAACTTTACCAATCCTAATTCCGATAATTCGACAAATTCAGATTTCAACTCTGTCGATTCACAACCCTCCGAAGACAAAGATCCTCCAGCGGAGGAAAGAAAAATATTAGAATTCAAAATTGCAAATTTCATCAATACCAAAGAGTTGTTCCATTTTTGAAACGATAATCCGGTTTATTTCACCAACTCAACGGGTAAGCCGTATGACCCTGGAGGACACAAGGGTGTCCCAAAAACCGATTTCAATCGTTATAAATAAATAATCATAATAATTAACCTGTTTTTCAGATGGCCGTTATCAATCTACTCTGTAACGTTTAACGATATCACCTTTGCAATCGTAACCAGAGAAACATATGAATTTTTTTTATTACAGTATTCTCAGTATAGAACATCCGAACTTGTTTATATTAAAAACTCGCGAACTTAGATATAATTGCCTACATGTATTTGAAATTCATATACGTCGCCATTATATTACATTAGAAAAACATTATATTACGATACGCATACGCAACAGTGTAGCAAAGAGCGCCAAATGCTCCAAAACAATTTGTTATTAGTGGTCCAAGCCTCGGACAAATTGTATACAATTTAGGAGAGAAACCGAGTTATATAGCGGTACTTGCTGGCGAAACAGTACACGTTATTCAATATATAAGAGTACAAGTAAATCTGACCAGGTTAAAAGAATTTTACCATCAATCTCCTGTCACTCGTCGGATCGAAATAAATCTCCTAATTCCTCGAACGCATATATCACCAAAAAACCTCAAACAACCTGCAATTCCTTACTTTCCTCATATTACCTTTTCGGAGACACTTGGTACAAGCTCATCCCTGTTCTGGTCGAAGCCACACCACCTGTAATCACGAAATCGACGACGAAGTCTACTCGAAGATACACCAACCCAGGATCACCAGCATCATATGGGATCAATTCCAGAAAAATATATCAACAACGGACGAGAACGCATGTTTTCCGTGGAGAAACCCGCTGTCGTAAACAACATGACACGGGTCAACAGTGGTCAAAACAATGTCAGTCAAGAGGAGAAGTTCTTAAATCTCCTGTAAAAGAACAATCTATAACACCAAGCGGACTTCATCTGGAATCACACCTGGGAAAAGTCATTCAATTCGGTACAGCAAGCGCTGGTTTCACCCGAACGTCACTCGTCGTGCGAACGATCAAGGTCCTCGTAGATACGGCGATCCATGCATACAGCCTGCACCCTGTGGACGGCTGGTCAAGTTATCTCGTCGATGCAGTATGGGACTCGGTTACGTACCTCCTGATGCACCTGGCTAAACAACTCAAAAAGTAAACGTCAACGGATGCAGTGCCTGGTCAAGAACTTCATCAACTCGTGTCGGCCCCTCCAGCTGAACCAGAGGGCCAATATCAACGCTGCAGCACATGATCTGTACCCTGTCATCTCCGATCATCCAGAAAACAACCAATCTTCCAAACCGCGTTCCTTCCCTTAAATTCGCACGAGGAGACTTACGATATTCCTGATTATACTAATAATAATTTTTTTTCTCGTCATCGTTCTTTTAGCCTTGTCAAGTAAGAGATAGAGTAAAATAAGTAAATAAGTATCTATGCATGAGGATAAACAAAAAGAAGAAAACACGCACGCTTAAATTTCATAGCAAAATAAAAATATATATATTTTTAATTAAAAAAAAAACGGAGAACAAAGAAAAACTTCCTCATACAAAGATCTATATATACAATAATAAGATACACATTCTTTCCTTCTTCTATGGTCTACATAATACTCAAATCCAAAGATTGTATCTACCGACACCACAACCACTCAAGAATAGGCTGATGACGATATTGAGATAACCTTCGGAACATTCATAATAATTGAGCGGGACGCTCAATCTTAAACCGGGGAGGTGTTACATCCTAGCGAATGTGCCTTCTCTCGGTTATTCCCAATATGCTCATTTGCCGTTATAAGCTTATTATTAAATGTATAAATCTAAGAATAAGATGAATAACCGCGTAAAAGGGAACGTGCGTACGTTTCGCACGCATATTCAACCCACAGCGATATACGCATGATAGCAGCACCGTCAGTTATCGCCTTTTCCTATACCATCGGCTGTCAACAAGAACAAGATCTCAGGCGAATATTCCAAGAAGAGCTGTCCAACGAAAAACCAACCATCACCTCGATCAACAGACTCCAAAAAAATCTACGCCGGCCCAACTGCATGAAAACCAAGAAAGCCTCGACCCTAGATTATTTAAACATAACATAAACTAGACGGCTCCGACGAGCTTATAACTCCGACTAAATAATAAGACATCCGATCTCGCAGCGTAGTCCGATATACAAACCTCTCGATATGAGAAGTCACCATAGCCATAAATCGACATAACACAAACCATGCGAATGCTTAGGTCTCTGATATCGAACTCTATATCCCATGTGCTTTTTCGCCGAAACACGAGACAAAGGTCTCCTTCTCTTCATATGCATATTAGTCAGAACCGATGGCCTGAAATAAGGCCACGCACGTGCCTAACGAATCTGTAAAGTATTCGCATACCATACCGCGACCAATCACGCTAATCAACCGATATCTTCACAACCAATGGTCCAATCCCTAAAGAACTAGATGACCAAGACCACACTCTCCCACGTTCCTTCTCCCACTACTGAACCTCTCCTAATTTTTTATATCAAGAAAGACTTCCTTCCTGAAGTCAGTCGCCCGTCAACTACCATCGACTCAAGTTCTTCTATCAAGTCTAAATCTCAGTCTCCCGATAATCTTCATCAAGTTCAATCTCAGTCTTCCGTCAACCAACATCGAATCAACTTCTTCTATCAAGTCTTAACCCAGAAGCCTAAAGAATATCTCCGATTATCCTTCATACGAACCGTCTTCATTTTTCGAGTCTCAAAAGTTTTATTTACACTTGTATAATTTCTATCATCGGTCCGTGAATATCAATCTCAATTCATCGACCTTGCGCGCCGTTCATATTTCTATCTACGCGTAGTGCCGTCGTAGTAGACACGTCGAGTATACACACGACCAGCCGAAAATCCTGCGAGCGTCTTACCAGCAATTGTACCAGCGAGCGCACCAGGCCAAGAGCGAAGGCCCTTGTAACGCGAGCGACAACAAACATCCACGCGAGCGAGCGAGCGAGCGAACGACCGAGTGTCAAACACAACGAATGTAAGCTAACTTTACCTTTTCTTTTTGTATCATTCATCGTAAACCTGATCGCTTCAAACCGTCTAGTAATCGTACAATAAACAACATAGTGTCAATCGTACACCAAGTCTGTCGAATTATCCCTCAATTTCGAAACATCGTGTCAATTCCTTAATTCTACTCTTTCCCACGCACTACCCCTTTTTACCCTCATCCCGTGCTATTGCGCTAGGCGTAGGCAACAAAGAGGGAAACGAAAATATTATGCTCTCATCCCTTCCGGATGTGACAGATTAATTTGGAATTTCGGGTACCCATGTATTTTGACCCGCTAATTACGAATTTCATAGTGAAAATACCGACAAATTCGACTTTCAAGGTCAAAACTCACGAAAACTGATTTTTTAAAAAGTTTTTCTACTTTATTTTGATAAATGTTGATCTTAGAGATAAATGTTTCCCACAAAAGTTGTTGCCTTTAAAAAGATTGATATTTTATGTTCTATACAAGATTTGTCTAGAACCAATATTTTTCGAGAAAAATGGGATAATGCTCCGATAAGTACATTTTGCTAAACTCCATTAGTTTCGATATTATCCACTTAGGCACTTTACCGCGGGAAGGTTGAAGTTTGTTTGGGTTTGTTTGTTGTGTGTTCACCTTGTTTGTTGTGTGTGATTTGGGTTTGTTTGTCGTGTTGTGCGTTTTGGTTTGTTCGTTATGTTGTGTTTAGCTTTATTTGTTGTGTTGTGTATTTAGGTTTGTTCGTTGTGTTGTGTGTTTGGCTTTGTTTGTTGTGTTGTGTGTTTGGCTTTGTTCGTTGTGTTGTGTGTTTGGATTCGTTTGTTGAGTGCGATTTGAGTTTGTTTGTTGTGTTGTGTGTTTGAGTTCGTTTGTTGGGTTGTGTTTGGCTTCGTTCGTTGTGATGTGTATTTGACTTTGTTTCTTGTGTTGTGCGTTTTTTTTTTGTTCGTTATGCTGTGTTTGGCTTTGTTTGTTGTGTTGTGTGTTTGGGTTTGTTCGTTGTGTTGTGTGTTTGGCTTTGTTTGTTGTGTTGTGTGTTTGGCTTTGTTCGTTGTGTTGTGTGTTTGGCTTTGTTCGTTGTGTTGTGTATTTGGATTCGTTTGTTGAGTGCGATTTGAGTTTGTTTCTTGTATTGTGTGTTTGGGTTCGTTTGTTGTGTTGTGTATTTGGTTTTGTTCGTTGTGTGTTTGTTGTGTAGGTATGCGTATAGTGTTAAAGATACGCATCTTTGCACTGCAACCTTCCCGCGGTAAAGTGCGTAAGTGGATAACATCGGAACTAATGGAATTTATGAAAATCTACTTTTTGAAGCATTATCCCATTTTTCGCGAAACAGATTGGTTTTAGACAAAACTTGTACGGAACATAAAAGATCAATCATTTTATAGGCTACAACTTTTGTAGGAAACATTGTTCTCTAAGATCAACGTTTATTACAATAAAATAGAAAAATCAGTTTTTGTGAGTTTTGATCTTGAAAATCAAACTTTCGGGTACTTTCACTATGATATTCGTGATCAACGAGTGAAAATACACGAGTACACAACATTCCAAATCAATCGGGTATATGTTCTTTTCGGAACTTTACCCAAAGTTCGCACTGTTGGAATGCAACGAAATTCGTTTCAATTTCGTATTTTCATTATTATCCAAAATCATAGATTGCAAATTCGTTGTAGATCGCTGAATAAGAGTCCTAAAAAATGTTTGCATGATTTTCGTAACTCATATCCGCCAGAGAAAATTTGTGAAATTGAAAAAAAAAACAAAACACTTTCGTTGCATTTCAACGATGCAAGCTTCAACGTCATGAATGTACATTGTAAATTGGGACGTGCATTCCCTCACCTGGGATCGTACTCCTTGAGGAATATCGTGACGGCGTATTGCAGGACTCGCTGTCGTACGCGGACCGGATACCTCTTGATACCGGTCTCCTTGAGGTTCATGCCGAACACCATCTCGGCCAGGCTGATTTTGCCCTTCTGTAGACTCTTTTGAAAAAAAATTTTTTTTTTAAAGAGAATAAGGATTTGCATATTCGAGTGGCGTATTTTCAATAATTTCTCGGACGAACGGAGGAGCGTTCGTGTCGTACGGCGCTCGTCGAACGTCGAAATGTATCGGCAAATAATTTTGTCCTTGCAGACATTCGTGCATACATTCTGCTTCTTTTCTCGTTTCTTTTTTTTCACTCGACCCGTGTCAACGCGGTAACGAATTTGAATAAATCTGCATTCGTTATGGCAGTACATCCGCGGTAGTCAGCCGAGAGAGAATTTTACTACGAAAACGTTCAAGTACCTCGATTTCAATGCGGAAGAAATTGCCATATCATGTGGTGTACACGTCATGATCGTTTTACACGTGCGTGAAAGCGATTGATTGTATTGCAATCTGTAGAATATTGAGACGGGACGAGTTCCTGACTCACGTTGATTGACCGGGAAAAAAACCTTAAGGGGAGAAGAAAAATTGCTGATTTTCGTCACTTTTTTTCAAAGGGAAGATTCCTTCGCCAGTGTTGAGACTTAGGGTATGATTTATCTCTACTTTAGGCTGTTGCATGACATCGGGCTACCAAATTATTGAAACATTTTTAAGAATCTTTATGAAAAACGTGTAACCAAAAAAAATAATAACAAAAATGAAGGAATGAAATAATGAAGAAGAATTTTCGTTGCATTCTAACGATGCAAAAATTCAACATCGGAATTCCGTGTGCTTCAGCTGCAGATTTTTGTTTAATCAAGTAGGGCAGTAAAATTCCCCGCAAATGCTCTTTTTGGCACGAAATTTGACGTGTTCAACATTATGGAAAAAAAAAGTTGTTTGCCCTTCGGCGAAACTACACACACTGAGTTTCAAGCTTGCTTATGGTACTTCCTTATAGATGCGGCACTATCTCAAGGCAGTTCTCTAGTTTCGGTCAAATCTTAGGAATTGGCTGAAATCTAAGTATGGTGTTGATATGACCTTCATGGACTGATGCCCAAAAATTCAATTCGATTCATCGTTTAGTTCATGAGATAATTGCAATTGAATATGCATATATTCCTAACACGTAAACCGATACGAGTTTGCTCGCATTTCTCGATATA
>OY723387.1:5653841-5799151 GCA_963210295.1 Ophion ellenae | reverse complement strand
TCACCTGGTACGAAAATATGGTCCCAAGAAGATCCGTATCCTGATTGAATATCTCGATGCTACGTTGCCAGAGATTCGCCGGTGACAACACGAGACAATTGTACTCCGGCAATATTTCCGGCTTCTTGACATTCCTCTTCTTCACCGCTTCCACGTGGAGGCACACTTGCCCGAGAGTTTTCAAACTACGAACGAGCGGCAGACGCAGCGACAGACGAAAACAAATTAAACAAGTCGTTGGTACACGCCGATTCGAGGGGATTTTTTTCCCGGCTCATTAAAAACGCAGACGAAGTTATGAGGATTGAAAAATGTGGAGGTTTCGTTGTAATTGGGATGCGGGATGACGTTGAAGTTTCATGGTTATTACGCATTATGGTACGAGAAATTCCCTGACTTTACCAGGTTTTCCATACAGGTTTTTAATTTATGAAATATTATTCATTTAATATTGAAATAAACATTTTTTTAACTCAAATTCGAAAAATGATTTGAAGACTGTAAGGTTGAAAATACATTTAAAGCAAATACAGAACCTGTTCTTTATTATAAACAGAATTTTTTATGTCGGTGCCAATGAATAAAGACCAAATATAAACACTTATCTACAATAATAATTGTGTGGTAGTGTGTCGACGAATCGAATGCATATATATAGAACTTTGGACTAAATTAGTATTTAGATTTTGGAATTTTCAATTTTTGACACCGACATACTTTCTTAAATACTAAAAATATACAAAAATATTAATTTTCATACTTTTCATACTTCGTAATTCTATTCCGGGAAAACTCCAGAGAATTTTCAGAAGTCCTTAAGTTTTCCCTGTTTTCCATATGCATAACAGCTATCGGTTTGCATGGATTTTATTTATAGTCACATATACGTGACGTGGCAAAAAAGTTATTTTCTACTTTTTAGTACATCAAGTCCGGAGCCTGAATTAGAAGGTCCGAAAAATCGTTTTTTTTTTATTGCTTAAATCGATAGATAAACTATCCAAGAATATATTTACAAAGTTACAGAGGCCAATTGTAAATATTTTCGAAGATACAAGGACAAAAGCAGAGAAGCTATTGATACTTCATATTGATATTTCCTCCTATTGAAAACTTCGAAGCGCGTTTTCTCCAGTTTTCATTTTCACGATTTTTCCATTTTGGCGGGCGTGATAGCAACAAAAAAAACTAAACGACCTATTGAATCAAACCAAAATAATTATTTTCTTCAATATAAAAATCTCTTCTAAGTGAATTTAAAAACGTTGAAAAAATTCTCGTCTCTCGACATGTTTTTTTTCAAATGGAAACATATCTTTTTTTGTCACCAAAAAAATCAGCTCAAAACCAACAAATCTTGTTGGAATTTTTTTTTTATAGAGTTCATAATTTTTAAGCTAGAACATAATTTTTAACTTTTTTTTTATGTGTTCCTCAGAAGTACGCACGCATATGCAGACGCACACGCACTTACACTTGGTACGTTAAAGACCTCTTCGTGGTACATCCTGAATACCGCTAAAATAGTTGAAAATGATAAACCGACAGTGGTGGGCGCGCGGTCGGTGTGCAGGCTCGGCGGTCACTGAAGTTTTAAGCAGCATTGGAGGCTGTCAATACTTGGAGCGGTGACCGCTTGCCCGGGCACTGGTTTGCGCGTCAACCTTTGACCGGGAGGCAGTTTGTCTGAATTTCTGATGGTAATACAACTGAAACTCAGCCAAATATAGCCGCCTGTATCGGCCCAGGTTTTCCGCAGTTTCCCTGGGCCCTCGTGCAAATGCGATACAGTAGTGCATTAGGAAAGAGTGACTGTAGTCAACACTCTGAAAGGATTGTGAATGTCGGGAGGAACGGAATGAATAAAGGAGGGGATGGTAAAAGGGGAAGGACCCCATACCTCTGAGGAATACATATGAAAAAAAGGGAAGTCAAAAATGATGTTCTAACTTGAAAATTATGAACTTTATCAAACAAATTTTCTAACAAAAGTTGTTGGTTTTGAGTTGACAAATTTTTTGGTGATAAAAAAAAGGTGTTTCCATTCGAAAAAAAAACACGACGGTCATTCTAACGCCGCCATTTTGAATTTTGGATCGACCAAATATTTTTTTTTCAAACGTTTTTCGAACTTTATTTCCGAGCTCCGAGTAGTCGGGAAGTGGGTGAAATATCGATTTTCCATTTTGCATCTCCCCAGAAAGTCAAGTCAAACAAAAGCTTCTAAAAAATTGCGTCAGCTGATGACGAAATTAGACTCACGTTTCGGTATCCTGATAGTTTTGTATAATTTCCAGGAGGTTGAAAACTTCGTAGAGGGGACCGCGAAAAGCGTCGGAGAGGGCTAGATCCTCGGCCCATGGTACGACGCCGACCCTCAGGACGACCTGTTGCACGTAAAGGGCCGGTGAGTTCGTTCCATTGGCCGGTGATACTGTGTGATTTATCACGGTGCTCGGGGCGTTCCCAGGAATCGGCAAATTCACCAACGGAGCGCTAAAAATCGAAGAAAAAAAAAAGAAAAAAAAAATGATGACACATGGAACGATCGAAATTTCGGCAATGCAAGAACGAAGGGTACGGATGCAATGTGATTTACTGACCAAAATAGCAGTACTACCGAGATCGCAAGGGATATCACTGCGACCGGATGGGACGAGCAAAAAAGGCCATGGGCGTAATAGAGCCCTGCCACTCTGTCCGGCAGGCTTCGGGACATTTCACCCTCAAGGCCACGTCACCGACATCGCTTGTTTCTCGTCACTACCTGTGGATCCCATCAAGTACACGAACGATTTATTATCACAAATTGCCACGAGATTTCTTTTTTTTTTCGCATTATTTTGAAGTTTACATCGTCGGAATGCAACGAAAAACTTCACTTTTTTTATTTCCTTGTTTTTATTGCCATCTAAACGTTTATGAAAATTTGCGTGATTTTCGGAAATTTTTTGGAAGAAAAGTACTCAATTAAATGTTTCGGAATATTAAGAATATATTCGGCTATATTTGACCTATATTGCATAATTGTTTCATAGAAAAATATTGGAATCCAAGCGACTTATGCACTGCCTTCGGAAGCGTCAAAAAAAAAGTTGCTCCACTGCTGACATGATTCCGGCCGATTGAGTAGCTGTAACCGAAAAAGTAAGAAATGTCGTTAATCTGGAAGGTATTTCCTGTACAATGACGTAGGATTTTCGCAAAATATCAAAATCTAACGAAATGGCGTAGTTATGAAAAAAAAGTCTGTTTTCTTGCCTATAAAATGGTCGTTTTTTTCAATGCCAAATCGTCAATTTTCATCCAATCGAAAATATCCTACGTCATTGTAGAGTAAATATATTCAAGAGTACTCAGTTCGAATTTCAAGTCAGTCGGATAATTGCTCTTTGAGTTACGATGTCAGCAAATGTGAAAAATCTCATTTCGGGAAGAACGCGTTCAAAAATTTACCTATCGATTTTTGCAAGTTAAAATTATATTGATATAAATGATATAAATGATAATGATATTCTTGAAAGTATAAACTGTCGAAAAAGGCAAAAAATCGATTTTCTTAAAGTGTCGCACTGGTATAGCCCCTTAAGGGGGGTATTGAATATCTAATATGTAATATGGACATTGAAGTTTGCATGGTAGAAATGCAACGATATTATTATTTGTTTCCTATTGCCCAATTTCGGCTACAAATACCATTAAAATATATTGCGAAATCCTTATTAAGGGCGGAGATGGCTGGAGGCGAGAAAAAAATTTGCCGATTTTCATGATTTTTTTAAACCCTCCGTTGTCACTATGGGTCTAAACGATCCCATCGTTCAACTTTTGTGCCAAATATATGTCCTTATTTTTACGATATCTTAACGATTTTTATATATCGACTATATAATGCCCTTTACGATTTTTTCGTGACTTTTATTTTACGATTTTTATATATCGTATAGTAAATATATTGTTTTTATATATTTTGCGATTTTTATATATCGATTATATAAATATCTTTACGATTTTTTTTGCACTTTGCCATCTGATTTTTTATATAATAATTTTTGGCCCATATCATGCAGTATTTAAAGTATATTCATGAGTTTTTTCATGCTCACCCGACTGATAGATTTCGTGTACCAACAGTTTGAAAATATACTGGGTCAATTCGACCCAGTGTGACAAGCATGTCTCTCCAGGTGAGTGTGGCAACGAAGGGTTACAGGAAACATTCCTTCAATATTTTTGAGACTTAGGGTATGTTTTATTAATCTTTAAAAAAATGTTATTAATCTTTACAAAATTTAATCTTTCGAATCTTTTAAAAATGAAAAAATTGTATCTAAAATTTGATTATATATAATCTTTAGAAAAAATGTTAATCTTAAAAAATGGCAGAGGTGTATGGCACGGTCTTCTAAACCGCATTTTCAAAACTGGCGTGACGTATAGCTAAAAAACTAATCGACCGATTCTGATGAAATTTGGTATAAATCTTTCTAGCCTTATCGTTTAAACCGTGACACTAAATGTTTTGGAAAAAAAAAGTTTTCTTTTATTGCAAAATGTAGCTTTTTTCGGAAAATTCAATCTTTTTGTTTCAAAGCGTACCTTTTCACAGATTTTTAACATTTCTCACTTTTTCTTGGTTCATATTCTGCGTATGAGTGTTGATGAGAGAAAAATCTTCGCTGTTTTTTTTTCAGATTAATCCCGCAGACGCTACGTGTCACGCCGTCTGACAACATCCGCCGCAACCCGTTTAGAAGACCGTGCCATACCACCTTAATTTTTAAAAAATCCACGTAACAACCAAAGGTAGTAATAAAACATATCCTAAGTCCCAAAAATGGTAAAGAAACATTTTCTTTTGAAAAAAATCAGGAGAATGATCCGAATTTTAAAATCACTACCTCCCTTCACAACGCCGAAAAGGCAATAAAAACAAAACCGAATAAAAAAAATCGGTTAAATTGTTTAGGAAAAAATGCTCTATAAAAAAGATTAGAAGCATTTTTTATTGTTAGATTTCAAATTAATGAATAATCTTTTCTTAAAGTTTTTTATCCCTAATATTTCATCTTTTCTTGTTTATAACTTTTCTATTATTGACATTAGCGCGAAAAGTGATCGGCAAAAGTTATGGATAATTGTATCAACTACAAAAAAGCTCTCTGCAATTTTTTTGTCAGCCTCACGGTTACGGAGATACATAAAAAAACACTAACCACACCCAACCGGTGCGATGGTCTAGTGGTTAGCGTGCTCGCCACTAAACCAGCGGACCGGGAGGTCCCGGGTTCGAATCCCAGTCGCGTACATGTCGTCGTGAAATGTTTTTCTTCGGCATTTCCCGGCGAAATAAGACTAGTTCCACGACTGGGGGGGCGAACTCGATGACCGGCTGTATTGGTATAGGTTTTCCGCAGTTTCCCTATACCCATGACAGAAATGTCATGATGAATATAATACAGAGGGGGAAGTCGGCTGCGGCCGCAAGAGGGGGGGGGGGGGGGGGGGGGAACAAGGAGAAAGATGGAGAACAAAAAATGAGTAAACAGTAGAGGAAAGAAACGGGCACAATGAAGGGAAAGAATAGGTAACAAACGCGAAAAGCGTGTACCTAAGGAAAAAAAACCACTAACCACACCCTTAATTTCAATATGGCGGCCTTTCTACCACCCTTAACGTCTCGGAAACTGAGTTTCACACTCATGCCCCCCCCCCCCCCGAAATTAAACAAAAAGCGTTCTACCAAAAATGTTCAGTAAAATCACCATTTGACCGTACTACGAGCCTTCTTCGCCGATACTCCGCCAGTGCGAATAAAAATTCATTTCGATATGACGACTTTGTCGGACGGAAAAAAACGCAACAGCTACAAATATCGCTTCAACGATTTCCGTGTAATTTTCATTACACCCCGAGGCGTTATTGTTGCAACAAGATAGTGAAGAACGAGAGACTGGTGAGTTCAGTGATTAAGGCCTTAGGGAACAGTAACGGATATAAAATCATGTGTGAATTTAACAATTTTTTTTCGTATGAAAAAGTGATTTACCCATAAAATCAATTACACATGTATTTAATATGAATATCAAGCTAATAGAAAATATATATATTTCTTTTCGATGTACAAGATGGCCGACTACTAATATTTTATTTTGTTATCTTTTTTTAGGCGCTCCGCGGCGTGACATTTAGCATCCACAATTTTTTACCTAGAACAAAAAACAAAAATTCTCGTCAATCTACATTGGAATACCTGGAGAAGTACGTACGGAATTTAAAAAATATTGTTTTATTTAAAAGTTGTAGGTATTTGAACTTAAGAAATGAATTTTCAGTGGAAAATTTCGTTATGACTGCTCACAAACTCCTCATAAAATGAAAAGTTTTCGATTAATCAGAAATTCCGTACGTACTTCTCTGCGAAATGCAATTAGGAACATAACTTTTAAATTTGAAATAAATCGAGTGAAAATTGTTGAAGTTATTGGTCACGCCAATTGGAAAAAATCTGTTTCGAGAAGTTTCGAGTAGTCGGCCATTTTGTACGTAGAAAAAAAATGTCTAACAGCTTGATATTCATACTAAATAGATGTGTAATTTATTTTATGAGTGGATGACTTTTTCGTAGAAAAAAAATGGTTAAATTCGCACATGATTTTATACCCGTTGCTGTGAAGGAGTTTCGATACCAAAATCGAAATGCTTGTAGACGATTGAAATTCATATCACCGAGAGATTAATTTAGGATGCATTAACTGTCCAAAAATTGATCCGTTTCACCACATAGTTTCGGAGATTTTGAAGGTTCAAGTTGAGTTCTGTTCGAATATTATTAATGAACCAAGTGGAGAAACCGCTTAATTTTTCAACACGACATTCCTGACACTAATCGCAGTTTGTTCAGTTTTTTAAATTTAAATCAAAGCATTATTTTAACCCCTACAGCCCTATAACTAGTGTTTACGAAGTGCCACGTGACATGAAGGTTCAACCTTCATCCAATCGGTAATACACGTGGCACTTCGTAAACACTAGTAGCGTTTGAAGTTTTTCGAATTTCGCTTTGAAACTTTAGGAAAATATTCTACATATATAGTACTATCGTTTAAAGAAGAAAAAAAAAAGAAATCGATTTGTTGATCGTTGTAAATGAATATCCCGCCCTAAGGAGTGATATACACCTGGATGATCAAGGTCGAGGATTTATAAGCTATGAACATTCCGTCGACCGCAGAAGACCTACACTATGGGCCTGGTATCGATGATTCCATGTGAGTTGTCAAATTTCTTGAATTATTCATTCCCAAATTTTCAAACAAGTTTTTCTCAAAACCACGTTTTTCAAATCGGTATCCAAAATTTCTCGAAAACCAATGAACCGATTCCCTTGAGGTTTTTCGTGGTTATTCTATACACCATTATCTAGTACTTGTCATAGGATTTTTTTCCCCCGTTACTTAGTTTTTGTTTTATAGGCAAAATAATAACTAATTTTTGGCCCAAAAATCACTATTTATGTTCAAACGTCCGCCATTTTGTCATCAATCGATATTTTCAAAATCGGCTATGACAAGTACTAGATTATAGTATCTAATTTAATAATCTTTTTGGTTTTTTTTTTCAGATGATTTTTGAAGAAACGCCAGTGGGTACCGTATACGCAGATTTTTTCACGACGCTCCAAGGATCATACAATATCCTTGTATATTTTTGATATTTTTAAATAAAGAAAATTTAACATATTTTTGAATGTATATACTTTTCGATAATTAAAACCCCAATCCCAAATTTCAAATAGTTTTCCTTGAAAAAATTCACAAAAATGACCTTTTTCCGGCTCCTACGTGCATATCTCCCCTCAAAATAAATTCTGTACCGTCCTGTGCGTGGACGGAATCTGACGTTATAAACATAAAAATGAAGAAAACGAAAAAAAAACTAAGCGAAAAAAAGCAAAGCACAAATCAATTGCAAATACGTCTCGGATCTCCGACGTTACGCAAGGCTAAGACGTAATGATTCTCATTCACCGTCAAGTCATGCATATGCAATGTTATTAGATACGATGCGTGGATATCGTCGATTAGAGCGATACGATCCTTCGAAAAATATAGACGAGGGAGGCGGGGGAGGGGAAGCTTGCGGCAAATTCTGTGGCAAATGTTTATCGCTCGAGTATAATACGCGATAAATACGTCACGAGAGCAGCGAGCGTCGTACATTTATTTTCGTTTGAATGAGATATCAAAAATGGAATATAAAAAGCAAAAATAAATAACAAACAAACAAAAAATATTCTTTCCCGCTGGTCTCCGAGGCCGATAAGACCGCGATGTGTCCTCTTGAGAGTCGCGTTGTAATTTAATTTTCAAGAGTCCCTCTTCTTTTGGCACCCGTAAAGAAGATAAGAAAAAAGAAAATAAGAGAGAAAAAATTGCCCTGGTGTGCGTGAGGCTCCGATTAAAGTCTGCGCGTTGCGCAATGTGTTTATACGGATCGGCCGCGACGCATTCGATTCAACATGACGCGGGCGGTAACTCCGTAGGTGGTTGCGTGTCAACCACAAAAAGTTGCCCTCCCCCCTTAAGAGTCGCCCAAAAGTCAGTAGATTGTTTTGAAAATACGGACATTTTATGGAGGGTCATCATTGGAGATTGGCGAACATTGGGCCGGGCCAATACTCGGATGGGTGACCGCTCGGCCGCGCACTGGCCTGGCGCGCCGGAAACTCAGTGGAAACGAGGCCGGATGTGTCGCATGGGGGTCCACCATTATCATGCTGATTTTTCTGATTTTTTTGAAAATTTGCTGATTCTTCTTTTTTTGTTTGGAAAATTTGCTGATTTTTCTAATTTTTGTTGTTGAAAATTTGCTAATTTTCTCTATTTTTCTATAAAAATGTGCTGATTTTTTTTTTAATTTGCTGATTTTTTCGATTTTTTTGAAAATTTGCCGATATCTCTGATTTTTTTTAAAGCAAGATTTCTTCAACATTTTCTAGACTTAGGGTATGTTTTATTACTATTTTTGGCTGTTATATAGTATTTCGTTTTGTTTTTAATTGGCATTTAAAAGGGCGGACGTATAGCGCCGTCTTCGAAACTGCTTTATCAAAACTGGCGTGACTATAGCAAAAAAACTAACCGACCGATTTTGGTGAAATTTAGTATAAATCCCTAAATGTTTTTGGAAATTAGAAAAATAGTTTTTTTTTAATTGCAAAATGTAGCTATTTTTTTCGGAAAATTCAATCTTTTTGTTTTAAATCGCATCATTTCATCGATTTCCAAAATTGCTCACTTTTTATTGGTTCATATTTTGCGTATGAGTGTTAAGGAGTTTCGGGACAATTGCCAAATTTTACCATTAGATTTAAATTTATACAGTAAATTCTTTGTCATTCACTGAATATGCCCTTCAAATGTCAACTCGATCGTTTTCACTGTTTCTATAAAATTTGCAATTGAAAAAACACTTTTCAACATAGATGCTTACGCTTATCGTGAACAAAATCTTTTCTTTTAACCCTTCGTTGTCACACGGGGTCAAATTGACCCAGTCCATTTTCAACCAGTTGGTACACGAAACCTATCAGTCGGATGACCATGAAGAAATTATTAGGTGCGCAACTAAGTTCCCGCTGTTTTTCAAGAGATGGCTCGACTAGTAAGTGCTGGTTGATTGTGACATAACCAAAACGTCATGAACCGAGCTTAGACATATGGTAAACAAACCGCTTGGACACATTAGTGATTTTGTTTTTGCGTCGTATACTTTTGGTTGTGTGAAAATGCCTGATTTTGTGCCAAATAATCGTCATTTGCGGGAAGTGTTGCTTTTCTTCTTTCATTCGAAGAAAACGGCGGCTGAAGCGCATCGAGAACTCCAAAAAGTTTACGGAGTGCCTGCTCTAAGTGAAACAATGTGCCGTGATTGGTTCCGTCGCTTCAAAGACGGTGATTTCGATGTTGACGACCGTTCACGTGAAGGAAGGCCAAAAACCTTCGAAGACGCTGAATTGGAGGCATTGCTCGATGAGGATCCGTGCCAAACGCAAAAAGAGCTTCCTTCAGCATTAGGAGTTACCCGCCAAGCCATTTCCAAGCGATTGCATGCGTTGAGAATGATTCAAAAACAAGGAACTTGGGTTTCCTTATGATTTGAAGCCGAGAGACGTTGAGCGTCGTTTTTTCGCCTGTGAACAACTGCTCCAGCGGCAAAAAAAGGGAGGGTTTTCTTCATCGCATCGTTACGGGTGATGAAAAATGGATTCATTACAGCAACCCAAAGAGAAAAAAATCATGGGGACTGCTCGGTCATGCTTCTATGTCGTCGGCTCGGCCGAATATTCACGCTGCGAAGGTTTTGCTGTGTATTTGGTGGGACCAGGGCGGTATTATTAATTATGAGCTGTTAAAACCGAACGAAACCATCACTGGGGAACGGTATCGAACTCATTTGATGCGATTGAGCCGAGTACTGCGCGAAAAGCCGCCACGATACGAGCAGAGGCACGAAAAAGTGATTTTACAGCATGACAATGCTCGGCCTCACGTTGCCAAACCCGTTAAAACCTACTTAGAAACGCTCAAATGGCAAGTCCTACCCCACCCGCCATATTCCCCAGATATTGCGCCGTCCGATTATTACTTGTTTCGTTCGATGGCACATGGTCTGGCTAATCAGCAGTTCCGCTCATATGAAGACATCTCAAAATGGCTTGATTCGTGGATAGCCTCAAAAGACGAACACTTCTACCGTGACGGTATTCGAGCTCTGCCAGAAAGATGGGAAAAAGTTGTCGCTAGCGATGGGCAATATTTTGAATGATTCATTTGCAACCATTTTTTCACAATCAAGTGGCATTTTTATCAAAAAAACAGCGAGAACTTAGTTGCGCACCTAATATTATATCGAAAATCAATGACGATATGCAAAAAAGAAAATCGTAAAGATAAGTCACGTAAGAACATATATTCGGCGCTAAAGTTGAACGCTGGGTCGCTTAGACTCAGTGACAACGAAGTGTTTTAAAAAATCATCCGTTTTTTCCTCGCCTGAAGCTATCACCCCCCTTAAGATCGACAATTTCAATTGTCTTTGCAATGGCGAATGTTCTCCCAAATAAGTCACATTTGCGGCAAGTTATGCTCCATTAATTTCTGGCAAAGAAATCGACCGCGAAAACTCATTGTTTGCTTGAGGAAGATGTACGTCGAGCAAGCTCCATCGAGTACAATGTGCAAAGAGTGCTTTCGCCGCTTCCAAAGCCGAAAATGGGATAAAATTTAAATGGCATTTGTGAAGAACTCAAACAACATACATACATTTTCTTTTTTGCAACGATTTTATTGGAGTTTTGGCTATTAAATTCAGTGGTTGAGGTTTCAAAAATATAAATATTTAAGATAGATATAGACGTATAAAGAAGACCACGCGTCTCATGCACTGCTCCCTCATTGCCACGATTCGTAACGTAAATTTTTTTCAAAAACATTCAAATTTAAAAAAGGGCGGCCAAAGTTTGAAAAATATCGAAAAACGGATGACATTTGTTGTAATAACAATAATAATAAATTGATTTTTTTACGTAGACGTCAGTTCATTTTGTGGAGAAAGTTGATATCTTTATTTAAAAAAAAGTCAAGGCGATATCTTCAATCGTCGTTGAGTTATCGCGGCTAAACTAGTACATAAGGCTGTTTCAATCAAAACGCGTTCAAGGGGTCTCGTCACTTTAGATGCTAAAAAAGGATATTTTCATGAATTTATTGGTTTCATTCATGGTTTATATTATAGATATTGATATAAAAGTTGTTACACTTAAGGCCGCAGTAACGGGTATAAAATCATGTTCGATTTTAACAATTTTTTTTCGTATGACAAAGTGACTCACTCATAAAATTAATTACACATTTATTTAGTATGAATATCAAGCTGTTAGAAAAAATATATATTTTTTTTTCGATGTTCAAAATGGCCGATTACTCGAAACTTCTCGAAGCAGCTTTTTTCCAATTAGCGTGACAAATAACTTCAACAATTTTCGCTCGATTTACTTCAAATTTAAAAGTTATGTTACTAATTGCTTTTCGCAGAGAAGTACGTCCGGAATTTCTGATTAATCAAAAACTTTCCATTTTATAAGCAATTTATGAGCAGTTATAACGAAATTTTTCACTGAAAATTCATCTCTTAAGTTCAAATACCTACAACTTTTGAATAAAACAATATTTTTTAAATTCCGTACGTACTTCTCTAGGTATTCTAATGTAGATTGACGAGAATTTTTTTTTGTTCTAGGTAAAAAATTGTGGATGCTGAATGTCACGCCGCGGAGCGCTTAAAAAAAAGATGAAAGCAAATATTAGTAGTCGGCTATTTTGTACATCGAAAAGAAATACATATATTTTCTTTTTTTTTATTCGACAAAATTCAAATTAAAATCTGCTCCGTCGGAAACATTCAATAATTGTGCTGTGCTATGTAATTTCTTGGATTGCTTTTACATTTTAGAATGGATGACCCACTGGTATTCCATCTAATGATCACTGCTTTTACGTTCTATGATTTTGTCTTTATTTATTCACATTGGTTTGTTTAATTAATTAGGTGGAGAGGCTTTATACGTTTCAGTCTTTTTATTTCATTGGTTCGGTCGAGAGGTTTACGGGCCAGTGCGTTTGGATGATTTTGAAGTCTTTGTGTGTATCTTCTGCTGTGTTCTTGGCTGGTTGATTTGACGTATGGTATTTTCAGGTCGTTGTGTAGAGTTTTATTGCTTACATAATACGGCGCATTTGCGATTATTCTTAGAGTTTTCGATTGGAGTCTCTGTAATATTTCTATATTAGATTTGCTGGCAGTTCCCCATAATTGTATACCATACGTCCATGTTGGTTTGAGTATCGCGTTTTATTCTCTATTGAAAGCTGCGATCTTTTTCCCATCAGCCAATATAGTTTTGTCCATTTATTTTCTTTTCGTTTTTATGTGTTTATTCCAAGTGAGCCGGCTATCCAGATACATCCCGAGATATTTTACTTCTCTTTTTGTGGGATATATTTTCTAACAGCTTGATATTCATACTAAATAGATGGGTAATTAATTTTATGAATGAATCACTTTTTCATACGAAAAAAAGTTGTTAAATTCGCACATGATTTTATACCCGTTACTGTGGCCTAAGACCTTAATAAATACCCTTTCGAAATACATTGAAAAAATGTATTTACTTATTTAAGTCACTGTATATGGACGAAAATGGTAGTTAAAAAAATGTCCTAAAAAAAATGTAGGTCTGCGCTGTTGATGAAATCCCGAGGATGGATCATCCGAAACAAAAAAATCAAACGGTTTTAGACTCAGTATGTTAATGGTTATAGCGCATATCATATGATTTATTATATACGCAAAAATACCAAAATGGCGGACATTTTTCGAAAAAAACAAAAAACCGTGTTTTTTTACCGTTTTTGGAAAAAATAGTGAATATCAAAATTAAAAGAAAATCCTCGATACGCGCTATAGCTATAGTTGTAACGAATATGTGGTTAAAATTTTATAAGGATCGGTTCAGTACACTGAGAAAAGAAAATCGTTGATTGTGCAAAATGCATTTTGTTGCCTCGAAATGTTGTTGTTTTAACAGTTGCTCAGACATGCTAAATAAGCTATAGTTCACACCACTGAAACTATCAGTTAGACTGACAAAACGTGTTTTGTGCCAACCAAAAATCAAGTTGAACGTATTTAAGGGGGGATTGTCTTTTTTTTTCGCAAAATTTACCGCTTTTTGGGAATTTTTTGTGAAGAAAGTATACAACGGAAAACTTGTGAAACTTGGCATATAGTTTTATTGATCTGTTTACTACATACAAAAAATTTTTAAAACAATTTCATCAAAAAATCCGCCTCCCACCTCCCTCGACGCGCGATGGTCCTTTTTTGATGGTGTGCACGATTTCTCAAAAACTATTCAACTGATTGCCTTCAAATTTGGACAGAATGCTCAGCTGACATCCTTTTATCGTTTGATGAAGCAAAAAAGCAATACGTTTCATAGTTTTTTTTATTTATAACAAAAAATCGATCAATTTTTTTCGAAAAATCGATACTTCAAGTTCAAAACGTCACCAAATCGTCAATTTTTTTTTCCCCTTCATCGAACGATAGCTATATGTGTCTAAAGTAAAATGCTTTTTGGGTTTTTGTTGCAGGATGAACGTGAAGGCTGTAATCGTGCACACCATCAAAAAAGGACCATCGCGCGTCGAGGGGGGTGGGAGGCGGATTTTTTGATGAAATTGTTTAAAAAATTTTTTGTATGTAGTAAACAGATCAATAAAACTATATGCCAAGTTTCACAAGTTTTCCGTTGTATACTTTCTTCACAAAAAAATTCCCAAAAAGCGGTAAATTTTGCGAAAAAAAAGACAATCCCCCCTTAAAGATACATTTTGTTAAACCAACTGAATTTTCGATGGATGAACGAATTTTTTTTTCAGTGTAGCTTCGACAATTTTATCAACAAGCCGTCGAAAAACGGTTTCAAGAAAAACGCGTTTAAAGTTTGTTTGGGTTACATAAATACATAAAAAAAATTGTTTTATGTAATTCGAAAGTGTATTTATTAAGAGGCACAACTTTTATATCAACATCTATAATATAAACCTATAAAAAAAAATCATGAAAAAGCCTTGTTCAGCGTCTGAAGTGAGAAGACCCCTTAAGTTCACGCGCAGTACTACTACGTAAAAATTGCAACTTACGAACGTTAAAAATTGCCGGCGCTGTGGAAGGACTTCTCGAGTTCAGCTTTTACTGTGACGGCAATCGCGGAACGTCGGTTTTTTTCCACCCTAGCTTCTTTTGTCGATGCTTGCGATCTCTTGTCTGCACCCAACAAGCGTTCCTGGTCACGCAACTTGCACCGTTAGCGGAGTATTGGAGTTTTATTGCTCTCCTGAGCTCAATTTTGCCAATTTCACAGTTTTTATTGCGCCAAAATGTTTGGAAGAGATTGTAGGAACAGAATACAAAAAAAAACAGAAGAATTCGAGATTTTTCGATGTCTAGGCCCCTTAAGAAGAAGAAGCGTAGAAAGAGTGAACTGGGAGATTCTAGCTCAACCGCCATGTTCCCCAGAGAACCCTCCAATTACACATCTGGGAACTTGGCACCCGAGTATCTCCGATCTTAAGGTAGTGCCTCTGCGAAAATCTCAACCAAAAGTTTACATACCATGTTCATGTTTGAAAGATTGATAAATGGTTTAATTAGTAATGAATAAAATTAAAAACTACGCAATATTGACTCGGTACTAGTAGATAATACGATGGATATCATTTATTGCCGTAAAATATATTTTGTATTGTGTTTTTGATCGACCATTGCCAGTAAACTTTTTGCCGGGACTGTCCAGGCTTTGCCCCAATTGTTTTCTTTTCCAGGCTTTGCCAGGCTTTGCACCAAAATTGTGAAGGCTTCTCATGGTTATATCTTGGAAACTAGATGGTGAATCATTCTCATTTTTTTTTCACATTATTCGTGATATCTTACTGTAGCTTATCCTCGTTTTTTATCAATTTCTTAATTTTAGTTTTGACGGTAGAATTAATGATGCTCTGTTTGCCCATCATAACGCATTTGTTACGTGTAAACCAAGCCAACTTTAAGTGTAAATATCTCAGGTTTGGGGTGGTCAAACTTATTCAAATTGCACAGATGTTTCGATAATGTATTAAATAACGTATATGTCAAATTTCAACCATTTCTTAATTCAACTCCTCTGTGGAGGTACTACCTTGAGGCCTTAGGCCACTCTAGAGGCCGAAAAAATAGGGTTTTTTGGTTTTTTTTCTTCAGAAAAACTACAAAATGAATCGCGATTACAAAAAAGGATGTTTATCATACATATCAGTGACTGTATACGATAATTTTTTTGAAGCGATTAATTTCAAAATGGCGGCTGTGCAACGTTTATCTCAAAACTGCATTTTTTAAATTTACCGGAAACATAACGCAGACAATTTTCAACCGATGCACTCGAAATGTTGAATATATCTTGAAAAATACATTGTCCATGGAAGTACGTAGGATTTTTTTTATATTGCTTAGTTCATTTGTTATTAACAATTATCTAACGACTTTTTCGGCAAATTTTTGGAAAGTGAAAAATTTCGTCAAATAATTGTTAATAACAAATGAACTTTGCGATATAAAAAAAATCCTACGTACTTCCTTAGGCAATGTATTTTTCAAGATATATTCAACATTTCAAGTGAATCGGTTGAAAGTTGTCTGAGTTATGTTTCCGGCCAACTTAAAAAATACAGTTTTGAGATAAACGATGCACAGCCGCCATTTTGAAATTAATCGCTTCAAAGAAATTATTGTATACAGTCGCTAATATGTATGATAAACACCCTTTTTTGTAATCTCGATTTATTTTGTAGTTTTTCTGAAAAAAAAAAATCCCCAAAAAGCCTATTTTTTCGGCCTCTAGAGTGGCCTATCCCCTTAATTAAAAAAATGATTTCCGAAGTTTTTGGTTTGTACAGTGTGTCTCAAAATGACCTGACATTTTTATTTATTAATAAAACGTATTATTTATTCGAAAAGTACGAATATTTTCATTTTAATATTAGGTAAAAATATGGAGGTTATGTGTGGAACACAATATCCGATAAATGGTCGCCTCGTCCCTGTTTGCAAACGTTCACTCTTTTGACGAAATTTTCAATAAAATTGTGACATAATTTCATCAATGGTGCGTTGGGACGCACCGAAACTTAATTTTTCTTCATTTTCGCGCGATTTCGTTGTCGATTTCGGTCATGTAAATCACCGAAACGGTTTGCTTAATCCTCATAAGAGATCCACGACCTTCAGGCGGGATATACATTTAGACAGGAAAAATAAGATGACGTTCAAGTTTGTATCGTTGGAATGCAACGATTCTTTTTCTTCAATCTTTTATTTCTTTATTTTTATCATTATCGAAAGTCTATTTTTTTGCAAACTGAGATGGTAAGTCTCTAATAAGAATATGTGAAAACATTATATTTATTTTCACAGCCCAAATCAGTAAAAAGAAATTGAGCGGTAAAAAAGAATTAGTTTTCGTTGCATTCAAACGATGCAAACTTCAACGTCATAAAAATAAGCAATATTGAGGGATTTTTTAACCTCAGAAATAACTATTCCACAATTATCAAACTTTAGGTATACTTTAATAGCATATTTAAGTATACAAAACATTTTTTTTTTATTAATTCGTCATCAAAATAACGGAGCTGTGGCAGAGTGTTACAGCAAGGTCGCCACGGGAGTTGCGAATCGGCGTGCACTCTAGCTTCTCGTAGACTTTGATTTGCAAAAAAGTTCAAACATTCCTTCAGTTAGTACATGTATAGTTTCTATGTGACGGTAATTAAAACGAAGAAAATGCAAATTTGAGAAAATGGCACGCATTTACACAAAACGTCAACATTTCACGCAACATTTCGGTAAAATGTGGATTAAAAATATAGTTTTTTTTTCCAATTTTTCAAAAACTATCCTCGTCAAAAACTCTCATCAATCGAATCAATCACACACTCTTCAATCGAATATTAATACAAAAATTAAAAAAAAAAATAGCTGTTACTTCACGGTGTTTAGGAAGCCCATAATATAAAAAATACCAAAAATCCGTTTTTCGTATTCACAATTCGGGGAAATTCTTAAAAATAAAACAACGAGTGTCTTTCCTCGAGAAAAAAAATATTTTTGCATATTTCGCCCTGAAACGGACGTTCGACTTGCTCAATAAAATCTAAATTAATTTTTTTCTGGAAGGCTATAAAAAGACGCACATTTTCGTTTTTTACGAATGTAAATACGTCAAATCCTGCCAAAGATACGGACATTTGACTGGGAAAATATTAAAAAATGGTAATCAACGAGAAAAACGTCAGATATTTGAAAAAAAAAAGTCGACACTCGGTGAATATTTTTCAATAAAGTAACTCGATTTTTCAAAATTATTTGTGGATTTTTTTTTTACTGGCTGAAGTGACGTGTAATGTCTCATATATAGTTCTATCGTGTAAAGAAAAGAAAAAGGGATCGATTTTTCGACCGTTGTAAATGTATATCCCGCCTTCATGGATCGAAAAAACGATTGATTTTAATAAAAATGAAGAAACGGAGAAAAAAAAAAACAAGAAAATAACTTTCGTTGCAATTCAACGTTGCAAACTTCAACGTCAGGAGACGATGTTGAAGTTTGCATCGTTGAAAGGCTACAGAAACTCGTTCTCTCCGAACGCTCATTTTTTTTCGCCGATTAAAGCTATAAAAATCACCGGAACGTTTTTTACCGATCTGCATTAGAGATTTACGACCTCAATTTGCAAACAAAAGTCTTTGGATACTAATCAAAACAAGGCGATAAAAAATTATCAAAAAACGCTTGTTTTTCACAGATGTTCTTCAACACTGTCCTACGGGAATCATAGGCCCAAATCGAGTATGGCATTCCTGCAGTTTCTTATCCACAACCAGAGACGGAAGGATCCAGAATGCAATGATGTTGAAGTTGACATCATTGAAGCAAAGAAAATCAATTTCTTTTAATTGAACGAATTTTCGTTTTGAAGTGAAAATCACCCAAACGTTTTTACGTATTTTGATCGGGAAATCGCGACCTCAATGTGCAATTAAAAAAAAGGCTTTGGATGAGCACGAAAATAAAGAAATAAAAATTAACAATAAAGCCAATGCATTGCCACGATTCAAACTTCAACGTCGTGGAATCATGATTGTTACATGAGCATTATTATTGACTCAGAAATTCTCTGACCCTTCCCTAAACAGGTTTGGCAAATATTCCAGAGAGATTGGAGTCAGATGAAAAACATAATTTTTTTGAAGTCGAAATGTGTGAAAATGTTAAATATTAAAATTAAAATAAAAACTGAAGTTCGAAAAATAATTTCAACACTGTGAAGCAAAAAAAATGTATTCGAAGCAAATATCTGTTATTAAATTTTCTTTATCAAAAACGTAAATTAGAAAATCAAATTTGTTTAATTTTTTAAATTAGAAACATAATTTTTTTATGCCAGTGCGAATAAATTAAAAATATATATATAAACACTAATCTGCGATAATAATTGTGTGGTTGTGTATCGACAAATCGAATGCAAATAGAGCTTTAGAGTAAGTTAGTTTTTAATTTTTGGAATTTTCAATGTCTGGCACTGACAATTGTTTTGTATGTAACGGACATTAATATGAATATTGAAAATATACAGAAATATTTATTTTCATACTTTCCAGTTTTTTTTTCTTCTTAAGTTAAGGGGGGGGGGGCCTCCTCCAGATATTAATTTTTTTTGTTGCTTTGAAAATTCATTTAGTATCCGAAGAATATATTTCCAAAGTTCGAAGCCCAACAGAAAGTCTTAAAGGCCCCTAGGAAGTCACCGAAGTGATGCCCTCCAAAAGTACCGAGAGTAGGTAACCGAGCGCGCGCCCTTTGCGGCCTCTACCATTTAATTTATTAGCCGAACAAGTATGCTAGTTTACTTTTTGAATAAAAGGGGGCACTTCCGACGATTGTAAAGAAAACATTATTTATTTATAATTTATTATATATAATTTATTTATATTTTAATGAAAAAAAAAATTGTTTCGTTGATTTTAGTTGACTGCAAGGACCTGGGCGTTCCACGGCGCAAACTCTAGGAGCCAAGTTCGAGCACCTCTAGCGCCGCCATTTAATTTTTTTCACTCGTGAAATTTTTTTTTTGTATGCATTTGAACGTCAATATTATTGTGTAATTTGATTCATTGCAATAAATGCTCTCAACTTTTTGCAAAAAATTATTGAAAAACCTGTTGTCTTCGAGGCGGTTCCCCCCTTAAGGGGTTACCCACACTTGCGATTTTGAAAAAATCGCTTTTTTTATTGCATTTTTTCGAAGTATAAGTATCTGAGAATATGTCCTGAAAATTTCAAGTCGATCCGAACAAAATTGACTGAGATATGAGCGTTGAAAGAGACGAATCCACGTTGAAAGAGCGTTGAAAGAGAAACTTTAAGGGGGGATTGTCTTTTTTTTTTCGCAAAATTTACCGCTTTTTGGGAATTTTTTTGTGAAGAAAGTATACAACGGAAAACTTGTGAAACTTGGCATATAGTTTTATTGATCAGTTTACTACATACAAGAAATTTTTTTTAACAATTTCATCAAAAAATCCGCCTCCCACCCCCCTCGTCGCGCGATGGTCCTTTTTTGATGGTGTGCACGATTTCTCAAAAACTATTCAACCGATTGCCTTCAAATTTGGACAGAATGCTCAGCTGACATCCTTTTATCGTTTGATGAAGCAAAAAAGCAATACGTTTAATAGTTTTTTATTTATAACAAAAAATCGATCAATTTTTTTCGAAAAATCGATACTTCAAGTTCAAAACGTCACCAAATCGTCAATTTTTTTTTTCCCTTCATCGAACGATAGCTATATGTGTCTAAAGTAAAATGCTTTTTGGGTTTTTGTTGCAGGATGAACGTGAAGGCTGTAATCGTGCACACCATCAAAAAAGGACCATCGCGCGTCGAGGGGGGTGGGAGGCGGATTTTTTGATGAAATTGTTTAAAAAATTTTTTGTATGTAGTAAACAGATCAATGAAACTATATGCCAAGTTTCACAAGTTTTCCGTTGTATACTTTCTTCACAAAAAAATTCCCAAAAAGCGGTAAATTTTGCGAAAAAAAAGACAATCCCCCCTTAAACGCGTTTTTCTTGAAATGGCATTTCTGAAGTCGGTGACCAAGATTACTCGAACACTAATGAACCGATCTTCTTAAAATTTTGCAGGCTTATTTAATACATAAAAATGTAGTCTTTGATCGATCGATTTTTTCGTTAAAATCGAACCATTAACTTTGACTGTCCACCATTTTGTGAAAAATGAATATTTTTTAAAATCCTTCGATTAAAGACTAGTTTATACTTATATTTGACTAAAACCATCCGCATTTTTTTTCTTCAGATGATCCACTTCGCCGCAATGTTGGTCACCGCAAACCGTGAATATAAAAACATTATTTCATTGACGGCCATTTGCCACTAAACAATGTAATATTTTTCAATAAAAAAAATTACTGAAAGTTCTTCAAGATGTGTTCTTTAAGATGGTATATTGATCGATTAAAAGAGTTTTGTAGTTTTCTTTTAAAAAAATCATGAAAAAGGCCTTTTTTTGCGGTACAAGTGGGGGTAACGCCTTAAGAGGGAATGACACCTCATCGTGGTCGGTATGGTAGAACAATTATAGATTCCCAAAAATCTCTGAAACGGCTCTTCAGATCCCGTCGTAACTTTGTCGAATTTTTGGGAATCTATAATTGTTCTGCCATACCGACCGCGATGAGGTGTCATTCCCTCTTAAGGGCTTACATACACCTGGGTAGGTAAAAATATAGATTTTTTCAACAAAAAAAACGGTGCCTATTGGAAAGTACTATCCTTTGAGTATCTGCCCTGAAAAATTTCATCGGGAAATTCGCAGTAATGACGAAGTTACAGCGTTTTGCAAGTGACCGGGTGAGCAACGACCAACGGTTGGGGCGCAGACTCAAAACAAAATCGGTACCAGAAATATCTCCGCAACTACCGGACCGATCGGGATCAAGTTTTGCAAAGTTATGCTTCACACAATAATCCAGTACTCATCGATCCGTTTTGTCGATACCTGGCATAGTGTTTTTTTTCTTTCATCATAAGTAATAACTTTCCGTTTCAATCCAAGCGAGTGCAGTCCCCCCTAACCGTCTGCTTTGCGATGACGATTAACAAATCGCAAGGAAAAATGCTACGAGCGGCTCGAGTCGACCTACGAACCGCCTACTTTTCGCATAGTCAGCTCTGTGTCGTCTGCTCCGGAGAGCCCAACCGAGAAAATCTTATTTCAACCAACGAGGCAGAAAGAAAAACGCGTAACTTATTGTATAATGAAATATTGTAAGATCGATTACATTTTAATTTCAGATAACTCATTTCAGAAAATAACATCCAAAATTCGAAGGTTTCATTTTAGTACTTTTTTATTTAGCCAAGTCAAGATCAATCGATGTGAATTCCATTGAAATTTTCGTAAGTAAATACTCAATCTGTCCATACTTATAATGAAGATGTAAGGGACAAAAAGTCAGTATACGAGGCATTCTTCATCAACTGGGCCACTTTGTTTTTCAACCCTTCAATTTTTTTCTCAAAATCTGCTAGTTTGAAATATTAGTCAAACGGAACGTCTGTGACTTTTTTTTAGATTTTTTAGGCGTCCGTTCAGGATTTTTAATTTTTCGTTGCGAACACTGTACCCGAAAAAATATTCATCAAACAAAAAAAACATAAGAATAAATTTTTTTTTTATTTTTTCCGCTTTATCGAAAAAAATCAAAATCATAATTTTTCCGCATTGGAAAATTGAAATTTGGCTAAAAAATGAGAATAACATTTTTTTAAACATAATAACACACTTTCGATTTCGGTACAAATTTTACAGGATATCTGTCATTGGTTAAAGAGTCTGCGAAAAAAATTTCAGAATGGGACCTGCAATGGTTAGGATGAAAAAAAATTAAAACCCTGCGGAATCTCATAACCGCATATATGCGGTTATGAGATTTTGTATTTGTTTTCGGGGTTTGTATTTTTTTTCATCCTAACCATTGCAGGTACCATTCTGAATTTTTTTTCGCATACTCTTTACCCAATGACAGACATCCCGTAAAATTCGTACCGAAATCTAGCGTGTTATTAGGTTTAACAAAATGTTATTCCCATTTTTTTTTGCCAAATTTCAATTATCTCAATGCAGAAAAATTATGATTTTGATTTTTTTTCGATAAAGCGGAAAAAATAAGTTTTTATTCTTGTTTGATGAATATTTTTTCGCATACAGTATTCGTAATGAAAAATTGAAAATCCTTAACGGACGCCGAAAAAAATCTTTAAAAAATCACAGACGTTCCTTTTGACTAATATTTCAAACTGGCAGATTTTGAAAAAAATTGGAGAGGTTGAAAAAAAAGTGGCCCAGTTGATGAAGAATGATTCATATGAGGCATTCCACGTGACTTCAGCCAGTAAAAAAAAAATCCACAAATAATTTTGGAAAATCGAGTTACTTTATTGAAAAATATTCACCGAGTGTCGACATTTTTTAAAAATTTCTGACGTTTTTTTCTCGGTGAGTACCATTTTTTAATATTTTTCCATTCAAATGGCTGTATCTTTGGCAGGATTTGACGTATTTACATTCGTAAAAAAACGAAAATGTGCGTCTTTTTATAGCTTTCCAGAAAAAAATTAATTCAGATTTTATTGAGCAAGTCGAACGTCCGTTTCAGGGCAAAATATGCAAAAATAGTTTTTTTCTCACGGAAAGACACTCGTTATTTTATTTTAAAAATTTCCCCGAATTGTGAATACGAAAAACGGATTTTTGGTATTTTTTCTATTATGGGATTCCTAAACACCGTGAAGTAACAGCTATTTTTATTTTTTCAATTTTTTTGAATTAATATTCGATTGAAGAGTGTGGAGCACACGCTGTATGTTTACCAGGTTTTTGAAATACATATGACATATACGTCATATGTATTGGAGCCTTGGAGTGCTCGACACTCTTCAATCGAATATTAATAAAAAAAATTTTTTAATAAAAATAGCTGTTACTTCACGGTGTTTAGGAATCCCATAATATAAAAAATACCAAAAATCCGTTTTTCGTATTCACAATTCGGAGAAATTTAAAAAAATAAAATAACGAGTGTCTTTCCTTGCGAAAAAAAATATTTTTGCATATTTTGCCCTGAAACGGACGTTCGACTTGCTCAATAAAATCTGAATTAATTTTTTTCTGGAAGGCTATAAAAAGACGCACATTTTCGTTTTTTACGAATGTAAATACGTCAAATCCTGCCAAAGATACAGCCATTTGAATGGAAAAATGTTAAAAAATGGTCATCAACGAGAAAAAAAGTGAGAATTTTTAAAAAATTGCGACACTGTGAATATTTTTCAATAAAGTAACTCGATTGTTCAAAATTATTTGTGAATTTTTCTTTTACTGGCTGAAGTGACGTGGAATGCCTCAAATATGGAATATAAATTAAAAAAAAATAACCAAGGTGAATTATTAAAAACTGTAGACCAGGTAGTTGGAATAATCAACAGATACAGCGCCCCTCATTGCCTACCCGTTTGCCCCGAGCAAAGCTGTGGGCAAAAAGCTCGTGGAGAATAAATTATCAACTTATTAACTTATAATAGAGGATAAGTTTATAAGTTAATAACAAAGAAAGCAAAGTAAGCAAAAAAAACTCGTTGCATTCCAAAAGCTCGTGGAGGATAACTCATTAACTCATTAACTCATAATAAAGAATAATTTAATAAGTTAATAAAGAAAAAAGGAGTATAAACAAAAAAATCGTTGCATTCCAGCTACGCAAACTTCAACGACGTTGCTAACCCAAACAACATTGAAAATCCATGGGAAAAATTGCTCGATAATCGACAAATGCGTCCAAAATCCGCCGAGGGCAAAAGAAAAGCCCTAGTTCGCTCGGAAACTCCCCAAACTCGACGCAAAGTTCCGCCCCGTTTCCACACCCGTTCCGGTACTCGTCCGACCCCAAAAATGGGCGAGAAACGAGTAGCGGCGGTCGAGCAGCCGAGCTACTCGACACGAAGAACCGAATCGAAACGCACCCGAGCATCGTAGGCCGGCGCGGCGTTTCGACGCCGCGGGACGCAAAGTACGTCCCGTTGGGAAGTCGCCCGGCCAACAAGCGTCCGAGCGTCTAATCGATTCCCGGCTCAGCGCCGTCCGACACAGAAGGCGAATCGCGCCCGGTGCGTCCGGCGCGGCGTAACTTCATCGGAATCCAAAGTGTCGAGGAATCGGCGTGGCCTGCGAAGAAGAATCGTGCGTAGTACTCGCTGACAAAAGCGACGGAAACGACGCGTCGGCCGTCGAAGGGCAAACGCGCGTTGAAAATATCAACGACGATTGCGTCACTTTATTAAAATTTTCGGCGTACATCTTTGGCGCTGGGCGAATCGGAGATCGGGCGAGTGCGAAGAAAAGAGGCGAACGGTAATGATAGACAGGGGGGGGGGGGGGGGGGGAGACGAAATTGACAAGAGTCAAGGGGCAATTGAAGACACTTCGGAGAGAGACAGAACGAAAAAAAAGGTCGCGACGTACCTCATTAACGACGCAGCATCGATTACCTCGAGTCTCGTTCGCGACGTGAAATAAAATCAAAGAACTTCCAGTCTCACTCGCCGCGATGACTTTTCGAGGCACGATAACGATTTCCAACGAAATTAACCTCGTCGCGTGCCGCGAGAGCGCGGCGATTTTTTGAGGTTATGCACTGGTGGAAGGGGGAACGGGGGTGTCGACGAAGGTGGGCCGCGATCTGTCGAAACGCGGTTAAGTTTGGACTTTTGGGTGATTATGACGCTGAATGGACACACACGTGGTATTTGCGCGCGCGTACACCTCGACACTGTCGACGTTTTTTTTGCGTCTTTGTTTCGTTCACTTTTGGCCTGTTTAACCTCGCGCGCGCGCTTTATCGCGTGTGGATGCGCGGACTGTGTGTACTTCTCTTATCGTGGATTTGGTTGGCGTTTAACGGGTGCGAACGACCACCACGCGCGTCCCGAGCGAGAGTGCACTGCCCGGTTGAATTTGAGGAGTCGCGAGGCCGACGGTAAAGTCGCGACAGAGCAGGGGTAGGGGAAGTGGTAACCGGCTGAGGAGCGACGACGCACGGAGGACGGATGGCAACTTTATTTTTAAACGCCCGGTCGAGCCTCCGCGCGATGGCCAATCGCAGGTGTTTGTTGACCTGTGTACATGAGAGGGACGGGCCCGCCGTTCGGAGTGCGCGAGCCCTGTCTACTGGGGAGTGAGTCACGGTTACGCCGCCGCGGCGCTGCCGGCGACTCGGACTCGCGCGACAAGCGCTGCAGCGCGGCTGATGGATTTGTGCAGGCCACGGTCTTACGTGCGGGTCTGGAAACTCCGGCGCTTTTGCATGGTGGAAAGTGTCAGCGTAGTGGGGCAAAAACATAGTTCGTCATTTATCCACTGGAAGCGCTGGCGAGTGGAAGTAGTCTTGCAGATATATATATATATACAGCAATGGAAAAATAACCTCCTGGCAGCCAGTACACGTGTTCACGTTTCTAGAAATCTAAACTACATGAAACGCTCTGGTAGAACAGCATAGTGCGGACCCGGCTTTATCCTTTGCTATATTTTATTATTTTCGATTGAGGATACGCCAGTTCGCCTATCAACAAAACCAAAAACGGCAAAAAAATGTGACAAAACAAACTCGCCTAAGTGATAAATCAATAAAAACGGTGCCTTTTAAGGAGGTACGGTGATTGGAGCGAGTTCAAGATAAAAGCCCGATTTTTTTAATAGCATTGTCGAGACCTTCGTCCATGCGTATGCGGAGTTTCCACGAGATTTACCGTACACTTTCCGAGTTATTAATTGTTAAAGTTGGTGAATTAGTCACACGTAGACGACAAAATGTGCCAGTCCTCTCATACATCGATTTTTTGGGGCTACTTGGAGCCAAGAAACACGTAAAAAAAAACTGATGGTTGCGTTCGTTGAATCTTTGTGATCGATAAGGCACCTTGAATTGGAAAGCTCATCGCAGAAATAAGCAATAAATTTAGAAATAAAGTCGCAAAAACCGAAGTTTTCGGAGAGCGAGACTTCTCGTGACGTAACAGCAGCCATCTTGCTCGACGTGTGGCAACGCCGGATACCCGCGCAAATTTGATTCGTCTATCGGATATTTTCAACGCGAATTAAAAATATGATTGTGCGAAGCCGTACATTTTTTAATGGATTATAAAGGGCCTTTCGTCGATATTTACTTGAAGTTCTTTTACGTACAGCAAAGGCATCTCAATTTTTCTGGCGACATGTACCTATACAACGCATCTATATATAAATTCAGCAGGGGAGAACCGTCATGTAAAATAAACGTTTCTTTTTATACCTGCAAATATTGTGAAAATTGGGAAAGGGAAAAATAACATAACAATCGATGAAATATGTTTTGACTTTGGACAGATTGGACATTGGACATTGAGGTTAACTTCAACGCGACGTTTTTTATTTGCAATCGCAATGTTATCTTTTAATTTTCGAATTCTTGTCCGTCAGAATCTACATTTGTCTCTAAACTGGACTTCAGGTACAATCCCGTTACTCTTTTGATAAACTTCCACAGTATTTTCATTCTCCATGTTAACCGGCTACAAAAAATAATAAGCCGGGCGCGTGGAACCGATGACAGCCACCGAAAATGCGACGATGCTAAACGTCAACGATATGGCGTACTACTGAAGTCGAGTAGTAGATTATTAAGGTTGTTTCCATATTATAAAAATAATAGGAAACTCTAAATTCAATACTTAAAAAATATTTCTCGAAAAATAGGCCATATACATATATCTAAAACGTGGTGGTATTGCGGCGTGAAATAGACTCTAATTTTACTAGCATGGTCATCACCGTACCTCCATCAAACATACACGATGCGTTCATTTATTTTTTATATTCCTCTTCCATTATATTTATTTTTAGGTTCTTATTGAGGGGAGATATACACCTAGGAGCCGGAAAAAGGTCATTTTTGTGAATTTTTTCAAGGAAAACTATTTGAAATTTCGGATTGGGGTTTTAATTATCTAAAAGTATATACATGCAAAAATACGTTTAATTTTCTTTATTTAAAAATATCAAAAATATAGAGGGATATTGTATGATCCTTGGAGCGTCGTAAAAAAATCTGCGTATACGGTACCCACTGGCGTTTCTTCAGAAACCATCTGAAAAAAAAACCAAAAAGATTATTACATTAGATACTATAATCTAGTACTTGTCATAGCCGATTTTGAAAATATCGATTTATGACAAAATGGCGGACGTTTGAACATAAATTGTGATTTTTGGGCAAAAAATTAGTTATTATTTTGCCTATAAAACGAAAACTAAGTAACGGAAAAAAAATCCTATGACAAGTACTAGATAATGGTGTATAGAATAACCACGAAAAACCTCAAGGCAATCGGTTCATTGGTTTTCGAGAAATTTTGGGTACCGATTTGAAAAAACGTGGTTTTGAGGAAAACGCGTTTGAAAATTTGGGAATGAATAAATCATGGAATTTGTCAACTTACATGTAATCATCGATACCAGGCCCATAGTGTAGGTCTTCCACGGTCGACGGAATGTTCATAGCTTCTAAATCTTCGACCTCGACCATCTAGTTGTATATATCTCCTTAACATTGTTAAAAAAGCAAAAATAAAAATGAAAGTTGTAGAAACAAATAAAGAATCGAATCTACTAAGAATAAACATTATGGGGCCAGTCCATTTTGGAGCCACGAAAAAAGGCTATTTTCGCGATTTTTTTTTAAGGATCTTATAAAAAATATGTTTTGAAAAAAATAAAATGAAATAAATAATGTTCTGAAAAAAAAAAATTAATTCATTTTTATTCATTTTTAAGTACAAAAACTATAGTTTAACGTAACGCCTCAAAAATAGTTCGGCTAGGTAGCTCCATCACAACTCGGCAACGGCTTGTCTGAAACACAAAAATCAAAGTCCATTAGATTCAGTATGACACCAGCTACAAAATGACCCTCGGATATAAAGTTTTATCAAACAATAAAAAAATGGCAGATGAAAAACGAAAAAGTTTTTAAAAACGCGTTTTTTCGCAGTTTTTCGCAAAAAAAGAGTAAACATCAAAATTTAAAACCATCGAGGGTCATCTTGTTGCGAATCATTTTTACAATATGCGGTTCAAATTTCAAGAGCATCGGTTCATTAGTTGTAGAGATACGATGGAGCTAGATTTTGAAAACGTTGTTTCGAGAAAAACGCGTTTGAAGTTTTTACGTGAAAAACTCTTACCTAGACTCAATCGGCAATTCCTGCACCGTACAAAATCCCTTCTTATTGCTCATCATCGTTGATTTCTTTAAGTCCTGCTTGCTTTAGATTTTTTGAAATTTTCTTGTGAAATTTTTTTAGGAAAAAATTTAGGGCGTACAAATTTGTTCATACCCTATCTGATCAAATCGCCAAAGACCAAAGAAAAATATTACAGAAGTTCGAACATACGAGAAATACAGTCTGCTGAAATAATAATTCTCATTCTGCCCGGGTGTACAGCAGTGAAAAATACTCAATCATTTTACATTTACATCGCTCTTACAAATAATATTGGGTCTGTTCATTTGTTTGGGTTTGGCAACACTTTTCTACACTTCTTACGCCTTCTGAGGACTTTCTATTACTGTATGTATTGCAATTGTAGAAAGTGTAGCTAAACCAAACAAACTCTATGTTAATTTCGAAAAATCTGCGCCTTTGCACAGCTGTTCGGACCTGCGTTTGATTGGCTAACTTCTACCTAGCAGCGCTTCGGGTGACAATACCGAGAACTAACCGTTTGCCTCATTATTCGAATCACTCCCTACCCTAGGAGTTTCCAGACCTGCATGTAAGACCGTGGTGCAAGTTCGGCGGTGATACATTTAGAAGAGGAAAAAATTACTAATTTTCATGACTTTTTTTTCAAAGGAAAGATTTCTTCACCATTTTTGAGACTTAGGGTTTGTTTTGTCACTACTTTTGGCTGTTACATGGTATTTGTTTTGTTATTCATCTTTAAAAATGGCGGTGATGTGGCATGGTCTAAACGGGTTGCGGCGAACGTTGTCAGACGGCGTGACACGTCGCGTCGGCGGGATTGATCGGAAAAATACCAACGAAGATTTTACTTTAACACTATTAACACTCAAACGCAGAATATGAACCTAGAAAAAGTGAAAAATGTTTTCACTTTTTTTAATTGAAAAGATTAAATTTTCCGACAAAATGGTTACATTTTGCAATCAAAAGTACTTGTTTTTTTAATTTTTAATATCATTGAGGTTCATGTTTGAGACAATAAGGTTGGAAAGATTGACACCAAATTTCATCAGAATCGGTCGATTAGTTTTGAAGCTATACGTCACGCGAGTTTTAAAAATGCAGTTTAGACGTCCGCGCCATGCCTTCGCCATTTGTAATGATTAATCAATTTTTAAAATATCATGTACCAACCAATAGTAGTAATAAAGCATACACCAAGATTTAAAAATTACGGAGAAATCTTTCCTTAAAAAAAATCACCAAAAATAGCAATTTTTTTCCTCCTCTAAAGGTTTTTCCCCCGTTAAACTTCAAGTGAAACTTTCTTTCGACTCCCCACTGCATACTGTGACGGATATATGTACTACCTCAAGGGTACAAGGTCAACATAACCTCCCAAATTTTTCCACGGCGCTTTCTCCCACATGGTTAATTTTTTTTCTTCAGAAAACGCAACGTCAAGCTCCGTAGAGTTCACCCATGCGGAGTTTGACGATTTTTCTTCGCCCTAAATCAGGAGCATCTCCTATCCCTTACCGTATATAAAAATGCTACGCTCTTCGACCGCTTTATTTAGTTCTACCTCTCCTCGTGGCGCTAGTAGGTTACTGACAATATTCTTATTGGGCAGGCGCGAGGCCCGCACTGCGTACATAACGTACATAACAACCACAACGACGAATGCGACTATTTCGACTCGTAATTTTAACGTTTGCAGTTTAATTCTTAAGTGCAGAGTTGAATAAATTACTGAACTTACTTATATTCGTGTACTAATACCGTGTATAGTACACGGTATATAATATTGTGCGCGGTTGTACCTGAGGGTACCCGCGTAATCCTAAAAAGGTGCATTTTTTTACCGTGCCAGCCGATCCTAGCATTCGAAGACTATGGGAAGAGGTTATAAATAACAATAGTGTAAACACTGGAAGAGTGGTGTGTAAAAAACATTTTAAGCAGGACGAAGGCAGGAGCTTTTTTTTAGATTTAGTAATCACCTTTGGAGAAAGTTATAATTTGGTACCAAATAGTGCCGTTCCATATTTATCTTCATGATTGATAGCTGGCACGATCAGTAGATAATAGAATTATAGCAATGGAAATTAAATGAATAATAGATAAATTAATAAGACAACAATGGTGGATAATAAATTGTGCATGCATATAGAAATACACGATATGAAACCATCAGTGTGCATTGATGGTGTTATGTGGGCATTGCACAATTATATGTGTGCGTGTCCATATATACATAGTCCTTGCGCGCGCATGGAGATTGTTCGAGAACAACTAGCGCTGCGAGTGGCAGAGTAGGACACTACAAGCAGCGGACGATTTGTGCAGCAAAAATTCCAAAAAATGCCAGCCCCCTGCCCTAAATATAATTGATCTCTGGGAACTTTCTGTCCGAAAATTTCAGCCATCTCGCACTCCTATGTCACGTGGTACGGTCTACTTCACCTCAAAGTAAATACGAGCCATTTATATTGCGGGAAAAAACAATGTAACAGTCACATAAAACGATTCTCGATTGTCAACAATTAAAAAAAACTAAATGCAAAAAAAACGCCCGAAAATTAGATGCAAAAACGCGACCTGATATTTGAAAATTACGATCGAAGCGAAAAAACTATGTATATTACGAAGAGAATATGGTAATATCGTGACACACGACGACTCGTCGACGCGTTCGATGACGCGTCGTATCAATTGCGCAACTAGACGGAAATTGGGGAGTCGGAGAGACGGCCAATGTCGGCCGGAGGTCGAGTGGCCGAGCGCGAGGAGGAAAAAGATACGTGAGATCGTTAAAGCCACAAAAAAACAATCGTCGATCATACCGGTCTCTAGAATTTTTCTATCACATGTACGCATTGAGGGTGCGTCACGAGTGAGTTTCCGGGTAGGAGAATCAATTAGACCAGAATGTCGATAACGATTTCAACGTGCGTATTGTTTCGTAGCGACTTCGCGCACGACGCAGTCGGTAAAAAGGAAATCTGCAGCACGAGTTACCGACGGTCGGTAATACAGAAAAGTTACTAATGTGCGCGCAAAACCGGGTTTTCGTTTCTAGTGAGTTCGAACAAATTGTTACTCTTTTTTGGGATCTAGAAAATTGCGATCACGAGATTTAACGATGCGAAGGCCGCGGAATAGCGTCGGTACTGTAGGGATCGGTAAAAGTTGCAGTGCATTGCACGCTGCAGTGAATACTCGACTTACCCCAACAAGTAACTATTTGGCAGCTGTTTTTCGGTACTTTCGGTCTTGATGTAACGAGCGGTACTTCGAAATCTTGCGGAAAATGGTCGTAAACGGAAATTGCGATGGAAACACATTTACTGATGACAGTTCTACCGTTTCTGCAGATGGCGCTGATTGAGTATTTAGACAACCAACGTTGACCATTTGCGCAGCGAATAACTTGCGTTCACCTTCCATTTTGCGGACTGCTGCCATTTCGCCGATTTTTCGAGAATTGCGAGTATCGATCTATGGAGGTTGAGTACCCACTGATTGTGTACTTCAAAGCGTCCGCAACATTGTAATAAATGAGTGTTCCAGTCAAGCGGCGCTGATGTAGATGGCGTACGATATGTTGTATATATGCGTACGTTTTTTTGACAGGAACATAACCTCAATTTGTTCATGATATTAATCGAAAGTATGCAATATAAATACGGGTATAATGTAAAGTATACAGAGTGCATAAATATTAAACGTTAGTAATATATTCCTCGAGAAACTTCAAACCATGTATACATAATTGATATTTTGAATACTTCTCAGCCTTCAATTATCGGCACATTTAATATACAGAATAATTTATAATATAAAAAAGTACCAATCTCAATGCTAATTGTTTACAACTGTGGATGATTTATTGCGTTTTTGAATTACTTCCGATTTTTGTGCTCTTATTTCCGGTATTACAGCAATTACGTTACGAAAAAGGTTTTTTAAATGATTAATTAAAAAAAAATGGTATTAAATTGAAAAAAAAAATCACTAAAATTAGTCCTTTTATGTCTCTTTTTCAATTTTTACTTTTTTAGAGTCGTAGTCTATCGCTTACACTTTGTGCTTTGTCTATAACTATATTGGTCGATTCCTCGATATCGAAGCGACCCTGGTGGTGAAAGTTTGCACCAACATTTTTCACATTTCCCCCGACATTCTTTCCACCGCTTGCTTGGAGTTCGGACTCTAACCTCCATAGAACTGCTCAATTATCACATATCCATTTTTGTTCATCTCTCCGCGTGCCAATGATAGCTATGCAACTTATAAGTGAATTTTCATATTTGCTCACTTTTACCGTCAGGACACGAGTCTGCTTATTGGCTAAAATTTCAAGTGATCAAGGTTCTCGATCGGTAAAACAGGTCTGGTAGGTAAACCATGGGCTTAACCTCGATTTACAAGCGGACGAGTCTCACTCGACTATTACGTACACAGATTAAACTCCGTCAGTAACGATAGCCCCTAACCCTAATTCAATATAAATGCACAGCTCTCCGAATGGAAGTTCGAGAGCTTAATTTGCGAAGGGATTGTCTCTAACTCGATTAAAAGCTCGCGAAGCTAAGGGTCCTCGTAGTTCATCACGATGCACACAGGGATCGACACTTGCCCCTTCCAGGTCAGGCTGATACTACAGCTTGTTTCGAATTCAATTACGCCAAACCGGAAATCCTATACTTATTGCAGACTGTACCATAATGCGAGCGAACGCAGGAAATTATCGGATGTGCTCACGTCGCGCCTGGAAGGGTTTTCGTCTTCTCATGAACGAGAACTTCACTATTATCGACAATGAATTTTCCCGTTATCGATAAACGTTTAAGGGGGGAGATACCTTTAGGCGAGCAAAAAATTATTTTTTTTCAAAAGGAAATATTTCATTACCATTTTTGAGACTACGGGTATGTTTCATTACTACTTTTGGCTGTTACATGGGATTTTTTAAATTTATTGATCTTCAAAAATGGCGAAGGTATGGCACGATCTTTTAAACTACATTTTCAAAACTGGCGTGACGTGTAGCTAAAAAAGTAATCAACCCATTTTGATGAAATTTGGCATGAATCTTTCTTACGTTATTGTCTAAAACATGAACCTAAATGTTTTCGAAAATTACAAAAAAGTATTTTTTTATTGCAAAATGTAGCCATTTTATTTCGGAAAATTCAATCTTTTGGTTTCAAAGCGTACCATTTCATCGATTTTCAACATTTCTCACTTTTTCTTGGTTCACATTCTGCGTATGAGGGTCAATGAAAGAAAAATATTCGTTGGTTTTTTTTCCGATTCATCCTGCCGACGCTACGTGTCACGCCGTCTAACAACATCCGCCGCAACCCGTTTAGAGGACCGTGCCATAACTCCGCTATTTTTAAAGATTAATTAATAAAAAAAATAGCATGTGGCAGCCAAAAGTAGTAATGAAACATACCCTAAGTCTCAAAAATGGCGAAGAAAGCTTGACTTAAAAAAAAAATCATGAAAATCAGCGAATTTTTTCCTCGCTTAGGTATCTCCCCCTTAAGGCTGATATTGTTGCTGCTCCACATTCGGGTACATTTCCAGCCAAAGATGCCCTCCGACAAGAATATTATTAGTTCGCGATATGACGAAAATCTGCTTAATATAATGATAATGATAATACCAATAAAAAGCCACAGATGAAAATAAAATAACTAACAACAATAATACTACCATAATAATAAATCATAAATAATAATAATTACAATATCATAATAATTAAAAAATCAAATGTAATAATATCCACAATAATAACACCTAAACATAATTTGCAACATCGAAGAATTTTTAAAAAATCAACAGACCGACAGAGAATGAAATCTTTCATCCTACGAATTCTCTTATCCTTTGATTATTCTTTTTACCGTGAAAACTTTTTGAAAAAAGTGCTCATAAAAATTAGTGAAATTTATTCAACAAGTAGAGAGCGAACGTTTTTTTAATTATCCTCTAAACAATTTCTTTCTTTTGTCACGATTATAATATTCTTTTTATATCATTATCATCATTATTCATATTGTTATCTCCATTGTTTTTGTTGTTTTTATAATTGTATGATTATTCATTGAACAATTATTATTGTTATCATAATTATTTGAATATTCATTGACGATTTTTTTTCAAACCGGCGTTTATAATTTTACGATATTCTTATTATTATTATTGAATTACTCACCTTATTTTTTCAATTCGTCGTTGATAAGCTTTTTTTTCATGTTATCATTATCATGCATATTAGTATTTGCACTATAATAACTACCATCATTCGCAACCTTCGAACTATATGTGTATTTCGTTTCGGGCTATCGAACCGTCGAATTCAATGACGTAAAACAGATATAAACGATCTGTACGCGCTCGCACGTGGGCAAAGTGCCATCGTCTATTAATACAGGCAGTTTTCAATAACACTGAGGCACTCCGAGTAAAATACGACCTTGATATCTTTATTTATTTTTTTTCATATTTTTTCTTCTTCTTTTTGTGAATAAATATGTTACATCGTAAGGTAAGGTGTGTAACAGTCACAAATGATAGAACTTGTTCTCATCTCGAACGATCGGAAGTGTCAAATTTTTAGTATATATATATATATATATATTTTTTTATATTATATTTGTATATATAATTATTTTTCTTTCAATTTTCTAGAGACAGCACAAACACAAAGTTTTATACAGTATCATTACAGCGACAATTTTTATGGTGAAATTTCCTTTCAGAAATGAGACAGCTTCGGCAGTTCATGAAAAAAAAGAATGTCTTTTCCTAGGTTAGTGTAATGTACAAATTAGATTTATAATATTTATAATATATATATAGTTTGGAATTTGTAAAGGAAAAATAGCAACAAAAAAAATTGTTTGACAAACGGTCATGCGTGAACATCGCGTTGATGGAATCTCGAAAATGTAACGATCGCACGTGCCGAGTTTTTAGATTCAATTTTTCTTTTACACATTTTTTCAGTTTAAACTTTTCTTTCCTCTTTTTTTAATTAAATTATTCTTCTTTCGAGTTTTTCAGATTCAATTATCCCTTTTTCCACTTTTTTAGATTCAATCGTCGTTTTTTCAAGTTCTTTAGATTCAATTATTCTTCCTTTGAGTTTTTTTTTTCGATTCAATTAGAATATAAATGTTTTCCCACTTTTTCAGATTCAATTCTTCTCTTTTCAAGTTCATCTGATTTCATTATTATTTCCTCCACTTTATCATATTCAATTATTCTTTTTTCAAGTTTTTCAAGTTCCATTATTATTGTTTTCCACTTATTCAGATTCAATTATCCTTACTTCGAGTTCTCCACATTCAGTTTTTTCTTCACTTTTTCAGATCCAATTATTCTTTTTTCGGTTTTGCCAAATTCAATTGTTTTTTTCTTGTACTTCTCCGCTCTTCATTTTTCTTAAGTACTCGTCAATATGCACAAGAATAACGTAATCCCCGGGTGGTCGCAATCGGTATATACCGGGTGGCCCGATTCAGAGTGTTGCAAGCTGACGTCTCAAAAAGTGCGTTTTGCCATGAAAAATGTTTGAAATATACGTTGTTTGGTTTTGAGAGGGAAAAAGATAGGATTATTGCCTTCTTGGGTGTAACTTCGTAGGTCACGTGACAGCGACCGTTCAAATGTTTAATGATGAAAGATACTTGAAAATCCTGTTTCTTTTAAAGCTCTCGAGGCAAGTTACCAGAATATAAAATATAGAAATATATATTCTCATTTGAAATATTGACGTTGACGTTTACTGTGTATTTTATTTTATTTATGATATAATTATAGAATAATATAAAATTGTGCGTTTTTTTAAAGCTCTCGAGGCAAGTTACGAGAATATAAAATACAGCAATGTATGTTTATATTTTTTTAATGTCGTCGACGTTTATTATATATTTTATCTTGTTTATAATATAATTAAAAAATAATTATTATTATGATTATATTTTGACGTTAATTTTGACGCTAGACCCACAAAGTCAAACTCAAAGTGCCATCTTTTTACCTCCCTTAAGGCGGAATATACACTTACAACGATCACAAAATCGATTTCTGTTTTTTTTTCTTCTTTGAACGATAGAACTTTGTATGTAAAATATTTTCCGACAGTTTTGAAGCGAAATTCGAAAAACCTCAAACGTTACAGCCGTTTCGATAATGCAGTTTCTCAAAACTGCATTATCGAAATTGGCGTGCAGGATAACTCAAAAACTATTAAGCCGATTGAGTTGAACCTTGGTAGAAATATTGATAATATTGGTACCTTCTACTTGACGAGAATCGGTTTTGAAAAATTGGAAAAAATACTACTTTTTTAATCCACATTTTACAAAAATGTTGCGTGAAATGTTGACTTTTTTTGCAAACGCGTGCCATTTTCTGAAATTTGCATTTTCTTCATTTTAATTACCGTCACATAGAAACTATACATGTTCTAACTGAAAAAATGTTTGAACTTTTTTGCAAATGTTCATTTTCATCAGTCAGTCATTTTGATGATGAATTAATTTAAACAAATTATTTTGTATACTTAAATATACTATTAAAGTATACCTAAAGTTTGATAATGGTAGAATAATTATTTCTTAATTTAAAAAATTCCTCAATATTGCTTATTTTTTTCCGTCTAAATGTATATCCCGCCTTAAAGCCAACTAATTGTCTCTCAAAATATTTTCTATAGCAATGCGTACTTTTTGACAGGCTTGTGACACTTCACTCGGACATGTACACGCGAATCCTCAAGCGCGCGTGTTTCACAAAATCGCCGTTCAACAGCGGACGCAAGTCGCCTCTATAATTTTATTTTAATAAATACATTTTTTTTGTTTCTTTATTTTTTGTGGATTTTTTTGTGGAGTGCAAAACCGTGGAAAAAGCAATGTCGAAGGTTTCGACGCACGCAGACGAGATTTCTCGATAATAATTCGGCGATGTATTTTTTTTTCACAGACTAATCGTCTCTTTCTGTCGACGCTTATAACGATTATTGTTGTGGAAAAACCGAAGAGTAAAAAGAGAAGGTCGGAGTTCAAACGCAGAGATGAAAGGTTTTTGGATTTTATTTCGAATAATTCCTTTTTTTTTCTTTACCGTTCGATACTATTATTATTTGATAGCCTTTTTGATATTATCGTTACAATTATCATTATCGTTATAATTAATTATGGAAAACCTAGCCCGGAGGGAATACTGACGTTCCAAAGCAAAGTAAAAACAAACACACGATTTTCGTTAACATTCCGCGAGCCATTATTCTGTAACTTTGTCCATTATTTTATCCCCACTATTGTTATTTTTCAAAATAACAAAAAACCAACAAAGATCGTCCAAAAAAAGTGTGGATGTACCAAATTGGCGAGTCTAAAAAATTCTGACAGAAGCGTGGAATAAAAATACTCATGGTCGTTGCTGCTCGAGCGTATTTTTTTTCACAAATATTTTACATTCGCGGACGTCATACAATTTTGCGCGCAGCCGAACACGATGCATTCTTCCAATATTTGAGGATGTGGGAAAAAGGTGACGGACCAGTCGCGCGAAAAAAAAAATCTCCGGATATGATGGAAAAAATTCCAATTATAAAATAAACACATCGCTAATTGGTACATACTTATGTATACATGTGTGTGTGTGTGTGTGTGTGTGTGTGGAGGGGAACTAGGGGCAAGAAAAATATGCGGGATGAGATGAATCATAAGCCTGGACTGTGTAGCTACTGAACTTATTGGAGTTTGTAGGGGAGGCGGGAAGATGAATAAGTGTGAAAGTATCATCTGTGGCGGAAGCAGACGTTTCGTGTGAGAAAACAATATCGATTTTTTGACAAAACGCTCTTCTTTTTGGTAAAGTTTACCATCGTTTCAGTACATTTGAGTTGCTGATATTGATGAGAGTCAGGTAAGTAAACACAATAAAAGTACTCATCTATACATACAAAAGAACATGTCCTGACTGATTTATCAATGCCGAGCCAACACCGCTGAAGCTAATTACATGAAGTTTGGACAGTAAGCACCCACTAAAAAGGGATTTTTCGAAATTCAACCCTTAAGGGGAGAAAAGGGGTGGCAAGGTTTGTATGGAAATATTCGAAAATCTGGTTGGATTTACTTGAAATTTGGTATTCGTGCTTTTTGACACAATTAATGAAACACGTATTTCACCGTTTTTAGATTTTCAACCCCTAAAGGGAGAAAGAGGGTGGCAAAGTTTGTATGCAAAATAAAAAAATCTGGTCAGATTTACTTGAAACTTAGTAATTAAGCTTTTCAACACAATTGATGAAACACGTATTTTAGCGTTTTTCGAAATTTAACCCCTAAACGAAAGGGGGTGGCAAAGTCTGTACGGAAAATTGATAAAATCGGGTCAAATTTACTTGAAACTTTGTATTACTACTCGTAGACACAATTAATGAAATTGCAGCCTTTTTGGGAATTCAATCCTCAAGGGGAAAAGGGGGTAGCAAAGTTTGTACGGTGAAAGAAATATCTGTTCGAATTTACTTAAACTTAGGATTGATGCTCTCCGATACAATTCTACGTGTTCCGTGATGAAACATTTCAGGAGCACATTTCATTAAAGAGCATTCAACACAAGTATACGCGAGCGAAGCCGCGAGCAAAAACCTAGTTACTAATATAATAAAAACGGTTTGTCAGAATTTTTCAAGCTTACCGCGTGATTGTTTAACCGTCTAATGGGGCAAGATGAATACAAGCTGTCGCGGAGCCGCAGCATTTAACAATGTACCACTATCTACGTTGGAGAGACGTGTTAACGCTATAAGAAAGCGTTAAATGAAACTAGTAGGGCCTTTGGTTCCTGTTCGACCGGTCTTTCTACCAGAGGAAGAAGAAGAACCAACAAATGATTTGGAAGACATGGAAGCAAGATTATTCGGACTAACAACGAAAGATTGCGAGGTCGATCTCTCCGATTTCGATTAAATTTGACATGCTTGTAGAGTGGGTAAAAAGAGGCGACACGTATTTTTTCATATATGCGGAACCCGATTTTTAAGGGGCGAAATGCACCCTCCAAAATAGGGGTGTTTTTCGTCGATAACGTTATCGTTCTCATTTTCAATATATACTACACGAAAAAATAAACATTATTGCAATTTGATTTTTTTTCATATCTCGTACCGTTAAAACGTTATCGATGAAAAACGAAAAACACCCCAATTTTCGAGGGTGCGTTCCAACCCTTAAAAATCGGGTTCCGCAGACATGAAAGAATATGTGTCGCCTATTTTTACCCATTCTACAGGCATGCCGAATTTAATAGAAATCGGAGAGATCGACCTCGCAGCCTTTCCGTGTAAGTTCTGTAGTACTTCCTTGTATTTCTTGTAAGTACTACAGAACTTACAAGGAAAGGTTGTGAGGTCGATCTCTCCGATGTTGACGAAAATTCGCATGTTTATAGAATGGGTAAAAATAGGCGACACGAATTTTTTTTATATATGCGGAACCCGATTTTTAAGGGGTGAAACGCACCCTCCAAAATAGGGGTGTTTTTCGTCGATAACGTTATCGTTCTCATTTTCAATATATACTACACGAAAAAATAAACCTTATTGCAATTTGAATTTTTGTCATATCTCGTACCGTTGAAACGTTATCGATGAAAAACGAAAAACACCCCAATTTTCGAGGGTGCGTTCCAACCCTTAAAAATCGGGTTTCGCAGATATAAAAGAATACGTGTCGCCTATTTTTACCCATTCTACAAGCATGTCGAATTTAATAGAAATCGGAGAGATCGACCTCGCAGCCTTTCCGTGTAAGTTCTGTAGTACTTCCTTGCATTCCTTGAAAGTACTACAGAACTTACAAGGAATGGTTGCGAGGTCGATCTCTCCGATGTTGACGAAAATTCGCATGATTGTAGAATGGGTGAAAATAGGCGACACGTATTTTATATCTCCGGAACCCGATTTTTAAGGAGTGAAACGCATCCTCGAAAATAGAGGTGTTTTTCGTTTGGAATTTGTTGTTATCTGCATCGTTCTCATCTCCTTTGTGACAGCAAATACTACACGTAAGAATATGCGTTGTTGCAATTGGAAATTTTTTCATGTCTCGTACCGTTAAAACGTTATCGACGAAAAACAAAAAACACCCCTATTTCGAAGGGTACGTTTCAACCCTTAAAAATCGGGTTCCGCAGATATAAAAAAATAGGTGTCGCCTATTTTTACCCATTCTACAAACATGCCAAATTTCGTTGAAATCGGTGAGTTCGACGTCGCGACCTTTCCTAGTTAGACGATTGGCTTATCAAATTGCTGGAATGGAGAATGAAACCATTTTATATGCCCAGCGCTGTTTCATCTAGCCCCGCATGTGGGGTAAGATGGGAAAAATAAAGGTTTAATGAAAAATATATATATATTGTATGCTAACAATCAGAGACTGATTTTTTTGTTTCCAAAATTAAAAGATTGATAAATGTTGATTAGTTCAAAAGAATAATTAAATTTGACTGATTCATATGTATTGTTTTATTTGAACATGACCTTAGCGTTCTCATCTTGCCCCTACTTCCCCCCTATGTGTAATATGCCTATACTTATGTTTTTTTTTTACAATTTTCGGAAATAAAGTTTCACATTGATTCACGTACGAAATTCGACGATCCTTATTATAAATAAATCGTTCTACTATTTACAGCGTAAACGAGTTACGAGCGTTGTCTAACAGTAAAAACTTTCCCACGCGATCGACGCGAATTTATATATAATATATTTATATATATATATGTGTGTGTGTGTTTGTGTGTGTGGGTGGGTATGTGTGTATGTATATATATATATATTTATATTTATTTATATGTATCTTATAATTACACAGTACCGATTCATTCGAGGATTGGAAGAACATTTTGAACGTCGCTAAGGCGTGACTGTAGATTTCCTTTTTTCTTTCCTTTTTTGTAATTTTTTTTGCACCAGCTCTACCGCACAATGTTAATACGACGAATGTTCGGCTTGCCACGAAAAAGTCTTTGTAGGAATATCAGGGAATTTTATTTACAAGATGGTCCACCACGAATGGGACATTGATGTATTTTTTTTTCGCTCACGCTTCGTGGCTTTGATTCGAACCGCACTTTGGGTTCGTCGTCATTTCTCGTTTGACGCACCGCTCGCTAATCGCGCGAATAGCGTTGCTCGAATGATTCACACTTTGGGACACCACATAAAAAAAGAGACGAAACGGAAAAAGACAGAGAGAAACACAGAGAGGTAAAGTAAAATAATGTTGGAAAAAAGAATGTTCTCGGAATCGTCTAAAACATTATTTTGTAAGATGCTTACTTTTCAAGATGTTAATTCGTGACAAGTAAAATGATTCGCTCTGTAAATGTTGGAAAGTAAAGGTCGGATACGAAAGTATGTCGGACAAAAGTTTCTTTTTATCTCACATCGAACGCGATGCCGTAGAGCCAAATAGAAGTTTCCATTGAAAAAACCAGGGTGACCTTGGAATGACCGTGAGAAACGCCATCCGCTATTGTTCCAAGGTCGGGGTATTCTTGCCCCCGTAAAATACTTCAACTTTTGTCCGAACCTTTTTATCGCATCTTTCATATTTTTCGAGATATTCGACTGGATGAGTTTTCAACGGGCCACCCGCTATACACCCGCATACACGGTGTCCTAGGTTAAGTGTAACAAGCTTATATCTCGGAAAGCACGATTCAGAATGAAAAATGTTTCAAATGAAAGTTGTTTCGTTTCAAAAGAGCTAAAAGATAGCAATGCCAATTTGACCTTGGGTATACCCGGCAAGGTCATATGAAGGTCGACTTCGAAATTTTGAATCGCAACCCTAGTTTTTTATTGTATACTTTTATAGCTCAATAGCTTGAGAGTTACAATACCGCCGGTATTGTCACCCCTACGATCAGATATTTAAGCGTGTTACACTTTACCCGAGACACCCTGTACATCGTGAAAAGAATGAAAGAAAAGAGATGGATCGAGAGGGGAGAATTCCATCAGGGTCGAATGTCAGACGTAGGAAAATAGGCATGCGACGTCATCGTCATCCTACCCCATTAGAAATTATCTGCACAACCGTTTTCTTGCGTTTCTTCGACGGCGTGTTTACAGCGTTATCGAGGCTGATATGTACAATGAAAATTAGCTCCAACTCGTGTCACCGTGCGTGCGAACGGTTTGTCGCAACGACCACAATTTCGTAAATTCCGGAAATTCTCGCGTTTCGGAAGTATTAAAGTTCAGATTGCGTATAAACGCTCCCAGTCATGAAGTGTCTGATAAGAATTCTTTGCGAAATCGAAAACAAGTTTTTCGCGAACGTTCGAACGCTTGGGGGTGACACGTTCGCAAAAGTATTGCAGACGTATTGCGGGAATATATACACTGCAGGGACATTCGAAAAAGTAGCGAAAATTTTGGGCACCAATTGTGAAAAAAACTGCTAATTCGATTCACGTCATTTTTCTTTTATCGTTAGTATAGAGGAGATATATCTGTAAAATTTGAAAGGAGAATTAAAATATCCGATCTAGTTATCGAGCAATTCCATCCGGTTGGACTAAAATTAAAAAAAACAACGATTCGTGAAATATATCGTATCGGTTATCCTCCGACGGATTTCTTTGCAAATAACATCATTCGCGAAAAAAATAATAACAGCGCGAGTTTTTAAAAAAAGTCTAAAAAGTGACTTTTAATATCTGCCTGAAGATAAAAGCAAAAAGCTCCTGCTTAAGATTACCAAAACGATAGAATCCTGCTAGCATTATTAAAATCTAGTGTCTGTACATTCGTTTTTTTTTCAGGCTCAAAGCTGGTAGACTTAGAAAACGGCGCTGTCATGATATCTATGATTTTTGGAAATTTTGTCCGTCCGTCTGAGCGAAGTTGGCGCCAAAACGGCTGAAGCTTTTTTTCCGAACTGATTTTTCCTGCATTTGACTCCAGCTTGTTTCGTGTGGATCCTTCAAGTAGATCCTAAGAATGAGCGAACTTTGGAAGGACAGCAAAGTGCACCCTTCAGCATTTACAAGGAAGTTGTCCAGTAACCCAAACAATGTAAAACAATTTCACCAAGTTCGTTCGATATCTGACGCAATTTTTTAAGTTTTTTTTCCATCTGCTGATGCAGTGATGAGTATCCCTTAAACTATGTAGAAAACGGCTTTTTCAAAGCTACTCAAAAAATGTATTTTTCCCAATAATGCTATGTAACCCTGAACAGGATGGAGGCTAAAATGGATTCGCGCCCTACACGGGAACCAAATTCCCGAGAGATGAGCGAGCCCGCGGGCGATTTACAAATAAATATCGTGCTGTTGTTTCGAACCAACCAGCTTCATCGCTCCAGCCGAGCGTCTGAGGCCCAAGGGGTGTTCGCGCGATGCTGAACAGCTTCGCCAATTATTTGCTTGAAACTTTACAGGTACCTATGTCTACACCTAAACCAGCGCTATATCAAATATAAAATAAATCGCACGAACAGTTGTCTCCTAATAAAATAACCAAGGATCCAGCTGTGTATCGGCTCGATATCATAGCCGTCCCTCAACGGATCACTCATCGACGTTGAAATGCCAACGCAAGTCACAATTTTCCATAAGCAACACCAAATAGTCGATATTCCAACGCATGCTCGCAAAGTCTGGGACTTGTGGAAGTGTTCGTCGGACCTGTATCCGCGTCTAGCGAAGAACCGTCATCCCTCAACGTTGGAGGCACCTCAGGGAGCATTTTTGGTCTCGTTGCCGCAGCGAAGCTCAATGGAGAAACTGGACATTGTAGGTTTCGATCTCCATGGGTTGGATGACGATCTCGCGAAGGCCCTTCTTCAAGTGTTCCTTGTGTCTGGTGCCGGTGAGCGACGTCTTGGTGACGTTGAGCCTGTCGAGCTTGAAGAAGGAAGTTGCCGGATGCAGGCGATCGCTCAGCGGGCAATGTTCCATCGAGGGACTCGCCCCGACTGAGCAGCTGTAGCCCTGTCTGTGCAGCACCATAAGTGCGCTGTTTATCGGGAAGTCCGGAAGTTTCTGATCGTGATTGGTGCGCAGATTCATGAGGTGAAGATCACAGGGAAAGCTCTGCGTGATCAATTTGGTTTCGGGGCTTAGTGTGACCTCGTTCTCGGTCGCGTCAACGACGAATATATTCACTGGATAATTGAGGGCGTTGCTCAGATGATTGGCGAATAGTGAGGGTTTGGAGTAGTCGTCGTGAGGTGCTGGACCGTTCGTGTCCTCCAGTAGGATCCAATGTTTCATGACGGTGCGCCGATTGTCGAGGAGACCCTCGCCCATGCCCCTCGAGTCGTCGTAGAGGGTTCTTCGATCGAGCATCACCTCGAGCCAGCCGGGCTGATAGCTGGCAGCCCCTTGTCCATGATTTACCAACAGTGTGAGCCTGTGAGACTCGTCCTCGATGTAAGCCATGCTCGTTATCGGGAAGTAATTGCCCTCGATACCTATACTCTCGACTTTCGTTCTCTTGATCATCTGATGACCGTTGAGATCGGTATAGAAAACGGCTGGCTCGCCGTTCGATATGTCCGTCTGTAGCCTCATGAACATCTCGGTCTCGCGATTCTTCGGTGGTGTCTCGAAGTCTATGACGTTCCTCACGTAAATCGCTTCCGCCAGGCCACCCTCTTGAAGATAAATGGACACGTGATGGCCCAGCAGCTTGCCGTATTCGACGGTCAAACGGGCACTGAGGCGACCCGAAACTATGTAGATCCTGGGACGCGAGGCGCTGCCCTCGAGGATATCCTTGTCGATCTCCCGTTGCGTTGGATCGGGCATGAAGAGATAAGCACCGCTGTGAAACTGCGCGGACGCGTACGCGGCGAACTGTATGGCGCACTGCATTATCTTGCCGGTGGACTTTCTCGTGACTCTCTTGAGGAAGCCCGTTTCTCCGTCGAACACGAGCTTCATACGCTTGTTCTCCAGCTGTATGTCACCCGGCTGCATCGCTTTGATAGGAAATACCGCGTCCTTGCCGCAGCCGTTGCAATGCACCGTGGATATGGCGTCCATTGGGATTCGTTCGATCTGCTCTATGTGGTAGGTAGCTATGGCCAGAGGCTTCAGATCGGCGACGAAGAGGACGACGTAAACGTCGTGGGTTATGCTGGTGGCGTTCATCACCGGCGTTATCTGATAGGGTATGGGATTCTTTTGGGGGTCCAGTATCCTGACTTTGTAGGTGGTCACTTTGAGGCGAACGATCTCCTGTCTCGCTTGAGCCAGGGGATTGAAGAGGAGGATCTTTCGGGTCTCTTGATTCGTCACTGTGATCGGTATCTTCTTGGGCAACTTCTCGAAACTGTCGCGATCCGATTCGGGCAGTACGTAAACGGTGTTGGGCTTGCTGTTGGTGGTGGAGGTCAGTGTCTGGACAGCGAAACTCTGCAAGCTGGTCATGTCAACGATGGACTCGAAGAGCTTCTGGGCGTAGTCCTTCATCACGAAGGACTTGCTGGTTCCCGTGATAGCGTCGTGATGCTGAAAGAGGCCGAGATTTCGGCGCGCCTTGACCAACTTCTCGAAGTGGGTCTCGTACAGCTTGATGTCGTTGCCACTTCGCTTGGCCACGTTCAACGCTATCGTGTAGAGTATCTCGGCCGATCGTAGACTCGCCTCGAGCTCGCGATCCAGAATCTTCATGTACGGCCTTGTCGTGAAGTAACCGCTCCAATAGGCCGGCCTACCCTCACTGAAGATGTCCGAGTACACGAAGAAGTCACCCTTCAGGGTTGGAAACTTCTCGACGCGGCTCTCGATCTCCCGGAAATAATCCTTCGGCGTGCCAAACACTATCTCCGCGTTGTACTCGTCCTTACGGCTGTTTATGTAATCCACGAGGATCTTGTAGTTGGTGTACTGCTGATCCCACTCGATCGGATGATCGTAACGGAAATCGTCACCGAGCGGCATCAGCACGACGTTGTGCGTGAACAACGAACCCGTTCGCGAGAATTGCTCGAGCAGGAGCTCGGCCATTTGCTTGACGTTGCTCAATGTTATGTCGACCGCGCGCACCGAGTACTCCGTGTACTCGCCGCGTATCTTGCGAAAGTCAAAGTTCAGACACACGTGCGGATGGGGACCACACGAGTGCTTTATGTTGTAGATGTCGAAGGGCTGATTGTGCGTCAACATGTCCGAGGCCCCAGTCTTGTCCCACGGCTGCAGCCACACGAAGTCGCCGCTTTGCTTCTTGGCGAACCACTGCTTCCAGGCGTAGTGGATCCTCTGGATTATGGTGCCCGAGGCTCCGGACTTCTTCAACAGATACGGCACCGTACCACCGTGACCGAAAGGATCAACCGCCCAGCCGAAGTCCGGTGTCACGTCGAGATTCGTCTTCAGCCATTGGTGACCTGCAACACGGACAATCGAGAGTTTCTTTAAGGGGTGAGATGCAGTCAGAATTTTTTTTAAATCGATTTTTTATAACATTTTCTTGAAGTATGATGTTTCGAAAATATTCCCTGAAAATGTCAAGTCTATCCGATGAATAGTTTCCGGGATATCCCACAATTAGTGAAGGGGCGGCGGGTCCCCATGACAGGCAGCGGCTGACAAACGCGCAAACGATAATACCCGGGAAGGCAGAGTGCTTCGAAGACAACAACGAATTGATATTTTGGATGCTTTCACATCGGCAGAAGCCCTATTGTATGGGCCAGGAATTGATGATCCGATGTAAGTAATTTTTTAATTAGTATTTCTATACTTAATCAAGTGTAAAATTGGAAAACTCCTTTAGAAATATTCAAAAATTTATTACTCAAAAACTATGAACTTTAGCAAAATTTTATAGAAAATACTTTCGTTTTGAAATCGCCCAAAATGTTAAAAAAATAATAATTCATCCCGAAAAACTTTCATTTTTTGAAAAATTATTTTAACAATTGGCTAGAAACAATTGAATGCTCGACTTTTCGGCAAAAAATTGTGATATTCGGATTCAGTGGATCAAAATACATGAAAAAAGTTTAGCGTCATCCATCGAGATAGAAAGTTTAGGAACATATGATACCGTATTCACATCGAAAAACTTTAATCGCGTTTTTCTCGAAACTATGTTTTTCAAGTCGGGGACCACTATAATTCAAAAATCACTCGATGGATTTTGATGAAATTTGGTGTGGTTATTGATAGCATTAAAAAATAGCCCTTAATCGAAGGATTTTCATTTTTGTTGAAAATTTATATATTTTTCTAACAATTATCTGTCGGAAGCCGCCATTTTGTTGATTTAAAAAAAGCTTCGATTAACCCCTTCACTGGTAAAGGATTTAAGAGTGAAGTGGACATTTCTGGTAGACTATTTTTTTCTCACTATCAACTTGAAATTTGGTACTCGGGGGTTTTTGGGGTAGCTGATTACGAATCTGCACTCCAAATTTAGAAATTCAAGATGGCGGATCCAATATGGCGGACCGAAAATGTAAAAAATCACTTGACGAGAGCGAACGTTGGTACTCGGGGGTTTTTGAGGTCCCTGATTACGAATCTGCACTTAAAATTAAAAAATTCAAGATGGCGGATCCAATATGGCGGATCAAAAATGCAATAAGTCATTTGACGAGAGCGAACGTTGGTACTCAGGGGTTTTCGAAGTCCCTGATTACGAATCTGCACTCGAAACTGAAAATTGCAAAATTTCGGATCCGATATGACCGACTAATAATGAAAAAAGTCATTTGACAAAAGCGAAGGTTGGTACTTGAAATACATTTTGGATCGTAAAAACTGCAAAGGCAACGAATTGGGAAAACTTGATGCAAAAAATGGACAAAAATTTAAAAAATCAAAAAAAGAAAAAATCAAGCAAAAAAAATTCAAAAAGAAAATTTAAAAAAAATCGTAATCAGGAACCTCAAAACCCCCGAGTACCAACGTTCGTTCTCGTCAAATGACTTTTTGGATTTTTGGTCCGCCATATTGGATCCGCCATCTTGAATTTACTAAATTTTTAGTGCATATTCGTAATCAGCGACCCCGAAAACCCTCGAATACGGGTTTTAGTACTGACATTCTAAGAAATTTCGTATATAACGCATTTTTTCCGACAGCCCGTCATATGGCGGGCTCTCCAGTCAAGGGGTTAAGAGCTAGATTTATTATTAAACTAATGATTTTTTTTATTTGAGATGATTCAGTGAAATTTTATGATGGTCACTGCAAAGCACTACATGCCGAAGAGGGTCCGACAAAGATGGCGATACTGTTATAAATAATCAATATTTTTCTTTGAAAATTTGTACAAGTCAAGTTGAAATATAACATAAAAAGTCTGTGTAACCACTGTTGTATAACAAACTTAATTGCTATAAAAAAAAAAATTGAAAATGCTCGTTTTTTTTCACGCCTCTGATTGCATCTCACTCCTTAAAGCCTCTACTCCGTAGGATTCATCAGCGTTAGATAGTCATGTGCAACATCATAACGATGTGCCTTCATCGTTATGATGTTCATTTGGAAAAAGGGCCTGGGGACTTGTGAGAAGGGTGGGCATGGCAGGTTGGGGCACTAATCCAGTAAAAGACACGAAAACTTAACACTTTTTAGCTTTTAATGTGAATTTTTGACTGAAGGTAGATGGTTGCATACTGAAAGTAAACGCAATAAAATGTTGCCCAACTCGCCTCAATCCTAAGAAATAGGGGTTGAAAATTTAAAAATCGCCGTATCTCGATAATCAATAGCCCGATCAAAAAATGTTTCAAACAAAAGTTGTTAGGCACAATAAAATGCGTATAAAGTTATCTGACATCCAACCCCCTATCTTTGAAAATAGCGGCACAAAAACACGAGAGCACCACTCGCACACGCATCAACCCCGAATTTTCGAAACGTTTTTGTGCCGCCATTTTCAAAGATAGGGGCTTGGATGTCAGGTAACTTTATACGAATTATATCATTTCAAACAACTTTTGTTTAAAACCTTTTTTGACCGGGCTATTAATTATCGAGATACGGCGATTTTTAAGTTTTCAACCCCTATTTCTTAGGGGCGAGTTGAGGGGAAAAATTTTATTGGGGTTACTTCCAGTATGCAACCATCTACATTCAGTCAAAAATTGATATTCTACGCTATGAAGTGCTGGGTTTTCGTCTCTTTTACTGGACTACACGGGAAAACTCATCTAGGGGATTGGGAGTCATCTAGAGTTGGCATACGAAGCGCTAAGTGGCAAACCAAACTAGGACTTTCGTTCTACAGATTTTGCCGAAAATACGACAGTACCACTCTATTAGACATAAGAAATAAAAATCGTGTAGTTGTAGGAATGGTTCTCTAGACTACTTTAGTTTTTCGAAATCTTCTTCAATTTGGTGTAATTGTCGTGGACATCTGTCGCTGCCCACTGGACCAGGCAGCCGTGCGGGTCACTATACTGCACCATTTGAATTATTTCCCAACAGATTTTGTTGCCACAATGGGCTTGAATCTGTAGAAAAAGGATCCCAGGTGGCAAACGAATGGTGTCGGCTATATAGGAGTCTATGCCACGTAGTATTAGTTTCTAGCTTTTGACGGTTGGCTCGCTGGTCGTACCTGTCGGTAAAAATAGACAGCGGTCATCAAGGCTGCAAGACGCAAGGCATCTGCTTGCCTTCATTCATCGATTATCGAGGTGGCGGAAAGCCGGACATGCAACGAGCAGCCTCACTGATAAGTTCTATCCTGCTATAAAGACAACCACAAACTTCCGGTGGATGCATAAGTGCCATAAAGAACTACTAGCCTCGTTATTTACGCGTCATTCCTGAACCAGCCAAACTTTCATCTTCCCATTGAGATCTTGCCGTGCAACAATCGCGTCTCCCAACACTATGACATCAAACGAAATTTCGGAAATGGCAATCAATTGCCGAGGACGAGACGCAACAAAAGCTCGCCAATGGTTCATCGAATCCCTCCGTTTAGTTGCCGCGTTGCCTGGATCATGCCGATACGGCAAAGCTTCCAAATGGAAAATGGGGCCTTTCAAAAAACTTTGCAGGAATTACACCATCAGCTCTTGGAACAAAAACAGCAGAGTCAAAGGGACGGAACGAGAAAGCGGCAGCGAGCCAATTTATCTGATCGTCTCTTCCTGCCGAGTTTGTGCTTTTGAGTTTGTGCTTTTGGCGTCGATTCGTTACTCATGAGGGATGGGTCTCCAGGGCTGGGGGTGTGGGAACAACAAATCGATTGATTTCTCGCTTCAGCGTTTTGCCACGTCTCATTCACCTTCAGCGATGAGTTGAGCGACGACGAGTAGCATTGAAATCGCAAGGCCAAGCCTGATAATCCATCAGACATGCCTTCAACGCTGAACGATACTCCCATTCATGTTCCCTCATGGGAAACGATAGAAAATGGAGTTTTAGGTCCTAGAACCGCGGAAGATACTAAATGGAACCCTTCTGGTAAGACTCCGTTACCTGGTCTGTAACTTCCAAACTTCTAAAGCTAGAAACTTAAAACTCATCATGTAGTTGGAGTTTAATGATGCTACCAAAGTGAAGTTCAGACATCTATTTTTTTGTTAACGCAGGCAAGTGACATATCGTTTCAAAGCTCTCCATGTGCCAATCTCAAGAACAAACATCATTTTACTCTATAACTCATCCACGTGTACTTTGACTATACCCCCGATTCTTATATACACGAATTCTAGAAAAAATGTGCATATTAAAAATCTTACATTGGCTTGAGGCGGAAATCATTTTGACATTCCAAAGTGCTTTTCGTTGAACAACGATCGGTATAATTCAATCGATCTCTAGTCCAATTTGAAAAAAATAACTTATTTCGCCAAATCGGCCGAAGCCGAACATCTCGGTATCGACGAAACGTTCAAATGTAACAGCAAAAAAGATTCAACGATTTTTCAAAAATCGATACAACTCGTGGACGGATTACCCGGATAGCCATGAATCTTCCGCTGGAGCGGGGCATGTTGATGCGTTTTCTTGAATTCGATTGTACACTCGATGGTCCATGGGCGAACGAATCTATCTCTGTCGCTTTATCAAGAGCGTTCGGGCGTTCATTCGGTACTGGCATTGGTGGGAGCTGTTCCTGTCAATCGATAATCAATTATCACCGAAGCGACTGAGGATATAGACCGGCGTTTCCAATACCCCATTTGCCGAACGAGTCTCACCGGCTAGAAGCTTCGATATCCTCTCTTCTACTATCTCTCACATTATCTCGACCAGCACTACGTGTTGGTCTCTACATATATGTATATATGTGACGTATGAATGTACGGGTGCGAAATGTACACGAAGGATTGCGTGTTACCATCAACTCACCCGCTCGCTCCCTCATCCAACTATCTATTCCTCTCTCCCTCGCCCTTCCGATCGGCGTGTCGAAAGGGAACGATAGAAGCTAAAAATGATGGGAGCGGATGGCTCAACTGCATACAATGTTGTTACATTGCAAGCCATCAAGTGTAATCGATTTGCGTATGTTTGGAAAAAAAAGACCAGTACCTGCGCCTAAAGTTCTAGGCACTGGAATTTCTAGTACTTACAAGGAACATCACTTAAGGGGTCTTCTCACTTTAGACGCTAAAAAAGGCTATGTTCATGAATTTTTTTGATACGTTTATATTATAGATATTGATATAAAAGTTGTTACACTTAATAAATACACTTTCGAAAAACATTTTTTAAATTTTAATTTATTTCAGTCACTATTCATAGACGAAAATGGTAGTTAGAAAAATGTCCTTAAAAATTGTAGATCTGCGCTGTTGATGAAATCTCGGAGATGGATCATCCGAAACAAAAAAATCAAACGGTTTTAGATTCAGTATGTTAGTGGCTCCCATGTAGATATTGACCGTTGGGCCTGGGACGGGCCTTCACAGTTAGCCTTTTTAGAATATTGGGCCATGAGTATTTACCAATGAGGTGCCTTTGTAGAAATGATAAGAACGGCCCGATATCGGCCAACAGAGCCAACAATTATTGGGCCACTGATTAAATTCATTGTAGCGCCAATGTTGGTGATTGCACTTGGCTCTATGTGGGCCCTCTTGAAGGGCCTATGTAGAAATTGACCACTGGCTCTATGATGGGCATTCACAGTTGGTCTATCTAGAAGTTAGTCTATCTAGAATATTGGGCCGTGGGTTTGTTTGGGTGCGTGATAAATATTTAACCTATATCGGGCCAAGATTGGCCCGAGATTGGTCCTTGTGGATACATATTTCATGGAATAACCTTGAAATAAATGGTGATTTGCGTATATGACAGGTTCCAAAATTGGCATATTTTACTTACAATTTTATACATGTTGGTTATTTACAAATGCCAATAATAGGCCAAGACTTGATTACAAAAACTGAACTACAAAATGTAGACGATTAATATATGACGTGCCGATTATTTGCTTATTCTGGCACAATATACAGATAATGAATAACCCAAGGCTTGGATAAAATAAAAGCAGGTATGGTCTGAGCCACTTAGCCAATAAAGGGCTTAGATTAATTAAATGTAATTTCCAGTATTTTAGCATTGCCAGTTTTAAAATTGGCAAATTTCGATGAACTTTCACGGCTGTTTATTGGTTTTAACAGATGGGCCCGGATAGGTTTTAGTAATGGGCTGATATTGTGCCAGTTCTCAATTTGTAACGGAACAATAATGGGCCAATGTAATTGGCAGTACTTCAGCATCACCAGTTTAAAAATTGGCAAATATTGTGTATCTATCATGACTGTTTAATGAATTGAAAAGATGGGCCATGATAGGTTTTAACTATGGGCCGATATTGTGTCGGTTTTCAATTTAGAACGCGACAATAATGAGCCAATGTAATAGCCAGTATTTTGGGATTGCCAGCTTTAGGATTGGCAAATTTAGTTTAACTATCACTGCTGTTTATTGGTTTTGAAAGATGGGCCAGTATAATCTTTAGTAATGGGCCGATATTGTGCCGGTTCTCAATTTATAACGGGACAATAATGGGCCAATGTAATTGCTTGTATTTTAAATTGGCAAATATAGTATATAGTATATACACAATATAGTATAGCAAATATAGTATATAGTATATACACAAATATAGTATATAGTATATAGGCAAATATAGTATATACACACACACACACACACACGCGCGCGCGCGCCTGTGTGTGTGTGTGTGTGTGCGTGTGGGCATATATGAACTTGTTCTTCGGAATCGTTCAAGTTCTCATGCCACTCTGGCCTCGCTCGATCCAAACTTGCCGGAAGGTTTTACGTCTTAATCCAGACTAGTCGAAGAGGATCATTTCCTCTCACGCTCTGCCACGCCCTGCGTCGATTCTCGGCGGGAAAACGGGAAGCGCAGGCACACGCACGCACAAAACACACACACTGAGTTGCAGCAGTTTCCAAACTTTGTCGTGGCGCCTCGATCGGAAAATACATATGTCTACTATATCCGTGCGCGATTTCGCTTCCTTTAACCCCCTTTCTAACCGCGATATATATATATATATATATATATATATATATATATATATATATATATATATATATATATATATATATATATATTCCGAAGCGGATACCGGGTGTCTCATTTCAATCTTACACCTGATTTATCTCGAAAAATGCTGCTCCGATCAAGTATTGAGTATAATAAAACTTTTAAGGTTCACAGGTTAACGTTAAAAAAAAATCTTTTTCGGTCCCAAATTCAAAATGGTGACGTTAAGATGGCCGACATTTTTTTTTATCGGATCATGAATTTTTTTCACCAAAACATTTATCAGGTCAAAACTAACAACTTTTGGAAAAAAATTGTTTTGATAACGTTCATCATTTTTAGGTTAGAATACTATTTTTTGCCGGAATTTTTTAGCTAAAAAATGGTATTATAACCTAAAAATTATGAACGTTATGAAGAAAAAAATTTGCACGTGCCCATTCCAACCCTCGAAGTTTTACCATACTCAATACTTGATCGGAGCAGTATTTTTCGAAATAAATCAGGTAAAAAAATCATGGCCCCATTAAAAAAAAACATGTCGCCATTTTGCGTTTTGTCACCAAAAGAGATTTTTTTAACGTCCCCCTTTGAACCCTTAAAGTTGTATTATACTCAATACTTGATCGGAGCAGTATTTTTATAATTGAATCAGGTATGAGATTAAAATACGACACCCGGTATATATATATATATATATATATATATATATATATATATATATATATATATGTCTTAACTCCCGTGAACTTTCTGCCATTGCGTGATCCTGGTGTACTACCCGCGGTGCCGCGGGCCAAGACTGCGAAGTACAATGCAAAAAATTAGACCTATGATCATTCTTCGTGAGAGATTCTCGAAGAAAATTCGCATCGATGCCATGTCGATCAAGTTCGGCATAAGTGCGTGCACTTTGCGAAATAAACGGACTCCTGATTATTATATTATTATACTTGTTAGAGAAATAAGTATTTCGAATTATTTGCGCAGGTTGCTTTTCGAAAACGATTATTCAAAAAAAAAAGAAAATTTGCAGGCTTTTCATTCGCTAGGTTATTTTGAATATTAATACTGAATAGAATAATAAGAAGGAAAGTGAATGAAAGTGAATATATATATATATATATATATATATATAATTCCCTCCGACTTACAAAGCTCCCAAAATCTTCTAACACGCATCCGAATTGCACAACGTTTTTTGTCATGACAGTCCATAACACCTCTTTTATGGAATTCAGGAATACATCGAAACTCCGAAGCTACGATGCTGTCGAATCGAAGTTTCCATGCGGAAAATAAGAGGTAGTGTGCATCTATTGACTTCTCAGGGAGTTATAGGACAAGCATATTTATAGGCTTCTCAGGGAGGAAAGTCTGCATAGGGCCTTATTAGGGAAAGCCTCAGTAGGGCCTTATCAGGGAAAGCCTTAGTAAGCCTATCATGAAAAGCCTTAGCAGGGCTTACCAGGGCAACCCTTGGTAGGGACCTATCGGGGAAAGCCTTAGCAGGATCTTATCGGGGACGACCGTAGTAGGGCCATTTTAGTATTGCCTGATTTCGGGCCTGAATACTTCCGGCCCGATCGGGGCCGGATCAGGATGTCCTTAATAGGTGCCTGATCCTGATCAGGCTAACCCTAAGAAATTTCTACGCCGGTAGCCCTGTATAAATATATCGTGAATTTAAGGGGCTATACCGGTGTGACACTTGAAAAAAATCGATATTTTCTTGCCTTTTTCGACAGTCTATACTTTCAAGAATATCATTATCATTTCTATCAATATCATTTTATCTTGTGAAAATCGATAGTTAAATCTTTAAAAGCGTTTTTCTCGAAATGAGATTTTTCAAATTTGCTGACATTGTAACTCGAAGAGCAATTATCCGATTGACTTGAAATTTGAACTGAGTACTCTTGAATATATTTACTCTACAATGACGTAGGATATTTTCGATTGGATGAAAATTGACGATTTGGCATTGAAAACAACGACCATTTTATAGGCAAGAAAACAGACTGTTTTTTTCATAACTACGCCATGTTGTTAGATTTTGATATTTTTCGAAAATCCTACGTCATTGTACAGGAAATACATTCCAGTTTAACGACATTTTTTCCTTTTTCGGTTTCAGCTACTCAATCGGCCGGAATCATGTCAGCAGTGGAGGAACTTTTTTTGTGGCGCCTCCGAAGGCAGCGCATAAGTCGCTTGGATCTCAATATTTTTCTATGAAAAAATTATGTAATATAGGTCAAATATAGCCAAATATATTCGTAATTTTCCGAAACGTTTAAATGACTATTAGGTGCGCAACTAAGCTCTCGCTGTTTTTTTGATAAAAATGCCACTTGATTGTGAAAAAATGGTTACAAATGAATCATTCAAAACATTGCCCATCGCTAGCGACAACTTTTTCCCATCTTTCTGGCAGAGCTCGAATACCGTCACGGTAGGAGTGTTCGTCTTTTGAGGCTATCCACGAATCAAGCCATTTTGAGATGTCTTCATATGAGCGGAACTGCTGATTAGCCAGACCATGTGCCATCGAACGGAACAAGTAATAATCGGACGGCGCAATATCTGGGGAATATGGCGGGTGGGGTAGGACTTGCCATTTGAGCGTTTCTAAGTAGGTTTTAACGGGTTTGGCAACGTGAGGCCGAGCATTGTCATGCTGTAAAATCACTTTTTCGTGCCTCTGCTCGTATTGTGGCGGCTTTTCGCGCAGTGCTCGGCTCAATCGCATCAATTGAGTTCGATACCGTTACCCAGTGATGGGTTTCGTTCGGTTTCAACAGCTCATAATAAATAACACCGCCCTGGTCCCACCAAATACACAGCAAAACCTTCGCAGCGTGAATATTCGGCCGAGCCGACGACATAGAAGCATGACCGGGCAGTCCCCATGATTTTGTTCTCTTTGGGTTGCTGTAATGAATCCATTTTTCATCACCCGTAACGATGCGATGAAGAAAACCCTTCCTTTTTTGCCGCTGGAGCAGTTGTTCACAGGCGAAAAAACGACGCTCAACGTCTCTCGGCTTCAAATCATAAGGAAACCCAAGTTCCTTGTTTTTTAATCATTCCCAACGCATGCAATCGCTTGGAAATGGCTTCGCGGGTAACTCCTAATGCTGAAGGAAGCTCTTTTTGCGTTTGGCACGGATCCTCATCGAGCAATGCCTCCAATACAGCGTCTTCGAAGGTTTTTGGCCTTACTTCGCGTGAACGGTCGTCAACATCGAAATCACCGTCTTTGAAGGGACGGAACCAATCACGGCACATTGTTTCACTTAGAGCAGCATCTCCGTAAACTTTTTGGAGTTCTCGATGCGCTTCAGCCGCCGTTTTCTTCGAATGTAAGAAGAAAAGCAACACTTCCCGCAAATGACGATTATTTGGCACAAAATCAGACATTTTCACACAACCAAAAGTATACGACGCAAAAACAAAATCACTAATGTGTCAAAGCGGTTTGTTTACCATATGTCTAAGCTTGGTTCACGACGTTTTGGTTATGTCACAATCGACCAGCACTTACTAGTGGAGCCATCTCTTGGAAAGAGCGGGAACTTAGTTGCGCGCCTAATACTTTTCTTCCAAAAAATTCCCAAAAATCACTCAAATTTTCAGCGTTCACACTGGTATATCCCCTTAACGATGACCCAACCGATCGATAACATTTTCTTCATCGGCACAATACAATTGTCGTGTCGCGTTTGTCCAATTTTTTATTCACGCAAGCCAGACCGAAAGGAAGAAAATCCTTTTAATGCGTGGTTCGATTCGACAGTAGATAATCGTGGGCTATTTATCGGGGCGCACGTTTTCATTCTCGCTTCCGGAATCCGCAGGGTTAATTCTGGATTTTTGTGAGTGTGTGAGTGCGTGTATGCGTGTGTGTGTATGTATGTGTATGGATCGGATCACGACAAATCGTCACCTCGTCCTTTTTTCCGCGTTCACGTGGCGCCACCCCTCGTCACCGACAGATCATTTACGCGTACAACGGTAAAGGACGCGGGGGCAGGGGGGCTTACGGACCCTGCACCACGTCCCGGATTCTCTCGCCCGTATAGCTCTCCCAGCAAACGGGCGAATTTCTCCTCTGGGAATTTCCAATGAGAAATTTCTCGCTCGATTCATCACTGCCTAATTCACTTGGCGGCAATGCCGCTGATATGTACGTAGTAATCGGAAGGGGGGAGGGGGGCTAGGGAAAATTCACTTCTACCTGGACGAATTACAGGTGAATCATTCTGCTCGTAGATATCCGCAGGTTAAGGGGACTGCATGAGCTTAACGTTTCGAAAATAGGATTTTTTTATTGTAGAGTTTTATAGCCTAGGGTCTTAACTTTAAGGGGCAGAGATTTTGTGAAAAAAAAATGGACTGATATATGACGATTTGCCTGTGGCCCACTGCGCTACGGCGAACCACCCGGCTGCGATTTGCCCTTTTTTTTGCATATCTGGGAATTGTGTTTGGTAAAATGGTGGGGTGGTATTTGAAAATATGTTTGACTAAATTACTTCAAATTCGGACGCAGCATAGTTTATAATATTTCTTTATCGTGCAAAAAGATCATTTGAAAAAATACTTCAATAACAATTTCAATAAAGTATTCGGTCATACGAAGGTTTTATTATAATACTTAGAGTACGTTTTCCAATTTTTTATTCCGGATGACCCTAGTTGCCAGAACTAGCTACATTGATCGGCGATGCGGCAATAGCGGCTCTTTATTTAAATAATAACAACTCCGTGGTTTATCAACATTCTTCTATAACAAAAAAACCCAACCTTGGCAAAACTATGTATTGAGGGAGACTTTGGCCTTGAAATCGGCGGGAGATGTTAGCGGCTCAACATGAGCAGCTAGAAGAAGAGGAGGGATGCCTCTATGGACCAGGCATTGCCGATTAGCGGTAATTATAAACGCATTTGTGTAAACACATTACAAAACTTTAAACGCGTTTTTCTCGAAAACACGTTTTTAAAAATGGCTGACATTCTCCTGACCGTAATTAACATATCGACCTGAAATTTGGAGAGCATACTCAGAAAATATGTCTTCACGGAATGACGGATCGTTTTTTCGATAGATACATTTTTGCATTTATAATTTATCTTTTTATGCGAAAAAAACGCGAAAATTCGTTTTTTTTTAAATCGCCGCCATTTTCCGAAATTTGTACTAAACGAAAAACCCATCCGTCATTCTATGACCAAAGGGTCACAGATTGATAATATGCTTTGAATTTGTGTTTCAGATCAACAAAGAGGGGGCAGTGATGTCAGCCGTTTACCTCCCGCGATGTGAGGACCTGTTTTCGCGGAGCTCCAACGGCCGCCATTTTGGTTCTTTTTCAAAAAAAAAATTTTTTAACGTTCTGTATATCATGAATAAAAGCAAGAAAAAACCGCACTCAAAAAGCTTCACTCGTTTCCTTTAAAAAAAAAAAAATGTAAACACCTGAAATATGGCACTCCAAAGGACAAAGTCTCCGTTAATTGTGTGTAAAATCTCGACCGCGGGATCCCAATACTCTAATCGGGAGAAAATATCGAGTATCGACCAGTTTTTTTTGGGTCCTAAGCTTACGCAGACCCCTTAATCGTCTCCATTTAGAGGGAAATTATGCGAACGAGCGTACACGGCAAAAAGCCCGAGGTTTTTTACTACGTAAAGTAGCGAGGTAAAGGAACACGGGCTTTCCGGATTTTTTTTACCAATAAAAAATCGAAAATTTCAAGACAAATACAAAAAGTGGTTCATTCGAAGTATTGTACCTCGCTATTTACACATTTTTGCCATCTCTCTGGCAATACATAAATACCGCGACGATAAAAAGACGCGTCTTTGGACTGAAACCATACGTCCAACAAATTTTGTACTGCATCGTAATTGGCCAAGTGTAACCCACCCAAGCCATGCGCCATCGACCGGAACAAGTGATAGTCTGAAGGGGCCAGGCCTGGCGAATACGGCGGGTGCGGTAGCAGATCCCATTTCGGTGTTTTTATGGTGTTCTAGACGATGGAGCTGCGATGGCACGGAGCGTTGTCGTGCTGCAACATCATCCGTTCGTGTCTCGTGTCCCATTCTGGCCGTTTTTCGAGCAATGCGTGGTTCAAATTGATTAGTTGTTGTCGGTAGCGATACCCATTGACAGTTTCGCCCGGTTTAAGCAGCCCATAGTACACGATTCCTTTCTGGTCCCACCAAACGCAGAGCATTGTCTTTTTTCCAAAGCCATTCAGCCGTGCCGTCGATGTTGACGCTTCGCCAAGTGAAAGCCACGATTTTCTGCGTTTGGGATTCTCGAAATATATCCATTTTTCATCGCCAGTAACGATTCGATGCAGGAAACTCTTTCTGTTCTGCCGCAAAAGCAAAATTTCGGAAGTGGCTCTTCGATTTTCCATTTGTCTCTCAGTCAACTCATGCGGCACCCATTTTCCTTCCTCATGAATTTTTCCCATGGCGTGCAAACGTTTCGAAATACATTGCCGAGTCACATTTATCGCCTCGGCAAGTTGATCTTCTGTTTGAGTGTCATCTTCATCCAATAACGCTTGCAGATCGGCGTCCGCAAATGTTTGCGGTCATCCCGAGCGCTCCTTGTTCCCAGTCTCAAAATCACCACTTCTGAACCGCTTGAACCAATCTTCACACGTTGTTTTTGATGGTATATGTTCGCCGTACGCCTCTTCAAGTAACCGACGTGCTTCAGCTGCTGTTTTTTTTTAGGTTAAAGCAGAAAAGCAATGCTTCCCGCAAATGCTGTTTATTTGGCACAAACTTTGACATTTTCGAGGTTAGAAAAAAGGTCGTTGTGTTGCGATATTTGTTTATATTACGACTGGGTATTCTTAACAGATGTCCAAGCTATAAAGACACCCAATTTCAGACCTGTATGCCGACTGCATATGTCGCCAGCGCTATCCATGTGTGAAACCCGGGAACTTAGTTGCGCACCTAGTAATGGTAATAGTAATAGCAGTAGCAGCAGCAGCAGCGCCAGCAGCAGCAGCAGCAGTCGTAGTAGTTACCCGTCAAATAATTCCATTAGCATTTTGCTCAATTCATTTCAGGCCTACATAAATTCATATGTACCGATCCAGACGGATGAGCCCGTTCGATTACGTATTTCCCCACGAAACTGCACCGCTATTTCTCGTGAAAAATGACCGCGGACTCGCGCCCATTCTCATCTCCAACCTCCGATACTTCGAGTCGCGCCGATCGTAAAGCACATCGAGACCCACTGTGGCAAATCCGCGCGCCATTGCAATTTTTTTCATCCCCTCTCTTTTTTTATCGTGGGGGGAGCTTGTTTGCTTTTACGTCTTTTTTTTACCGCTATCAAGCTTATTCACTATCGTTCATCCGATTCTCGGGAGTATAAGCGTGAGGAGAGAGGGAGAGAGGGTGGAATAGAGAGCGGCAAGGGAGAGGGTGGGGGGCAGATGAAGTGGTTAAATCGGACCAGCCTGCAACGACAGTGGATAAATATACGCGTCCCGATGCGACCAGGGAAGGGGTGCATCGGGATGGATGTGTACCCATCCATCTAGTGACGAGGCGAAATTCCTATGGCAGGGGAGGGCGTGGTCACATTGTTTGCCCTCGGAGAGTTTCCTCGTGCGAACCCATCCCTATAAGTACTTTTCATTCCCTCTCTTTCACTCTCCGTCTTGCTCTCTCTCTTTTTAAATTGTATTCTTGAAGTCTGTATTAACTTTGTTCGCATCTAATGTAGGTATTATAGATAGTATCAAATTTGGTATCAGCCACACCTGAAGGTATCCGATTTTCTGCTCTCAAGAGTATCATTCAATTTTATTATTTAGTTTGAAGGCCTTATATGCGCGAAATTTTTTTCATTTTTAAACATTTTCTGATTTCATTAGCCTGAACGGTTAGAAATATTTTAAGCTTTACAGAATTCAAAAATTCCAAAAATAAGGCAAGTTTGCATTTCTAATAGATACCGCCCGGCGCGCTCGACCGCCAACTTCAAAGCCGTTTTTCCACGATTCACTTTTTTTAACCTTGTGAAATTTCTAACTCTTGAACGAAGGTTCAGATCGCTTCGAAATTTTTACAACACCTTCTTAGTATCATCACCTATCGTGTGAGGCACAGAAACAAAAATTTCAATGGCACACAAAAATATAAAAAATTAAATACCGACAGAAAATTGAGTAAAAAAATATTAAGCTTCGAATTTTTATTGTGATAATTTTTTTTAAATAAGATTGTTGGTTTACACTGAAGATACATTCATTATGCAATTATAAATATGTTCATTTTTTTTTAGACACCTACATCGATGCCGAGAACTGTCACCATCAACGGGCGCGCAAACAAAATACATTGCTTTATTATGTTATATCTCCGCCATTTGTTAATATTTCTGACTTTTTTACATATACTTAACCGCGTGCATAAATGATTTGTAAAAAAAATGTTGTCAATATATTCGTCTTTTTTTTTAACCGCGTCTATAAAAGTATCTTCGAAAATCGGCGAAATCGCGTGTATAGGGCCTTAACTTTTAGTAGTAAGTAGTCTTTTTAAGTTTTCGTTTTGTAATCCTTATAAATTTAGCATTTTGTCCCATGGTTGCTCACTCACTCACTCACTCACTCACTCACTCGCTCACTCGCTCACTCACTCACTCACTCGCTCACTCGCTCACTCACTCACTCACTCGCTCACTCGCTCACTCGCTCACTCGCTCACTCACTCACTCACTCACTCACTCACTCACTCACTCACTCACTCACTCACTCACTCACTCACTCACTCACTCACTCACTCACTCACTCACTCACTCACTCACTCACTCACTCACTCACTCACTCACTCACTCACTCACTCACTCACTCACTCACTCACTCACTCACTCACTCACTCACTCACTCACTCACTCACTCACTCACTCACTCACTCACTCACTCACTCACTCACTCACTCACTCACTCACTCACTCACTCACTCACTCACTCACTCACTCACTCACTCACTCACTCACTCACTCACTCACTCACTCACTCACTCACTCACTCACTCACTCACTCACTCACTCACTCACTCACTCACTCACTCACTCACTCACTCACTCACTCACTCACTCACTCACTCACTCACTCACTCACTCACTCACTCACTCACTCACTCACTCACTCACTCACTCACTCACTCACTCACTCACTCACTCACTCACTCACTCACTCACTCACTCACTCACTCACTCACTCACTCACTCACTCACTCACTCACTCACTCACTCACTCACTCACTCACTCACTCACTCACTCACTCACTCACTCACTCACTCTCTCTCTCTCTCTCTCTCTCTCTCTCTCTCTCTCTCTCTCTCTCTCTCTCTCTCTCTCTCTCTCTCTCTCTCTCTCTCTCTCTCTCTCTCGCTCTCTCTTTCTCTCTCTCTCTCTCTCTCTCTCTCTCGGACGATTTGGCAGCACACGCGGAAACCTACTAGACAATAAATTTCGTATCGGTCCAACTCGAGACCTGCCTACGGCCGATGGCTCCGCTTTTTTCCACCCGATTTTTTCGATTCTTATTCTTGTTTTTTCGACGTTCAGTCACGGACTACGCAAAACCGTGGCGGGGAAGATGCGAGCGGCGGATATTCCCTCGTGATTCCATTCGATAGCCTGCGCGTATTTGTCCAATTCGCGATGACTATTGATAGAGTCCCGCGTGTGCGGACCTCGGACGCGCTTCGCGCTGCAGCTTTTTTTCTTTCGCACTTTTTCCGATGCAGGCAACGCCAAATCGTTATCACGTGTCGTTCTTGAGCGAATGAATCCTTCGGCAGAATTTATCAAAAATGTTACAGGCCATGTCATATTCATTTAATAAGACTTTATTTATTGAAATTTCATGTTAATTTAAATCCAATTTATTTATAGAAATCACTTATTAATTCCATAGGTATTGATATATCGCAGTGGCTTATCAATTTAGTAGAAATTAATATACAGCAATGTCAGTAATTTAACAGCGATTTATATATAGCACGGCCTTATTCATTAAATAGAAATTTATTTACAATGTCTAACAAGGAAACGTCGCGAGAACCCGATTTTTATGGGGTGACACGCACCCTCGAAAATAGGGGTGTTTTTCGTTTGTCGTCGGTAAGGTTTTAACGGTATGAGATATGGAAAAAATGCAAATTGCAACAATGTTTATTTTTCTGTCGACTATACATCGGAGATGAGAACGATGCAGATAACAACAAGTTTCAACCGAAACACACCCCTATTTTCGAGGGTGCGTTTCACCCCTATAAAATCGGGTTCCATAGACATAAAAAAATAAGTGTTGCCTATTTTTAGCCATTCTACAAACATGCCAAATTTAATCGAAATCGGAGAGTTCCACCCGCGACCTTTCCTTGTAAGTAATTTAATAGAAATAAACTTGGCGCCATGTTTTATTAATTCAATAGAAATTTCTTTATAGCAATGTATTATTAACTTCTAGCAAATTTATAGTAATGCCTAAATGTTCGTGAAATTTTTAGAAGATCTGACGTCTCTAACTTGAGATGTTCGATTTCAAAGTTAGCAACTTTTTCACTAATTGCCTATGACACCAGTACAAATATTTTTTTTTAATATTACGCGTAAACGCGTCCATTTTCATTCGAAAAAATACCTGACTGCAGATCACCATTATACGGACGCGGAAAAAAATTATCGACCGTTGATTTTCCGAAACACAGGATTAAATTTAAAAAACGTTTTCACGCTGTCGTAGCGCGAGCACTAGACAACATTGTTTCCCGTCGCTTGGAAAGACCACAAAGAATCTGCGCGAATCCTCGCAAAGTTTTTCATACATTGAAATTCTTGCGGAAAATGTTTTGCGAAATAAATGTCTCAGGAAAAAAAAACAGTTCGTGTTTTCTTCACAGGGGGTAGAGAATGAGAAAAGAGCAAGGTGGAATTAATTCACGTAGGCAAATTATGCACGCCATGTGCAATATCTTGATCGTGAAGTTTCAAGATCCCGAGGGAATATCTCAGGACGGCCATAGTTCTCGCGTGCATTATTATCGGAGCACTGAATTTCGAGAGACCGCGAAATATATCGAAGTTATTCGAATAATGCTTCATTTAGTACGGTTGCTTCGAATTGTTCGGAATATCGGCGTGTTGTGCCCTCCGGAGACGCGGCTGATATCGAGGAAGAGAGCGAGAGAGAGCCAGATAGGAAAAGAGACAGGTTGATGAATTTATGATGCAGAACTACGAGATAAATTTGAAACAATAATATGAATGTAAATAACAATACCGTCCTGCGGTGTGCATGGCTACCCAATTGGAGAGAACTCGCGCAAATATTAATTCACTAAATAAATAATCAAAAATAAATATACGAAAAACAATTACACCAAAAAAAGGATACGAAAATTAATAATTCGAAAAACAAATAAACGAAGAATAAACATACGACAAATAATTATGCAATCGATAAGTATACGAAAAATAAATATATGAAAAATAATCGAGTAATAAAGGAATTTTTTTTTTCTTCACAAAATTTGCATAGTTAAAGGGCAACGAAAAGTTGCTCTTATCGATTGCTAACATTTTTCGACGATCTAGGATTCGAAAATCACTCAAACGTTTTTTACGTATCCTCGTTAGAAATTTAGGACCTCGGTATGGAAAAAAAATCGGATGAAAATAAAAATAAATTAAAGAAAAATCATTCGAAAAACCATTCCAACGATGCCAACGTTATTTATTTGGCTCATACAGAAACTTTGTTCAAAAAAAGGAATTCACTTATTAATGTTGTTAGAATACGTATGTGTACAATTTTGTTAAATACGAGAAAAAAACCACTGTATTTTTTCAGGTATACCAAAAATCTACCGCAATGGCAAAACGCTCACAGAGCGAATGCGGGAGAAAAAGGAACGGGAAGAGATACCGAGGCCGGGAGAATATTTACCACCGGAGCTTATCTCGGCTTGTTGGCGTTTGCGAGTTACCCTCGAAACAAGCGAGTTACCCTCGAAACAACAGGATTACGAACAAATGCAAATAATCGTACATTAATTATAAATGCATTGCCGGGCTTAATTCGAGAACTCAATGGGACAATTTCGATTTGCCGAGTCAGCTGCTGCATTAAAAGGATACGAGAGAAAATCGTGTGCATTCGGCTCATCGCGTGCTTGCATATATATGTATGTATACTCATACATACATTTATTTTTAGAAAAAGAAGACTTTTCTAGATAAACCAAGTAACTGAGTGTTTTTTTTTAAACCGTGTCAAAAAAGTTATCATTTGTAGAAACCAACAGCGGATGATTTTAAGAAATAACATAAAGCCCAAAATCTCGAAAACCGTGGGACTTTTACTAAACTAAAATTCCAGCATATAGTAGGCCATGCTCTGACTTATCAACAGTTGCAGGATTGTCCATTCATAACAGGACACCCTGTGTACACAGGGTGTCCCAGAACTGAATGCGTTCCCTGAAATGGGGGGTTGGGAGTGAAATTCTGAGTCGATTGATATAAGCATGTGTAGGTCTCAGATCAACATCTGAATTATTATTCATTTTTAAAGACGGGCCAATCAGGTGCGCCCGCCTATAAAAGTTAATAATAATTCAGGGGTTGATCTCAGACCCACACTTGCTTATATCAAACGACTCAGAATTTCACCCCCAACCCCTCATTGCAGGGAACGCATTCAGTTCTGGGACACCCTGTATATATATGTGCGCGCGTGTGCGTGCGTGTGTGTGTGTATGCGTGAATATATTTGCATATATAAATAAATTCATAAATGTATGTGCGTGCTCACACAGAGGGACTAGATCCCCCCTAGGCATAATTTGCAATCGCGTGCCCGGAGGAGGAAAAAAACAACGAAATAATACGATTCAGTAGTAGATAAATGAAAATTGAATGGGAAATGAAGTACCGCGGAAAAAGCTGTTCAGCGCGTCTTCGGCACAATGGCCCATGTTATACGAAGTCGACGTTCTATTAATGCGATTAAAATAAACGCCTGCAATGGATCGGCTAATTAGAAGTTTAATATGTCGAAGAGTAAACGAATTAGTCGATGAATGCATTTGCATGCATACATATGCGCATCTATACATAGGCACACACATCTACTCTCTCTGTTTCTCTCTCTCTCTCTCTCTCTCTCTCTCTCTCTCTCTCTCTATATATATATATATATATATATATATATATATATATATATATATATATATATATATATATATATATATATATTACGTTTTTTCCAGGTCTAGGTGCTTTTGAAACACTGTAAAAAAAAGTTTTGAATAAAATCTGAAAAATTTCGAAGTATTTAAAACGAAACACTGCAACATTTTCCCTCTTGATATTTTGTCTCTAACTCAATAATTTTCAACATACTCCGTTCCATTTTTTGTACAATACTACGAGTTACGGTCAAAAAAATTTCAAGAAAAAATCGTGAAAAAATGCAAGCAAATATAAAATCGAAAATTAAAAGAGTTCCGTTTCCTGATATGCTGTCCTAAATGCCATACTTTTCGACTTAAGCCATCCTACTCATCAGAGTTTCGAGCGAAAATAGACCAAACAAAAATGTCGCAGGAAAATTCTTTGCAAATTCCAGGCGATCCAGTATCAACTTATGCAACTTTTTACATCTATGACATTTCCTCTTAAACCCTATAGTTCTTGAGTTAAGTTGCATTTGCCAAAATTTGTCTTTTTTAACAAAAAATACAATAATTTCGCAAAAAAATTCGTACGAAACTTAAAAAAAAGCCAAAATGGACCTCCTGCTACACCTATCAAGATTATCATGGATAAAAATGACAACAAAAATTTCCATAAGTTATGCGCCCAATTCTCGATGGTCGAAGTCGAAGTCGAAAAACAGACACGTTCAAAAGTGCGTAGCGGGTCGAAAAAAAATCATAAAAAATATTTTTTTAAAAGAAAAAGAAAGCTGAATTGGTTCTCTTTAAAACGCCATACGTTAAATTTGGTTATCTATTTTTTTTAGCGGAGCTATTTAACTTTTAGTGCGGCACGAAATATCGACTGGTGTATCGAAACTTTCGAGCGGTAGTGTGTGTGTGTGTGTGTGTGGATGTATGTATATATTTACATTGAGAAAATATATTTTGAACAGTTTATATCTACGTAATGCCGATTATCAGCACATAAGGCCATTTTCAGCACGCTTGTTTAATTTTTCAGAACGAATCGTAGATTTTGACGACATTGAAATGAATTGAAGGCCTTTAAAATCAATATTGTTACTATTATCGGGCGACCATCCTAGAGATATTGTGGTTTAAGTAGTGTCGAGTATGGAGACGATTGTATGAAAGGGCCTCGAAAGTAGAATGTCTTTGCCACGATTTCCAATATATATATATATATATATATATATATATATATATATATATATATATATATATATATATATATATATATATATATATATATATATATATTCCTGCCCAACGTGTACATACGTATAAACTAAATTTCTCTTCAATTGGTCAGCCGTGTTGTACTCGCTGTTGTTCCATACAGAATTTCACTTTGCTGCCATTGTTATCCGAGCTAAATTACACGTAAATGTTGCTGCGCACGGATCGTTAACAATAGGCACAAATGACCGTGCATTGTACACGCATTTAGACACACACCCGTACACACACACACACACACGCGCGCGCGCGCGCGCACACACACACACACACACACACACATATATATATATATATTCCTTTTGCGTTTTTCCTTCCTGTCCTCCCAGTATCCTAATACGTTGTTCATGATAATTATACGAGCCGCCCATCGGCTGTTTTTCATTAAATCGCGTCATTGCAACACAGAGCGAGAAAAGTTACGGAGACAAGTTACGAAGCGCGGTCGCTAAGAAAACGTAAATACGGGAGAGTATAATTGCGCACGGACTATTGCGAGTAATGACAATTATAACGAGCACTGTAAAGAAATTGACGACGATGATGACGATTATAACCATAACGAGAATGATGATAACAAAGATGATAATAATAGTAATGTTAATAATGATAATAACTGTAATAATGACATTTACGACGACCATGGCAATAATGACGATAATGGTAATGATAACGATTAATTTTTGTTATAATCGTAAAATATTAAAAAGTTACAAAATTATAAACATTTGAAAAAAAGACAAAATAAAAAAAATCATTATAATAGTAATTATAGCAATAATTTTTTTATTCAAAAATGGAAAAATTCAAACAATGATGACAACGATGATAATGATGACAATATTTATAATAATGATGCGGAGCATTATCATAATAATATTGATTAAAATAATAGTCGGTTAATAACAATAATAACCAGTGTAATAATAACTAGAATTGGAAAAAATTGCAATAACGGTAATAATGACATCAACGATAACAATGGTAATCGTAATAACAACGATAATAATGACGATAATGGCATCGAAAGGAATTAATTTTTGTTAATAATTGTGAAATTTAATAAGTTCCAATATCATGTACATTAAAAAAATACAAAAATAAAAAAAATGATTATAATGGTAATAATAACGATACATTATTTTTCTAATTACAAAATAAAAACTTTCAAACCGTTTTCAAATTTAAAAATAAGAAAGTTAAGATGGGGATGATAACGACGATATTGATGACAACAATGATGCTAAGCATAATAATAATGACGTTAATGAAAATAGTAGTCGGTTAATAACAATAATAACCAGTGTAATAATAACTAGAAAAAAAAATATAACGCAGAACAAGGCAGAGAAGAGCGAGAGGATGCGAGCACTTTTCTCGAACATCAATCGATAATCGTTTCCTTCCTCGTGCTCGACTTTTCCCCTTTTATTATCCCCTCCCTCTCCGGGACTCTTTTCGCTCCTTTTCTCCGTCTCCTCGTGGCTCTCATCCGCTCTCACGAGCTCAAACGCTTTTCGATAAATTATTAGACGAACGAGTGGGTTTCGTCGTTCTCGTCGTCGTCGTGATCCGTCTGCTTCTCCAGACTCTCCTCGTCTCGTACTTGCGTCGCGAATATACGAACGGGGACCGTGCGCGCATACCACATCGTGAGATGTTCCGTATTATTTTCGCTTTTGCTTCCTATATCTATGATCGTGGAAAATCGAAGGAGACCAAAAGAGGGCTGGCGGGGGGTGGGGGGTGAGTGGGAATTGCAGCGAGATGTCTCGACTCTTCGTAGTAGCAATTCAAATACCTCGGAGAAATCCGCCTCTTAAGGCCTTAGGCCACTCTAGAGGCCGAAAAAATAGGCTTTTTGGGGATTTTTTATTCTTAGAAAAACTTCAAAATAAATCGAGATTACAAAAAAGGGTGTTTATCATACACATCAGTGACTGTATACAATAATTTTTTGACGCGATTAATTTCAAAATGGCGGCTGCGCAGCGTTTAGCTGAAAACTGCATTTTTGAATTTGGCCGGAAACATAACTCAAGCGATTTTCAACCGATTCACTTGAAATGTTGAGTATATTTTGAAAAATACATTTTCTATGGAAGTACGTAGGATTTTTTTTATATTGCATTCTTCATTTGTTATTAACAATTATCTGACGATTTTTTAGGCAAACTTTTGGAAAGTGAAAAACTTACCAAAAAATTGGGGACAAATATTTTTTTACGGAAAATTATTCTGTCTAAATTTCAATGCAGACCCTGCAGTGCTAAAAGTTGCAATTTAAAAACCCATTATCTCCCAATCAAAATAGTCGACTGTTCTGAAATTTCACTCAAACATGCGTAATGATATGAACAATGTCTGGTTAAAATTTAAACAAAATCTATAGAAAAGAAGATTGCGCGCTCGTACTACCTTAAACACCTAGAACGACTTTTCCAAAAACAGTATAATCAAAATTTAAACTTACGAAAAATATTTAGGGGAGAGAGAGAGAGAGAGAGAGAGAGAGAGAGAGAGAGAGAGAGAGAGAGATTTATCTAGAGTGACGGCCACAAAATAGTTGAAAGAATCGTAATGGTACAGAAATGGTATAAAAAAATGGAAGAATGGTAAAAAAGAACTATGTTGGTGTTCGCATAGTTCAAAATATTATTTATCGTATGACCGGATGATTTTTTTGGTAAGTATTTCCATCTGTTATCGACAAATGATTAAATTTGTTTGTTTGGTTGAAAATCGACCTTTTTGTTCTACGGCATCTCATTTTCTTCATTTTCAAAATTTCAAAAAAGTATTCGCCCATATACTTCGGTTTTATCATTATACTAAAAATGCATTTCTTTTATTTTCAATTTCAGATGACCCTAGTTGTCAAAACTAGCTACATCGATTGACCATGCAGCAACGGCACCACTTTCTTTAAACAATAATAACTTTATTGTTTACTAATATTTTTCAGTACAAAAAAAACTCAAACTCGGCAAGGCTATTCATTTTGTGTAAAATCCCGACCTCCTCGCCTTGATACAAAACATAAAAAATCGACTTTTTTCAGGTTCCAAGCCCGAGACCCGGTAATAGAAATCCCTAAAAAATGGCATAGAAGCAAGGTGTGGAAGGCATTTGTTTAGCCCTCTGTACTCGTGCATAATGTTTAGCATGGGGACAATAGGCCACTACGAAGACAGCTCCGAGGTCGGGTGTCTTCGAAATTCTTTCTCTCTCTCTATGTGTATATATATATATGAGATATTCCACGTGAATCCGGTGGCCTTTTTCCCTGACCCCCGCCAATTCGATTTATTTTTCTTCATCTGATTCCATTGACTCTAAAAGACACCCTGATATTTTTTTACATTTTTCGAAACAACCCTTAGTCAAAAAAAAATAGTCTCCGAAACAAATCGCACTGATTTTTTTTTCTAAGAGTACTTTCGAAAAATGTAAAAAAAAAAATTCAGGGTGCCTTTTAAAGTCAACCCGAGTAGAAATCTTGCTCCAGCTACAATAAACACCTGATCAGGCATCCTGATTTCTTTTTCCAGCCTTGATCAGAATTTTTTATCAAGCCCTGATCATTTTTGAAACGCAATCCCTGATTTCCGTTTGATCAGGGTAAAAAATCAAGGCCTGATCAGGATAAACTATCAAGGTCTGATCAGGGTAACAAATCAAGGCCTGATCAGCGTAAAAGATCAAGGCCTGATCAGCGTAAAAAGTTAAGGCCTGATGAGAGCTTAATTTTTCACGGCTTATTCAAAGTGAAAAATCATGTGATTTTTCACGGCTCAGGATGACCGATTTATTCCTGAAATAAAAAATACAACGCATACAAAAATAGAAACAGGCATTGTTCGATCGTTTGTTGTTTAATCTTAATATAAAATCTATCACATAGATTTTTCACATGTATCTATGTGGAAAACAAATATCATTTTGTCTTGTATTTGTAATAGAATAAAAACTCGAAATAAATGTAATGTTACATTGGGCGTTCTGTTCGTTTTTTTCCGCTACGCTCGACGCTTGTCCCAGTCTTTAGATGAATTAATCAGGCCTTGATACCGCTCCAACGACTTGTCCGATTCGCTTCGAAAGAACTTCTATTCCGTGTTCCCTGTATTTTGAAATGACCAGCCACTGAAAAATACGAAAATGTGTATCCCACTTAGAATTCAATGTCTACATATAAATATATATAAGATATGCACATTATTTTATTAGGGTGGCACATATTTGAGTTCTTTTTTTTCTTTTTCTCATCATCAAATTATCTACTTTAACGAAGAAAAAAAATTGTTGCGAAAGCTGCGAGCGGTTAATAAATATTTAGATGTCGCTCAAGCCTCCCAAAAATTCTAATTTTCATGAAAAAATCGATTTTCTTTCGTTTACTTTTCACCCATTAATTTTACGCTTTATAATTTTTTAATTGAGCACTCGAAAGCTCTAACCGGCCAAAGAATATTTAGTGGAGCTTCAAGAGCTTCGAAATTTCCAATTGTCGCGAACTTTTTCTCTTCTCACTCATAAATTTAACACTTCATAACATTTTCAGAATAATTAATCCTTTTTTCTGTAGAAACGAAATTTCTCTTATTTACCTCACACTTCTAATCCGATAAAACGGGGAACCTGAAATTTTATTTACAGACAAGAGCTTTAAAGAATTATTTTATGAGAGAAAAGATTATAATTCTTAGGTTAGTAGTGTAAGGTAAGATTGAAAAATCTGTTTCTAAAGAAAAACGATTAATTTTTTTGAACCTTTTTGCAAAGCGCCAAATTTATGAATGAGGAGAGTAAAAAAAAAATTGGCGAAGATTGGATATTTTGAAGCTCTTGAGCATCCGCTAAATATCCATTGACCCGCTAGAGCTTTCGCGAGCTCAATCTAAAAATTACAAAGCGTACAATGCATAGGTGAGAAGTGGACAAAAAAAATCGATTTTTTAATGAAAATTAGAATCGAAGGTCAGTTCGATGAATGTGATACCATCGGTTCAGGTGAGCCCGTACAGTGAAGGCCAACCAAATAATGGTAAGTTGACAGCATAGTACAGTTTAGTGAATGTAATGTCCATCCGAAGTGCATTTCTTATGGGCTAACTTACACCGATGGAATTACTTTCACTCTGAACTACGCAGTCAATATATCATTATTCGGTTAGCCTACGCTGTCCGGGCCCGTACAGCGAAGGCCAACCAAATGATGGTAAGTTGACAGCGTAGTGCAGTTCAGTGAATGTAATGTCCATCCGAAGTGCATTTCTTATGGGCTAACTTGCACCGATGGAATTACTTTCACTTAACTGCACTACGCTGTCTACTTACCATTATTTGGTTGGCCTTCGCTGTACAGGCTAATCAGTACCAATGGCATCACATTTACCAGATTGAACTACGCTGTCAGCTTACCATTATTTGGTTGGCCTACGCTGTCTCTTTTTCTCCTCTGACAAAGGAGACGGACCAAGTAAAGGAAAATAAAAGCCATACACAAAACAAATATAAATCTACTTACATAGTGGTCGTGCCAACACATGCCAATCCTCAGGAATTTCGAGTCGTTCCTCGCTGAGAGCATCTGTCAAATGTATCATAATAAATATTTTAACCAATGCATGTATAATTTGGCGTATGGTTAATTTATAGTCAGATTTGATCCAATTTATATTTATACATTTGAGAATTGTAAGTCTTTGAAAAAAATTAATTGTTATACTAACCTGCTGCTGTATTATTTTTTCGTTTTTTCCCTTAGTTAGAGCCCGCTATTCACGCAGACGCAGTCGTTGCGCAATTTTCTTCCGATTGTGTTTGTCTATCTTATTCACAACGTACACGTTAAATGTAAAAATGTATAAAGTGATTAATAATATGTCCTGTGCTTCTCTCGTGTCTGTGTATCATTCGACAAGATGAGGTAGAAGTAGAAGTCCAGTCACATGATGATTGCTTGAAGTTACCTGGATCAGGCGAATTGAAGTAAACCGTAAGTCCAGTTGCTTGACATCGCCTGAAGCTAACCGGGTCAGGCGAATTGAAGTAAGCCGTAAGTCCGGTTGCACGACCACCGCCTGACCCCAGCTTCATCAGGCAAATTAAGGCATACTTAAGTAAGGCCTCCGTACTATAACGTGATCAGGCGCAGATCAAATATCAGGCCAGCCTGACAATATTTCTACTCGGGAATAGAATCAGATAAAAAAATGTAATCGATTGGGCGGGGGTCAGGGAAAAGGTCGATATATATCGACGAAAGGCAATATATATATCGCCGGAAGCTTTCGGGTCCTGTTATGTATCGCGATGCGTCTGCGACCAATTTGCCATTGCGAGGCACGGAGATTGCACGGGCGTAGGATTCTGATACGAGTGGGCAAACCATTAAAGTGCGCACAGCACCGAACTGATGATTATAACTTATTAGACAGGACACGTGTGTGCATTAACGAAGTTTGCAGCAGCGTGGTGGTATTGGTAGACAGATACGAGTGGAAAAAAAGAGAGAGAGAGAGAGAGAGAGAGAGAGAGAGAGAGAGAGAGAGAGAGAGAGAGAGAAAGGGGGGGGGTAGGTTGGAGGGAAGGGGAAAGGTTAACTTCGGCTACAGGGGTTGCAGGGGTTATTTGGTTATATATACTTAGGCTATACGAGGGATAGAGAGACAGAGAGAGAGGGAGGAGGGAGGGAGAGAGGGAGCTGTTAAAGCTGGTGTGTAAGAGCTCCGGTAGTGGTTCTCTCGTACAAGTAAACCAAGTACAGCAGTAATTCCATAATACCTGGTTTACCCGGAAGTAAAGCGGTGCGAACACTCAAATTGGTCGATGGGTGTGTGGACCTATAGAGTTCCCTTCGGATCGTTGACAGCCCTTGGGGACTTGAAACTTTGTACTTTATCAATTTTGGATTATATATATACAAGGCGTCCCTCTTATCTCTGCCACCCGAAACAACTCGGTAATTATCACCGTCACATCAAAATGTTCCAGACAAAAGTTGTACGGTGTGAAGGGGGCCATCAAAGGCGATCATTTTTTTTTCGCTGCAGGCGCTGAGGCACAGTGAAGGTCACCTCCACTTTTTAAAATGGAATGGTACATTTTTTTTCAACCATCTTTTGGAACACCTCAAGCCCCATAAAAACATTAGGGGTCAAGGTCGTTCAAGGTCATTTAAGGTCACTATCGATGATACAAATCTAAATATCTCGGATCGCTACCAAATATTTGGTAGTGATCCGAGATATTTAGATTTGTATTTCATTTTAATAGGTGACCTTGAATGACCCTAAACGATTTTGACCCCTTGATGTTTTCATGCGGCTTGAGGTGTTCCACAAGATGGATGAACAAAAATGTACAATTCGTTTAAAAAAGTGGAGGTGGCCTTCACTGAGCGTCAGCACTTCCACCGAAAAACAAAATGGTCGCATTTGACGGCCTCCCGGTGCGGAAAATTGATAGGGCATCCCTCATAAAAATAAGGGCCTTTAAGGGCTTATTTGAGGCTTTCCCTATCAGGGAAGCTTCAAATAAGCTCTTGAAGCCCCTTATAAGGCGATCCCGATAGGGGTTGGCATAATAAGGGCCTTTGCGGGTCCTATTATGGCAATCGCGACAGGGATTGCCACGAGAGGGCCAGGTTTGGGCATTATAGAAATCGGACCAGTATACATAGCTTGGACTAAATCGTTTGTGGTATTTCAATTACTACACTCAATTATTCGATAATCGGTAAAAATAGGATAAAAACGTGAGGGCATTAAAAATTGTTATATATTACATTTACAAATCCTTCAAAAAACTACATATTATTCTTCTTGCCTCATTCACTCGTGGAGTGATGCCAGCGCGTATGTTTGAACAATCCCATTCGGTTGTTTTTTACATTTTTATAGTGACTATTTTCGCCGAATACTTTCCATATGAAAAATTATTCCACGTTGTTATAGTTAATATCACAATGATATTAACTAATTGATATTGTTTGTATGATACAGCAAATAATTATAGAAATTAATTTGGTCTCTCATGCCATATCTTCGACGAAAATGTTACAAGCACTCGGTAGCATAGGGGCAGCGTGCGTAGCTATGAGTAGGCAGGTACTAGGTTCAATACCGATATAGATAAAATATTTTCTTTGAAAAAAATCATTCCGAAAAACCAGGGCATGACGAATTACGATACAAAATCGTTGTGGTAAACTCTTAATTAAGTGCTTAATTTCATTTTGGATTTATGAAATATTTTATGCACATAGTACACTTAGATTTACAGTGTACATTGTAAGTAATTAAAGATTTGTTTGAATTGAATCTTTATTCATTCGATTTGAATATATTTGATATTTAAAAAGAATAGCTGAAACGAATAAAAAAATATCTGTGGAACAAATAAGAACGTAGTAGGCCGTGAGACGAGGAAGAAACGTATCTCATTTGAATAGATTCTATTTAAATAAATTTTAAATAATTTGCCAGTGTATCGTGACCTTATATGAACGGAAACAAATACGCAGAAACACATACATTTACACACACGTGAGCATATCCATTGACTGGGATAACTTATGGGCACACCATGGTTTACATGAGGCGTCGATCAGGTATCCTTGAAGGCCCTCAGTAGCAAAGTGTACATATATATATATATATATATATATATATATATGTATGTATGTATGTATGTATGTATGTATGTATGTATGTATGTATGTATGTATGTATGTATGTATGTATATATATATATATATATATATATATATATATATATATATATATATATATATATATATATATATATATATATATATATGCCGGGAGTCCCATTTTAATCTTACACCTCATTTATCTCGAAAAAACTGCTTCGATCAAGTATTTACTATAATGAAACTTTTAGGGTTCAAAGGGGAAAGTTAAGGAAAAAAAAATTTGGACCAAAATTCACAATAGCGAGGATAACATTTCTTTTTCAAATGGGATCATGAACTTTTTCCCCAAAAAATGTGTCAGGCTCAGCTAACAACTTTTGTAGGAAAAGTTTTTTGATAACGTTCATAATTTTTAGGCTAGAATACCATTTTTGACTACTTAAGCGCTATCCAGGATGTACCACGTGGAGGTAAAGTCTTCAAAATCCCTAGTGTAAGTGTGCGTGTGTTTGTGTGAGTTTGGTTGGGTTCGTTCGATAACCCAAACAAACCCAAACAAGGATTAGGTCTCTGTGGCTCGTCACTTCGGCTAAAAAATTGGTATTCTAACCTAAAAATTATGAACGTTATCGAAAAAGTTATTTTCCACGTGCCCATGTTCTCGTAACTGTGTTTTATGAAACGGTGTATGTCGTATCTCAAAATCTTTTCGTCCGATTCACTCGAAATTCGGACAGAGCGTAGGGTGCAATATTTTCTATGACTAGATGATTTTTTACATATGTTTATCCATTTATTGATGAATGATCAATATAGTTGTTTTTCGTTGACGAAAATCAAACTTTTCTTTCCTACGGCGTGCTGTTTTCGTAATTTTGAAAACTCAAAAACAAGTATCCGGACATGAGAAAGTTTAAGGGAGACTTTGTCCTTGAAATGCAGCGGGAGATGTTAGCGGCTCAACATGAGCAGCTAGAAGAAGAGGAGAGATGCCTCTATGGACCAGGCATTGCCGATTAGCGGTAATTATAAACACATTTGTGTAAACACATTACAAAACTTTAAACACGTTTTTCTCGAAAACACGTTTTTAAAAATGGCCGACATTCTCCTGACCGCTGTAATTAACATATCGACCTGAAATTTGGAGAGCATACTCAGAAAATATGTCTTCACGGAATGACGAATCGTTTTTTCGATGGATACATTTTTGCATTTATTATTTATCTTTTTATGCGAAAAAAAACGCGAAAATTCGATTTTTTTTTAATTGCCGCCATTTTCCGAAATTTGTACTAAACGAAAAACCCATCCGTCATTCCATGACCAAAGGGTCACAGATTGATAATATGCTTTGAATTTGTGTTTCAGATCAACAAAGAGGGGGCAGTGATGTCAGCCGTTTACCTCCCGCGATTTGAGGACCTGCTTTCGCGGAGTTGCAACGGCCGCCATTTTGGTTTTTTTTTCAAAAAGAAATTTTTTTAACGTTCTGTATATCATGAATAAAAGCAAGAAAAAAACCGCACTCAAAAAGCTTCACTCGTTTCCTTTAAAAAAAATAAAATGTAAACACCTGAAATATGGCACTCCAAGGACAAAGTCTCCGTTAAGCTAGTACGAGCGCGCAATCTTGATTTCTATAGATTTTGTTCAAATTTTAACCAGACATTGTTCATATCATTATGCATGTTTGAGTGAAATTTCAGAACAGTCGACTATTTAGATTGGGAGATAATGGGTTGTAAAATTGCAACTTTTAACACTGCAGGGTCTACATTGAAATTTAGACAGAATCATTTTCCGTAAAAAATATTTGTCCCCTATAATAAGAAGACTTATGGCAACACCGCATCGTTCCACGTATCCAATGACGTGAGTTCGCGCGGCATATTTAAGGGGAGGGTAGGGGTTTGCACTTTTTAAAAATCGATTTTTTTTACTTTTCTTATAGTTAATCATTTCAAGAATATAATCCCAAAATTTCAAGTCAATCAGAGAAAAACTCTCGACGTTATTGTCTATTTAGTCCCGCTCCTCTAACACTGTAGCTCCGACAGCTAAAACTTCAAACGCGTTTTTCTCGAAACCACTTTTTCAAAGTCCGTGTTCACTGCCATTTGAAAGTACATGACCAATTTATTTCAAACTTGGTACACACTTTCTACATATAAAATACCTCCCCCCTACGGTTAGTTTGAGATTTTTTCGTGAAAAATAGCACTTTTCACTTTACATGATCTCCAAAAATTTGGAAATGAAAAAAAAAATTATCAAAGTCCGTTGGGGGGAGGATTTGATGATACTTTGGCTAAATTTTGGCGGAATGTTCTTGAAATGACACTTAACAATGTACAAAAGGTTTCAATAAATTTACTCTATCCATATAGATGAAAAAAAATAGCAAAAAAGTGTTTTTTTTTTTCACGCTGAAACCCCGACCCTCCCCTTAAAATAATACTGCAACACAATTTTTTATTTGAAAGTAATTTTTAATCGAACAAAGTTTTTAATTAGTTATGAATAAACAAATTTTTTTTTATGATAACATTTTTAACTTTGGGTACACGATAAATTTTTTTTTCTCGAAATATTGAACAATACTGTTCTGTGCTGTTGGCATATGGCTTCTTATTATAGGGGACAAATATTTTTTTACGGTAAATTATTCTCTCTAAATTTCTATGCAGACCCTGCAGTGTTAAAAGTTGCAATTTTAAAACCCATTATCTCCCAATCTGAATAGTCGACTGTTCTGAAATTTCACTCAAACACGCATAATGATATGAACAATGTCTGGTTAAAATTTGAACGAAATCTATAGAAAGCAAGATTGCGCGCTCGTACTACCTTGAGAAATGAATTTTCAGTGAAAAATTTAGTTCTAACTGCTCATAAACAGCTCATAAAATGAAAAGTTTCGATTAAGGCAGTAGTCTGCTTTAGAAGCCGAAAAAAGCGTTTTTTCAGCAATTTTTTTGAAAGGAAAGGAAATGATTGCGGTAAACGAAATTTTGAGACGATGGTGTATTATATTCACGCTTTAAAAAACAATTTTTATTATTAAAAAATATTGAAATTTTTCAAAGTTGTGACGATTTTTCTGGGGCGCCTGGAGTCTGCACTTGTAAATCGGTGCCGGTGATGGAGGTCGTGCGATGCATCTGAAACAGTCGAACCAATTTTTTTTTTAGTTTTTATAAGTTCCTTTCCTATATGAACTAAAAAAATACCGAATAAATGATGAAATTCCAAATTTTTTCGAAGTTTGAAAAAAAAAATTCACTTCAAAAAAAAATTCACTTTAAGTTGCAAAACAAGTAATTTAAATAGTACTTTTGTCCAACTTTTTTAGTTCAAATAGAAGATAATTTAATACTGAAGCTAGATCACTTTGATTTTTTTCGATCGGACATATAGTGTTTTTGCTATCGCCGGCACCGTTTTCTAAAACTTGTGAAAATGAAAACTCGAGAAAACGGGCTTTAAAGTTTTCAGGCCAAAAAAATATAAGTTTATGGATACTTACACTAAATAGCTGTTAATCAGCTATCCCCGGGCCATACAATAATCCTTCCTCTTCTTCAAATCGATTTTTTGAAGCCTGTAGAGCAGACTACTGCCTTAATCAGAAATTCCGTACGTACTTCTTTGCGAGATGCAATTAGGAACATAACTTTTCAATTTCAAGTAAATCGAGTGAAAATTGTTGAAGTTATTTGTCACGCCAATTGGAAAAAAGCTGTTTCGAGAAATTTCTAGTACAAGGCCATTTTGTAAATTTTATAAATAGATGTGTAATTGATTTTTAAGTAAATCACTTTTTCATGCGAAAAAAAGATTGTTGAACTCGCCATGATTTTATACCCGTTACTGTGGCCTAAGCCCTTAAAGAACAACAACCTAATTGTTTATCAATATTTTTCAACAAAAAAGCTCAATCTTGGCAAGCCTATGTATCAATTGTGTGTAAAATTCCGACATCGTCATCCCGATACTCTCACCAGAAAAAAAAAATTGAAAATCAACCCGTCAATCGCGCAAAACTTGATCACCCTTACCGCGGCGCGATTCCATCGAGGACACACTTATAGTGGATCCGTCACCGAGAGGCAAAGTTTGCTCGAATCACAAGTTCGTCCTTGAGATACCAGCGGTGACCTTCGCCCGACCTTGACGCCCCTACCGACAAAGTTCATATCAACATCGCGTACTTTCACGCCGAGACACCGCGACTTTTCCACGAGAATTTTTATCGATCGGTATAGTATACCGCACCCCATTCGGGATACATTCTACCGTTCCACTTGAGACGGGACAACCTGTTCACGTAGACATGTACGGGGTCTCGGCATTGAGGGATATTCGATTCGTACGAGAGCCGCCGAGAAGTGGTGTGGGGGTGGTTCTCAAAGTTGCCAGTGGGTGGATCGGTAGTAAATTGGAGTCGTCTTTTTGTCTCTCGTATATACGTCCTACCATTACGTACTGACACTACTTGCCATTGGATCGTATTACGGCTCCGCGCTTGTACGCTTTTCTTTTATCTACAGGTTGCTGATATAAAAACGTTGATGGTCGAGATACACGTTCTGTATGTAGAAAACAGATATATATATATATATATATATATATATATATATAAGGGTGGTTAAGAAAATCGATTTTTTTTTCTAAACGGAAAAATGAAGTATGTTAAGAAAACGAAAGTTTTGCCAAATTTAAGGGTTGTAAACAATTTTTTAGTTAGTGCTCAAACGCCTATTTCGGTTTTTTTTTCATGATTATCGGAGTATTAATTTTTTTTATCTCGATGCAGAAAATTTAATGCATGATCCATTTTATATATATAAAATGGATCATGTTCTAAGGAGACTTCATAAGGAGATTTCATGGATCATGGATCAGGTTCATAAGGAGATTTCAAACAATATATATATATATATATATATATATATATATATATATATATATATATATATATATATATATATATATATTAGGGTGATTGGTTTCAGGGTAACTTTTTTTTCTGACCCATCGTGCCCGAAAATCTTTAGTCGGTACCCAAAAACGAAGTTTCGTGAAAGGGAGGTGTTGTCAAAAAATATTTAGAGGTCGCGAATCAAAATTGAAGTGATACAATACAGTTCATTGAGCCAAATCCGTAAATTCAACCGTTTCAGCGGTATCATTATTTCAAGTGAATATTGTATGAAAATATCTATTCAAACGGCTGTAACGCCTAATCTAAATAGATATTTTTTTAAACAAAAAAAATCTATTTATTTTACTTCATCCACCTATAGCTGAGAAAGAGTTGAATTTACGGGCTCGGCTTATAAGACTTTTTTGTAGCAAATTACTTTCTCTACATAGTTCTCATTTGAATTTTTTTCGATATATCTAATAGCTTAGGCGTTACAGCCGTTTGAATAGATATTTTGCACAATATTCACTCGACATAATGATGCCGCTGAAACGGTTGAATTTACGGCCATGGCTCAATGAACTTTATTGTGGAGTATCATATTTCCTATGAGAGACCTCTTGGAAAATATCGCGATATCAAAATTCACGGAATGGTAACACGAACAATGAGAAAAACATTTTTTTCAATGTTAATCAAATGGGAAACCTTCAATTTTGATTCGCGACCTCTAAATATTTTTTGACAACACCCCCCTTTCACGAAAGTTCGTTTTTGGGTACCAACTAAAGATTTTCGGGCAAGATGGGTAAAAAAAAAGTTGACCGAGTAGTTTGAGGTTTGCTGATCACGTTGTCATGATTTCACAGTTTAACCCTAGAATGACACACTGGTACATTCGCGCCCCACGAATTTTGTAAAAGTACTCAATTAAACCAATTCAAAATGATATTTTCCCTTCGGATCAAACTTTGACACCCTTTTCGAATTTTCTGAAATTTTTAAATGGTACCAACGTCTTCATCGTTAAAAGACGAAGGAATTCATGTGCTTCCAAACATTTCATTCGCTATTTATAACCCCGATAATCGGGTTCAACACATGGGGTACATTCGTGCCCCAGTGTGCCTTAAGGAGGCAAAAAAAATAAGTTTACCATTCTAGGGTTAAGATTGTGTGCTTGCTTTTCGCACAAATTCGCTATCAAAAACATTAATAATTTTACAGCGGTAATGTGAATCCTCATTTTCACGGTACCAAGGGTTAGTCCGATAATTAGTCGAACCGTACCTATTTTTTCATCTCCGTGGTAACATTCACTTAGCAGATATTAAAAATGTACTGAAAAATGATCGGGAGTTTTCCATAAGCGTAGTGTAATCAGCCCACGAAATGCGTTGAGTTTCCGATTTTTTTTCTAAAAAACGGTACTGTGGATCGTATTCAAATTGCACAGGATGATCAGCAGAGAGGTTATAAAGGTCCAGAAAAAAAATCAGCTCGGTGGGAACATGATGACTTAACCCTATAACAACCTTAAGATGGTAACGCATCTATAAAAAAGTACTATGAGCAAGCTTGAAACTCAGTGTATGTCGTATCGCCAAAGTGTAAAGAACTTTTTTTTTCATAGTGTTAAGGGAGAAACTTCAAAAGTTTCCCTTTCTGGAAACTTCAATTTTTTTTTCTTCATTTTGTTATAGTAGAATCATTAGGAGTTGATCACACAACAGTTTCGAAACGTTTGAAAACATTAGGAATGATTTCAAACAATAAAGCATTCATTTTCACGAAAAAAAGCGAGAAATTATTCAACATCCGAATATATTTTTTATGAGACCTTTATTTTCCCCATCTTACCCCCTATGCGGGGCAAGATGAAACAGCACAGAGTGCATGATGGGACAAGAATTATGGGCAGCTTTCGCATATAAAAATGGTTTAATTCTCATTGCCAGCAGTATGATAAGCCAATCTTATAACAAGGAACATCCCTCAGGTGACAACCTTCGATTTTGTTGAAATTTGGCTATGTTATAAAGCACCGAAAAGTAAGCGATACGTATTTTTTTTTAACGGCGGAAAAACGGTTTTAAGGGGTGAAACGAACCCTTGAAAATAGGGGTTTTTTTCGTTTTCCGTCGATAACGTAATCGTTCTTATCTCGAATGTATAGTGCACAAAAAAATAAACATTGTTGCAATTTGAAATTTTTTAATATCTCGTAAGTACCGTTAAGGGATTACCCCCACTTGCGATTTTGAAAAAATCGGTTTTTTTTTATTGCATTTTTTTGAAGTATAAGTATCTGAGAATATGTCCTGAAAATTTCAAGTCCATCCGAACAAAGTTGACTGAGATATGAGCGTTGAAAGAGAAGAATCCGCGTTGAAAGAGCGTTGAAAGAGAAACTTTAAACGCGTTTTTCTCAAAATGGCATTTCTGAAGTCGGTGACCAAGATTACTCGAACACTAATGAACCGATCTTCTTGAAATTTTGCAGGCTTATTTAATACATAAAAGTGTAGTCTTTAATCGTTCGATTTTTTTTTTCGAAAAAAAATGGCCGTTTTATAGCCAAAAAACGGCCGTTTTTTTTCGTTAAAATCGAACCATTAACTTTGACTGTCCGCCATTTTGTGAAAAATGAATATTTTTTAAAATCCTTCGATTAAAGACTAGTTTATACTTATATTTGACTAAATCCATCCGCATTTTTTTTTCAGATGATCCACTTCGCCGCAATGTTGGTAACCGCAAACCGTGTATATAAAAACATTATTTCATTGACGGCCATTTGCCACTAAACAATGTGATATTTTTCAATAAAAAAATTACTGAAAGTTCTTCAAGATGTGTTCTTCAAGATGGTATATTGATCGATTAAAAAAGTTTTGTAGTTTTCTTTGAAAAAATGCATGAAAAAGGCCTTTTTTTGCGCTACAAGTGGGGGTAACGCCCTAATACGTTCATCGTGTTTAACTACCTGGCCCTCATCAATATCAGCATCTTTAATGAACTGAAACGATGGTAAAGTTTACTAGAAATTAGGCTCCAGTTTACCAAAAATTCCAACTAGACCTATTTTAGAGTCTAGATCAGGCCTAGATTTTTAAAGTTTATGCTTCGGAAATAGATACAGAAAAACGAGGATTTTCGGCCTGGCTGGAGATACGTCATCCGCTAACAAAGTGGAATGAAGTAATAAATTGTAGTACTCCGACAGGATGAATGGGTCAATAGGAATAATTATTGTGTGCCTCAATGGAATGGCTCCCAGTCCTGGTTTCTGCTGTTCTAATTCAACTGCAGCGCAGTAGCACTCCAGAGATTACGTATGTGTGTTTATGTGTGTAGCATTATATGCTTGTTCTCGAACAAGAGCTCGTCAACTATTCGATGGGAATGTTGTCACTGCAGAATACATTTCGATACACTAGTTGCAGATATTGTCATTGATGGTACGAGACCAGTCCTTTTCTATCTCTCTCTCTCTATACACCCCCTCTCTCGCTCTCTCTCGCTCTTTCTCTCTTTTGCTCTCCATCTTCGGTCGCTCCATCTCCCTCGCCCTCCTTTTCTCTTTGCTCTCCTATACGGTAATCCAATATGCAAAGGTCCTCCTTAAACATCCATATACAATGTGAATCTCTGCGTACCTATACACGCGATATGTACAGAGGAATTGGTAGGACGGACGTGCTTCGAGGATCTCTCAATCTTGTTGCGGGCAGTATTGTACATGCGTGATTTTGTCACGATCATGTAATCTCCACGAGGGAGGCGGGAAGGGGGGGAGAGAGAGAGAGAGAGAGAGAGAGAGACTCATTAAGGGGTCTTCTCACTTTAGATGTTAAAAAGAGGCTATTTTCATTAATTTTTCCATAGATCAACATCATAGATATTGATATAAAAGTTGTTTCACTCAATAAATACACTATCGAAATACATTGAAAAAAAAAAACAATTATTTATACAAGCCACTATTTATAGACGAAAATGGTAGTTAAAAAAATGTCCTCAAAAAATTATCGGTCTGCGCTGTTGATGAAATCTCACTCACTGTTGATGAGATTCGGTATGTTAATGGCTATGGCGCATATCATACGATTTGTGATATATGCAAAAATAACAAAATGGCGGACATTTTTCGAAAAAACAAAAGAAAACGTGTTTTTTCACCGTTGTTGGAAGAAAAAAAAATAGTAAATATCTAAATTTAAAAAAAATCCTTGATATCCGCTATAGCTATAGTTTTAAAGAATATGTGATTAACATTTCATGCGGGTTGGTCCAGTAATTTCGAAGATTCTATCAACAAACCGTCGAAAAACATTGTTTCGAGAAAAACGGGTTGAGAGTTTGTTTGGGTTACATAAATTAATTTTTTTAAAAATGTATTTCGAAAGTGTATTTATTAAATATAACAACTTTTATATCAATATCTATAATGTAAACCTATCAAAACAATTCCTGAAAATAGCCTTTTTAGCGTCTAAAGTGAGAAGATTCCTTAAGGTAGTTCCTCTGCGAAAATCTCAACCAAAAGTTTACATACCATGTTCATGTTTAAAAGATTGATAATTGGTTTAATTAGTAATGAATAAAATTAAAAACTACGCAATATTGACTCGGTACTAGTAGATAATACGATGGATATCATTTATTGCCGTAAAATATATTTTGTATTGTGTTTTTGATCGACCATTGCCAGTAAACTTTTTGCCGGGACTGTCCAGGCTTTGCCCCAATTGTCTTTTTTCCAGGCTTTGCACCAAAATTGTGAAGGCTTCTCATGGTTATATCTTGGAAACTAGATGATGAATCATTCTCATTTTTTTTCACATTATTCGTGATATCTTACTGTAGCTTATCCTCGTTTTTGATCAATTTCTTAATTTTAGTTTTGACGGTAGAATTAATGATGCTCTGTTTGCCCATCATAACGCATTTGTTACGTGTAAACCAAGCCAACTTGTAAATATCTCAGGTTTGGGGTGGTCAAACTTATTCAAATTGCACAGATGTTTGGATAATGTATTAAATAACGTATATGTCAAATTTCAACCATTTCTTAATTCAACTCTTCTGTGGAGGTACTACCTCAATACAGTTTATTATGCCCTAGAAGTTGATCGAGCAAATGAGATTGAGCAGATGAACAGAAAATAATACCGTAAATAATACAGATAATAATACAATTGAAATGAAAAGATTCTATACAATGAAAAACTAAAATAAAACAATAAGAGCCATAAAAATTACTATGCTGTTACTTAACTATAAAATAACAAACAGGGAAATCTATTTAAGCTATGACTTAATATGAAAACAGAATATGAAAATTCTTAAACCGCACTCAACTGCAAAAGAGTTGCTTATCTTAACTTAGACTAAGTAAGAAATTTAAAAAAAATCCCTTACAGAGATCGGAGCAGGCCAAACCGTTGAACAAATATAATAAAACACTTGGGGAAGCATAAGCAGTGAGGTTGATACAGTGACAGACTTTAAGATCTGGCCCTGCATTCGCCATCAAGCAAGTAAGCATGAAATTTCGTTTTGAAAGATGCAAGAAGTGCAGCACTGGTCTCAAGTAGCGAATGCCTATTTCGCAATTCAACCAAAGAGAGAGAGAGAGAGAGAGATTCATTGATTGGTGATTTATTTTATGCCTTGGTGTATTTTTGCCTTTTTTAACTTTTTACCTTTTTAAGGTATTTTTTGCCTTTTATTCCTTTAGGCAAAAGAACTCAGGTGAACTAATCATACAATAAAATAAAAATAACATATATGTTACCTAACATCACACATAAGTGCTAGCATGTCCATTATATACATGAGATAAAAAGCAGTTTGATTAAGTGCTCAAATCATACGTAAATATCTACCACAAAATGCAAGCGCAAAATTGAACGTAAAATTCGCACGCAAGAATAAAATCAAAATTCAATTTAAATCCAAAATGAAGAAGAAATATAAAAACGGCATTCAAATGCAGCCAAAACCTCTGTGTAATCAAATAAAACGAGATTGAACTGAAAAAAAGATGAAGATTTGCAGACCACTACATAGCAGACAAGCACATAGCAGAGAGAGAGGCGGAGAGAGAGAAGTGAGGGAATGTAATGATCATCGGCATTGCATACCGGAGAGACGCGTACCGTGAGCTAAATTATGCTAAGCCGAGACGGAGAGCGAGATAGGGGATGCCGCTGCTCAAATTGTATTCAGCCCCACAGAGGAGGCACGTGTACGTCGCGGTCGGGAGGGCCCTTGCGTGCTCCGGATTCAAGCCGGACATTGTCACCGGTGGTTATCCAAAGACCAGCAAATTACCGAAGCCGCAGCCTACCATTGCACAAGATTAGCGGCGCGAATGCTGCGTACGTTGCATCTCGTTGTTGCGGTACATGTACTGGTCCTATTTTCGAAAGCTCATGACTCGTATGAGAATTGCCTTACAACCTGGAGAAAAATGTTACCCAAGATCCAACTGAGTGCGACCCTCCACGTCAAGCAGCCTTGACGTGGGACAATACTCGGATGGGTGACCGCGCACTTGCAAGTGTCAGTTTTACCGATGGTGACCTCAGCGACAATTCCACTGTCGTCGAATATCCAGAAGTGAATATCCATAAGTGAATATCCATAAGTCGAATATCCATAAGTGCGAATGTCCATAAGTACGAATATCCATATGTCGAATATTCATAAGTACGAATATCTATAAGTCGAATATCCATAAGTCGAATATCCATAAGTACGAATATCCAGAAGTACGAATATCCATAAGTACGAATATCCATAAGTACGAATATCCATAAGTGCGAATATCCATAAGTACGAATATCCATAAGTACAAATATCCATAAGTCGAATATCCATAATATGTAATATCCACAAGTACGAATATCCGTAAATCGAATATCCATAAGTACGGATATCTATAAGTACGAATATCCATAAGTACGAATATCCAGAAGTCGAATATCCATAAGTCGAATATCTACAAGTACGAATATACATAAGTCGAATATCCATAAGTACGAATATCCATAAGTACGAATATCCATAAGTACGAATATCCATAAGTACGGATATTTATAAGTACAAATATCCATAAGTACGAATATCCAGATGTCGAATATCGATAAGTACGAATATCCATAAGTACGAATATTCATAAGTGGAATATCCACAAGTACGAATATCCATAAGTACGGATATCTATAAGTACGAATATCCAGAAGTCGAAGATCCGTAAGTCGAATGTCCATAAGTACGAATATCCATATGTCGAATATCCATAAGTACGAATATCCATATGTCGAATATCCATAAGTACGAATATCTATAAGTCGAATATCCATAAGTCGAATATCCGTAAGTCGAATATCCATAAGTACGAATATCCAGAAGTACGAATATCCATAAGTACGAATATCCATAAGTGCGAATATCCATAAGTACGAATATCCATAAGTACAAATATCCATAAGTCGAATACCCATAATATGTAATATCCACAAGTACGAATATCCGTAAATCGAATATCCATAAGTACGGATATCTATAAGTACGAATATCCATAAGTCGAATATCCGTAAGTCGAATATCCATAAGTCGAATATCTACAAGAACGAATATCCATAAGTCGAATATCCATAAGTACGAATATCCATAAGTACGGATATTTATAAGTACGAATATCCATAAGTACGAATATCCAGAAGTCGAATATCGATAAGTACGAATATCCATAAGTACGAATATTCATAAGTGGAATATCCACAAGTACGAATATCCATAAGTACGGATATCTATAAGTACGAATATCCAGAAGTCGAAGATCCGTAAGTCGAATATCCATAAGTACGAATATTCATAAGTACGAATATCCATAAGTGCGAATATCCATAAGTACGAATATCCATAAGTACAAATATCCATAAGTACGAATATCCATAAGTCGAATATCCACAAGTACGAATATCCATAAGTACGGATATCTATAAGTACGAATATCCAGAAGTCGAATATCCATAAGTAAGAATATCCATAAGTGAGCATAAAGTAGAAATGAGTGCGAGAAATGGCGGGAGGTAGAGATAAGTGAGTTTGTTTGGGTTTGTTTTGGGTTTTTTTGGGTTCCTCTATACTCACTTTTCCTCTACCTCCCGCCATTGCTGGCGCTCATTTCTACTCTATACTCACTTATGGATATTTGTACTTACGGATTTTCAGCTTATGGATATTCGTACTTATGGATATTCGGTTGTGGAAATTCGACGTATGGATATTCTACCCCAATCGACAATTTAGTTGCCTGTATCGACATCGGTTTTCCACAGTTTCCCTGTGACCTCGTCCCGATGAGAGGCAGGAGGGAGGGGTAAGGGGTCTACAGCGCAGACACGTGAAAATACTCTTAGAAAATTACTCTTGGAAAGAGAAATACTTTTAGAAGAATATTCTGAGAGAGAAATAGTCTTTAGAAAATACTCTGAGGGAGAGTAATACTCTTAGAAAATCACTTTTAGAAGAAGAAATACTCTTATGAAATACTTTTCGGAAGAGAAACGATGGTAAAGTTATTGAAACTTGGAAAAATATTTTTGGGAAGAGAAAAGATCCTAGAAAAATACTCTTAGGAAGAGAAATAATCGAAGAAGAATACTCGTAGGACAAGAAATACTCTGAGAAAAGTACTCTGAGAAAGAGGAATACTATTAAAAAAATACTTTTTGCTGGAGAAATATTCTTAGAAAAGTATTCTTAAACGGGGAAATGCTCTGTGAAAATTATTTTTACGAAAAGGAATACTCTTAGAAAAGTACTCCGACGAAGAGAACTACTCGCACAAAATTATTCTTATGAAAATGGATACTTTTAGAAAATTATTCTTATAAAAAAATACTCTTGGAAAAGAAATCTTCGGAAGAGAAATGCTCTCAAAAAATACTTTTAGGAAGGGAAATACTCTTAGAAAAATACGCTTAAAAAGAGGAATACTCTTAGAAAATACTCTTAGGAAGAGAAATACTCTTTAAAAAATTACTCTTAGAAACGAAAATGATCTCAGCAAAATACTTTTATGAAGGGAAATACTCTCGGGAATACTCTTAGAAAAATACTCTTAGGAGCAGAAATACTTCCAGAAAAATACTCTTAGGAGCAGAAATACCCCCAGAAAATTACCACCAGGAGGAGAAATACTCTTAGAACAATATTCTTAGGAAGAGAAACACTCTAAAAAATTACTCTTAGAAACAAAAATGATTTCAGAAAAATACTTTTATGAAGGTAAATACTCTTAGAAAAATACACTTGGGAGCAGAAATACTCGCAGAAAAATACTCTTAGGACGAGAATTATTCACAAGACTATATTTTCACGAATATATTATATTTATAAGAATATATTTATAAGAATATATCTATAAGAATATATTTTTACTCTCAGTAAAAAAATACAATTCACGCAATCGGAAAGTTCCTGGGAAACACGTATGACCGAAAAATTCATCCGGCTTCATCGGGAAAACCGGATTTTAACATAACCCGATATCAGCAATCGCGATTTTATAATTCGAACGATACTTTTATCGGGAACAAAATGAACCCCCCACCCACCTTGCTCCAACGAGCAAGCTAAAGTAACAAGTAGATTGGAGGGGAGTAACTTTTCCAAAACTTCGGGAGCACCGCACTCGTGTCTTCTCTTTTATTGTTAAATTTTTGTGATCGCGTATCTAAGCTAAAGCTCTGCATCATATCTCGGATTCTCAAGGGATTCTTCAAGGTTTCGAGAACCTTTGCGCGGTTGCTGCTTCAATCTCTCCCTCTCACCCTCTCTCTCTCTCTCTCTCTCTCTCTCGCTCTCTTTTGCTTCTATCGCCTTCTCGGTTTCCCGGTGGAGCTTCGGCATTTTAAAGGCAATAAATTGGGCGACTCTCAGGACGATCGCAGGGGTTACCAAGGGAGAGTTATGATTCCAAATGTAGGTCAGCTTCGTGCAACTCTTTCCCACCTCCTACATATACCGTATACGTATAACGATGCAATAACGTGTTTTACGAGCACGAGTTTCCGATAAATAGGGGAAAAAAAATTATATATATATATATATATATATGAATATTTCTATAGCTATAAATATATATATATGTATGTGTGTGGGTCTGTACTCCTTTCAATTCCAATATAGATGAGAAATATTTTAATTTTCGATTAAACCGAAGGCACTTCCATTTATTAAAAGCAATGCAATTTTTTCTAATAGCCATTACACATCCATACACAGGCGTGTATATACATCCCAACTAATATTATAAATGATGTTGAAGTTTTCAACGTTGGAATGCAACGAAAGTGATTTTTTTAATTTCCCAAATTTCCTATGCCCGATTTGCGCTGCGAAAATGACGCGAACATTTTTAAGGATTTTTGTTTAGCGATCTACAACCAAAATTTGCAAAATAGGATTTTGGATAATAATGGAAATGAGAAATTGAAAAGAATTTTCGTTGCATTCCAACGATGCAAACTTCAACCCCATTATCAACCTTCAGTAGACACACATGGGTCTGTGGTGTCCGGCCGTTTTTTAAAAATTGATAGATCCCAACGGGTAGTCCAAGAAATAGCAATAATAAAGATTAATTTCTATCCATCACCTAATGCACGCTCTCTTTCTATAGATCTCAAACTACTCTCCTGATTTTTTTCAGATTTTTTAAACGAGTCCAAGTATGGTAAAAAAGGGTAGGAAACCGTAGACCCATGTGTGTCTAGGGACGTGCGCAAATTATAGTGTGTCTAATGAGGTTTAAAAAACGGCTTGAACGATTCCATTGAAATTCAACATGTAGATGGCTTCTGACCTGGATTAACATATAGGATACTTTTGATTCTAATATCTGATATTTTTCGAATTGTTATATTATACTCAAATCTAACGTAATGACGGAATTGAAATTCTTATCGCGTACTAATTAAATATAATAAAAAATAGTTAATAGTAGTAGTAATCCTTATTTGCTTCCCCGTAGGGTTACAAAGGAAAATAGTTAATATTATTGTTAATTATTCGAATGGAAGATATGATTTTTAACTTCCTTTTTCTATTTTAGAACATCAAATAGTAGCTATAAGGATACATTCATGGGATACATGGAGTACCATGGCATATTCTACCTCTCTGCGTGAGGTCTCGTGACAGATGACGAAACATACAAAATTGAGATATGAAAGTAGCCACATACCTTCATGGTTTGATTTTTGACGTTTCGCCTTGACAAGAGACTCGACATCAAACATAGTTCCGGAGGAATCACAAAACGAAAGTGAAATTTTACCAACGAACCATAGTTTTCTGATTCATCGAAGAACGAAGTGATATCGATTGGATTTGACGGACAATTCGCCAAAGGATTCGACCAAGAAAAGTACATCTCTACTACCATGAGTAAAGCATTTTCTCCCATTATAGAAAAAAAATGGTCGAAAATTAAGAACGACGTGTGTACAGCGTTTTTTTGGAAAATCAATTTGTTGTTTATTGTTACATTCCTATTGTACAGTTTTCTAAAATGCCTGGAAAACGGACGTCAAGTCTTTCTCAGAGTTCGAGTAAATCTCGAGCTATGAAAATTACTAGATGGAATGAAACAGCTTCTCAAGCGGAGTTTCGACGACTTGTGCTCTCTGCTGCTTACACATGTTTGAATTTCGGTGTTTTGGGTTCGGTTGTATTATGTCCAACTGTGTTAAAAGCAATCAATCAATTCACTTGACGTTTTTTCAAAACAAATATGGTAGTAACCAAATTTTAACGTGGGCGAAGCCGCGGATAAAAGCTAATATATGTGTATATATATATATATATATATATATATATATATATATACGGGTGCACTATTTTAATCTGACACCTGATTTATCTCGAAAAATACTGATCTGACCAAGTATTGAGTATAATGAATCTTTTAGTGTTCAAAGGGGGACGTTAAAAAAAAACTTTTTTGGTCCAAAATTCAAAATGCCGTAGTTCAGATATATACTATATGTGTGTGTATATATATTAGGGTGGGTAAAAAAAGATTTTTTCTCAACGGAAAATTGAAGTATGTTAAGAAAAAAAAGTTTTGCAAAATTTGAGGGTTCTACAGTATTTTTTAGTTAGTGCTCAAACGCGTTTTTCATGTTTTTCTTCGTGATTATCGGAGTATTAGTTTTTTTTATCTCGATGCAGAAAATGTTAGTGCGTGATCCAATGTAAAATCCAAATTTTTTTTTTTTTACCATAAACATTTTGTATTTGCAGATTAAGGGGCCAGTCCACTTTGAAAATTTCAAAAAATCGAAAGCAAGCAAGACTTGAAGAAATCGACGATGACGAGCAATCAGAAAGGATTTTGTACGGTGCAGAAATTGCCGATTCAGTTTAGGTAAGATTTTTTCATAGTATGAACTTCAAACGCATTTTTCTCGAAACAACGTTTTCAAAATCCAGCTCCATTGTATCTCTAAAATTAATAAACCGATTCTCTTGAAATTTGAACCACATATTGTAAACATGATTCGCAACAAGATGACCCTCGATGGTTTTAAAATTTTGATTTTTACTCTTTTTTTGCGAAAAACTGCGAAAAACGCGTTTTGTTTACTTTTTTCGTTTTTCATCGGCCATTTTTTTATTTTTTGATAAAACTTTATATGCGAGGGTCATTTTGTAGCTGGTGTCATACTGAATCTAATGGACTTTGATTTTATTGTTTCAGACAAGCCGTTGCCGAGTTGTGATCGAGCTACCTAGCCCAACTATTTTTGAGGCGTTATGTTAAACTATAGTTTTTGTACTTAAAAATGAATGAATTTTTTTAAATGTATTTCAAGACTTTATTTATCAAGCCCAACAACTTTTATATTCATATCTTTTATAAAATCCTCAAAAAAATGGCGAAAATAGCCTTTTTTCATGGCTCCAAAGTGGACTGGCCCCGTGAGAATCAATATATGTAATTCGGTTGTGAACATTATATCAACCACATGATGAATGAGAACACCGTATTTACATCACAGAACGTCAACAAGGGCGTGTTTTTTTGAGTAACATGTTGCTTTGGAGTAAGAAAACAAAGTCATACGGATTCGAGAGTTGCAAACCGCGGCGCTGTTGACGCCACTGCACCTTTGTTTCTCTGACTGTCCGTGCGTTCTATTCGCGATTCATTTGACTGTTTTCAGTAGTTGCTGTATTGAGGTACGTCACAGTAAAAATGATCGCGGGTTTGAAAAATAGTGAAAGTGCCCAAATTTGTCTGACTGGGTCGGATATTGAAGAATTTGTGGAGCGAAAATTACCCCTGAATAGAGAAGTATTAAGTCTATTCTTTCACCATCATAATACTCTTAAATTTTGTGTTCGAGAGAATACACAAAACGTTATCGACAAAACAACTAATATTTTGAGCGAAACCGGAATAGGAATTTCTCAACCTTGCATCATTTTCGAAAGGTTACAAAAATTACGATCAGAGTGGGCAGCATAGAGAAAAAAATTATTCACGGAAAAATCAAACTCGAGCGTTCAACGAAAATTTCTTTCAACATAAGTTGGTGGAAAAAAATTGACGAAAAATCGAAGAAAAAAAAATTCGGTAAATATTCGGAAGTGCCCATGTAGAGGTTGCCATGAGTTGCCCAATGTTACGATCAGGCCAATATTGGGACCATCGTTTAAGCCAACAAAAGAGAAATAATATTGGTCCATTAATGCTCCGCTCTAAACTGAAAACTGGTACAATATCGGCCCATCCCTAAAGCCTGTCCTGGCCCATCTTTAAAAACTAATAAACAGCCGTAATAGTTAAACTAAATATGCCAATTTGAAAACTGGGGATACTAAAATACTGACAATTCCATTGGCTCAATATTGTTCCGTTATAAATTGATAACCGGCACAATATCGGCCCATCGTTTAAAACCAATAAATAGCCGTGATGGTTGAACTATATTTGCCAATTTAAAATACAAGCAATTACATTGGCCCCTTATTGTCCCGTTATAAATTGAGAACCGGCACAATATCGGCCCATTACTAAAGATTATCCTGGCCCATCTTTCAAAACCAATAAACAGCAGTGATAGTTAAACTAAATTTGCCAATCCTAAAACTGGCAATCCTAAAATACTGGCTTTTACATTGGCTCATTATTGTCGCGTTCTAAATTGAAAACCGACACAATATCGGCCCATAGTTAAAACCTATCATGGCCCATCTTTTAAATTCATTAAACAGTCATGATAGATACACAATATTTGCCAATTTTTAAACTGGTGATGCTGAAATACTGCCAATTACATTGGCCCATTATTGTTCCGTTACAAATTGAGAACTGGCACAATATCAGCCCATTACTAAAACCTATCCGGGCCCATCTGTTAAAACCAATAAACAGCCGTGAAAGTTCATCGAAATTTGCCAATTTTAAAACTGGCAATGCTAAAATACTAGAAATTACATTTAATTAACCTAAGCCCTTTATTGGCTAAGTGGGTCAGACCATACCTGCTTTTATTTTATTTAAGCCTTGGGTTATTCATTATCTGTTTGAGTTATTCATTATCATTATTGTGCCAGAATAAGCAAATAACTGGCACGTCATATATTAATCGTCTACATTTTTTAGTTCAGTTTTCGTAATCAAGTCTTGGTCTATTATTGGCATTTGTAAATAACTCACATAAGTAAGTAAAATATGCCAATTTTGAAACCTGTCATATACGCAAATCACCATTTGTTTCAAGGTTATTCCATGAAATATGTATCCATAAGGACCAATCTCGGGCCAATCTTGGCCCGATATAGGTTGAATATTTATCACGCACCTAAACAAACCCACGGCCCAATATTCTAGATAGACCAACTGTGAAGGCCCATCATAGAGCCAGTGGTCAATTTCTATATAGGCCCTTTAAGAGGGCCACATAGGGCCAAGTGCAATCACCAACATTGGCGCTACAATGAATTAAATCAGTGGCCCAATAATTGTTGGCTCTCTTGGCCGATATCGGGCCGTTCTTATCATTTCTACAAAGGCACCTCATTAATAAATACTCACGGCCCAATATTCTAAAAAGGCTAACTGTGAAGACCCGTCCCAGGCCCAACGGTCAATCTCTACATGGGTGGGGCTCCTGCTAGAATCAGGCTAATTTTTGTATAAATGGTTTAATATGGTTAACAAACATCATCCTTATCATTATTGTAACGGCGCATGATGTTTCCGGAAAAAATTAACCATATGCTTTTCGGTGGGTGCTTTACCATATGCAGTAAAGTACCCACCCCAGTGTTCTACGCACCCCACGAGTCCACGTACGGTGGCGTAGAACACTGAAGTGGGTTTGTTGGGCACCTTGGATGGGTGCATGGAATCGTGGGGTGCATAGAACACTGGGGTGGGCGGGGGCACCTCGGATGGGTGCGTGGAATTGTGAGGTTAGTAGAACACTGGGGTGAGCGGCCCCGTGAGCCGCCCACCCCAGTGGGGCGCCACCCCAGTGTTCTACGCACCCCACGATTCCACGCACCCATCGAATAGTACGCCATTCATTTTCAATAAGGATCCCTGCTTGCATCTGCGCCGCAAGCAGGGATCCACGTCCAATTTTTTAAATAATTTTTTTGAAGCAAAAAATGTCGTGCGCCGTCATAATATTACTTCGTATCATCTGCTATGATCATTAAAAGAAATAAGAAAAAAAATAGCCTGATTCTAGCAGGAGCCCCACTTCCGAATATTTACCAAAAATTCAAAGTCGTTTGGACACAACCTAAAATGTTTAGACCTCTCAAATTTTTGATGAATTACTTTTTCATAACGTAGTAACATTTTCCGTTGAGTACCGCGATTTTTTTTTCGAACCACCCTAGTATGTATATACACATTGAGCTCGTTTTCCAAAAGGGCTTAATTTTTCCGTCGCTAATAAAACGGCCGTGAGCTCTGCACATTTTCCAATCTCACCCGGCAATCGTCGAGGATCTAATCAGCCGAGAGTCATAAAACGGATGTCGTGTGTCTGCGAAAGATTCCCACAATTCGCACACATCCGCATTTGCACATTTACACGAGTACTCACAGCCACGGAAGCACATGCGTGCGGAGAGAGCTAATCCTCCTTTTCCGAAACTCGGTGTAGCTTTACTCCGGGGCTTTTCCCACCTCGTTTATTCTGAATTTACGAGCACAAGAAAGAATCGTGCGACTATTTTAGACAACTAAAAAAGAGAGAGGGAGAGAGAGGGAGAGAGAGAGAGAGAGAGAGAGAGAGAGAGAGAGAGAGAGAGAGAACAGCAGAAATCCTTCCAACAGAAGCTATCATCCCTTATTCTTATGTTTTCAGAGAGATAAGAAAAAATCGATGGGATACTCGACTTCCCAGTGCGCAAAAGTTTTTAGTGTATTATTCCGTTTGTATTTTACTTTCAGCGTTAATCCTTATATACTTCAAGGTTTTTATTTGTTTTTATTTGCCTCTTTTTTCATACAACGCGGTGCAGTTTTAATGATGATCCACCACGAGATTGTCATGGGACATTTTGGTTTTTTTTGTTGGGCGACGAAGAGTGTGCGAGAGGAAGAGGGGGGGAGAAAGAGAGAGAGAGAGCCAGCTACAGAAAATCGGCAAGAACTTTTCGGACAACTCAAAACATCTATGTATAGAGGCATCCCACGCTGAATCAACCACTTTTAGATCCGATCCCTTTTGATTTGGCTGAAATTTAAGTATGTTAATATTTCCTTCCAAAAACGCTTCATTTTTTTCAATTTTTTTTACATAATCGGACATATGTAGTTTTTTTTTTTGAAAATTCGTTTTTTTTCGAATGCTCACAACTTTCTGAAAAAGTGACCAAATTAGATCTTTTTTTCAATTTTTTTGTTTTGAAATGTACTATATGAACAAAAATATTGAAAAACTATTCAGTCATCTTCGATATGATTTTCTAGTTTTTTGTAAAAAACATGAATTTTTCGGAGTTCGATCTTTATTATTTTCGATTTTTTTTCTCGTACAAAACAGATGATAAATTGAGTACATTTTGCCGTCAGACCCATCGTGACAAGATTGGTCTTTCTATTTTTTTTTCCAAATGGAAAACTTTTTCTTCTTAATGTTTGCTAAATGTTGCTGCTTCTTATGATGACATTACTTTGAATGGTTGATTTTATGATATTCGATACTCTGTATATAATATTAACATATTAAGAAGGTTTTCCAATCATTTTCAATCATTTAGGGACAAATTCCGATACCACTTGTAGAATTTTCGAGCAAGGCATTGATGAAAACGAAATGGTACACTACATTTTTTCAACTATAAAATTCATCAATTGACATTATTGCATCATAGAAAACAACTACATTTTGAACAAATTAGCAATGCAAATTTTTCAATTTGGGGAAAGAATAGAAAGAAAAATCTTACCACGACGGGTATTGCGGCAAAATAGCTACATTTATCATATTGTCTTGCAAAAAAAAATTGAAAATAAAAAATGTCGAACTTTGCAAAACTCGTGTTTTTTTTTTAATGTTTTTTTTTCACAAAATACATTTCAAGACAAAAAATTTGCAAAAAATCGGTCTGGTCGACTTTTCCGAAAGTTATATGTATATGTAAGTGTATGTATATTTTTTTAAATCCACATCTCCATCTTTCAACATTACCTTCGAAGAATGATAAATACGCGAAAAAGTTTCGTCCCGCAAGTCGGGCGTTTCTAGGTTTACTTCTTCGACTCTCGTGAACAAGCTCCCTCGAAATAATAGACGGAAGAAGAAACGCGCCGGTACGAAAACGCAGAGACCCCTCCCCCGCCCTTCGCCCTGCAAACGTCCATTTTTACGTCCCGTCCGTTCTTATTCTCCCGAGGCAGCGAGAAATTGCGTCTGAAAAATGCATGCAACGACGTCTACTACTTCGTAGGCGGTAACGTTTCCTTCCCCCCCCCCCCTCCGTTTCTCATCCTCAAAAACGAGGAATATGAATATTTTCCGATTCTTCGCGTCCTTTCCGCGAGAATGGAGCGATGAAAGTTTGATCGCAAGATCGTCCTATTCCTGGCAACTGAGTAACGAGAACGTTGTACGATCGCACTGCTACGGAGAGACAAATTGGGCAACGTGGGCGCCCACGTTGCCCCCACATGGTTGAGGTAGTTTGAGCACGTACTTCATTATTAGATGGGAGCTTGATCCTTCTTATATGCTAAGGATAATGGACTCGGGCGTGTACGCTTCGAAAATCAAGCCCGGTTGCCGAATAAATTAAGGCCTTAGGCCATTATAGAGGCCGAAAAAATAGGCTTTTTGGGGATTTTTTTTTTCAGATAAACTACAAAATAAATCGAGATTACAAAAATGGGTGTTTATCAAACATATCAGTGACTGTATACAATAATTTTTTTGAATTCATCCATTGAAATGTTCACTTGAAATGTTGAATATATCTTGAAAAATACATTGTCTATGGAAGTACGTAGGATTTTTTTTTATATTGCATCGTTCATTTGTTATTAACAATTATCTGACGATTTTTTAGGCAAATTTTTGGAAAGTGAAAAATTTGCCTAAAAATCGTCAGATAATTATTACAGTCACTGATATGTATGATAAACACCCTTTTTGCAATATCAATTTATTTTGTGGTTTTTCTGAAAAAGAATTCCAAAAAGCCTATTTTTTCGGCCTCTAGAGCGGCCTAACCCCTTAGAGATATTATACAGGGTGTCCCAGAAGCAACGTACGCCCTTCTAGCATCTGGTAGGAAAACAAATTCTGAGACGAAAAGTCCTCAGTGATTTTTTGATCAGATGCATAGATACTTAATTATGAATTAAAATAAATAGCCAATCAGGTGCGCGCTACAGCGGAAAGACAGCGTAGAGGGAAGGGATAGGGGAATACGATAGGGGGGACGTCTATGCGTCTCATCAAAAAATGACTGAGGACTTTTCCTCTCAGCATTTTTTTACCTACCAGATGCTAGAAGGGCGTACGTTACTTTCGGGACACCCTGTAGATATTGATATAAAAGTTGTTACACTTAATAAATACACTTTCGAAATACATTAATATTTTTTTATTCATTCAAGTCACTATTTATAGACGAAACCGGTAGTTAAAAAAATGTCCTAAAAAAATTGTCGTTCTGCGCTGCTGATGAAATCTCGAAGAGAGACCATCCGAAACAAAAAAATCGAACGGCTTTAGATTCAGTATGTTGATGGCTATAGCGCATATCATACGATTTTTGATATATGCAATAATAACAAAATGGCGGACATTTGTCGAAAAAACAAAAAACGTTTTTTCACCGTTTTTGGCGAAAAAAGTAAATATCAAAATTAAAAAAAAATCCTTTGCATGCGCTATAGCTATAGTTGTGAAGAATATTTGGTTGAAATTTCACAAGACTCGTAGTTTCGAAACTTTGTTTTCAATGTCGGTGGACATGATATCTCGAGAACCACTTGATGGATTGTTTCCAAATTCACCGGAGATACAACGATAAACATTTAAAGGTCGTTGACGATCTCACTTTTTTCAAATCGATCTTCATTTTTTAATAGTTACGTAAAAATGACGACTTTTTCCATGGATTTTGTATGCTCGAGTTTCAATTCGTGGCCACGTTGTTAAAAAAAATTATTTAAAAAATCCACGATCGTCAACGACTTTTAATTATGGCTAACTTGAATAACCCGTTTGGTTTTTAGATTTCAGATGGACCGTTAAAGCTAAAAAGCGTCCACCGCAAAACGGCGCGAAAAAAATTTCATCGTCTGCCGGCGGCCATTTTTTTGTTGTTTTTCTGTACTTTTTAGTCATTTTTCTCGAAGGCTCCCAATATATGTACCGTGGTGTTAAAAAAATGCGTTTCCTTTTCACCAACCGTTTCCCAGAGAATGAATTCGAAATTTGGCCATTTTTTCAGGCCTCTAGGTAGATGTAGCCCCTTAATGGTAATTTGCGATAAAGATTTTTTAAAGATTCAAAAAATTGTCCGATTTATGACGATTTGTGTGAAGACAGCCCAATGTGCTACCGCGAACCGTCGCGCTGCGATTTACCCCTTTTTCTGTTGGGTTTTTCTCCAAACTGTTCAACGAAACGGTGTAAGTCGTAACTCAAAATCTAACCATCCAAGTCCCTTCGAATTCGGACAGAGAATAGTTTATAACATTTTCTATCGTATGAGCGGACGATTTTTTTATATGTTCATCCATTGGTTGACAACAAATGATTGAAGTTGTTTTTCGTAGTCAAAAATCCTATTTTTATTCTACACCTTGGCAATTTGTAATTTTCGAAATTTTAAATAAGTCTACGTTCATACGAAAGCTGCGTTATTATACTAAAAGTACATTTTTATTGCGTAGAAGAATGCAATTTGCAAAGAAACAAAAAAATTTTTAAGGCCTTAGGCCACGGTAACGGGTATAAAATCATGTGCGAATTTAACAATTTTTTCGTATTAAAAAGTGATTCACTCATAAAATTAATTACACATCTATTTAGTATGAATATCAAGCCGTTAGAAATTTTTTTTTTTTTTCGATGTACAAAATGGCCGGCTACTAATATTTTCTTTTGTTATCTTTTTTTAGGCGCATTTTTTTACCTAGAACAAAAAACAAAAATTCTCGACAATCTACATTAGAATACCTAGAGAAGTACGTACGAAATTTAAAAAATATTGTTTTATTCCAAAGTTGTAGGTATTTGAACTTAAGAAATGAATTTTCAGTGAAAAATTTCGTTATAACTGCTCATAAACTGCTCATACAACGAAAAGTTTTCGATTAATCAGAAGTTCCGCACGTACTTCTCTGCGAAATGCAATTAGGAACATAACTTTTAAATTTGAAGTAAATCGAGTGAAAGTTGTTGAAGTTATTTGTCACGCCAATTGGAAAAAAGCTGTTTCGAGAAGTTTCGAGTAGTCGGCCATTTTGTATATCGAAAAAAAAAAAAAAATTTAACAGCTTCATATACAGACTAAATAAATGTGTAATTAATTTTATGAGTGAATCACTTTTTCATTCGAAAAAAATTGTTAAATTCGCACATGATTTTATACCCGTTACTGTGGCCTAAGGCCTTAAGGGTAAGCCTTTACGTAGAGCTATATTGCTCCAAATACCACGCACCCACACGTATACATGGTGTCCCTCTTATCTCTGCCACCCGAAATAACTCAGTAATTATCGACGTCGCAAAAAAATGTTCCAAACAAAAGTTGTACAGTAGAAGTAAAAGCCATCAAATGCGACCATTTTTTTTTTCTTTCGGTGGAGGCGCCGCCGCACAGTGAAGGTCACCTCCACTTTTTTCAATGGAATGGTACATTTTCCAACCATCTTGTGGAGCACCGCATACCACGTAAAAAACACCAGGGGGTCAAAGGCGTTCAAGGTCATTCAAGGTCACTATCGATGATACAAATCTAAATATCTCGGATCACTACCCAATATTTGGTAGTGATCCGAGATATTTACATTTGCATTTCATTTTAATGGGTGACCTTGAATGACCTTGAACGACTTTGACCACCTGATGTTTTTTATGCGGCTTGAGGTGCTCCACAAGATGGTTGCAAAAAAATGTACCATCCCATTTCAAAAAGTGAAGTTGACCTTGACGTAGCTTCAGCGCCTCCACCGATGAAACATTAGGGTGGTCCAGTATAACGGCCTTCTCAAACACTGAAACTTTTGTCTAAAACATTTTTGGATATCATCAATAGTTTGAGTGGTATTGCTGTGTAACACTTTATATGCCTCACCCTGTATAGTAAAGCTATCGAGGAAAGGGTCGGGTTTTCGTATTTGACTTGGGAAAACAAGACGGGAAATTTCGGCTGGTTATATGCTGGGTGCGCGCGCGTGTTATATGAGGCGGCCGACTATTCCCATGCAAATGAGATACACGGTAAGGGATGGTCGCACGTCGAATGTTCTATACATACATGTATGAAGAGAGAGAGCGAAAGTGGAAATAGCACATTGCTCTCTCTCTCCCTCTCTCTCTCTCTCTCTCTCTCTCTCTCTCTCTCTCTCTCTCCTTCTCTTCCTTTCACTACTTGGAGGTACTATCACCCACGTGTCGTCTTCCACGAGCGAGTACAAGAACCCAAACAAGCTGCAACTCTGATACGTACCCGGCCATGCTATCCAAGATGTGAAACTGAATGGATCGTGATTACGATATCTTTATTCGATCAAGAATGTCTATACGCATGAAAGACGGGTCATTATACTTTCTGCATTGCACAGCTTGGGGTCACAATTCGTCGAGCATTGGGTGCTAATGAAGCATGGAGAGTTGTTGGATTGTTGGACACTCGACTGTTGGATGCGCCGGTAACGTATAAAATGATGGATGGTGATGTATTAGGGGTAGAAGCGAGACTGGTGCACGTCAATTAACGTTGATGTATTGGATCACTCAGCTTTCCATCTTTCAAAGAATCTCGCTGATATTCTAAAATTCCCTAAAATTCTAGTGTCGGTTTGTAGATGAGTTTTTCCGGGAAGGGCAGCAAACTCATTATGGCAATGCTGAAACGGAAATCTCTCTAAATGGTTCGAGTTCGCTGATGCCGGGAGAACATCGACTGTCGGTGGAATACAAAGGCTGGGAGAGAGAATAAACAGAGAGGGGGGAGGGAGAGCGAGAGAGAGAGAGAGAGAGGGAGAGAGAGAGACCAGAATAATTCAACTCTCTGATGATTACATTATAATTGCAGATGGCCGTGGAAGTTAGCGCACGCGCGAATCTCGATGTTCCATATCTCACATCTCTCAAAATAGTTGGAATATAACGAGGAACGCGAATGTGTTCACTCGATATGACTCTGCTATATATCACATTCTAATTTCCATAGAATATTGACAGCGCAACTGGAGCAGGATACGTGCCGAACGAACCCTGACAGAGGTGCAGAGATTAATTTGAGTGGCAAAGGGCCCCATTCACATACCTGCTAGGTATGTTGCATATGAAGCCGTCAGCTGGAAATAGATGGCGTTAGGTACACGATTTTCGCGAATTAAACGTTGGCAGTCCAAACGATGATGGGTTCATAGAGTCCCACTAAAACGTCATGGGTGACATTTGGGCGACGCGTTGACATCATCTATTTGAATTGTCTTTACATAGACTAGTTTTGTTCCAAATGAGTCACATTCGCCGGACGTTAAGGTAAAGGTACCAATGCTCGGACGGTTAAGAGCATCCTTAGATTATAGGGTTTATTCATTTATGGACCGTTTAAAACAAAAATAACCGGAACTAACGTCCAGCTCGTAAGTTCCAGTTTTCAAAACACATACAATAACTGACGGAGAGTTAAATATTTTGATTTTCATACATTTAAATGTTCAATAGTACCAAATGTACCTGTTTTCGGACAGCTGTTAGTGTTACGTATCTATGTTCGGACACCATCATGTCCCAATTATGGGACACGTCCCTATAACCACATGACCACAAACTTTGTTTGCGTGGCGACTAGTTACGTTACCTATTATATTATCTAAATATGGGACACGTGTACTTACCAATTGATTTTATCTTTTTCTTCACTTCTTTTTTCAAAATCACAAACTAAGCTTAATGAATTATTTATCGCGAGGTACACAGCGAAATGAACTGTCAACGCTTGGCGTCCAGCGATTCGGTCTTTGCGACTACGTTCTCTCGTACCAGTAATCGGACATGAGGTTCAACCGTGGTACATGCGTGGGATAGATGTCCCAATGAATGAGACGCTGAATTTATTATATAAAACCTTATCCAAACCAAAATGTAACGACGGTGTCGAAAAATCGGTTCGATTCACTTTCGATTGATCATAAGTCTAGTCTAGAAATCGATAAAAAAAATAGACCTCTATTACTATCACAAATTATCGCAACTCCTTAGCTCTTCGGTTTAGAAAAGTACATTCATGACATGACGTTCCATTATTTCCTGGCAAAGTAATTGGGCGCGAAAACGCATCGTTTGCTGGACGAAGTGTATGCCGAACACCCTCCATCGAGTACAACGTGCAAAGAGTGCTTCCACCGCTTCCAATGTCGTGATTTCTCTGTGGACAACAAAGACCGCGGAAAACCAGCCAAAAGAGGGGTGTCGTGTAATACGAGCTGCTAAAAGCGTCGGAAACCATCACTGGGGATCTTTGTCAGCTGCAACTGATGCGTTTAAAGGAAGCACGAGAAAAGGCCGGAATGGAAGAATCGATATGACAAGTTGATTTTGCAGTACGACAACGCCAGGCCGCATCTTCCTAAGCAGTTGAAAAGTACTTAGATGGAGTGAACTGGGAAACTTTACCCCCCCCATATTCCCCAGACATCACTCCCTCCCATTGCCATTCGTTCCGGTCGATGCAGTCAGCACTTACCGCTCAGCACTTCAATCCGTACGAAGGAGTCAAAAAGTGGCTAGATGACTACATAGCGTCTATCCGAATTCTTCCTGCGTGGAATCCGGTTGTTGGCCGAGAGATGGGCCAAGCTTGTCTGTTCCAATGGGCTATTGAATAAACTAGTTTATCGATTCGCTACCGAACCACTATCTTTTCTTCTACGCATAAATGGGTGGTTACACATGTACACACGGTTCATATGCACATCATGATCCCTGAAGAAAGGCAGCAGAACAATCCGAAAAAAAGCACGGCGCCTCTGGGCTGGAATTCAAACCCATGCTTTTCGATTGCCAGTCAACTATCCTGATTACTAAACGTCAGGCTTAACACACTCTTTAGGATAGTCTGTTGAGGTGTTGAATGAGTGCTCGCTGTTTTTTTGTGAAAGTTAAGCTTTATTTTTAAAAACTCATTCTTAATGCTTTTAAACGTTTCGAAACTGTTGTGTGATCAACTCCTAATGATTCCGCAAGTTCAGCTAGTCTAACATGAGTCTTCATGAAGTGAAGCCCCCATTTCACCACATCAAAATCATTATTTTTGAAGCGCCTAAACCAATCTCCGCATGCTGTTTCCTACAGAGCATGGTCGCAGTGAGTCTCAACGAGAATTCTGTGTGCTTCAGCTGCAGATTTTTTTTGAGTAAAGTAGGGCAGTAAACTTGCCCGAACATACTCTTTTTGCACGAAATTTGGCATGTTTAACACTATGAAAGAAAAAGTTGTTTACACTTCGGTGATATGACTGGATTTCAAGCTTGCTTATAGTACTTCTTTATCGATGCGTTACCATCTTGAACTACACGGTGGCAGTTCTGGTAACGCCATCTGTTGGAAAACAGCGAGAACTTATTCAACGTCCTAATCTATTCTTGCAACGTCACACTACATACCAGGTGTAGAAGTATGAAACAGGAATTTGCCTATTGATGGTGCTAACCATCAGTTTAGGGACCGCAAGACCGCTTCTGCAGCGCCATCATGTCCCTCTAACAGCTGACGAAGATTTTCAGCACACAACAACCCAAGTTCCCTACACCGGTATATTTTTCTATAACCTCAAACATGTCGAGTTTTGTGCCTACGAACCACGATTTGCGGACAGCATTGGTTTTCTGTTATCATTTGAAGAAAACTGCTGCAGAATCGCATCGAATGCTTGTCGAAGCTTACGGTGAACATGCTCTTGGTAAAACACAGTGTTTCGAGTGGTTCAAAAAATTCAAAAGTGGTGATTTTGACGTGAGCAACGAAGAGCGTGGGAAACCACCGAAAAAGTTCGCAGACAACGAATTGCAAGCCTTATTGGATGAAGATGATACTCAAAGTCAACAAGAACTCGCGGATCAATCGAATGTGACGCAGAGAGCCGTCTCCATTCGTTTGAAAGACCGGAAGATGGAAAAAGGCAACACAAAGTCATTTTGCTCCATGATAATGCTCCATCACACCCAGCAAAACGGGTCAGGGAAACGATCGAGGCGTTCAGTTGGGAAATACTAGCGCATGCGGCTTATTCTCTAGACTTGGCTCCGTCCGATTATCATCTATTCGCATCAATGGGACACGCTCTCGCTAAACAACGCTTCAATTCGTATGAAAATGTACGAAAATGGCTCGACAACTGGTTCGCTTCAAAAGAACTGTTTTTTGGCGTGACATTCATAAACTGCCGGAGAGGTGGGAAAAATGTATAAATAGCAATGGAGATTATTTTGAATAAAATATTTTTTATCATTTTCCAACAACAGACGTGTAATTTTTACAAAAAAATGACGGTTTCATACTTCTAGACCTGGTGTATAAAAATACTTACATATACATATACCTACACTTATGTAGCAAAATTGATGCTCTATTGTGCGGCAATGTAAACGAATGAAAGTCACTTTGTCGATCAGCGATGTTCACGGGAGTGTCGCCAGGATTTTTCTTTTTTACGTCAATTGATGGACCAACGAGAGATGAAGGCGGACACAATAAAAAGTTAATGACAACAAGTGTCGGTGCTAAGTGCTCGAATATCTTGTGTATTTAGCGATCGATGCACATCTCTCTCTCTCTCTCTCTCTCTCTCTATATATATATATATATATATATATATATATATAATAATAATAAAATACGACGAAAGAGGCCAAAACCCAGGAAGAAAATCAAGAACTGTCAAGTCGGATGAAACGAGACTGGCGGACCAACTTTCTGATGAAATATGACGTAAGTCAAGCCATCTCCCCTCCTCCCTCCCCCACATATTCTCTCGTAAGCTCTCACATCCGTGTTTCCGATATTTCGCTCACTTTTCCGCCTTTTCTCCGCCCACCATGTTTTTTTATCTTCGTATTATGTTTTCTTTGTCGAAACGCAAACTCTTCTTGGCACGACGACAGAAGCCACATCGAATTCTGTACAATTGGAGTTTCGTTTCTGCTCGTTCGATCCCCATCTGGGTTTCTCTTATTTATCCGCTTCAATGCAGACGAGAAGGAGGAAGAAGAGGGCAAAGGGCGAAGAAACCTGCACAGGGCTCTTCCGAGGGAAGGAGAGAGCTCCACGGAGTTCGGATGTCGAGGGTGACGGAACAGGCGGACCGCTCGATCATCGGTGCATTACGAAATACGGTTTATTACGAGAAAAAGAGCGAGCGAGAGAAAAATAAAGTTTTTCGCTCCGCTGCCCACGTATAGTGCATGGGGGAAGAAGTTTTATCGACGTAATCCGCTGGTGCGGTGATCGATATTTTTTTTCGTATTTGCGAATTTTCGATTTTCGCCGAAACTATGTGGGGTGATTCCGAGGGAGTTGGCGATAAGGGAGAGATGGCCAATAGAAATGTTTCATAGAGGCGCGCACTAGATTTCACCTGTTACTCCTTAAGGGGGGTATACCAGTGTGACACTTTAAAAAAATCGAGTTTATTTTGCCTTTTTTGACAGTTTATACTTTCAAGACTATCATTATCATTTATATCAATATCATTTTATCTTGCAAAAATCGATAGTTAAATTTTTAAACGCGTTTTTCTCGGAATGAGATTTTTCAAATTTGCTGAAATTGTAACTCAAAGAGCGATTGTCCGATTGACTGGAAATTTGAACTGTGTACTCTTGAATATATTTACTCTACAATGACGTAAGATATTTTCGATTGGATGGAAATTTACGATTTGACATTGGAAAAAACGACCATTTTATAGGCAAGAAAACAGACTTTTTTTTATAACCACGACATTTTGTTAGATTTTGACATTTTTCGAAAATCCTGCGTCGTTGTACAGGAAATACCTTCTAGTTTAACGACATTTTTTCCTTTTTCGGTTTCAGCTACTCAGTCGGCCGGAATCATGTCAGCAGTGGAGGAACTTTTTTTTGGCGCCTCCGAAGGCAGCGCATAAGTCGCTTGGATCTCAATATTTTTCTATGAAAAAATTATGTAATATAGGTCAAACATAGCCAAATTTATTCTTAATTTTCCGAAACATTCAATTGAGTACTTTTCTTCCAAAAAATTCCCGAAAATCACCCAAATTTTCAGCGTTCACACTGGTATAGCCCCTTAATTCGCTGCACGTCGTACGCAGGTGTAAGTGTACGAGCAAAAGTTTGGCAAAAAACATGTTAAGCAAGTAACATCCTTTTTAATTATCCTATGTACCGCTAATTTTTTTTTAGTTTTCATATTTTACATTGTGGTGATGTTATTTCGTAAAATAATGGTCACTTTTGTATTTCTTGAATAGTTCACGAACAGTGCTTTGTTACAATCTCAAGATTTCGCATGTATTGGTTCTACTTGTTTACCTTTTTACAGTCCGTGTATGATGGCCACAGTTGTAATGTGTTTAAGAAATTCATTTTTTTACCTTTGTTTCAGATGCCTAACAAGTACAAGAGAAAAGCAATTGCTCTACGCGGGAACTGGACTCAAGAATCATTAAAAGTAGCAGTGCTGTAAAAAATGATGAATTGTCAATTGGTGCGGTCACTAGGACCTACGAAATACCTAGGAAAACCTTAGAAAGACGATATAAGAACAATGACAAAAAATGTTGGGGAGAAAATTATTATGAAACGCGTCTCATCGAAGACAGGCTTCAATGGATAGTGTGCCAACTTTGGGTACACAAAAATTATACTGATTTCGATGTGGCCTTAAGAAAAAAAAATGAAGACTCAAAACATAAAACCAATGAGAAAACCGAGAGCAAACTGCTGGGTAACTGGCCATCACACCTCTACTCCTATGGCCATCACACCCGGATACTCCGGGAGAGATAGCCAATCGTGATTTTAAAAAATAGTCATTTCAAGGTCAATCTGTTAGGAGTTTGTTTTAATTTCGTAAATTATCTTAAAGTTAAACGTCCAAAGTTTGATGACAAATGAAGATAAGTTCAGGGGTTAAGCCACTCTAGAGGCCGAAAAAGTAGGCTTTTTGGGGATTTTTTTTTTAGAAAAACTATAAAATAAATCGACATTACAAAAAAGGGTGTTTATCATACATATCAGTGACTGTTTGCGATAATAATTTTTAAGCGATTCATTTCAAAATGGCGGCTGTGCAGCGTTTATCTCAAAACCGCATTTTTTAAGTTGGCCGGAAACATAACTCAGACAATTTTCAACCGATTCACTTGAAACGTTGAATATATCATGAAAAATACATTGTCTATGGAAGTCCGTAGGATTTTTTTTTTATATTGCATCGTTAATTTCTTATTAACAATTATCTGACGGAATTTTTTACTCTCCAAAAATTTGCCTAAAAAATCGTTGTAAAAAGTTATTGTATACAGTCACTGATATGTATGATAAACGCCCTTTTTTGTAATCTCGTTTTATTTTGTAGTTTTTCTGAAAATAAAAATCCCCAAAAAGCCTATTTTTCGGCCTCTAGAGTGGCCCAAGGCCTTAAGAAACGTCTGTACTTTTATTTTGACGGATCCTTGAAAAAACTGAGGCCAACTACCCCGCACCTACCCTATGTCGTTTTCATTTTTTATATTAGAACTCCATTATTTCAGTCGAAAGGTACGAAATGCTTACCCTCTATGAGTTGATCGAGCATGGCGTAGATGTGAGAGCTGGCCTCGTCGGTCATCACCCAACCGCCGGTAGTCATCTCGAGACGACCCTCTTTGACGAGCCGCTTGACGACCATTTTCTTGGTCGGATGAGCGCTGTAACAAGCGAAAGACGATCCTTTTATTTCACTTCCCCTCAAGAATAACGACCGCGGTCGTCTAATACCGGGACGGTGGAAAAAGGAGCCCAAGAACGCAAACGGAAAGAGGCAAACAATGGTTAAGGGCGATACGAACGATAAGATTCGGGATAACGGTGCAGACGTAAGAGCCATAACGCTTTCTGCCCCGCATTGCCGCCTTTTTTTCATCTTCCCACATTCTTTTTTCTTTTTTTATGCGCACGACACCCGCGAATGCTTCCCTTTCCCGTACACTCGGCTAAAACGCTTCCGGCCCTTTTACCTAGCCGCTTTTTCGGTCCGCCCGCATTTCTCGTACTCTCGGTCTCTCTCATCACTTTCTGAAGATTACTCAATGTTCTTCCGGGCGAAAGGACGTTTAAGACTGCGCACGCATGTGAACGTGGAAACACGACTGTAACTACGATCAGTTTTCGGACTAGTCTCTAACCCTAACTGCGATTTTTAGGGTTGGGTAGCTTTTTAGGGTACCCTTGCAGGGTTTGATAGCTTTTTAGGGTGTCCTTGAAGGATTTAGTAGATTTATAGGGTAGCCTTTTGGGGTGCCGTTCGAGGATTTAGTAGCTGTATAGGGTAATCTTTTAGGGTTTAGTAGCTTTTTTAGTAGCCTTTCTGAGTCTGGTAGCTTTTTAGGGTGTCCTTGGAGGATTTAGTAGCTTTATAGGGTCGCCTTCTAGGGTTTAGTAGCTTTTGAGGGTACCCTTGCAGGGTTTGATAGCTTTTTAGGGTGTCCTTGGAGGAGTTAGTAGCTTTATAGGGTAGCCTTTCAGGGCTTAGTAGCTTTTTGAGTACCCTTGCGGAGTTTGGTAGCTTGTTAGGGTGTCTGTAGAGGATTTAGTAGCTTTATAAGGTGGTATTTTAGGGTTAAGTAGCTTTTTGAGTACCTTGCAGAGTTTGGTAGCTTTTTAGGGTGTCCTTGGGGCATTTAGTAGTTTTATAGGGCGGCCTTTTAGGGTTTAGTAGCATTTTAGGGTGTCCTTAGAGGAGTTAGTAGCTTTATAGGGTAGCCTTTTAGGGCTTAGTAGCTTTTTGAGTACCCTTGCGGAGTTTGGTAGCTTGTTAGGGTGTCTGTGGAGGATTTAGTAGCTTTATAGGGTGGTATTTTAGAGTTGAGGAACTTTTTTGAGTACCTTGCAGAGTTTGGTAGCTTTTTAGGGTGTCCTTGGGGCATTTGTAGCTTTATAGGGCGGCCTTTTAGGATTTAGTAGCTTTTTAGGGTATTTTAAGGTGGTATTTAGGTAGCTTGTTAGGGTGTCCAACAAGCTACTTTGGTAGCTTGTTAGAGTGTCTGTGGAGGATTTAGTAGCTTTATAGGGTGGTATTTTAGGGTTAAGTAGCTCTTTTGAGTACTTTGCAGAGTTTGGTAGCTTTTTAGGGTGTCCTTGGGGCATTTAGTAGCTTTATAGGGCGGCCTTTTGGGGTTTAGTAGCTTTTTATGGTATTTTCAGGTGGTATTTAGTATAGGGTGGTATTTTAGGGTTAAGTAGCTTATTTGAGTACCTTGCAGAGTTTAGTAGCTTTTTAGGGTGTCCTTGGGCCATTTAGTAGCTTTTTAGGGTGCCGCTGGAGAATTTAGTAGCTTCACAGGGTAGTCTATTAGGGTTTAGTAGCTTTTTTAGTACCCTTGCAGAATTTGGTAGCTTTTTCGGGTGTCTTTGAAAGATTTAGTAGCTTTATAGAGTAGTCTTTCAGAGTTGAGTACCTTTTGTGAGTACCCTTGCAGAGTTCAGTAGCTTTTTAGGGTGTCCTTGGAGGGTTTAGTAGCTTTTTAGGGTAGCCTTTTAGGCTTTATTAGCTTTTTAGGGTGCCGTTGGAGGATTTAGTAGCTTTACAGGGTGGTCATTTAGGATTTAGTAGCTTTTTAGGGTACCCTTTTGGGCTTTAGTAGCTTTTTAGGGTGCCGTTAGAGGATTTAGTAGCTTTATAGGGTAGCCACTGTGGGTTTAATAGCTTTTTGAGGTACCCTTGCAGGGTTTGGTAGTGTTTGGGTTTGTTTGGAGGATTTAGTAGCTTTATAGGGTAGCCTTTTAGGGTTTAGTAGCTTTTTAGGGGACCCTGGCAGGATTCAGTAGCTTTATAGGGTACTCTTTGAGGGTTCGGTAGCTTTTCAGGGTATCCTTTCAGGATTGGGCACCTTCTTAGGCTGCTCTTTTAGGGTTCGGTCCCGTTCTAGAGTGCCATTTGATATTCAGTATCTTTTGAAGATACTCTTCTAGAGTTCGATACGTTTTTCACGGTTTTAGGGCACCCGTTTTAGGGTTCGGTACTACAAAAAAGTAAAAAGAGGAATTTCTCTAGCAAAATTTTGTTTTCCGTCTGTCTAGTCTAGTCTGGCACGAGCCTGTCACTTCTGAGCTCAAAAAGCTCATTTTTTTTTCTTTCAGCACGCAATGATACACAAAAGCGGAACCTTAAAAAAATCTTTTCGTTGTACATGAGCAAGTGACGTTTCGTCTGAAAGCTTTATGTTTGGGTTTATTTTGTTAGGGTCCTTCGCGAGATTTCAGGTTCCTACTTGATACGTTTTTCCCTTAAATTTTCTGTTGCACTTTAAAGAACAAGATAGAAAATGATTTCGCGCAGTATCGTGATTGGGCACGAGTTGGAAAATATTGACGAACATTCACGTAGCCCCATCAAAGGCTAAGTACCCGAGTGAGCGTTGACGAGCAAACTTCCTTACTTTGCTAGTGATTAACCCCTTAGTAGCCACTTTTGCTCTTCAGCGTTACTTTGCACGTTTAAGGGAGAGCGAACGATCACTTCATTTTTCCCTCCCCCGATTTCCTGCGTCGTTCTATCCATGAGTATCCTCTTTTCCCCACTTCCGGACCCTTTTTTTTCACTGTGCACCTACCGTGAGAGACACTATGATAAGATTTGACCACAGAACTTGGCCCTAACGCTCATCGTGCGGGAAAGTGCGAACTCGAATTGTTTTTTAGCACTCCACATTTTTTTCCCAAAGTCATGGCGATACCTTCGTATCTCCCTATCTCACGATCTTTGGAGTTTTCAACCCAAACGTAACAATGCAGTTGAGATTGCGAGACAGAGTTTTTTCCACGCAATTGGCGAAGCGAACGAAGAAAAACGTGCGGAAAGAACAGGGGCAGTGGAAAAGGTCAATAATAGTCGGGCCATTCGACGTAGCTCTGTTCGACATAGCGATGATCGCAGCATAGGTAATGAGTGAGGAAACTCAGGTCTGACACTGCAGGTCAGACACGCGTACACTAAGTTCCAGGTTTACAATTAGCGTTGGCAGTCCTGCCTATATTTTACCATATATTACGAGTTGACAGATTTGACATTGTTACATCCTAGCGAATGTGCCTTCTCTCGGTTATTCCCAATATGCTCATTTGCCGTTATAAGCTTATTATTAAATGTATAAATCTAAGAATAAGATGAATAACCGCGTAAAAGGGAACGTGCGTACGTTTCGCACGCATATTCAACCCACAGCGATATACGCATGATAGCAGCACCGTCAGTTATCGCCTTTTCCTATACCATCGGCTGTCAACAAGAACAAGATCTCAGGCGAATATTCCAAGAAGAGCTGTCCAACGAAAAACCAACCATCACCTCGATCAACAGACTCCAAAAAAATCTACGCCGGCCCAACTGCATGAGAACCAAGAAAGCCTCGACCCTAGATTATTTAAACATAACATAAACTAGACGGCTCCGACGAGCTTATAACTCCGACTAAATAATAAGACATCCGATCTCGCAGCGTAGTCCGATATACAAACCTCTCGATATGAGAAGTCACCATAGCCATAAATCGACATAACACAAACCATGCGAATGCTTAGGTCTCTGATATCGAACTCTATATCCCATGCGCTTTTTCGCCGAAACACGAGACAAAGGTCTCCTTCTCTTCATACGCATATTAGTCAGAACCGATGGCCTGAAATAAGGCCACGCACGTGCCTAACGAATCTGTAAAGTATTCGCATACCATACCGCGACCAATCACGCTAATCAACCGATATCTTCACGACCAATGGTCCAATCCCTAAAGAACTAGATGACCAAGACACGCTCTCCCACGTCCCTTCTCCCACTACTGAACCTCTCCTAATTTTTATATCAAGAAAGACTTCCTTCCTGAAGTCAGTCGCCCGTCAACTACCATCGACTCAAGTTCTTCTATCAAGTCTAAATCTCAGTCTCCCGATAATCTTCATCAAGTTCAACCTCAGTCTCCCGTCAACCAATATTTCCGTCGACCGAATCACTCCTTGTATCAAGTCTTAACCCAGAAGCCTAACGAATATCTCCGATTATCTTTCATACGAACCGTCTTCATTTTTCGAGTTACAAAAGTTTTATTTTACACTTGTATAATTTCTATCATCGGTCCGTGATTATCAATCTCAATTCATCGACCTTGCGCGCCGTTCATATTTCTATCTACGCGTAGTGCCGTCGTAGTAAACACGTCGAGTATACACACGACCAGCCGAAAATCCTGCGAGCGTCTTACCAGCAATTGTACCAGCGAGCGCACCAGGCCAAGAGCGAAGGCCCTTGTAACGCGAGCGACAACAAACATCCACGCGAGCGAGCGAGCGAGCGAACGACCGAGTGTCAAACACAACGAATGTAAGCTAACTTTACCTTTTCTTTTTGTATCATTCATCGTAAACCTGATCGCTTCAAACCGTCTAGTAATCGTACAATAAACAACATAGTGTCAATCGTACACCAAGTCTGTCGAATTATCCCTCAATTTCGAAACATCGTGTCAATTCCTTAATTCTACTCTTTCCCACGCACTACCCCTTTTTACCCTCATCCCGTGCTATTGCGCTAGGCGTAGGCAACAAAGAGGGAAACGAAAATATTATGCTCTCATCCCTTCCGGATGTGACATATAAATTTTTGGGGGCTCGTCCGGGATTAGAAAAAAGGGAATGTGCTAATTAATCCAACGTCCATAAGTGATTCGAAAATTTATACATCGGATTTATTACCTGGTTTGGAACCTCCTAAACGATCGACTAAAAAAATTACAAACATTCTCAAAAATCGAAAACAAACCCACAAAAACAATGACGACGTTAGGGACAAACCAGTCAATATCCCTAAAAGACGCCATCAGCTGCGTCGCGGAAATAAAAAAAAAAAGAATATCGCTTTAGCAGAATTCATACCGGTATGCCAAGACTCAATAGAAAATGCGATACGAATTGAACACGAAGTTAAAGCGCGCAACGAATTGCAGTCCACTCTCACTAACCACAAAAGGTTCGTCCCGTCAAAATCAGTAAAATTTTGTAATGTATGCAAAAGAGACAATCACACCACAGAAAATTGTCGATTCGCGACCCTTACCTGCCAAAATTATGAAAATCAAGAACACCATGCCATCGAGTACCAAAGGGTCCTAAATGAACAAAACTCAGTTGTTTGCCAAATATGCAAAAAAATCGGCCATTTAGCAGATAGATGTTTTCAGTTAAAGAACAAAACGCCCAAATCCAAACGACCCGTTTGTCGGTATTGTAAACGGATAGGACACACTATCGAAAACTGCCGTACCCGCGAATATAATAACACGCGAAATGGTCCGAATACCCCTCTGGCAGCCGCGCTGCGAGACCCTACGATCTCCAAGCGTCCGGTCTCGATAATCATTCCACCCGAACCTATCTTACCTACACTATAAACGCAGAAGATTTCGTTAACCTACCCTCGATATGTATCGGAGCGCACCGAAAAAAAAAATAGCGATGTTAGACAGTGGCGCTATCCCGAACCTCATTAAAAAAACAATACAATTTCGAAACTTTATTCTACATCATACCTGACGAGCTTTGACTCCCTAACCCCGGTTTATTGAGGTCCCAATCGTTTTTTTTTTGCAATAAATTCCAAAATAAATTTTAAGACGGAATGCCTTGAATGTGAAGACAAGGCATGTCCGTTTAAACGAACAAACGAACGCGACGAGGTCGTAGAAATCCCGCCCGTTCGAAATCTCTTTCCACATTCGAGTCGAAAACCGCACGTTAAAGGAAGGGTATATCCCGCCTTTAAAAATCCGTAAGGGTGTTTACCCCGGCGACTGCCCCGGTACCAAACATCAACGGAAAGGCCCATTTGAAGGTTTTCAACGCCACAAATGACGCCGTACGACTGATCGTGCCGGTCATAAAACTACAGGAATTCGACATCGTGGAAAACAAAAGCAAACAAAAACAAAATCAGATTGCATGACAATCTCCAATTCTAATCCAATTTCTCGCGATGCTAATCCCAATTTCTCGCGATGCTAATCCAATTTCTCGCGATGCTAATCCCAATTTCTCGCGATGCTAATCCAATTTCTCGCGATGCTAATCCCAATTTCTCGCGATGCTAATCCCAATTTCTCGCGATGCTAATCCAATTTCTCGCGATGCTAATCCCAATTTCTCGCGATGCTAATCCAATTTCTCGCGATGCTAATCCCAATTTCTCGCGATGCTAATCCCAATTTCTCGCGATGCTAATCCAATTTCTCGCGATGCTAATCCCAATTTCTCGCGATGCTAATCCAATTTCTCGCGATGCTAATCCCAATTTCTCGCGATGCTAATTCAATTTCTCGCGATGCTGACCCAATTTCTCGCGATGCTAATCCCAAATTCTCGCGATGCTAATCCAATTTCTCGCGATGCTAATCCCAATTTCTCGCGATGCTAATCCAATTTCTCGCGATGCTAATCCCAATTTCTCGCGATGCTAATCCAATTTCTCGCGATGCTAATCCCAATTTCTCGCGATGCTAATTCAATTTCTCGCGATGCTAATCCAATTTCTCGCGATGCTAATCCCAATTTCTCGCGATGCTAATCCCAATTTCTCGCGATGCTAATCCAATTTCTCGCGATGCTAATCCCAATTTCTCGCGATGCTAATCCAATTTCTCGCGATGCTAATCCCAATTTCTCGCGATGCTAATTCAATTTCTCGCGATGCTGACCCAATTTCTCGCGATGCTAATCCCAAATTCTCGCGATGCTAATCCAATTTCTCGCGATGCTAATCCCAATTTCTCGCGATGCTAATCCAATTTCTCGCGATGCTAATCCCAATTTCTCGCGATGCTAATCCCAATTTCTCGCGATGCTAATTCAATTTCTCGCGATGCTGACCCAATTTCTCGCGATGCTAATCCTAATTCGGACGTAGATTGCACGACAACTACGCCGGTCCAGAGCCCAGTAGTGGCCAATAAAAAATAAAAATAAATCGACAAACGTCGAATTAAAACTTTGCCAACGCTTCAGTGAGAGCAATGACGAAGAAAAACCAAACAAAAAGAAAAAACAAACCCAGATTGCATGACAATCTCCAATTCTAATCCAATTTCTCGCGATGCTAATCCCAGTTTCTCGCGATGCTAATCCAATTTCTCGCGGTGCTAATCCCAATTTCTCGCGATGCTAATCCAATTTCTCGCGATGCTGACCCAATTTCTTGCGATGCTAATCCAATTTCTCGCGATGCTGATCTCAATTTCTCGCGATGCTAATCCTAATTCGGACGTAGATTGCACGACAACTACGCCGGTCCAGAGCCCAGTAGTGGCCAATAAAAAAAAAAAAAAAAAAAAAAATCGACAATAACGTCGAAATAAAACTTTGTCAACGCTCCTGTCAGAGCGATGATGAAGAAAAACTAAACAAAACAAAAAGCAAAATCAAAAACGAATAAAATCCAAAACGAAAAAGAAAAATCCAATACGATTCAAAAACAAAACGAAAGAGGAAAACCCAAAATAAAACAAAACCAAAACGGAAAAGGAAAATCCAAAACAATTCAACATCAAAACGACAAAAAGGTTCCAAAAATGAAACAAAACTCGAATCAAATTTCAATCACAAAAGCAAATTCGCGAACGAACGTAAATTCTATCGTCACCTCCAAGTCAATATCGCATATAATGGAAAATTCGAAAATCGCGTTACAACATTTGGCGCGCAAATTAGACCAGACTAGTGATAGCAATGCCGAAAACAAAAATCCAACGACCTTTACTGTTCAAGCAGATGTCCACCCTGTCTCGCGTGAGAAAAATACAAAGATCGTCACTCGCTCTCAAGCCAAGAGCCCTATAGAACAAGTGCACGAATCATGTGGCGACTACGCTAGCATCGAGGCCAACGCGCCTGCAGCCGAACGCGTAGATGCGCACTCCAAAACTCGACACCTTACGCGTCGAATTCGTAAACTCATAAATTACGCAGAGAGTAGCGACGGCGAGACGAAGGCCGACATGGTAAGACCCATACGCACTAGTCGACCCGCGGAGGGCATTGCCCCGAAATCAGCTGAGGGCCCTGACAAGCGCAAAGCACTTCCGATCGCTCGCTCCAAAAACTTCACCAATCCTAATTCCGATAATTCGACAAATTCAGATTTCAACTCTGTCGATTCACAACCCTCCGAAGACAAAGATCCTCCAGCGGAGGAAAGAAAAATATTAGAATTCAAAATTGCAAATTTCATCAATACCAAAGAGTTGTTCCATTTTTGAAACGATAATCCGGTTTATTTCACCAACTCAACGGGTAAGCCGTATGACCCTGGAGGACACAAGGGTGTCCCAAAAACCGATTTCAATCGTTATAAATAAATAATCATAATAATTAACCTGTTTTTCAGATGGCCGTTATCAATCTACTCTGTAACGTTTAACAATATCACCTTTGCAATCGTAACCAGAGAAACATATGAATTTTTTTTATTACAGTATTCTCAGTATAGAACATCCGAACTTGTTTATATTAGAAACTCGCGAACTTAGATATAATTGCCTACATGTATTTGAAATTCATATACGTCGCCATTATATTACATTAGAAAAACATTATATTACGATACGCGTACGCAACAGTGTAGCAAAGAGCGCCAAATGCTCCAAAACAATTTGTTATTAGTGGTCCAAGCCTCGGACAAATTGTATACAATTTAGGAGAGAAACCGAGTTATATAGCGGTACTTGCTGGCGAAACAGTACACGTTATTCAATATATAAGAGTACAAGTAAATTTGACCAGGTTAAAAGAATTTTACCATCAATCTCCTGTCACTCGTCGGAACGAAATAAATCTCCTAATTCCTCGAACGCATATATCACCAAAAAACCTCAAACAACCTGCAATTCCTTACTTTCCTCATATTACCTTTTCGGAGACACTTGGTACAAGCTCATCCCTGTTCTGGTCGAAGCCACACCACCTGTAATCACGAAATCGACGACGAAGTCTACTCGAAGATACACCAACCCAGGATCACCAGCATCATATGGGATCAATTCCAGAAAAATATATCAACAACGGACGAGAACGCATGTTTTCCGTGGAGAAACCCGCTGTCGTAAACAACATGACACGGGTCAACAGTGGTCAAAACAATGTCAGTCAAGAGGAGAAGTTCTTAAATCTCCTGTAAAAGAACAATCTATAACACCAAGCGGACTTCATCTGGAATCACACCTGGGAAAAGTCATTCAATTCGGTACAGCAAGCGCTGGTTTCATCCGAACGTCACTCGTCGTGCGAACGATCAAGGTCCTCGTAGATACGGCGATCCATGCATACAGCCTGCACCCTGTGGACGGCTGGTCAAGTTATCTCGTCGATGCAGTATGGGACTCGGTTACGTACCTCCTGATGCACCTGGCTAAACAACTCAAAAAGTAAACGTCAACGGATGCAGTGCCTGGTCAAGAACTTCATCAACTCGTGTCGGCCCCTCCAGCTGAACCAGAGGGCCAATATCAACGCTGCAGCACATGATCTGTACCCTGTCATCTCCGATCAACAACCAATCTTCCAAACCGCGTTTCTTCCCTTAAATTCGCACGAGGAGACTTACGATATTCCTGATTATACTAATAATAATTTTTTTTCTCGTCATCGTTCTTTTAGCCTTGTCAAGTAAGAGATAGAGTAAAATAAGTAAATAAGTATCTATGCATGAGGATAAACAAAAAGAAGAAAACACGCACGCTTAAATTTCATAGCAAAATAAAAATATATATATTTTTAATTTAAAAAAAAACGGAGAACAAAGAAAAACTTCCTCATACAAAGATCTATATATACAATAATAAGATACACATTCTTTCCTTCTTCTATGGTCTACATAATACTCAAATCCAAAGATTGTATCTACCGACACCACAACCACTCAAGAATAGGCTGATGACGATATTGAGATAACCTTCGGAACATTCATAATAATTGAGCGGGACGCTCAATCTTAAACCGGGGAGGTGTTACATCCTAGCGAATGTGCCTTCTCTCGGTTATTCCCAATATGCTCATTTGCCGTTATAAGCTTATTATTAAATGTATAAATCTAAGAATAAGATGAATAACCGCGTAAAAGGGAACGTGCGTACGTTTCGCACGCATATTCAACCCACAGCGATATACGCATGATAGCAGCACCGTCAGTTATCGCCTTTTCCTATACCATCGGCTGTCAACAAGAACAAGATCTCAGGCGAATATTCCAAGAAGAGCTGTCCAACGAAAAACCAACCATCACCTCGATCAACAGACTCCAAAAAAATCTACGCCGGCCCAACTGCATGAGAACCAAGAAAGCCTCGACCCTAGATTATTTAAACATAACATAAACTAGACGGCTCCGACGAGCTTATAACTCCGACTAAATAATAAGACATCCGATCTCGCAGCGTAGTCCGATATACAAACCTCTCGATATGAGAAGTCACCATAGCCATAAATCGACATAACACAAACCATGCGAATGCTTAGGTCTCTGATATCGAACTCTATATCCCATGCGCTTTTTCGCCGAAACACGAGACAAAGGTCTCCTTCTCTTCATACGCATATTAGTCAGAACCGATGGCCTGAAATAAGGCCACGCACGTGCCTAACGAATCTGTAAAGTATTCGCATACCATACCGCGACCAATCACGCTAATCAACCGATATCTTCACGACCAATGGTCCAATCCCTAAAGAACTAGATGACCAAGACACGCTCTCCCACGTCCCTTCTCCCACTACTGAACCTCTCCTAATTTTTATATCAAGAAAGACTTCCTTCCTGAAGTCAGTCGCCCGTCAACTACCATCGACTCAAGTTCTTCTATCAAGTCTAAATCTCAGTCTCCCGATAATCTTCATCAAGTTCAACCTCAGTCTCCCGTCAACCAATATTTCCGTCGACCGAATCACTCCTTGTATCAAGTCTTAACCCAGAAGCCTAACGAATATCTCCGATTATCTTTCATACGAACCGTCTTCATTTTTCGAGTTACAAAAGTTTTATTTTACACTTGTATAATTTCTATCATCGGTCCGTGATTATCAATCTCAATTCATCGACCTTGCGCGCCGTTCATATTTCTATCTACGCGTAGTGCCGTCGTAGTAAACACGTCGAGTATACACACGACCAGCCGAAAATCCTGCGAGCGTCTTACCAGCAATTGTACCAGCGAGCGCACCAGGCCAAGAGCGAAGGCCCTTGTAACGCGAGCGACAACAAACATCCACGCGAGCGAGCGAGCGAGCGAACGACCGAGTGTCAAACACAACGAATGTAAGCTAACTTTACCTTTTCTTTTTGTATCATTCATCGTAAACCTGATCGCTTCAAACCGTCTAGTAATCGTACAATAAACAACATAGTGTCAATCGTACACCAAGTCTGTCGAATTATCCCTCAATTTCGAAACATCGTGTCAATTCCTTAATTCTACTCTTTCCCACGCACTACCCCTTTTTACCCTCATCCCGTGCTATTGCGCTAGGCGTAGGCAACAAAGAGGGAAACGAAAATATTATGCTCTCATCCCTTCCGGATGTGACAACATTGTTGCGAAATCCGGCAACTGCCAGATGTCGTTAATCAACCACGTCATACGAAACTGGGCCAGTTGTTTGCATAGCCTGTCATAAAGAAGTTGTTCTTACCTTTCCCACCACATGGACAGGAATGAAACTTCGCTCCAGATGAAGGTCATGTTCGACCATTGTTGAAGCTTGATGACCATGTTGTTGAGTATGCCTCTCGTCGAGCTGTGATAGTATTGTTCGAACGTCTTCAGCCATCCAGGATCTGTGTGACTGTGTGGCATCAGGATCACCTGCAATCACAAATGAACGAGACAAAAATCATTAGAAGTCAATCTAGAGCGAGCAATGGGGCACTGATTGAGGCCTGGACTGATATTCCAAAGGTGCCGGGTATTCCAAAGCCACCTTCGGAATCGTGGGTCTTTTTCAGATGGACTGGGTCAATGTTGAAGTGCTTGCAAAAACAACGGATACCATGAGGTCCAACAATGACCAGCAAAACCCACTGCCCAGGGCACAATGGACGTTTTTAGGGTTTTGAATCCTACAGATTGAGAGGGGTGACCTTTAAACCTAACCTAGCCTTGTGCATAGTCGATTACAGGGTAGACTGGCTCCAATTGCACCTCTGCCTGCACCTCGCCACCATCGTATTTCACACATTACGCGTCACATGGTACGACTGATGGATGCAAATGAAACCACTAGTCAATCTTGTTGTGTTGCCTCAATTATAAGAATATGCTGCAGCTGCTTCGTAATATCTTCCAAAAGTAAATGTTCGCTCATTTGCTACTGATATTCATTCCACACCATCATGAATGCTCTGTCAACTTTTGTTTTCCTACCAGTACGATTCGGCCCAAGCCTGTTACGACTAAAAAAAAATCTTCCTAAATCCTATACTAGGAATATTTTTTTGCAGTGAGCATATTAAGGGACAACACCACTGTGACGGCTTCGAAAAATCGATTTTTTGAAAACCATCTAGAAAAATCTAAAATACATTTAAGATTAAGATGCCGTTGGACCCAGGTCGAAAACATTATTATTTTCGGAGATATTGAATATTTTGTGGAGCGGTGCAGCGCTCCATGACGCTCGGGGTCCTCATAAGCCGCCTCTTCCTGAGGAAGTATTGGAGGCAATTACGCCAGTCTTCGAAAATTTGAGCAGAGACGATTCGCTGCAGCGTTGTTTGGGCGGCTTCACGCAAAACACCAACGAAAGCTACAACAAATCAGTTTGGGCAATAGCCCCCAAGTGTCAGTCCGGGAGCAAAAAAATCGTCGATATTGCAGCTGAAATAGCGGTATTATTATTCAATGATGGCCTGAGAAGCCTCATGAAAGTTTTGGAGACGTTGGGGATAACTATCGGCCCCAATTGTTTCAATTTTTGCGTTGAAACCGACGCAGCGCGGATCGAGCTGGCGGAGCGCTCGCTCACAGACGCTGCAAAAGAGGCAAGAAGAGCCTCTACAAGTTCGAGAAAAGATGCAAGGGACAATGATTTGCTTCTTGAAGGCCGGCTATATGGTGCCGGCATCGCTGATTAAAGGCAAAACAATTTTTTTCCAATTTATCGCATAAATTAACAAACCTAAAACTTTGAACGCGTTTTTCTCAAAACCACTTTTTTGAGTGCGGCACGTAGCAGAACTCGAGCAATTTTTATCCGATCGACTTCAAATTTGGACTGCATCAATAAAACTAGATTATCTAAAGAAGTACATAGGATTTTTTTTCGATATCTCAATAATAAAAAAAGTTATAGCCTATTTTCGACGAGAAATTTTGCTCGAAAATTGTCCTTTAATTTCAAAATCGTGCCTATTTTTTAAAAATCAATATTTTTTCAAATCCCTGTGTACTTCTCTTCAAAATATCATATTATTAACGAAAACACTCGGTATTTTTTTTTCAGATCGACTTTGAAGAGAGTTCTGCTGCGTGCCGCGAACCTCTGCAGAGACAACAGTACCTGACGCGAGAGCTACCCCAGCGTCACCATGGGGCGTGAAAAATTAAAAAAAAAAATTTATGTATCTTCAATAAACAACGAACAAAACAAAAATTTTTTTTTCGAATATCTCTTTTTTTCCCACAAAAAAAATTCTTGAAAAATGGCAAAAAAACAGGGGGTCACAGTGGTGTTCTGCCGTAAATGCATCATTGACTCGTTCATTATGAGTTCATGTTCCACAGCAAAACTAAATACATCAACTAACGGCTCTAAGCGTCTTTGTCAGTGATCGAAGGTATTACAAATGGGAAACGGGGTCCCCAGAGGCCCCGATTTGGGCAAGTCTACCCACATTGACGCGACGTTGATCAAAGATGGCACGATCCTAATTACACAGGCCAATGAATTTTTCGTGAAGGCGGCTGTTGGCGAGACTTTCGCATCTTCAATCGTCATCTCTGTCCAAGTCGGCGCAACGCATATATATGCGCGCATAATTATTTGTTTGCAAATTCATCACTGTTAACAGTTAAACAGGCTCGGAGGGTCTTAAGACGATCCAAGAGGAGGAAAAGTGGGATGGGGTCGAGAGTTTCTCTTCTCTGCAACGTTAATTACGTCGAGGGTGGAGGACGAGCATAGAGCGGAATTGAGGGGAGAGGAAGTCGCGGCCTTAATAAGCCAAGGCGAAGTTGGCGACGCACGGACCCTCAGGTTTCCCGGTCTTCCTTTCCAACGACAACGGCCAAGAACGAGAAAGAGGAAAGACAACGATGATAGCGGGCGATCTTCAACTACGGCTTATTGCTATGCACGAGATGCAGCCTTCTTGGCCGCGGCAACCCTTTAATACAGTGACTCCCTTGCGCGCGAATGCAGTATTCTCTCGACGAACCAACCCCAATCCTACGCACCCCTTGAGTTCTTAGACCTGGCGAGTCCGGACCCTCCGGCCTCTGCACGTACGAGGGGATGTTTCTCGCCTTCTTTCTCCCTGGCAGGCTCTTTCTCTGTGTCTGTTTCTCTTTCCGTGCGTTTCTCTTTTGTAGCTCATCCTTTCTATGCAGATCTTTCCCTCTATTTCTCATCCCTGTTCGTCTTTCTCCGTCATTTCTTTTCTCTGTCTGCTTTTTTTTCTTCCTGTCTCCATATCTCTTTTGCTTCAGCCCTCTCTCTCTCTCTCTTGTATGCTCATGCTTCCTCTTTGCTATTCTTAGATTCTGCCTTCTTCGCCTTTTTATCTCTATACACTGTTGCTCAAAAGTTTGGATACACCAGTCGACATTCTTGCCGCACTAAAAGTTACATAGATTCGTAAAAAAAAACGATAACCAAATTTACCGAACGGCGTTTTGAAGGGAACAAATTCAGCGTCGTTTTGCTTTTTTGAAATATTATTTATGATTTTTTGTTTCGGCCCGGTAGGCGGTTTCGTACGTGACGGTTTTTCGGCGTTTTTCACAGCGGTCTGTGCAATTTACTGTATCTCCGTCGTTCACAAACATCTCCCAATAAAAAAATCGTCAAAGATACTTGAAATGATACCCTTTACTTTAAAAAAAAGTTAAAAACCTGCACCCATTGCCCAAAAAAAAATCACGAAAATACCTCTTTTGTTCCGGCCGCGAACTTGGTGTAACCCGTTAAGGCCTAGGCCACAGTATCGGGTATAAACTCATGTGCGAATTTAACAATTTTCTTTCGTATGAAAAAGTCATTCACTGATAAAATTAATTACACATCTATTTAGTATGAATATCAAGCTGTTAGAAAGTATATTTTTTTCGATTTACAAAATGGCCGACTACTCGAAACTTCTCGAAACAGCTTTTTTCCCATTGGCGTGACAAATAATTTCAACAATTTTCACTCGATTTACTTCAAATTTGAAAGTTATGTTCCGAATTGCATTTCGCAGGGAAGTACGTGCGGAATTTCTGATTAATCGAAAACTTTTCATTTTATGAGCAGTTATAGCAAAATTTTCACTTAAAATTAATTTCTTAAGTTCATATATCTACAACTTTTGAATAAAACAATATTTTTTAAATTCCGTACGTACTCCTCTAGGTATTCTAATATAGATTGACGAGAATTTTTGTTTTTTGTTCTGGGTAAAAAATTATGGATGCTAAATGTCACGCCGCGGAGCGCCTAAAAAAAGATAACAAAAGAAAATATTAGTAGTCGGCCATTTTGTACATCGAAAAAAAAAAAATTTCTAACAGCTTGATATTTATACTAAATAGATGTGTAATTCATTTTATGAGTGAATCTCTTTTTCATACGAAAAAAAAATTGTTAAATTCGCACATGATTTTATACCCGTTACTGTGGCCTAACCTCTTAAGGCAGTAGTCTGCTTTACAGGCTCCAAAAAATCGATTTGAAGAAGTGGAAGGATTATTGTATGGCCCGGGGATAGCTGATTAACATCTAATTAGTGTAAGTATCCAAAAACTTATATTTTTTTGGACCGAAAACTTTGAAGCCCGTTTTCTCGAGTTTCCATTTTCACAAGTTTTAGAAAACGGTGCCGGCGATAGCAAAAACAATATATGTCCGATCGAAAAAAATCAAAGTGATCTAGCTTCAGTATTAAATTATCTTCTATTTGAACTAAAAAAGTTGGACAAAAGTACTATTTAAATTACTTGTTTTGCAACTTAAAGTGAATTTTTTTTTCAAAAAAGTGCATTTTTTTTACACTTCGAAAAAATTTGGAATTTCATCATTTCTTCGGTATTTTTTTAGTTCATATAGAAAAGGAACTTGTAAAAACTTTAAAAAAATTTGGTTCGACTGTTTCAGATGCATCGCACGTCCTCCATCACCGGCACCGATTTACAAGTGCAGACTCCAGGCGCCCCAGAAAAATCGTTACAACTTTGAAAAATGTCAATATTTTTTAATAATAAAAATCGTTTTTTAAAGCTTGAATATAACACTCTATCGTCTCAAAATTTCGTTTACCGCAATCATTTCCTTCCCTTTCAAAAAAATTGCTGAAAAAACGCTTTTTTTCGGCTTCTAAAGCAGACTACTGCTTTAAATTCAGCATTCAACCCACGGTACCGTTATTTTTCTCTGAATTGTCCCCACCAAGATGCCGGACGTGTGGAGAGGACTTGCCCCCTTTTTCCCCTTTTCCTCCGACTCTCGGTGAGGCGAAAAAAAAATTAAGCACAGTCCTGGACGGTGTGGCATCTTGAGGTTATTAGGCACACCGGAAATGAGTTTTCGGAGCACACAAACATGTATACGCATATACACACTCGTTGTGTGCACATAGATGCAATAGTACAATTAGTTTCACCAAGCTCGTACTGTTGTGCAACTGCAGTGGTATAAGGCACACTCTCGTCTTCGTAAAAAAACGTCTCGTTTTTTCGCTTGACTCCCTGTACTGTAAGTCGACGTTCTCGAGAAGGGCGCTTTAATTTGCTTGTCATGAAATTCCCCACAGGTGGAAAAACAATATGCCGGGTGTCCCATTTTAATCCGACACGTGATCAACCTCAAAAAAAAAGCTCCGATCAAGTATTGAGTATAGCCAAACTTTTAGGGTTTTCACCCAAATCCAAAGAAACTCACACGCACACTTACACTAGGGGTTTCTTTGATAACCGAAGTGACGAGCCGCAGAGACCTAAGCTTTGTTTGGGTTTGTTTGGGTTATCGAAAAAACTCAAACAAACCCAAGCAAACTCACACACACACGCACACTTACGCTAGGGATGTTTAAGACTTTATCTCCTCGTGGAATATTCTGGATAGCGCTAAAACTGTAAAAATATGGTGTTCTAACCTACAAATGTCGAACTTATAAAAAAAATGCATTCAAAAGATGTTCGTTTTGGCCTGACAAATGTTTTGGTGAAAAAGTCATATTCCCATTTTTTTAAACATGTCGGCCATCTTAACGTCGCCATTTTGAATTTTTGAGCGAAAACAATTTTTTTTTTAATACTGGAGCAGCACTTGTCGAGATAAATGAGGTGTAAGATTAAAATGGGACACCCGATATATATTATATATATACAACGGCTCATGAACTAAAATCGTTTAATTAGAGCAGAATCACCGACCCTCTATTTAAGGAGGTACGGTGATTGGAGCGAGTTCAAGATAAAAGCCCGATTTTTTTTTATAGCATAGTCGAGACCTTCGTCCATGCGTATGCGGAGTTTCCACGAGATTTACTGTACACTTTCCGAGTTATTGATTGTTAAAGTTGGTGAATTAGTCACACGTAGACGACAAAATGTGCCTGTCCTCTCATATATCGAATTTTTTTGTGCTACTTGGAGCCAAGAAACACGTAAAAAAACTGATGGTTGCGTTCGTTGAATCTTTGTGATCGATAAGGCACCTTGAATTGGAAAGCTCACCGCAGAAATAAGCAATAAATTTAGAAATAATGTCGCAAAAATCGAAGTTTTCGCAGAGCGAGACTTCTCGTGACGTAACAGCAGCCATCTTGCTCGACGTGTGGCAACGCCGGATACCCGCGCAAATTTGATTCGTCTATCTGATATTTTCAACGCGAATTAAAAATATGATTGTGCGAAGCCGTACATTTTTTAATGGATTATAAAGGGCCTTTCGTCGATATTTACTTGAAGTTCTTTTACGTACAGCAAAGGCATCTCAATTTTTCTGGCGACATGTACCTATACAACGCATCTATATATAAATTCAGCATGGGAGAACCGTCATGTAAAATAAACGTTCCTTTTTATACCTGCAAATATTGTGAAAATTGGGAAAGGGAAAAATAACATAACAATCGATGAAATATGTTTTCACTTTGGACAGATTGGACATTGGACATTGAGGTTAACTTCAACGCGACGTTTTTTATTTGCAATCGCAATATTATCTTTTCATTTTCTAATTCTTGTCCGTCAGAATCTACATTTGTCTCTAAACTGGACTTCAGGTACAATCCCGTTACTCTTTTGATAAACTTCCACAGTATTTTCATTCTCCATGTTAACCGGCTACAAAAAATAATAAGCCGGGCGCGTGGAAGCGATGACAGCCACCGAAAATGCGACGATGCTAAACGTCAACGATATGGCGTACTACTTAAGTCGAGTAGTAGATTATTGAGGTTGTTTCCATATTATAAAAATAATAGGAAACTCGAAATTCATTACTTAAAAAATATTTCTCGAAAAATACGAAATAGACGAAATAGACTCTAAGTTTACTGGCATGGTCATCACCGTACCTCCTTAATTATGAATATAGCCGTTTGAATTTTGAAACAATTTAATTTAATTATATATATATATATATATATATATATATATATATATATATATATATATATATATATATATATATATATATATATATACAGGGTGTCCTGTTATGAATGGATAAACTTGCAACCGTCGGTATGCCAGATTATATCCTACTATATGCTGGAATTTCAGTTTAGTAAAAGTCCCACGGTTTGCGAGATTTTGTGCTTTATGTTCTTTTTTGAAAAAAATCATCTGCCTTTGGTTTTTCGCATGCCACTTCTACAAATGATATGAATCGACAATAACTAAGAAACTTTTTAAAGGAATTGACACGACATGCGTAGTACATTTTTTTTACACTGCAGGGTATCAAAGTCAGATGTTCGAATTGGTTTGTATGCAAATTCTGCATAAGATCTCTTTTCATAAAATTTCCGTAACATTTAAGGTGAAAAAGAAGACTTTTATTGGAGAAACAAATAACCAAGAGTATTTTAAAAACCGGGTAAGATAAGTTATCATTCGTAGAAATGGCATTCGAAAAACCAAAAGCAGATGATTTTTATTTCGAATACCGTGGGACTTTTACTAAACTGATATACCAGCATATAGTAGGACGTGATCTGACCTATCGACAGTTGCAGGATTATCCAGTTATAATAGGACACTCTGTATATATATATATATACTAGGTGTACAAATTAATTTGGTGCCTTTTGAGTTAACAAACAAGATTTAAAAAGGGCACCGAATTAATTAGTGCGTTAATTAAACCTAATATATATATATACAATGATAATTGGATAGCGAGAAAAAGGAAAAAACTAGGGCCCAACTTTGTGTCACCATAACATTTTTTTGCATTTTTTTTCACAATCCATTAATCTTTTTTAAAGAAACAAAAATTTCGCGAAAACTTCGAGCGGTAAAAAAATATTTAGAGGTCGCTGAAGCCTCCCGTAAATTCAAATTTTTATTAAAAAAACGATTTTTTTCATCCACTTCTCACCCATAAATTTTACACTTTATCATTTTTAAATTACCCTCGCGAAAGCTCTAGCCGGCCAATGAATATTTAGTAGTCGCTCGATAGCTTCGAAATTTCCTGTTTACGCCAATTTTTTTTACTCTTCTCACTCAAAAATTCAACGTTTTGTAAAATTTTCAAAACAATTCATCTTTTTTCTTTAGAAACAGATTTTCCAAATTTACATCACATTTCTAACCCAATGATTATAGTCTTTGTTCTCATAGTCATTCTTTAAAGATCTTGTCCGTAAGCAAAATTATAGGTCGTTTTATTCGTAAAACTGAAATGGTAATTGTTTTCCGCGCATCGTAATGCGTCCCACAGTTGGTCTCGTTAGTCAAACTGCGGACCAATCGTAGCTGTACTCTGTGACGAGCGACGCCATAATACAATAAAACATCATCGTACACTTATCGGCTAATTGGTGTTTGTTACCAATAATTATAATGTATTATTCAGAAAGTGTAACACTTCGCTGTTTATTTTGGTTTTATGCTACCAGGAATTAGAGTGCATGCGAGATTTATTTTTTGGCGGACATTGTAAATTTCGAAAACCTTGAGCGACCACTAAATATTCATTGGCCGGGTAGAGCTTTCGCAAGGTTAATTTTAAGTGTATAAAGTGTAATATTCATGGGTGAGAAGTGGACGAAAAAAAATCGAATTTTTAATTGAAATTTCAATTTTTGGGAGGCTTATTGGATTCCCCGTTGGATTGAAAGATAAAGTGTACAAAGAAGTACCAGCTACACTTAACGACATGCAGCAAAGAATTATTACAGCCTGTGCATCAATAAGTTCTGACACTGTAAAACTTGCAAGTCAATCAATCGAAAAAAGAATCCAATGTTGCATTGATACTGATGGTCGTCATTTTGAACACTTACTATAAGCGTAGTAATTTTATTTACTATCGAAACTGTAAGTATTATCGCCTTTCTGTATTTTCGATGACCTTCAATGACCTTGTGTTATAGGTCGTTGAACTCGTTTTACGCTCCTCTTTCATGATACAGAAAAAACATACCGATCCATTAAAAAAAATGGAGTTGACCTTCAAATGTCCGAAGTACCTCCACCTGCAGAAAAACTATTATCGCTATCGGATGGCCCCTTTCGTACTGTGCAATTTCATTCCAGCGAATATTTCTGTGAACCTTATAGTTTCGAAGATATCCAAGGTGCCAATAGTTATTGATCCACCTTGTATATTAGGGTGGCACAAATTTGAGCTCTATTTTTTTCCTTTTTTTCACCATTCAATTGTCTATTATATTAAATAATTATATTAAAAAGGAAAAAATAGAGCTCAAATTTGTGCCACCCTAATATATGTATATATGAGGCATTCCACGACACTTCAACCAGTAAAAAAAAGTCCACAAATAATTTTGAAAAATCGAGTTACTTACAAAAAATATCCACCGAGTGTCGACATTTTTTAAAAATTTCTGACGTTTTTTCTCGTTGATTACCATTTTTAAATATTTTTCCATTCAAATGGCCGTATCTTTGGCAGGATTTGACGTATTTACATTCGTAAAAAACGAAAGTCTGCGTCTTTTTCTAGCCTTTCAGAAAAAAATTAATTTAGATTTTCTTGAGCATGTCGGACGTCCGTTTCAGGGCAAAATATGCAAAAAATTTTTTTTTTCCCAAGGAAAGACTCGTTATTTTATTTTTAAGAATTTCTCCGAATTGTGATTACGAAAAACAGATTTTTGGTATTTTTTATATGATGAGATTCCTAAACACCGTGAAGTAACAGCTATTTTTATTTTTAAATTTTTTAAAATTAATATTCGATTGAAGAGTGTGGAGCACTCGCTGTATATTTACCAGGTTTTTGAAATACATATGACATATATGTCATATGTATTGGGGCCTTGGAGTGCTCCACACTCTTCAATCGAATATTAATTAAAAAAAAAAAAAAAAAAATAGCTGTTACTTCGCGGTGTTTAGGAATCCCATAATATAAAAAATACCAAAAATCCGTTTTTCGTATTCACAATTCGGGGAAATAAAAAAAAAAAACGAGTGTCTTTCCTTCAGAAAAAAAAATATTTTTGCATATTTTGCCCTGAAACGGACGTTCGACTTGCTCAATAAAATCTAAATTAATTTTTTTCTGGAAGGCTAGAAAAAGACGCACATGTTCGTTTTTTACGAATGTAAATACGTCAAATCCTGCCAAAGATCCAGCCATTTGAATGGAAAAATATCAAAAAATAGTAATCAACGAGAAAAAACGTCCGAAATTTTTTTTTAATGCTGACACTCGGTGAATATTTTTCAATAAAGTAACTCGATTTTTCAAAATTATTTGTGGATTTTTTTTTACTGGCTGAAGTGCCGTGGAATGCCTCATATACGGCACAAATTTGAGCTCTATTTTTGTCCTTTTTTTTTTTCATATATCCGTATATACATATATGACCTATATATCCGTCCCCCTAAATTATCTTCAATTTTCATTCCTTCAATCGCAGCGCTGTACTATACAAGAGCTACCTCGTTATTCACAGTCCATCTGACAGACCACGAGACTTGAACCGGATTAATTGATTTCCATCCTTTAATGAAGTTCGGAAGAAGAAAGGATCGCATAAAAGAACGGACAAAGGCAGACGGGTCTCATTAATCCGGCCACATTCCCGAAGCCTTTTTCTCGTCCTATCCCTCCATTTTCTCATCGCTATTATCCATTCTCACGACAATCGACGTCATTCGATTAATTTGCCATGAAATTCCCCCCGGGGATGACGTTTTTTCTCCAGGTTTCTCTTTTTTGAAAAGAAGAGCAAGAAGAGCAGAAAATCATCTGGAATCTGTTTTCTCCATTTGTGTCGCGTATTAGCCCGCAGGGCAGAGGGAAACTGCCGAAAACCTGTGCCGATACGATATACATCACCGAGTTTCCGGTTGCGTTCGCTATCGGAAACCCAACCAAACCGTCGGCGCGCAAACAAGGGCGCGGCCGGACGGTCACCCATCCGAGTATTGGCCCAGGGCAACGCCGCTCGACACCCGCGATCACCGCAGCCGCAACACCCACCGCGCGTCAGGTCTATCGTCATACATAAATCCGCACGAAATAGCTGCGCTAACGAGACCCACATGGTTTTTGCAAAATTCCGTAACGCCGCGCGGACATAAACACGTCAATATTCCGCAATTTTGTTTAACAAGATGAAACTGCCGCGGTGGTCGAGGACCTCGACGGCAAAATGAGGTCTGGAAAAATTCCCCGGGTGCGAACGGCGAGCTGTAATATCACGATGGAAAGTTGCACGCCCGGGAATCTCGTGCATACGTAATCATGGGCTACACCCTACTGGGATATATACAGGGTGTCCCTCTCATCTACGCCAGCCGAAATAACTCGGTAATTATCGACGTCGCAAAAAAATGTTCCAGACAAAAGTTGTACGGTGTGAAGGCGGCCATCAAATGCGACCATTTTATTATCTCGGTGATGGCGTTGACGCACAGTGAAGGTTACCTCCACTTTTTTAGATGGAATGGGAAATTTTTTCATCCATCTTGTGCAGCACTTCAAGCCGCATAAAAAACATTAGGGGGTCGAAGTCGTTCAAGGTCATTCAAGGTCACCTATTTAAATGAAATACAAATCTAAATATCTCGGATCAGGGGCCTTACGTAAATTGCGTAACGCAATTGGGGGGGATTCGGCCAGGCGTTACGGTCTACGTACGTGGGGGGGGGGGGGGGGGGGGGGTGTGCCAAGGTTTGCGTTACGTCACGATTTTAAAACTGCCAGAAATAGCAAAATTTCTGCATGTTCAAGTTTCAAATTTAAACCTCGAGTGCAATTTTACCGTGGACAGCTCACAGCTTTCTAAGCCCAATGTCAGTTAAGAGGGGAAAATCACTGTGCAAGAACTTGCACAGTAGCTTTCCCACATCCCCCAAGCAAAATTTGAAGGAATTTTTTTTTATAATTCTTGAAAGTACATGTATTGAAAAATATGTTAGCAACTCAAAATATGTAGTGCCCTCAGTCCCTACAGGTGTGGCATCATTTACAATAGATAAAGTACAGGCTCTTATTATTTTGGGCACTATCATGAAGATGAAGAACCGTCATATCGCCCGCGACTAGATACTTCGATGCAAGTATCAATATTCTAGAAAGAATCGTAACTTTATATCAAGAAACACGGAACGAAAACTTTGAACGCGTTTTTCTCGAAACTAGTTTTTTCGACCTTGTCCGAGCGAATACTTAAGGCGGTCCTCTAGTTTCTCGGGTCGAAAAAATCGATTTTTTTTTCTTCCATAAATCACATCTACAACATGTGTAGAAAATGTGTGCCAAAGGATTTTTCGATATTCGAAGTGGTTCACAAGTTACGGCCCTGGAACGGAGCAGGTATACGGAGCAGGTATACTTTCAAACGCGTTTTTCTCGAAACACCATTTTTCGAAACGGTGACCACGATATTTCAGAAACTACTGCACCGATCTTGTTCAAATTTATACAGCATCTTTAATATGTTATAAGCCAGCGATTGAACTAGGATTATCATGATTGCTTCGATAGTTTTTTTTTGTACGAGCGAAAAACTTAAGGAAAAATGAGTAGAAAATAGAATGTAATTTTCAAAAGTGTATAAAGTCAATTTTTGTAATTTAGAATTCACTCTAGTTCAATCGCTAGTCTTAAATATGAAGATTAAAATGCCGTTTGGTTTTTTGATTTCAGATAAGCAGAACAGCCGCAATCTTGGTCACCGTCAAGCACCTCTTTTACTTGATGTCTTCCTGTCGGCCACTATAACTTTTATTCTAGTATATATTTTGACTTTAAAAAATTTGTAAAGCTTATTTAAATGTTAATAAAGATTATTCAAAAACAATGAGATTGATTATTTCGATGCTTTGCCCGTAAAAAATTATTGAAAAAGCCGTAAAAAAACAGCCGAGAAACTAGAGGACCCCCTTAAAAACTAAACAACCGATTTTCATTTTTTTCTAAAACATCTTTGTAATCGCAGTGACTAAGGCTGTACGTATCCGCGTTTTTAACATTTGATAATCACTATTTTTAAAGACTGCTTGAATACAGAGAAAGGGCCTTGAAAATAGAAAAAAATGTTTAAGCTGTCGGCATTTTGTAAAAAAAAACCAAAATAAAAAATGCCTATGCATAACGATAGCTACATTTGTATAGATATCGATAAATTATTGACTTTTCATTTGCAGATAACCTTTCATAAAGATATCGATGGGACAATGAAAAGAAATTTTTTCTCTTCGCCAAATCAAGGCATCTCCTTTAGTTTTCAAGATTTTGTCATAAAAATTGGTATAAAATTATATAAATATATACTTCATAAAATGAGTATAAGCCCGATCCTTTCATAATTAGTTATGCCTATGAAAAAAAAACGCAATTATTGACGACAAAGCACCCGTTACGTAACGGAATAGGGGGGGGGGGGGTTGGCCAAGCGTGACGGTCCCGTTACGTGGGGGGGGGGGGGGGGGGTCGAAGATTGACCGCCCCCTCACTACCAAATATTTGGTAGTGATCCGAGATATTTAGATTTGTATCATCGATACTGACGACTTTGAACGACCTTGAACGACTTTGACTTTCTTTCCAAAAGATGGTTGAAAAAAAATGTACCATTTCATTTTAAAAAGTGGAGGTGACCTTCACTTCGTCTGCGCCTCCACCGAAATAAAAAAAAAATTGGTCGCATTTGATAGCCCCCTTCACACCGTGCAACTTTTGTGGGGAAACATTTGTTTGTGACGTCGATAATTACCGAGTCATTTCGGGTTGGCAGAGATAAGAGCGACACCCTGTATATACAGGGTGGACCATTTAACGTGACCACCCCAAATATTGCCGTTGCCTTTAGAGTGCCGAAAAAAATGTCACGAGGTAATTTGATGATTTCGAAGGGCTAATACAATGGTGAAAAAATAATTTTTGTCAAGGTCATGAATTGTGCAGAAAATGTATTGTAACAAATGTTCGCACTGATGGCCATTAACCGCGACACATTTTTGTCGACGTCGGATGAATGATTCTCTTGACCTGCGAATAGTTTCTGGTGTGATAGCGGCGCAGGTTGTCCAACGGATAACGGATCAATTGTTTGTCAAATGGAAACATGTTTTTTTTATCAAGACGTTGTCGCTGGTATTCAGACGGATCCAACGACCTATGACATCATGACCTTGAAATGATTTTTCACTAAAATGTTTTGGTGAAAAATAATTTCAGAGTGCTTCGAAAAGTTGACCAGGCCGAGAACAAAACGAGCAGGGTTGGAAAGAATGTTTGATCATTTCAGTGAAAAGTGTAACGATTCGGGTGTACGGAATATATCGATTTAATTTCAACGTACACCTGCCCCGATACGAATGCGGGTCGAAATGTGAGCGCTGAAAGCTCGGAGGTTCATTGATCGGTCTGATAGAATGTGCTGATTTGATTCATATTGCGAGCAAAATTACCTACTGTTTACTACTGTAAATTAACTTTTTCTGTTACCTACTATTGTTATTATTATTATTTAAACGTAGTTTATTGCTCCGGGCAACGCACTTCTTCAGTTTGCACTGCGTAACATTCACCTACCCGTAGGGGGTAGTTATTCAATACATAAAAAAATAATAATAATAAAATATATTAAAATAATAATAACAAAGATTCTTTTGCGAAAAGCTTTGCAAAAAATTTGTCAAAATAAAACTTGATACCAACTAATAATGACTAATAATAAATAAATAAATAATAAATAACTTTAAATAATTTAATATATTTTTCAAAAGTAATAATAAAATAATGATAATCGAGACGGGAACACTATTATTATTATTATATTATTATTATTTTTAAATATATTATATTGCTCCGGCGACGCACTTCCTCAGTTTGCACTGGGTAACATTCAGTTATCCCCTTACAGTAGGTAAATGTTACCCAGCACTCATAACTACCCCGATGAGGCTAGGCTCGATCGTAATCTAGATCAGATCATTATTATGATGATTAATTTCTAGTAATTATAAAAATGGTTATAATTATTCTTATCGTCATTATCATCATTATTGATGTTGCTTTAGTTTCTGCTATATTATTATTAGGACTATTCACTATTACTATTTTGATTACCATTACTATTTATTACCATTATTAAAGCTTTAATAATAATAATAATAATAATAATAATAATAATAATAATAATAATACATGGGTAGGGTGAGTGGTATTATTGTTATTTATCTACACTAAACTATACATCTAATTTCAAAATATATTTTCATTGCATGCTTTTTATGACTACGTGACAAATATTAACCATCAATATGATCGATTATATTATTATTATATTTTATTGCACCGGGCAACGCACTTCCTCAGGTTGGACTGGGAAACATTCACCTACCCACGGGTGTAGATGAATGGCTCGATCTTACAAGGAACATCACTTTGGTGTCCTCCGCCGATTTTGTTGAAACTTTTTCGTCTGGAAGAGTCTGAAAAACTAAGAGACACGTATTTTTTTATCGGCGGAAAAACGGTTTTAAGGGGTGAAACGCACCCTCAAAAATGGGGATGGTTTTCGTTTTTTGTCGATAATGTTTTAACGGTACGAGATATTGAAAAAAATTCAAATTGCAACAATATTTATTTGTTTTGTGTACTATACATTGGCGATGACAACGATAACGTTATCGACGAAAAAACGTCCCTATTTTCGAGGGTACGTTTCGGCTCTTAAAACTGTTTTTCCGCCGATGAAAAAAGTACGTGTCTCTTAGTTTTTGATACTCGTCCACATAAAAAAGTTTCAACAAAATCGGAGGATTACACCAAAGTGATGTTCCTTGTTAGTGTAGACCTGAACAATAATGATTATTTATATTATTAATATTGTTGTTATTTTTGTTATTATTATAATAATAGTTGGTGTAATTATTTTATTTTATTGATATTTTGGTACAATTGTTTATTATCTTACGTTAAGGGGGTCGTCTAGTGTGTTAGATGAAAAGAAGAGAAAATGGCCTTGCATGACTTCTTTATAGAAGAGGAAGGTGTACTCTATGATCCAGGCATAGCTCATTGATGGTGAGACCATTTTTTATTATGAATTATAAACTACTTTCAAACGCGTTTTTCTCAAAACACGTTTTTTTTTAAACTGCTGCCATGATATCTCAAAAACTATTTGATTCATTCTGCTCAAATTTATACAGCATCTTTAGTACATATAGAACTACAAGTTGAATTAAAATAATTGAGATTGCTTCGTTAATTTTCTTTTTATCAGCTATATAGACCCCAAAAAATACGAAAGATTGAATTTTTATCTAAAGGGAAAAAAAAATGATTTTTTCTGGAATTCTAACTTTGTTTTATTTTCATGTAGAGCCTCAAGTCTCATGATTAAAATTGCGTTTGGTTTTTTTATTTCACATAAGCAGAACGGCCGGAATCATGGCAGTAGTGGAGCACCTCTTTTTATATATGTGTTCCTGTTGGGCGGTGTATCTCCGACTATATTCTATATAATGACTTCAAAAAATTCACAAAGTTTGTTTAAATGTTAATAAAAATGATATGCAATTTTTAAATTATTTTATTTTAATGGTTTAAAAAAAAAAATCCCTAAAAAAGAATTTGAAAACGGCCTTCACACTAGACGACCCCGTTAAGGCCTCAGGCCACAGTAACGGGTACAAAATCATGTGCGAATTTAACAATTTCCTTTCGTATGAAAAAGTCACTCACTCGTAAAATTAATTACACATCTATTTAGTATGAATATCAAGCTGTTAGAAAGTTTTTTTTTTCGATTTACAAAATGGCCGACTACTCGAAACTTCTCGAAACGGCTTTTTTCCAATTGGCGTGACAAATAACTTTAAAAAAATTTTCACTCGATTTACTTCAAATTTAAAAGTTATGTTCCTAATTGCATTTCGCAGAGAAGTACGTACGGAATTTCTGATTAATCGAAAACTTTTCATTTTATGAGCAGTTATGACGAAATTTTTTACTGAAAATTCATTTCTCAAATTCAAATACCTACAACTTTTTAATAAAACAATATTTTTTAAACTCCATACGTACTTCTCTAGTAACTTCTCTAGTTTACAAAAAATGTAAATTCACGAGAATTTTCGTTTTTTGTTTTAGGTCAAAAATTGTGCATGCTAAATGTCACGCCACGGAGCGCCTAAAAAAAAACAAAAGAGAATATTAGTAGTCAGCCATTTTGTACATCGAAAAAAAAAATATTTTTTCTTACAGCTTGATATTTATACTAAATAGATATGTAATTAATTTTATGAGTGAATCACTTTTTCATTCGAAAAAAATTGTAAAATTCGCACACGTTTTTATTCCCATTACTGTAGTCTAACCCCTTAATAAAGATCGCGCTCGACCGGAAAGTGTCCGCGACCATGCTCGAGAGCAACGAAAACTTGAATATACTTGTCTTTCGACTCGGGGCATGCTTCAGCTCCAGACAGAGCGTGGCCTCTTAAGGGGCGTGCACATCCTTCCTCTCGAGCTCGGAATTTCGTGCGACGACCACGCTTACCAGCAGCATGTCCATTGTATCCGGATATTTGTCTCGAAATACGCTACCGCATTCACGACGCGAGGTCATTGTACATCCGAGTGCTCGAACAGTACAGCTACCGCAGTCCTCCTCGCCGGCCAACAATGGACCACCATTGGTGCAAGTCCATTGTTGCACTTGGGCTGGCGGACTCCGTACGTCTTTGACCTACGGTGCTTTTTAGATATGGGCGAGACTTTACAACTCGTTCGCGTAAATAAATATATATATATATATATATATATATTTATATATTTATATATAAACGTCTGAAATAATAGAAAAAAAAATATTGTATTTTTATTTAAAAAATCATATTATTATAACAAAACAATATATATATATATATATATATATATATATATATATATATATATATATATATATATATATATATATATATTGTTTTGTTATAATAAGATTTTTTAAATAAAAATACAATATTTTTTTCTCTATTATTTCAGAGGTTTAACAATGTTGTGTACATTTATTTCATGTACACTTGCGTAATACGTACAATGTACTTGGCTATTTGATGAGTGATTTAGATATATTTTTTTTTTTGATAAATTGATTAACGGAAAAATCTAATGGAAACATTGTTTAAATTAAAACAAATAATAATTATGTTTAACGTAAGCCAGATTTTTATTTATAAGGCAAATGAAACAACAATGTTTTCGGCGGGATTATTTTATCACGTGGCTTAGGTTGATTATTTTTAATGGACTATTCGGAACTAAGCCAATTTTCACGTTTAACGGTCCTCCGCGAGATTGTTTATAACTTCCTTAATTATTATTTTTTTTAAATAAACAGTGATACGCAGCATACAAATAACTGTTCGAATGATTTTTTAATCGTCGTATTTTTGCCTTCAAAATACATTTTTTTAAATAGCCCTGATTTTTTTTATTTTGTATTATATATATATATGGATTAGGCCACCTCCATATATATATATATATATATATATATATATATATATATATATATATATATATATATATATATATATATATATATATATATATATATACATGCACACGGAAACTGGGGGATTATCGAGCTTACGGAGAACTCGTAATGCATCCAGACGAACCCTCAAGATCACGATCTAACATGATCAGATTGAATCCCACGAGAAGCTGCGATCATTGATTGGATTTTCGACAGATAAAAGTTCGTAACAAACAAAGCGCGAAATTATTGGTGACGTGTGTTTAAAAACAGCCGTGACAGAGGCACAGAGGGATACAGGGAGGCTACTATTTTATTATGCATTACTTTAAATATGGGGCGAATGGAGAATAAATTGAGATTTGCACGCTCAATATCAACAATTAATAGAATAGCAATTTATATCTACCGAAATAGCAAAATATAAATAAACCCAAAACCCTACGAACAAGATATAACCTAAGGCGTTAGGCCACAGTAATGGGTATAAAATCATGTGCGAATTTAACAATTTTTTTTCGCCTGAAAAAGTGATTCACTCATAACATTAATTACACATCTATTTAGTATGAATATCAAGCTGTTAGAAAATGTATATATGTTTTTTCGTTGTACAAAATGGCCGACTACTAATATTTTCTTTTTTCATCTTTTTTTTGGCGCTCCGCGGCGTGACATTTAGCATCCACAATTATTGACCTAGAACGAAAAACAAAAATTCTCGTCAATCTACATTAGAATTCCTAGAGAAGTACGTGCGGAATTTTAAAAATATTGTTTTATTCAAAAGTTGTAGGTATTTGAACTTAAGAAATGAATTTTTTATGAAAAATTTCTTAGCCCTGAAAAAAAAAATATAGTGTACAAAAAATCATACAATAAAGAGTCATGATAGTACGGAATAGAGAAATAAATATTATGGAAATGATGGAAAAATAATTAGAATATAATATCGACGAGCAACGATGACAATATTGATAATCCAGTTGACGACAGAGGCACAGTGAACTCTCGCGCAAATATAAACGTGCAAATGTAGTAAGAAGAAATATTAAAAGAAACCAAAGAAACGAAGATTCGATATAATACAAAAATAAACGAAAGTTAGAATAATAGAGAATCGATATAAAACACAAATAAACAATATAAAATGCGATGAGATAAAATAAAAAATATAAAAAAACAAAGTGAACAATAAAATTCAAAATCGTCACAAACAAAAACGGAATTATAAACTTAAGATTAACTTAACAACTTTAATCAAAACCCGATGAGAAGGAAATAAGACAAACCAAAATTCAAACAAAAAAAATGAGGGAGCACGAGACAGAGAAATCCTGAAATGCCGGATAAGCTCCGAAAACTTTTACGCTCGCAAGATAATTCGTACACGGGCGAGTCGCAGCGGATCAAGTTATACCCGTCAGTGCAGCATCAGGATTTGATTCGGATAAGTCTCCAAGCTCCTTTCGGGGTCGAGGGCTTACCCGTTATACGAGCAGTCTGTTTCATCCCTGGGGAGTCCAAGACCCCGGGATGAGACGAAAAACGACGAAACAAGTCGCAAGCTGCGCGATGTGTGAACGTGGCCTCGGGAGTTATGGCAAAGATAGCTGCTGTGAGCACACCTACACAGGTTGGTATGTATTAGAGATTCGAATATTCGCTGACTCATCGTGCGAGAGGCGATCTGCTCGCAGCGAATGAAACGAATACCTACGTGGGGAATCGTCAAGATTTTTGCAATCATCTTCTCTCTCTCTTCTCTTCTCTCTCTCTCTCTCTCTCTCTCTCTCTCTCTCTCTCTCTCTCTCTCTCCCCCTCTCCCCCCACCCCTCAGTTGCTCTGTGGCTGACCGAAAGATTTTCCAACTTTTCACGAAAACCATCACAAACTCCTACTTGTCTACTTCTCGGCTGAAATTGTGAATAGTGTTTACAGTCCCGATACTGTAACAGCTAATCACGCGCCATTTGAGTTTAGTCGATTCCATTCCGGTAATTTTGATGTCAAAGATGCACCACGCTCTGGAAGGCCAATTGTCGAAAATGTCGATAAAATAATGGAAATCGTCGAGTCCGATCGTCATGTGATCACTATTTCGATTTCCCAGGAGCTAAACATTACACAAGAAACCGTTTGGAACCACTCGATTAAAGCTGGATACAAAAATAAGCTCGATGT
>OY723387.1:5501587-5653641 GCA_963210295.1 Ophion ellenae | reverse complement strand
GTTGAGTATACATACTACCAATGATTTTGACATTATAAACAATGAATTTGTTATAAACAATAAATTATTTTTTTTTTTAAACTTAATTAAATTTTTTTTCCAAGTTGATTAAATGTCAAATTCTGATTCAGCGACGTCGAAAACCCCTTAATCAACAGGTTTTATCATGTACAATTATAATCATTTTTTTTGGTCCGCCATCTTGTTTTTGACTTTGTTTTGCATTTTTTTATGAAACTGATGTCAAATTTCGATTTAGCGACCTCAAAAACTCCTTATAACATCATTTTTTATTGTTTGAAGCTGATATAAAATTTTTTTTGGTCCGCCATCTTGTTTTTGACTTTTTGACTCATTTTTTTCGAAAAACTAACATCAGATTCGGATTCAGCGACCCCCAAAACCTATATATACCCACCACCATCCGTTTTTTCGATGATTTCGATTTTTGGCCAGCTTTTCGGCGTTTGGAACCACTGTGTGACCAAAGGAAAACTCGAAATATTGAATATTTGCGGAGTTATTGCATATAGTATAAGAGCGCGGGGACAGCACGCGCTCAGGTAGCGAGTATACTTTAAATCCGATCATCTCAAAACTACTTTTTCAAAACTGCTCGTTTTGTAGTTCAAAAAGTTATCGACCGGTTTGGTTGAAATATCGGGAAGTTACTCTCAGTAATATTATCGGAAGGATATACCTAAAGTTTGAAAGGTCGCGTGTAAATAGATAATTTTTTTGGGGTCAAATATGTCGAAAAAATTGTCGAAAAATCGAACTTTGGAGTAAAAAGGCTCCCAAATTTTTAATTTTGCACTTTTTCAGCACTTTTAAGGTATATCCTTCCCCTTAATATGTCAGTAAACGAATGGAACTTATTCAATCTTTTTCAGATCAACAGAAAAAGAGTGACAGCTTTTTCGATGTCGCGGAAAACAGGCGTCGGAAGATCCTTAATACGCCGCCATTTTGTTGGTCATTCCAAAAATTTTTTTTTCTTTAAACTTGACATTTATAATAAACTCATGTCCAAATTTGACAATGATCAGATTATTTTATCCCCTCTAAAAAAATTCCCGAAAAATACCTATTTCGTACGCTCCTAAAGGGATTTCTCGCCTTAAATCTACGATATGTACGATGGGTACAAAATGTTTCGATTCGATTTTATCAAGCTTTCTTGAAAAAACTGCATCGATTGTAGTCCCTCCTTTCGCAGTAGGACCATTTCTACCGTTAATCATGTCAAATGAGAACTTTCAAGAAAATCAAGTAGTGGTTAAGCTTCTGGCAGCGAGACGTTTAGATTAAAATCTCCAGCAAGAACGACTGGTTGTTCAAAATACCAGATTGTACTGAAAATAAATATCAAACATAATGATTGAATTTTCTTACATTGAAAAATTACAAGATTAAGTTTATTTCATTTAATTTTCGATCAAAAACTTAATCCTACATTGACACAACTAATTATAAAAGGATTGGGTTCAATACTCATTTTATTGAGTATATATTTATCTAGTTTTATACCAATTTTCATGAAAAAATCTTTAAAATTAACCGAGATATATGCCTTGATTTGACGGAAAAAAATTCTCCTCATTGTCCCATCGATACCTTTATAAAAGGTTATCTGTAAATGAAAAGTCAACAATTTATCAAAATCTATTCAAATGTAGCTATCGTTGTGCGTAGCTGTTTTTTTATTTTGGTTTTTTTTTTAGAAAGTGCCGACAGTTTGGATTTTGTTTTTCTATTTTCAAGGCCCTTTTTTGTATTCAAGCAGTCTTTAAAAATAGTAATTATCAATTTTTTAATCGGCTGCGTACAATTTTCGTCACTGCAATTTTTTGTAATTGCAGTTTTTAAAAAATTGAAAATCGGTTGATAAGTTTTTGAGTATTCGCTGGGACAAGGTCGAAAAAAGTAGTTTCGAGGAAAACGCGTTCAAAGTTTTCGTTCCGTTTTTTTATATAAAGTTATGTTTTTTTCTAGAGACCGAAAAAATAGGCTTTTTGAGGATTTTTTTGGAAAGTGAAACATTTGCCTAAAAAATCGTCAGATAATTGTTAATAATAAATAAACTATGCAATATAAAAAAAATCTTACGTACTTCCATAGACAATGTATTTTTCAAGATATATTCAACATTTCAAGTGAATCGGTTGAAAATTGTCTGAGTTATGTTTCCGGCCAACTTAAAAAATGCAGTTTTGAGATAAACGCTGCACAGGCGCGATTTTGAAATTAATCGCTTAAAAAAATTATTGTATACAGTCAGTGATATGTATGATAAACACCCTTTTGTGTAATCTCGATTTATTTTGTAGTTTTTCTGAAAAAAAATCCCCAAGAAGCCTATTTCTTCGGCCTCTAGAGTGGCCTAACCCCTTAAGGGAGACTTTGTCCTTGAAATCGGCGGGAGATGTAAGCGGCTCAACATGAGCAGCTAGAAGAGGAGGAGGGATGCCTCTATGGACCAGGCATTGCCGATTAGCGGTAATTATAAACACATTTGTGTAAACACATTACAAAACTTTAAACGCGTTTTTCTCGAAAACACGTTTTTAAAAATGGCTGACATTCTCCTGACCGCTGTAATTAACATATCGACCTGAAATTTGGAGAGCATACTCAGAAAATATGTCTTTACGGAATGACGGATCGTTTTTTCGATAGATACATTTTTGCATTTATTATTTATCTTTTTATGCGAAAAAAAACGCGAAAATTCGATTTTTTTTTAAATTGCCGCCATTTTCCGAAATTTGTACTAAACGAAAAACCCATCCGTCATTCCATGACCAAAGGGTCACGGCTTGGTAATATGCTTTGAATTTGTGTTCCAGATCAACAAAGAGGGGGCAGTGATGTCAGCCGTTTACCTCCCGCAATTTGAGGACCTGTTTTCGCGGAGCTGCAACGGCCGTCATTTTGGTTTTTTTTTTTCAAAATTTTTTTTTCAACTTTCTGTATATCATGAATAAAAGCAAGAAAAAAACCGCACTCAAAAAGCTTTACTCGTTTTCTTAAAAAAAAATAAAATGTAAACACCTGAAATATGACACTCCAAGGACAAAGTCTCCGTTAAGGGGGGATTGTCTTTTTTTTCGCAAAATTTACCGCTTTTTGGGAATTTTTTGTGAAGAAAGTATACAACGGAAAACTTGTGAAATTTGGCATATAGTTTTATTAATCTGTTTACTACATACAAAAAAATTTTTAAACAATTTCATAAAAAAATCCGCCTCCCACCCCCCTCGACGCGCGATGGTCCTTTTTTGATGGTGTGCACGATTTCTCAAAAACTATTCAACCGATTGCCTTCAAATTTGGACAGAATGCTCAGCTGACATCCTTTTATCGTTTGATGAAGCAAAAAAGCAATACGTTTAATAGTTTTTTATTTATAACAAAAAATCGATCAATTTTTTTCGAAAAATCGATACTTCAAGTTCAAAACGTCACCAAATCGTCAATTTTTTTTCCCTTCATCGAACGATAGCTATATGTGTCTGAAGTAAAATGCTTTTTGGGTTTTTGTTGCAGGATGAACGTGAAGGCTGTAATCGTGCACACCATCAAAAAAGGACCATCGCGCGTCGAGGGGGGTGGGAGGCGGATTTTTTTATGAAATTGTTTAAAAAAAATGTTGTATGTAGTAAACAGATCAATAAAACTATATGCCAAGTTTCACAAGTTTTCCGTTGTATACTTTCTTCACAAAAAAATTCCCAAAAAGCGGTAAATTTTGCGAAAAAAAAGACAATCCCCCTTTAAAGTATCTAGTCCCGGGCGATATGACGGTTCTTCATCTTCATTATATTTCACAATATAATAAGAGCCCGCACTTCGTCTATTGTGAACGATGCCACATCTGTAGGGACTGAGGGCACAAATCGGTCGCGCTACCTGTTCTCACTAAAGTGACTGTAACTCCGTCAGTTTTCTGACTTATGACGAAAAGTGCTGACACATATTTTTTAATACATGTACTTTCAAGAATTATAAGAAACAAAATTTGTTGTTCTCGAATTTTGCATGGGGAAAATGGGAAAGGGGGACAGCTACTGTGCAAGTTCTTGCACAGTGACTTCCCCCCTTAACTGAGATTACGTATGGACATCTGTCAACTTTTTGCGGTAAAATCGCACGCAGTTTAAAATTCAAAACTCGAACATGCAGAAATTTTGTTATTTCTAGTCCTAAAATCGTGACGGAAGCCAAACCTTGCCCCCTCCGCCACGTACGTAGGTCGTAACGCCTGGCCGGAACCCCCCCCCCCCCAAAGCGTTACGTAATTTGCGTACGCCCCCGAAGAAGTTTCACTTAAAAAAAAGTTTTATCCTTTTCTACACGCCGTGTATAAAATACGCCGGAGGCGGAACATTTTTTTGCAGAATTTTTCACCATCGAAAGCTCAACAACTCCATACCCTACATCCAAGTGTAGGCCTTAGGCAAAGTGTAAGAGCCAACAACTTGATCTTCCGAACGAACGGCTGGGTAGTAACGTTCAAAAGCACAACATGGACAACGCGCATACGCTCCGAGTTATTTCCGCTTTTGTAGATGTTTGCAAGCGCGACCGCAATCGCGTATCAAAAGTTCAGCAAACTGTTATAAAGTCAGTCCTCGCTGGGACGTCGGATTCCGTGTTGTATAAATTAGACGGAAAACTAGTGAGCCCTCAGAATAACAGGGACGACCCGTTAACGTCGAGGCAGGATCGACGAAGCGAGAAAAGCGCCGAGAGCGGGAAATAGTTTGATATATGGAAAACTGAAAGTACTACGAGTCCTTAATCGACCGGGATAAATCACTTTCCTCATGAGTCTAGTTCCCATTCAAGTCGTTTCTACGCAGTCACGCACAAGCCGGATTTTTGGACGTGGCGCGCACAGGGATAGAGATGCTGAGTAGTAGAGGCTCGCTTTGGTCAGACACAACGAAAAAAACGAAGCCGCGCGTCTTTGTGGATGAGCAAATTCTGAATATTGTTGACAGGTATTAAGGATAAAGTTCCGAAAGGCCCATACCGCTTTTTTCCTTGAAATTTTGCATACTTATGTATTTTGACTCGCTGAACACGAAAATAACAATTAAAATTGGCGCAAATTTAATTTTCAAGAAAAAAAAAAACAAAACAACGTTTTTTGTAGTTTTTAATTTTATTTTAACAAATGTTGATTGTAGAGGAAAATGTCTTCCACAAAAGTTGTAGCCCATCAAAAGACTGATATATTATGTTCTATACAAATTTTGTCTTAAATCATTATTTTCCAAGAAAATGGGATAATACTCCAATAAGTATATTTTGGTAAACTCTATTAGTTTCGATATTATCTACTTACGCACTTTACTCCATTTGGGCCCAAATAAACCCAAATAAAACAAACCCAAACAAACTCGAGTAGGTTGAATTGTGAGGTGTGTAGTTCAATGGGGTGGGCGCAGGGCACCTCGGAAGGGGGGGGGGTGGAACACTGGGGTGGGTTTGTTGGGCACCTTGGATACCCATCCAAGGTGCCCAACCTCTGGTCGCGGGGTGCGTAGAACACTGCGGTGGGTTTGTTGGGCACCTTGGATGGGTGCGTGAAGTGGTGGGTTTCGTAGAACACTGGGGTGGGCGGCGGCCACCTCGGATGGGTGCGTGGAATCGCGGGATGAGAAGAACACTGGGGTTGGTTTGTTGGCCACCTTGGATAACATCGAAACTAATAGAGTTCAGCAAAATATACTTATTGGAGTATTATCCCATTTTCTTGGAAAATAATGATTTAAGACAAAATTTGTATAGAACATAAATTGTCAGTCTTTTGATGGGCTACAACTTCTGTAAGAGACATTTTAATCTACGATCAACATTTGTTAAAATAGAATTAAAAAACTACAAAAATCTGTTTTTTTTTTTCAGTTTTTATCTTGAAAATCAAATTTGCGCCAATTTTAATTCTCATATTCGTGTTCAGTAAGTCAAAATACATAAGTATACGAAATTTCAAAGCGGTATGTGCTTTTCGGAACTACACCCGGTATTAATAACGATAGTCCGCGCATTTTTTAATGTGTGGTCGATAATTTGGAAGAGTTTCGTTGCGTTTGGATTCTTACAAATAATCATTTAAAAAACTAACAAGAAAAAGTTGCGAGGTCGATCTCTCCGATTTCGATTGAGGGACGATACCAGTGTGACACTTTAAAAAAATCTATTTTTTTTGCCTTTTTCGACTGTTTATACGTTCAAGGATATCCAATAAAAATTTCAAGGCCGTATCTATAATCATATTATCTTGCAAAAATCGATAGTTAAATCTTTAAACGCGTTTTTCTCGAAATGAGATTTTTCAAATTTGCTGACATTGTAACTCAAAGAGCAATTATCCGATTGACTTGAAATTTGAACTGAGTACTCTTGAATATATTTACTCTACAATGACGTAGGATATTTTCGATTGGATGAAAATTGACGATTTGGCATTGAAAACAACGACCATTTTATAGGCAAGCAAACAGACTTTTTTCATAACTACGCCATTTTGTTAGATTTTGATATTTTTCGAAAATCCTACGTCATTGTATAGGAAATACCTTCCAGTTTAACGACATTTTTTCCTGCTTCGGTTTCAGCTACTCAATCGGCCGGAATCATGTCAGCAATGGAGGACCTTTTTGGCGCCTCCGAAGGCAGCGCATAAGTCGATCGGATCTCAATATTTTTCAATGAAAAAATTGTGTAATATAGGTCAAATATAGCCAAATATATTCTCAATTTTTCGAAACATTTAATTGAGTACTTTTCTTCTAAAAAAATCCCAAAGATCAACCAAATTTTCAGCGTTCGCACTGGTATAGACAGGCTCCACGTTTCAGGAAATGTCATTGTTCTGGCCGGGTATACATCACGTGAAAGTGTACTTGCTCGCAATGTACCCAGCCAGAACATTGTAAGTGTAACAGTAAAACCTAAAAACATCAGTCTCATGATTGCAGGAAATGATGCCAAAAATAATAATATAATAATAGTTCCAATCGAAACTTGCCTTGAGTGGTGGTCTAGTGGGATCCTTTCGCAGTTCGACGTAACGTGCCTCGAAGCTGTCGTCCCAGTACTCTCGGCTCCGCATCCACGAGGGCTGCAACAGATAACGAGCCATTTAACGTAAGCCCATGGAGGTGCAACACGAGTGCAATTGATTCCGTTCCATTTTGTTGCGTAAATAATAAATAACGACGCAAAATCGTTTTTCCCAACGGGGACAAAGGGAACACTATTCGTAACGGACCTCGTAACGGACCTCGCAACGGACTTGTGCAACGCGCGCTAAAATTTCATTGACGGTACTTTTGTAGGAGCTGACACGAACGTAATGCTTTCCCAACTATCGTTTATTTCCGCTGCGAAATTCCACGAGCCTCAGACATCGCCGAGGGCGGGATAGAGGGCGGAGGGAAATGTCATCCCCATAGCTCTGGCGATTTCGAATACGCGCGCGTATGAGCGGGGGTATGTGAGTGGTCGTGTGCGAGTCGGTGCTTGTGAGTAGGTGTGTGTGAGTGGGTGCTTGTGAGTAGGTGTGTGTGAGTGGATGTGTGTGAGTGGGTTTGTGTGAGTGGGTGTGTATGAGTGGGTGTCTGTGAGTGAGTGTGTATGATGGGTGTCCGTGAGTGAGTGTGTATGATTGAGTGTCTGTGGGTGAGTGTGTATGATCCGGTGTCTGTGAGTGAGTGTGTGGGTGGTCGTGTGTGAGTGGGTGTCTGTGAGTGAGTGTGTGAGTAGGTGTGTGTGAGTGGGTGTGTGTAAGTGGGTTTGTGTGAGTGGGTGTGTGTGAGTAGTTGTCTGTGAGTGGGTCGGTATGAGTGGGTGTCTGTGAGTGAGTGTATATGATGGGTGTCCGTGAGTGGGTGTGTATGATTGAGTGTCTGTGAGTGAGTGTGTATGATCGGGTGTCTGTGAGTGAGTGTGTGGGTGGTCGTGTGTGAGTGGGTGTGTGTGAGTGGGTGTCTGCGAGTGGGTGTCTGTGAGTGGTTGTTTGTGAATGGGTATGTGTGAGCGGGTGTCTGTGAGTGGGTGTCTGTGAGCGGGTGTTTGTGAGTGGGTGTCTGTGAGTGGCCGTGTGTGAGTGAGTATGTGATTGTGATCGTATACTTTTGCGAACGAGTTTCGAAAGCTTTCCAGACGATTTGCGGCTCCGGTGCCTGAGAAATTTGATAATGGACGAGACAGCCAACCGGACAATGGAGAGTTTCTGGAATGGTTATTTTCTCTCCCTTTCTTTCTAGATCTCTCTCTCTCTCTCTCTCTCTCTCTCTCTCTCTCTCTCTCTCTCTCTCTCTCTCTCTCTCTCTCTCTCTCTCTCTCTCTCTTTGTCTCTTTGTCCCTTGTCCTCTCACTCCCCCTCTCTTTCTAGCTTCGCCTGTCTCTCTCCCGCTCTCTCTCTCTCTGGAGTTTCCGGCATCGAGCAAATTCCCCAGTGACCATTCGTCGTCGGCCTCGGACTTCTCATTTCGAACCGCAGCGCACCAACGGAATTAAGCTTTCCCAGTGGTGCACCGTTTGGTAAAGGAATATAAGACGTTCGCTCTTATTTCCTACTCCCTTTGTCACTATTCACGCGACAAAGTTGCCACTACTTGTAGCCTTTCTCCGCAATTAATATTAAAGGATACTGAATATTTTTCGTTTTATCGCCTTTTTCACACGTTCATCTCTTCCATCTTCAACTAAAGTTCAACTTAGAAATTCCACGATGTTTCATAAGGAAGGCCACTAAATTGCCTACAGGGCGGTATTTTCTTCTTTCTCGATTGAAGCAATTTTTTGTTTAATACCCAATAACGAATTTTGAAATTCTCCACTCTGCGCGTGAATATGGATCAAGACTCGATATGGTGTTGAAGTTCGTGGAGTTCAGTGGAACGCAAGGAAAATTCTTCTTGCTATTCTTCATTCTTATTATCAACCAAGACATTTTCGTGCAGGTTTTGGTGAAGCCGTCTGGCCACCGTGAATTTTTTTTCTTCCATTATAAACTTTGAAATGTTACGAATAATTTAAGCTGTAGTTGGTATTGAAAATTGCGAGATTGTCGAAGTTAAAGGTATTTTTCGATAGGAAGATCGAGCGGTTGCGAGTGGTCGAGCGCGCGGTTCGATCAGTGTATACGTAAAGTGTGTTTCGTAAAGCACGAAAGAAGCACGCCAAGCGGAAGATCTTCTAAAAAAAGGCCCGTTTTAATATTTAGAATTAAAATTTATTTGAGGCATTCTCAAAACCGTTTCTTACCGCGTGTTGAAAAATAAAAATGTTTCGTTTTGTACTTTTAAGTTTATGAATTAAAAAAAAATATACCCTTTTTCCGAGCGATCAGGGTGGCCAAACGCCGCAAAGATTTCTTTACAAGGATCCTGAAAATTGTCCAAGCGATTTCTATAGCCCGAATGTGCTGGAAGAAGAAAAGGCAATACGAAAAACATATATTTTCGTTGCATTTCAATGCTGCAAACTTCGATACCATGACTCGACAGCAGTATAAGAACGGACGTTAATATATTCCTCCTCTGCGTGAACTCGGCCACGTGCCACGGTTCAAATTTCTGTAATCGCAGGACTAACGCCTAATGGCACTTGAATATTGATTAATCCGAGTTTTCCTGAAGTTTGAAACTGGAGCGTTGTATTAACAGGTAAAGCAGCATGTGTACCTGTGGGGGTGGCTTGTTTTCTTTCTCTCTCTCTCTCTCTCTCTCTCTCTCTCTCTCTTTCTCTCTCTCTCTCTCTTAATATATAGGGCGCAACATTCAAAGTGTTGCAGAGCAGTAGCACTCAAACTATTGGTGATATCTTATATCTATTGGTGATATCGAGACAAGTTTCTAATGAAGGTAGCATTGTTCGTAAAGGACGCCATACGAGATGATGGTAATTTTTTTCGGTGGAGGCACCAAAGCTACACGAAGGTCAACTCCATTTTTTTTTTAATCGGACCAGGTAGTTTTTTTGATAACATTACTGACGTTGAGACGAGTTTAGCCACTTACAATACAAGGTCTGTTGGTCACGTCGAGGATGAAAGTAGTCGATCAATCGAACTGATTTAATAGGGGTCCCTTTTTCTAAGGCGCAAACCTGAGGCCCCGCAGTTTTATTCCAGCCGTGGTTGAAGCAAGAACGCGCGCGTCAAAATGAGTGAGCTCATCACGGAAAAAAAGTATACCTTATTGAGTGCTTCTTCTCGAGGGGAAAAATTTATAGTAATACGTATAGAGGGTTTCGTACTAAGTTTGGAACTCATAAAGTTGCCAACGAAAACACTCTGAAAAGGTAAGAATTGAATATTTATTCATATTCATCTGTCACACAACTTTTGTTTCAATTCAATTAAACTGCATTGAAGTAATTTTACGTTAATTTTTGTAGGATAATTGATAACTTCGTGAAGTATGGTACCCTCCAGGACCGTAGACACGAGTTGCCAGGTCCATCTGTTACGGTGACTACACCAGAGAAGATCAACGAAGTTGAGAATTATTTCAAACAAAATCCAAATGATTCGATTCGGAAAGCTGCTCAAGCATTAAAAATAACCAAATCATCATTACATAGCATTTCGAAATATTTTTTAAAGTTTCATCCCTATAAAATAAGCATTCATCAATTGTTAAGTGAACATGCCATGACGAAAGGCATCGAATTTTGTAACACTATTACGGGAATGTTCGAAGCCGAGGAACTTAATGAGAAATTGATTATTTATTCCGATGGAGCACATTTTTGGATGAATGGGTACGTAAACAAGCAAAATTACCGGTTTTGGGGAACGGAAAATCCCAACATATCGCTAGCGAAGTCCCTTCATCCACAGAAAGTAACGGCATGGGCAGCGATTTCAGTAAAAGGAATTTATTTGCAATTCTTGGAATCTACGGTAACAGGAGAGAGTTACAAATAGCTTTTGGAAACGAAATTCTTCCCTTGTGCAAAAAAGAGGGGACTGGTTAAAAATGTTTACTTCATGCAAGATAGAGCGACGCCGCACCGGACTCATGAGGTCTTTGAAGCCATTCATCGCGTATATGGGACTCGAGTAATCGGTCTGGGATACCCTAAATTTGCTCAAGGCGGACTAGAATGGCCTCCGTACTCACCGGACCTGAACCCTTGTGATTTTTTCTTGTGGGGTTACATTAAAGATCATTGTTACGCTAAAAACCCCAGCACAGTAGAAGAACTGATCGCGGCCATCCAGGAAGTGGTTCCCGGCATTACGAACGATACGTTGGACACAGTTTTTCACAGTTTTCAAAAGAGAATTGATTTTTGTGCACAATCTGACGGTTCGCACTTCGAAAATATCTATCATTAATCACTGTACTTTTTCGTTATTTTTATAAGATGTAATAAATTGACATAAAAAATATTTGACCGGGTTTTATTTATGTGCGTTTAAAACTGCAGAGTTTCCTCTATTTAAAGCAATTTGGCTTTTCCGATTCTGTGCACGTGTTTTAAAATGACAGTCGATTAGTTTCAGCAATTTCCTATTGGACACCCTGTAGAAGATGTACCACGTGACATATGAGTGCCAGAGAGATAGCTGAAATTTTCGAACAGAGATTCTTCAGAGATGGATAATATTTCGGGCAAAAGGAAATCATCAAGCTCTGCGTCAGGGAATTCTTCAGAGCCTAAAGCTTTGTTTAAAAAAAAATGTAACCATCTACGAGAAAATTTGGTTGGAAAATTGTGAGGTTATGTTGACCTTGTACATGCCCTTAAATTGGAATTATCACTTTCAAACGATTAACAAAGCTTGGTTTGGGTCAACCTACAGAAGATGCTCGAGGTTGATGACAGTGATGACCTTCGAAATTGAGCATCTTCGAGCATCTCGAGCATCATACACTACAAAGGTTGAAGTTAGACGATCTTTTCATCAGAGAATAAACAAGTGCTTACACTTGTGAGTACTTGTTTATTCTCTGATAAACATGCTCGGCGTATTCGTTCTTTCATATCGTCAGGCGTGATAAGTGCTATCATGCCATTACACGTTTTTTTTTTCACAGCACCCCATAAAAACACTCAACGAATTTTATTGAATCTCGGCATGGATATATTGGGATGATTTTTCAGTTTTCAGCTCAACGTGCACTTCTCGACGCTTCACTGAGGCGTCTTCATATACGATACAATAATTCGACAATAGATGGCGCGAACACATTTCACATCGCGCTGCGGTTTCGGTCTATCCGAAACTACAAAAGGAGCGGCTACATGCTGGCACTTATATTCTTTCGCAACTGATCATACTGATACATTCCAGTTGTGTAAAGAATATTGAAAACTTTGCCATAATTCTAGACTTGGAGATTTTGTATTGCAATTTTGGTTGCGATACCTAACCCAACCTAACCTAATCGTGAAGTCTATGCGGACGAAGTAACAGGCGTGGCTGGCATTTGTATATAGTAATTGTTATTAAGCGTATGGATTCAAGTCCGCATCGCGGTACGCGTATGTATATACGTCACGCCGGTTTGTTTGCCAACAGTCGATAAGTAAACGCTGTACATGGGACTTTGCCAGAAGGGAGGTGAAGTCAGTAACATCAGAGGGGTATGACGTTTCCCGCATTTGTAAATGGGGCTAGAGAGAGAGAGAAACCCAGGATGGAGGGTGGCATGCAGGTGGGGGAGAGAAAGCTCCAGACAAACTTCGGTTTAATAGTCGGGACTTTAACCAAAGCGGAACGGTTCCGGGGGGGTGTGTACGCCTTAGGGTTATACGGCGAGAGCACGAGAGGAGAGCTTCTGCTTTGCTTCTGGCTGCTTTTGCCGATCCTCGCACAGCTACAAATTGTCTTATTACGTCGCGCGCCACTAGACCACCGGGGGTTGTAACTCCGGCTTTGCTTGGGTATAAATTTGTGTGTGTGTATATATATATATATATATATATATATATGTGCGTGTGTGTATATATATATATATATATATATATATATATATATATATATATATATATATATATATATATATATATATATATATATATATAGACGCGCGTATGTACCGGGTGTATATTACACAGGTATAGATCGTTCAGCTATATATGTGATTCATTTAGAGCGCCGTTTCCGCATCACGAACACGTGGATTCGTAACTCATATGGAAGAGACATATACGTAACAAGTCGTTTCTACAAGTCGGGGGGCCAACATTAATTGCCACGTCTGACAGTTGAAAGCCATTCAACGATGAATCACTATTTTATAGCGCTCTAAAATTATTCCACACTGTCGACGTAACAATTTTATCTGAGTCTCGAATTACCGAATGCAATGAAAATCCTTTTAAGGGGCTATACCAGTGTGACACTTAAAAAAATCGACTTTTTTTCCTTTTTCGACCGTTTATACTTTCAAGAATATGCTGTGAACATTTCAAGGCCGTATCTTTAATCATTTTTCTTGCTAAAATCGATAGTTGTATCTTTAAACGCGTTTTTCTCGAAATAAGATTTTTCAAATTTGCTGACATTGTAACTCAAAGAGCAATTATCCGATTGACTTGAAATTTGAACTGAGTACTCTTGAATATATTTACTCTACAATGACGTAGGATATTTTTGATTGGATGAAAATTGACGATTTGGCATTGAAAGAAATGGCCATTTTATAGGCAAGAAAACAGACTTTTTTTTCATAACTACGCCATTTTGTTAGATTTTGATATTTTTCGAAAATCCTACGTCATTGTACAGGAAATGCCTTCCAGTTTAACGACATTTTTTCCTTTTTCGGTTTCAGCTACTCAATCGGCCGGACTCATGTCAGCAGTGGAGGAACTTTTTTTTTTGGCGCCTCTGAAGGCAGCGCAAAAATCGCTTGGATCGCAATATCCTTCTGTGAAAAAATTAGGTAATATAGGTCAAATATAGCCAAATATATTCTTAATTTTCCGAAACATTTAATTGAGTATTTTTCTTCCAAAAAATTCACGAAAATCGCCCAAATTTTCGGCGTTCACACTGGCATAGCTTCTTAAGGGGAGAGTAGGGGTTTGCACTTTTGAAAAATCGATTTTTTGTGTCTTTTCTTATAGTTAAACATTTCAAGAATATAATCCCAAAATTTCAAGTCAATCAGAGCAAAACTCTCGAAGTTATTGACTATTTAGTCCCGCTCCTCCAAGACTAGCTCCGACTTCTCTAAACTGCAAACGCGTTTTTCTCGAAACCACTTTTTCAATGACCGTGTTCACTGCCATTCGAAAACTTCATGACTGATTTATTTCAAACTTGGTACACACTTTCTACATACAAAATACCTCCCCCCAACGATTAGTTTGAGATTTTCTTTACATTGAGGGGGTTTTCCACCTCCAAAGTGGCGGAATTTTTCGTGAAAAATAGCACTTTTCACTTTACATGACCACTAAAAATTTAGAAATGAAAAAAAAAATTATCAAAGACCGTTGGGGGAGAATTTGATGATACTTTGACTAAATTTTAATGGTACTTGATTTCAGATAATTTCTAGCTGAGATAAAGTGAACACCGCAAATCGTGTTTTTCCAAAGGCGTTCTTGAAAAAGCTTTGTCAGCGGCTTGTTTGTGGATATTTTCGCCTACAAATTTCACGGAATGTTCTTGAAATGACATTTATATACAAAAGGTTTCAATAAATTTACACTATCCATATAGATGCCAAAAATTCGCAAAAAAGCGTTTTTTTCACGCCGAAACCCCTTCCCACCCCTTGAATATTTGCTTATCAGCACGTGAGGCTGTTTTGAGGACGGTCCTTAATTTTGTTTCGAACGCGTCGTTAATTTTCGATACAGAATGTGTAGTCTATTTTCATTTGTATTATTCACTTTTGTAGTTTTTCTTTTTATTAGTGTTCGACTCTTTTGCAGGTTGTAGACCTCCAATGAGAATGAAACAAAACCGTAAAGTCATTCTAGGGAACCCGCAAGTTCGAGGGACTTGCAAAATCTAAAGCGTCAAAAGAATTGAGCTATAACAAAAAAAAGAGACAAAATATCACTGCATTCGAATAGTGGGAATTTGAAGATAGTGGAATGGAAAACTACGTAAAGTGAATGTACGGAGGACTAATCGGTAGCAAGTTATAATAAGGTCAAAGAGAGAGAGAGAGAGAGATTTAATGATTGTAAAATAAATTTGTGACAATAAAAAACAGTGAAAAGATTGTAACAGTAAATAAGAGTACGATATATTGATTGATTGATGATGTTTATTATGCTCCAGGTAACTCTCGGGAAAATGTAAAGCAAACGCATTGGAAAAAAATAAACAGAAATTAAATAAATAAATATGTAATATAAACGAAAAATAATTAGCAACTAGATAAATAATTCGATATAAACGAAAAATAAACAATATAAGATGAGAGAGAAAAAGTAAGAGATAGAATGAAAGAAAGGGAGAGACATCCGAGGGGCTGACAAAGTGTCTGCCATTGAAAGAGGCAAAGCACGACTTCGAGCTCCACAATACGCAAACCGAAAGCTCGGGTAGTCTCCGCGCGTTCGCAGCCAACCGTTGCCGATGTTCATAGCCGTCGTGTAAACGACTCTCGCGAGAACTCTTCACTGAATTAAGGTCGAGCTCGGATCAGACTGTGTCTGCAAACTTGGCCCTTTTTTCACCCCCTCGCCCACCCCCCCGCCGCCTACTTCCACTGCATAAATCATTGTCGCTGTAATTCCTCGACGACCTTAAACTATTGTGCTCCGGGTAACCGTGGTAACTCTACGGCTCCTTGAATCATTGAATTTTTCCAAAGGCAAACGAGCGCTCTTAGGACGTGCGGTTGCGATAATAAATTATACTTGAGCTACGCAATTTTTTCCACCCTATTTAACGTTTCTAATTCGTTCGTTTTGACCTCAATTTGTAATCCGAGAACCACTGGACCGATTGCGATGAAGCTTTGACAGAAAAACAGCTCAGACTGCGGAAGATGATTTAGGCTATTGAGGATAACGTTGCCAAGTTAATTACAATTTGGATGAAAAAGAATATAAGCAAACATTAAGTTCGTATCAGACAAACAAGCGGCTGAGAAAAACGAGCGCGAACAAATCAATGAATGGATAAACAAACACACAAAAAATTACGTATAATCAGGTGTTGTAGGTAATTTTTGTATTTTCTCAATAAAATTGTCTGTACATATCACTTTTGTACGGGGAGGGAGTCAGAGGGAGAGAGATTCTCGTGGGCAAGAATCCTACGCACTGCTTTAGTGTTAATAGTTCTGCGTATATCATGTAAAATTTTTCACAATCCCTACGAAAGTTGAAGAAAAAGAAACGAAAAATAGAGGTGGAAGATTTGCCGTCGATATGATTTCAAGACTAGGGAAGCCGAAGGCAGAGTTAGTATATGGAGAAAGTATACTTTAAGCCAGGACCATCCTTGAAACGTCCTCCATATAACCTTAAATTGGTCAAAAAGTGATTCGGAAACATCGAGGCTCATACAGGGTGTCCAATAGGAAGTTGCTGAAACTAATCGACTGTCATTTTAAAACACGAGCACAGTATCAGAAAAGCCAAATTGCTTTAAATAGAGGAAACTCTGCAGTTTTAAACGCACATAAATAAAACCCAGTCAAATATTTTTTATGTCAATTTATTACATCTTATAAAAATAACGAAAAAGTACAGTGATTAATGATAGATATTTTCGAAGTGCGAACCGTTAGATTGTGCACAAAAATCAATTCTCTTTTGAAAACTGTGAAAAACTGTGTCCAACGTATCGTTCGTAATGCCGGGAACCACTTCCTGGATGGCCGCGATCAGTTATTCTACTGTGCTGGGGTTTTTAGCGTAACAATGATCTTTAATGTAACCCCAGAAGAAAAAATCACAAGGATTCAGGTCCGGTGAGTACGGAGGCCATTCTAGTCCGCCTTGAGCAAATTTAGGGTATCCCAGACCGATTACTCGAGTCCCATATACGCGATGAATGGCTTCGAAGACCTCATGAGTCCGGTGCGGCGTCGCTCTATCTTGCATGAAGTAAACATTTTTAACCAGTCCCCTCTTTTTTGCACAAGGGAAGAATTTCGTTTCCAAAAGCTATTTGTAACTCTCTCCTGTTACCGTAGATTCGAAGAATTGCAAATAAATTCCTTTTACTGAAATCGCTGCCCATGCCGTTACTTTCTGTGGATGAAGGGACTTCGCTAGCGATATGTTGGGATTTTCCGTTCCCCGAAACCGGTAATTTTGCTTGTTTACGTACCCATCCATCCAAAAATGTGCTTCATCGGAATAAATAATCAATTTCTCATTAAGTTCTTCGGCTTCAAACATTCCCGTAATAGTGTTACAAAATTCGATGCGTTTCGTCATGGCATGTTCAGTTAACAATTGATGAGTGCTTATTTTATACGGATGAAACTTTAAAAAATATTTCATAATGTTGTGTAATGATGATTTGGTTATTTTTAATGCTTGAGCAGCTTTCCGAATCGAATCATTTGGATTTTGTTTGAAATAATTCTCAACTTCGTTGATCTTCTCTGGTGTAGTCACCGTAACAGATGGACCTGGCAACTCGTGTCTACGGTCCTGGAGTGTACCATACTCCACGAAGTTATCGATTATCCTACAAAGTTAACGTAAAATTACTTCAATGCAGTTTAATTGAATTTAAACACAAGTTGTGTGATAGATGAATATGAATAAATATTCAATTCTTCCCTTTTCAGAGTGTTTACGCTGGCAACTCTATGAGTTCCAAACTTAGTAGGAAACCCTCTATACGCATTACTATAAATTTTTCCCCTCGAAAAGAAGCACTCAATAAGATATACTTTTTCTTCCGTGGTGAGCTCACTCATTTTGACGCGCGCGTAGTTGCTTCAACCACGGCTGGAATAAAACTTCGGGGCTTCAGGTATGCGCCTTAGAAAAAGGGACCCCTATTGAATTCATGGAGGGAAGAGACGCTTATTTAGTTTTAGCAACTTCCTATTGGACACCCTGTATAATTTCGACCATAGGAACAATAAGCTACTATAATAAAGGTTTTCTCGTGTCTGCAACATTCAACAGACTTGGAAACTACTATAACTTTTCTTCCAATTGAAACAGAAAATCAACACTTCCCGCAAATGGTGTTTATTTGGGATGAAATTCGACATTTTCACCGCAGTAAAAATTAGACTTGATGCGCAAGACTCAAAGGTCTGTAAACGATATTTGATTGAGAGATGTTGATACTTCACGATACAGCAAAAATCAGCTGTTGCCGTCAACCATTTATAGCACCTAGAGCCATCTTTTGAAAACGGACCAAACTGAGTTGTACACCTAATACTATAATCTTGAGCATGGGAACAGTAGGCTGCTATGGTGACGGTTCTCTCATGTCTTGAACATCCAACAGACCTGAAGACTACTATAATCTCGAGCATGGGAACAATAGGTTACTATGATGACAATTCTCTCACGTCTTCAACATCCAACCTGGAAACTACTATAATTTTGAGCACGGGAACAATAAGCTACTATAATGAGAGTTCTCTTATGTCTTCAACATCCAACAGACTTGGAATATTACTGGAACCTTTAGCATAGGAACGATAGGTCGCTATGATGACGGTTATCCATGCCTTTAACATCCAACAGACCTGAAAACTACTATAATCTTAAGCATAGGAACGGTAGGTCACTATGATGACGGTTCTCTCATGTCTTCAACATCCAATAGCCCTGGAAACTATTATAATCTTGAGCATGAGGACAATACGGTTACTATAATGACGGTTCTCTCATGCCTTCAACATCCAACAGACCTGGAAACTAGTATAATCTTGAGCATGGGTACGGTAGGCTACACTGATGACAGTTCTCTCATGTCTTCAACATCCAATAGACCTGAAAACTACTATAATCTTAAGCATAAGAACGATAGGTCACTATGATGACGGTTCTCTCATGTCTTCAATATCCAACAGACCTGCAACACTAGTACAATCTCGAGGATGGCAACGATATGCTACTATCATGACAGTTCTCTCATGTCTTCGACATCCAAAAGACTTTAGGTCTTTTGATGTAGACGCTCTAATGTCGAGCATGGGAACAATATGCTACTATGATGATGGTTCTTTTATGCCTTCAACATCCACGAAACCGGAAACACGACTACCATCAGTTATTTTGTCATTATATTGGTAGCTTGACTATCATTAGTTGCAAGATCGGCTTAAAAGGTAACATACAAGGTAGTGCATTGGTAGCCTATCTTACTTACTATCAGTAATTTTACTATCCTAGACGGTGACATTTGGCAGCTTGACTATCATCATGAGTTCTCGCTCAGCCACGCAATGTTTCTCCAATATTATGTCTCCTCATTCTCATCTATGGCTCTCACATCGCAGTTAATTAAGGGGCTCTTGGTGACAAAAAAAAATACCATCGGAACAGACAGAAATTCCTAGGAAGAGATTTGCGAGTTTTCGACGATATTTGCTCCCTTCTCCTGTGTTAACCAGCGCAATTTGGCTTTACGATATATTCGAGAAATGAGGTTGTAAGCAATAGGAGGACATTTACGGGGGTGAGTTCGGGTCTAGGGTGAGGGGTGGGCACCGTGGAGGAGAAACTGACGCGAAAGTTTCGCAATCTTAGTGTGCTCCGGGGCGAAAGTAGGAGGTGCGAGAACGGGCGAGCATTAGCACGAGTTAACGTTCATGGCCCCCTTCTTTGCGATAATGTTCGCTCTCTCGTATATTAAAAGGGATCTCTCTCTCCCTTTCTGCATGCATGTATACTGCTTTATGCTTAAACTCATTATGACACGTGTGGAAGAACAGTAATGGAGTTCGAGAGGCATTCGCACTTGTTACATTACGATCAAATTATGGATCGTGATCCTCATTTCAACGAATATTTCTCATCGACTCATACTCATATGACAATACAGTTGAATAATAATAATGACAGTGAAATGACAGCAGCAATAATAGTAAGAGAAGTAAAAATAATGTTCATAATAGTAATAATAATAGTAGTAATGGTTACCGTATGCAGATTGATAATTATAATGATGATAATAATCACAATAGTGATAATAGCATAATATTCATAATATTAAGAGCGGCAATAATAATTATAACAGTGATAGTGAATATAGTGGTGATAGTTATAATGGTTGTGATATTAATAATGGTAATAATTATAGCGAGAGAGAGCGGCATCCAGACAAGGGGTCACACTCACAAGGAACATCACTTTGATGTCCTCCTCCAATTTTGTTGAAACCTTTTTATGTGGAAGAGTATCTAAAACTAAGAGATACGTATTTTTTTGTCGGCCGAAAAATGGTTTTATGGGGTGAAACGCACCCTAAAAAATAATGATGTTTTTTGTTTTTCGTCGATATCGTTTTAACAGCACGAGATATAAAAAAGAATCAAATTGCAAAAATATTTATTTTTTGTGTACTATACATTGGAGATAAGAACAATAACGTTATCGACGAAAAACGAAAAACACCCCTATTTTCGAGGGTGCGTTTCACCCCTCAAAACCGTTATTCCGCCGATAAAAAAATGTGTCTCTTAGTTTTTGATACTCTTCCACATAAAAAAGTTTCAACGAAATCGGAGGAGGACACCAAAGTGATGTTCCTTGTCAGTAGCCAAACCCGACAACACGGATAAGAGGACATGGACAGGATGCCGGGCCGGAAGTAATGCTAACACCACGGCGTCATCGGACAGAAGTCGTTTCCCCCATTCTGACCGAAAAAGTTTCCCTTTTTGGCCGGGGGGGGGGGGGGGGGGGGGGAAGGGGGTTAGCCGGTATGCATCTCGTGGAAACTCCTGGCCGAGAGGGATGACCCCCTCTGACCCTATGAAACGGAATGAGAGTCCGGCACACGGGTGTCGACGATACTCTGAGTTTTACAGGGCAATCCCTAAATCCCGGCGATACGAAGACGCCCATGGTATCTAAAAGATTTCCCCCCTATTATTATCATGATAAAAAAATAATAGTGTCAATAGTCATGCGATTGGCTATGGTGATAATAGTAATAGTAGTGGCAATAGTAATGCCATTGGCTATGGTGATAATAGTAATAGTAGTGGAAATAGTAATACGATTGGCTATGGCGATAATAGTAATAATAGTGGTAATGGCAATGGTAATGGCAATAGTAATATAATTAGCTATGGTTATAATAGTAATAATAGTGGTAATAGTAATACTAGTGGCAATAATAACACGATTGGCCATGGTGATAATAGTAATACTAGTAGTAATAGTTATAGTAGTGGCAATAGTAACACGATTGGCTATGGTGATAATCGTAATAATAGTGGTAATAGTAATAGTAGTGGCAATAGTAATACGATTGGCTATGGTGATAATAGTAACAATAGTCGTAATAGTAATAGTAGTGGCAATAGTTATTCTCAACAACAATGTCTTTTAATTGCGTCCCAATGATTTTTCCACGTGGAACTATCAACTTCATACTAACAAGATGATCGGTAATTTTCGATCTCAGCTTTAATTAATTGAAAAGCCGTCCCAGGTACAACGTGGAAACGGAGAGAGCAAGAGAGGAGGAGAAGGCCACGGACTGAATGCGGTCGCTTTCAGGCGAGAGGCTTCCCGATCTCTGAACAAGAAGATACATCTTCCTTCGACATTATTTCCCCTCGAACTGCATTCATCGCATGTACAATGAATTTATCGATGGAAGCGCTTTTGTGTATCGCGTTCGGACGAGCTTTTCTCCTATCAATCAGCGTCTACATTTTCGAGCATCAATTAATTCGCCGATATCGGCGTATATCGGAATATCAATTATACGTAAATGTAGTTCCAATATGTTTTACGAATACTGGAAGTTCCAAGATATTTTCATTCCGGCGTTGTAACATCTTTTTTCGTGGATAAAATAAACAACAAGGATAAGTATCCTCATTGCAATAAATCGTTAATTAACAATAAGGATTAATGATCGTTATCATAATTAATCGTTAAATAACAATAGGAATAAGTGTCCGTAATGTGATTAATCTTTAATTACCAATAAAGATAGTTGTCGATATTGTAGTCAATCTTTAATCAACAATAAGAATAATTATCCTTATTGCTAAACATTAGCAATAAAGGTAACTTAAAACTTGATTACATAATAAAAATAATAATTACGATAATTATTGTTAATTATCGTAATTAACAATAATTATCCTTATTGTTAATTACGGATAATTAAGATTAATTAGGGATTGTTGATAATTGTGAGAATAACACGTTTTTAAAACTCTTTTTTTAATCGTTGTACTATAGACACTATTTCTAGGCTCAAACCATCGTATTGTAGTGGTTACAATTTTTTTTCGAAAATTAGAAATACCTGCATGACCAATTCCGTAACTGATAATTGCATAATTGATGATTAATGTAGATCCTCGGATGACTGGCTCATTAGGGTGGGATTGTTTTTCGTCTTTTTTAATGAGCTTTGAGCGACCCTGCATTGAGAGAGAGTGAGAGCCGAATATAAATATAAATTTAGAAAAAAATGGCGGCCGAGAAAAAAATCGCGTAGCGAGGAAAAAAAGATGATAATAATATGACGATTAATAAGATGCAGAGAGAGAGAGAGAGAGAGAGAGAGAGAGAGAGAGGAGAGAGAGAGGGAGAGAGAGAAGAGAGAGAGAGACAGGCAAATGTTCGAACAAAGTCAAAAGGGATGCGCAATATTCTGTATCGTGCGACGGGATTTGCTTTGTAGCCTTTCCTACAAGAGTAACGAGCACCATGTGCATAAACGTATCGTTTATGGGCTCTCAGTCAGGATCCTCGTCTCCTTTTCATCCGCGCGCTTCAGACTTTGTCGTCATCACATGTATGTATATATATATATATATATATATATATATATATATATATATGTATATATGTATATATATATATATATATATATATATATATATATATATATATATATATATATATATATATTGGGTGATTTACAACTATCATGGTTGCCTTTGTAAGCATATAGGGTGTGTCATAGCGAACAAAACGCTTTTTTCAATGGGCTCCGACAAAAATTGGCCGAGTACTAAAACAATGGTAGTTGCTCACGCGCGGCACGTGCAAGCCGGATCAAGCGCGACTTTAAATCTATCTTCGGACAAATAATTTTTTTTATTTTCACATTTTATTTCCGGTAATGAATAATGAACATGGAGACTCGCTCTGCAAATCGAGATTGTGATTGAATAACTTTCGTGTATTATTTATTACTTTTTAAAAATAGCGGGAGAGCATTTAATGTGCCATTGTCGTCGCACACGAAACATCACTCGAATGATCGCCTTCGATTTTGTTGGAACTCATATGCAAGGTGTCCTGTTATGAATGGATAATCCTGCAACTGTCGATAGGTCCGATCATGTTGTACTCTACGCTGGAACTTCAGTTTCCGAAATTTTGGGCTTCATGTTATTTTTTTCAAAAAATAATCTGCCATTGATTTTTTGCATGCTATTTCTTTTGAAAGTAATTGACACGATAGGCGTAGTACATTTTTCTACACCGCAGGCTATCAATGTCAGATGTTCGAATTGGTTTGTACGAAAATTCTCCATAAGATCTCTTTTCATAAAGTTTCCTTAACATTTAAGGTTAGAAAGAAGACTTTTCTAGATAAAACAAATAACCAAGAGCATTTTTTTTAACCGGGTCAATAAGCGTTATCATTTGTAGAAATGGTATGCGAAAAACCAAAGGCAGATGATTTTTAATTCAAAAACCGTGGGACTTTTTCTAAACTGAAATTCCAGCATAAAGTAGGACATGATCTGACCTATGGATAGTTGCAGGATTATTACCTATGGATATGGATAGTTTGTTACCTATTACCTATTTTATTACCTATTACTAGATTATTACCTATGGATATGGATTACCTATGACCTATGGATAGTTGCAGGATTATTCATTCATAACGGGACATCCTGTATGTGATTAAGCACTGAAAACGATTAGATACATACTCTTGATAGGCGGAAAAACAGTTTTAAGGGGAGAAACCACCCCTCAAAGAAAGAAATGCATGTCGAGGGGTGATTTTGCAATTTCACCCACAAGCATCCTACCGATCTGAATGAATCAAAAAACTAAATTCTTCTGATATGAAGCGATGAAAAATCCACTATAGAAGTATTGAAAAAAAATTAATTAAGGGGTAACACGCCTTTCGTTGAGGGATGGTTTCCTCCCTTAAAACCCGTTTTCTGCCAATGAAAAAAAACGTGTCTAATAGTTTTCGATCCAAAATCGAAGGAGTACACTCAGGTTCCATGTCAGCGTCGGACTTTGAACGCGAATATTTCGGCCAATTTTTATTGCACGACAATAAAAAAAAAGTATTTCTCTTGCAATGGCACATCCTAAATGCTCACCAGAGGAATCTTAATAGTTACAAATCACTCTTTATATATATATATATATATATATATATATATATATATATATATATATCTCATAAATGAATCACTATTTATATATATTTATATGTATATTTGGGTGGTTAAAAGAAATCGGTTTTTTTTTCTCAACGAGAAATTGAAGTATATGAAGAAAAAGAAAGTTTTGCAAAACTTGAGGGTTCTAAACAATTTACTAGTTAGTGCTCAAACGCCTGTTTCATGTTTTTTATTCATGATTATCGGAGTATTAATATTTTTTTATCTCGATGCAGAAAATGTTAGTGCGTGATCCAATGTAAGTCTTGATTTAATTTTTGCTGTAACAATACCCGATTTTCATTTAAATATTTTTTTTACCATAAACAATTTGTGTTTGCAGATTAAGAATCAATATATGTAATTCGGTTGTGAAAATTATATCAACCACTTGATGAACAAGAACACGGAGTTTACATCACTGAACGTCTAACAAGTATGCGTGTTTTTTTGGAGTTATATGTTGTTTTGGAGTAAAAAAAAAACAAAGTCGTACGGATTCGAGAGTTACAAACCGCGGCGCTGTTGACGCTACTGCACCTTTGTTTCTCTGACTGTCTATGAGTTCTTTTCGCGATTCATTCGACTGTTTCCAGTAGTTGTTGTATTGAGGTACGTCACAGTACACGTAAAAATAAAAATGTAAAAAAGTTTATTCGAACGATTTGAGCTCCTGTGCAGTTTTTTGGACTGTAATCCTTCACTTTGGGACTTTAATCAGGATTATAATACGTGCTTGATTACTTTTAAAAACATGCAAGTTGTGAATGACGTAGCTGAGCAAGCTGTTCCTTTGATGAAATATTTCAACGGTTTGATTGCGAAAAACGAAGACCAAAAACAATATCTGTTGCAAGTAGTGAGCGAGCACAGAAAAACCCATCCCTTTTTCGAGAAGGGAAATTATTATTCGGCTCGATCTTCGGAGTAGTTACGTAAGTTTTTCAACAATCGCATACTGTGATCCAAAATACATCTTTTTTCAAACATCGTTTGGAATTATTATTTTTATTGAAACTACTTAAAGTGAAAATGAGCTGTTTATGTTAACTTAGAAAATGCTACAGAGCATAAAAGTTTTGAGAAAATTATATTATTATGATGTCTATTAGCGGGGAAAAAAAATTTATGAAAAATCGAAAAATTGAAAATCGTTCGAGCACTACCGGAAAAAATGTTTAGACCCCTCAAATTTTGTATGATTAACTTTTTTATAACGTAGTAACATTTTCCGTTGAGTACCGCGCAAAAAAATTAATTTTTTTTAACCACCCTAATATATATATATATATATATATACTCACCGTATATTTTGCGTAAGGAAATCGTCGACATTCAGTGAAATGAATGAACCATAAATATGGTTAAATTTATATATACGCGATTTAGAAAACGTTAAGGCCTTAGACCACTCTAGAGGCCGAAAAATAGGCTTCTTGGGGATTTCTTTTTTCAGAAAAACTACAAAATAAATCGAGATTACAAAAATCGGTGTTTATCATACATATCAGTGACTGCATACAATCATTTTTTTAAGCAATTAATTTCAAAATGGCGGCTGTGCAGCGGTTATCTGGAAACTGCATTTTTTAAGATGGCCGGAAACATAACTCAGACAATTTTCAACCGATTCACTTGAAATGTTGAATATATGTTGAAAAATACATTGTCTATGGAAGTAGGTAGGATTTTTTTTTGTTATATTGCATAGTTCATTTGTTATTAACAATTATCTGACGATTTTTAGGCAAATTTTCCACTTTCCAAAAATTTGCCTTAAAAATCATGCAGTTTCGAGATAAACGCTGCTCAGCCGCCATTTTTAAATTAATCGCTTCAAAAAAATTATTGTATGCAGTCACTGATATGTATGATAAACACCCTTTTTTGTAATCTCGATTTATTTTGTAGCTTTACTGGAAAAAAAATCCCCAAAAAGCCTATTTTTTCGGCCTCTAGAGTGGCCTAACTCCTTAAGCTTCATATCTAGATGAGGGCGACCCACATTTGCCTCGAATTCTTGGCACACGATACGGCATATCGTTCTCTGCCTCCTTCTCGCCCCTACGCGAAAGTGACGATGGTCAGCTAACCGAACGTTTCCTCTTCGTCGGAAGTTTGAGAAAGCCCGCGAGTTTCCGGTCTTCGTGTGCGACCCGGACGTCATGCACACCAAACGCAAGTACACATACAGACGCCTCCTCTCTCTCTCTCTCTCTCCAGCTCTCTTTCTCTCCAGTTCTCTCTCTCTCCAGCTTTCTCTCTGTCCAGCTCTCTCTCTCTCTCCAGCTCTCTCTCTCCAGCTCTCTCTCTCCAGCTCTCTCTCTCTCTCCAGCTCTCTCCCTCTCCCTCTCTCTCTCTCTCTCTCTCTCTCTCTCTCTCTCTCTCTCTCTCTCTCTCTCTCTCTCTCTCTCTCCAGCTCTCTCTCTCTCCAGCTCTCTCTCTCTCCAGCTCTCTCCCTCTCCCTCTCTCTCTCTCTCTCTCTCTCTCTCTCTCTCTCTCTCTCTCTCTCTCTCTCTCTCTCTCTCTCTCTCCAGCTCTCTCTCTCTCCAGCTCTCTCTCTCCAGCTCTCTCTCTCCAGCTCTCTCTCTCCAGCTCTCTTTTTCTCCAGCTCTCTTTTTCTCCAGCTCTCTTTTTCTCCAGCTCTCTTTTTCTCCAGCTCTCTTTTTCTCCAGCTCTCTTTTTCTCCAGCTCTCTTTTTCTCCAGCTCTCTTTTTCTCCAGCTCTCTTTTTCTCCAGCTCTCTTTTTCTCCAGCTCTCTCTCTCTCTCTCTCTCTCTCTCTCTCTCTCCAGCTCTCTGTTGGTTGCTCCTTCGCGGAAAGGATCAAGCCGTATCGTTACCGCAGTACGCTGCAGAGCAATTGATCCTTCGTGCAGTTCACTGAGTTCTGCAAACTGCCACGCGAAGACACAGAGTGAAGGAGAGAGAGAGAGAGAGAGAGAGAGAGAGAGAGGGAGAACTATCGTCCATCGAAATTCAATGGATACGAGCCAGTCTCCATGTCCTGCGGCTCTTAAAACTTCGATCTTTTCTTTTCTATACCGATCCGACGAATCGTTCCAATCTCTTCCCGTTTTCCGACCGTAAAATACAACGCCGTGAACTGTCAAGTACTGCAAACACTTATACCCCGAAACCTTTCGAGTTTCTTTTGCAAACTTTTGCTATTGCAAACTTTCGGCAAAGTAGCACTCTGCTCCGGGACGAATTCACGGAGGAACGAGTGTTCGGGAAATTTTCGAAACGTCAAGCGGGAATGCGTATATTCTCGAAAATGTGCGCATCAATGTGTGACAATTCGTCGATGATTGCGATGTCTCGCGACATGTGGGACTTCCGTGGCTACACTTTTTTTCGATGTAAATACGAGCAATGATCGGATTCCCGCGATCGGTAGGCCAGACCAGCAAATTTGGCGCGGGCCGATACTCGGATGGGTTACCGATCGGCCCTCTTACCGAATTTGCTTGCTGAACACCGGAGGGTCGCAAGGATTTTTTGTGTTTACAATTCAGCTTTGATGCTTGTTTGGAATTGAGAGAATAAGCTTTTTTGAGCTTTCGGCGCGTATATGTGTTGAGATATGAGCTTTTTCCCAAACTAATCTTTACTCCCTCTCCCTTTCTATATTTCTTACACTGAGAAAAAAACCAATTGAATCAAAAAAATATATTGGTTGATCCAAATAAATATGCTGCTGCGGAGTGCCATGAGATTGTTACAATACTATAAAATATTGGAAAATGTGATAGATTTAAATAACATATTATTTTATTTGAAAAAGCTTTTCCGTTCTCTGAATATCTACATTATCCTTCAAATGAAATTATATTCTATTGAAGTCATTCAATCTACAGTCCGTAGATGTATGGATGAAATAATTAAGCGGTTGCTACAACATTTTTTATTTCGTACAAAAATATAATCAATAGAATTTATTATTTCTTTATTACATTGAAACGAATATGCCATGGGACGTAATTTTTTCAATTTGTATTAAATCGTAAATAAAAAGTGAGCATTGGAATGATCATCCACGATAATAGTGGAGAGAATATCAGATATCCAATGGAATATCCATGGAGAGAATATCGGATATTCAACTGATAAGAACAGATACTACACTTTGATCTTAGCCACAGGCCAAGAAGCGATACTCTTGAGAGATTCTCCGGCGTTTAGGTAGATTTTCGGTTAGCGCTACGCTTACGAGAAACGAGCGCGCGTGCAGCTTCTAGCGGTTACTCCGAGAACTACGGGTTTCCTCACATCTATAATTTCGGTGGCGCTCGGCCATGATTTGGTCGATTTTTTTTAACCAAATGCGCAAGAAACAAATTTTATTTTCGCATATTTTTTTTAACCAATTCAGACATTTGCTTAATATTTTTCAATAAAAATAAAATATTAATATTTTAACGAATAATGTACTTGGAAATCAATATCGGATAAAGTGAAAAAATAACATATTTACTCAATAGAAATTTTATCTGAATCAAACGAGCGAAATTCAATTTTTCTTGCGTACTCGAATCAACAATATTCATGTTATTACTTGAAACGCTTTTTTCGTTCGTTGCAGAAGATGCATTCAAAACTATATAATTTGTTCGCGATAATTTTTTAGATAGTTTTAATAGTATACTGTTCTCGGCTAACAATATATCTTTGGAGTGAAAAAAAACTTTTCATTTTATCATGTTAGTAAAGTCAATAGCGTTTTGTTTAGACTAATAAAACCGATTATTTTGACCAACAATTTTACAATTGAATCAACGAAATTTTATTCAATAACACCAATGATATTGGATGAATGCTCTTTTTGCTCAGTGTACGTGATAAAATAATCAAGAGCTAAATGAACTAATAAATTTCACCTTTCTTGCGTAGCAACAGAATGTTGGAGGTTTTCTCGCAATACTGCCCGCTGTGCAGTTTATTTTGAAACGATATTAAGGTGGGAAATACCTTTAGGCGAGGAAAACCATTTGGTAAGTTTTTTTTATCATGATTTTTTTTTAGAGGGAAGATTTCTTCAACATTTTTTACACCTAGGGTATGTTCCATTACTACTTATTGCTGTTGCATGGAATTATTTTCATTCAGTGATCTTTAAAAATGGCGGCAGTATGGCACGGTCTTCTAAACTGCATTTTCAAAACTGGCGTGAAATATAACTGAAATATTAATCGATCGATTGCATAAATCTAAAGATTGGTATAAATCTTTCTAACCTTATTTTCTAAAACATGACCCTGGATGTTATTGAGAATAAAAGAATGTTCTTTTTTATAGCAAAATGTAGCCATTTTTATTCGGAAAAGTCAATCTTTTTATTTCGAACCGTACCATTTAATTAATTTTACACATTTGTTACTTTTTCTTGGTTCATATTCTGTGTATGAGTGTTAGTAAAAAAAAAATCTTCGTTGATTTTTTTTTTCAGATTAGTCCCGCCGACGCCACGTGTCACGCCGTCTGACAACAGTCGCCGCAACCCGTTTAGAAGACCGTGCCATACATCCGCAATTTTTAAAGATTAATAAAAATGAAGAAAATACCATGTAACAGCGGAAAGTAGTAATAAAACATATCCTAAGTCTCAAAAATGGCGAAGAAATCTTTACTTAAAAAAAATATGGAAATCCGCAATTTTTTGTTCGCCTAAAGGTACTCCCCCCTTAAGGGAACACTGGATTACCGCGTTAGCGTGAGGCCCGAGTGACCACAGAATATTCGCTACTCTCTTTCTCTCTCTCTCTCCCTCTCTCTCTCGTGTTAATGGTCGGAAACCTCACATATTCGTTGAGCATCAGGAAATTGAACACCGCAGGGCGTCCACGTATCGGGAGAGAAGCTCGAGTATCGTCGATGATCATAGTACGATAGCAGGTATAGTCACAGAATGTATGGAAAGTTGTCCCATGGCTTCTATCGCTTCCTTGTTCTGCATGTTCTCTCTCTCTCTTCCTTTATCCTCTTACCCCCGCCTCTTCCTGCTCTCACTCTCTGTCTCTGTCTCTCTGTCTCTATTTCTCTGTCTTTCTGTCTCTCTGTCTCTCTGTGTCTCTGTCTCTCTGTCTCTCTGCCTCTCTGTCTCTCTGCCTCTCTGTCTCTCTGCCTCTCTGTATCTCTGTCTCTCTGTCTCTGTCTCTGTCTCTCTGTCTCTGTCTCTCCGTGCCTCTGTCCGTCTGTCCGTCTCTATGTCTCTGTCTCTGTCTCTCTGTCTCTCTGTCTCTCTGTCTCTCTGTCTCTCTGTCTCTCTGTCTCTCTGTCTCTCTGTCTCTCCGTCTCTCCGTCTCTCTGTCTCTCTGTCTCTCTGTCTCTCTGTCTCTCTGTCTCTCTGTCTCTCTGTCTCTCTGTGTCTCTGTCTCTCTGTGTCTCTGTCTCTCTGTGTCTCTGTCTCTCTGTGTTTCTGTCTCTCTGTGTCTCTGTCTCTCGGCCTCTCTGTCTCTCTGTCTCTCTGTCTCTCTGCCTCTCTGTCTCTCTGTCTCTCTGCCTCTGGCTCTCTGTCTCTGTCTCTCTGTCTCTGTCTCTGTCTCTCTGTCTCTGTCTCTCTGTCTCTGTCTCTCTGTCTCTGTCTCTCTGTCTCTGTCTCTCTGTCTCTCTGTCTCTCTGTCTCTCTGTCTCTCTGTCTCTCTGTCTCTCTGTCTCTCTGTCTCTCTGTCTCTCTGTCTCTCTGTCTCTCTGTCTCTCTGTCTCTCTGTCTCTCTGTCTCTCTGTCTCTCTGTCTCTCTGTCTCTCTGTCTCTCTGTCTCTCTGTCTCTCTGTCTCTCTGTCTCTCTGTCTCTCTGTCTCTCTGTCTCTCTGTCTCTCTGTCTCTCTGTCTCTCTGTCTCTCTGTCTCTCTGTCTCTCTGTCTCTCTGTCTCTCTGTCTCTCTGTCTCTCTGTCTCTCTGTCTCTCTGTCTCTCTGTCTCTCTGTCTCTCTGTCTCTCTGTCTCTCTGTCTCTCTGTCTCTCTGTCTCTCTGTCTCTCTGTCTCTCTGTCTCTCTGTCTCTCTGTCTCTCTGTCTCTCTGTCTCTCTGTCTCTCTGTCTCTCTGTCTCTCTGTCTCTCTGTCTCTCTGTCTCTCTGTCTCTCTGTCTCTCTGTCTCTCTGTCTCTCTGTCTCTCTGTCTCTCTGTCTCTCTGTCTCTCTGTCTCTCTGTCTCTGTCTCTCTGTCTCTGTCTCTCTGTCTCTGTCTCTCTGTCTCTGTCTCTCTGTCTCTGTCTCTCTGTCTCTGTCTCTCTGTCTCTGTCTCTCTGTCTCTGTCTCTCTGTCTCTCTGTCCCTGTCTCCCTGTCTTTCTGTCTCCCTGTCTCTGTCTCCCTGTCTGTCTGTCTCCCTGTCTGTCTGTCTCCCTGTCTCTCTGTCTCTCTGTCTGTCTCTGTCTCTCTGTCTGTCTCTGTCTCTCTGTCTGTCTCTCTGTCTCTCTGTCTGTCTCTGTCTCTCTGTCCGTCTCTGTCTCTCTGTCTGTCTCTGTCTCTCTGTCTGTCTCTGTCTCTCTGTCTGTGTCTGTCTCTCTGTCTGTCTCTGTCTCTCTGTCTGTCTCTGTCTCTCTGTCTCTGGCTCGCTCTTTCCTCTCCGTCCCGCCCTATACACAAATACACAAATGGGGAAAGGCAGTAGGTAATTTTCAAACAAATTCGACTCCGCGGATCGACTGAACCACAAGACAAACAATTGTAAAAAAAATTAAAGGCCGACCTCAGTGTAGCCGGGTGTGCTACAATTTCTCTGAACATCATTCCCCTGTAGGATTTTTCCCATCGCATATAAACGTATACCAATCGATAAGTCAATCTCCCTTCTTGGCTCAACCATTTTGCAGTCTTTATCTGTTGCATGTCCTTCTGTGCATTCATAATGTTTCCGGCTCTGGTGTTCTAGGGCATAATAAACGAATATTATGGAATGCAATGTCTGCCTCTGTAGGTCTCTTAAGCTTATTTTTCGTTTTGTTTCTTTCTTAATCTCATTTTCATGCGCATCCGTAATTTTAGCTACAGTGATGCTGGAGCGCAAATAACAAACCTAGTTTTATATAATCACGTTTTCTCTGTTTCGCTCTTCCTCTCTCCCTCTCGCCCTTGATACATTTATGGTTATTATAGAATACATTTTTTTCATTATGTCAAATCATATTCGACCGAATGTTCTTTATTCTTCTGTGATTTTCAATTCTTGGGATTCATATTTAGTCATAATTTCGTTGGTGTACATTCATTTATTATTTGAATTTCTGTCGATTCACACAGTTCTCTTATCTACACTTAATTTTTATAATAATTTAATTTTAGTTCAGTATATTTCGGTCATCCATCATTACTTTTTCACTGTCATTTTTTATAAGGATATGATTTTCCAATCGATTGAATAAATTGAAAATTCACTTTATCTTCCATCACATTTTTTTTTCTTTTATAACTTATTTCGCTCGTTATAGTTATAATTGTTATTATCATTTTCTCTATTTTATCCCGGACGCTGTTGGTTTAATTTGCCCCGTGTTTAATTATCGGGTCGTACACAGTTAATCAATCAATAAACCTCTCTCTCTCTCTCTCTCTCTCTCTCTCTCTCGCTCTCTCTTACACCGGCACGTACGTCACTTCCTGCCCGTAGCCCGATATACCGCCGTCTGCTTCGATCTAGTGCCTTTTTTTTTTTATTTCGTCTCTCCACTTTTTTCCCAAGTTTTTCCGTTAACGAGGCGCGGATAGAATAAGGGTCAGACGAGCTATCGCGACCGAAAGCACTAAATCCACGGTGCCTCACGAGCAGAGTTCGTTCTTTGAATTCCAAGGTATGAATTTGGATCTACCGATAGCACACAAGAGGACGTGATTCACGACGATTTAAAGCTCGGGGAAAACCTGAGGTTTTACCTTATGGCCCTCCACCTACCCACGGCTAGACCCAGATGGCACATATATATATATATATATATATATAAATATATATATATATACAACTGAGCTAGTAGAAATTACCACCTAAGATATCTCCGTAAGTATTCGACAAAAAAGTTTGAGACCTTCAAAAATGAAAAATGAATAAAAACTCCCGTAAAGATTGAGTGAGATTGAGGTTTGCGTCATTGGAATGCAATGAAAAAGTATAGACCCATGCAAAAATGTGACCGGGCATTCCTTACTTTGTGTCGGGCCCTGACCAGACTTGCCTTGTCTGATTTACCTGACCGGGCCTCCCATGGAACAAGCCGGAAAGATCACAAAATCTTTTTTTACGGCTCACCCTCTATGTTTGGAAATTACAATCTTCTGGCCGCAATACATTGCGCGTAAGTACATCTTCACGTAATGTTTACCCAACCCGAACATTGACATGATCTGAAAAGTGGAGCCTGTCTTTAAGAACTACAGGAAAGCGACTTTTGCTTTTCACCTTATCAAAGATATTTATGATTGGCTGAGATGAAACTAATACATCTGTTGTAATTCGATTCATCATTGAGGGGCTATACCAGTATGACACTGTCAAAAAATTGATTTTTTTTACGCCTCGGAAGGCTACGCATAAGCCGCTTGGATCTCTCTATTTTTCTATGAAAAAATCATGTAATATAGGGCAAATATGGCCAAATGTATTCTTAATTTTCCGAAACATTTAATTGAGTACTTTTGTTCCAAAAAATTCCCGAAAATCGCCCAAATTTTCAGCGTTCACACTGGTGTAGCCCCTTAAAAGCATTCATTTCATCAATGATAATCAACGAGGATAACAATGCTTATCATAAATACCGGGGTACGATAACTAATGTATCGAGCATAAAGAGCAGCCCAATTAATTTATGAGGTAGAAAAGTAAAGCAGATAATTGGTGGTTTTTGAACGCATTGTCGCCATGTTGGGAAATATCAGTGTTCGCCCGGGAGAACATCACCTGAATGTATTTCGCCAACAATCCGCCAGGTGGCTACAAGCGAAGCGCTTCGCGTGAGCAAGGTACGATCATACGAGGATAAAAGTTCGTCCTGTGAGTTGTACCACATACAGAAGTGCTATGCTTGGAGCGTACACATACGCTTATGATTTTGCAATACTTGCGAAATAACCCTTTGCACTCTAGGCCTTTTTCGCTCGGATAGTGATCTGTGTACGTTTTTCTGTGTCTTTGCCTATCAGGAAATGCGAGCAAGCGTATGTATACACTCATATACTAGCTTAGCAAGCAGATAACCAGCAAACAATGTTTTGTCGAAATACTAAATTTAATACACACCCGATTTTACCTCCCCAAGGATTCCAAAAACGCCGAAACGTCATTTTTAATTTTCTCGTTTGTTCCTGGTTATTTCCCGATTAATTTTCCTAGTCATTTACCGCTTGTTCTCCGGCCCGTTCCTGATCAGTTCCCTAGAAAGGGACCGGCGGATCGGGACCCAGCCTCAGACCCGTTACATCGTAAATCTATTCCAGGGTGGAAGACCCGACCAGAGCCTGACATCATCTAAGGAAGGCAGATCAGGGGCAGTACTTTTTCCCGACTCAAATTTCTACACGGGCATATGAATTTCTTTTTATTTCGTTCGGCAAATTTTGCCTACAAAAATGCCTCAATTATTTTTATAAGTATGCAAAAAAGGAACTTTGCATAATAATAAGAATGACGAAATTAAAACATAGTATAGTATAGTGCGTTATTTTCAAGTATCCCCTTGCGGATTTTTACACAGTTGCTTGCTCTCTATATTGATAGCTATTCCTTTCCATGCATTCGAAGGCTTTCACATACTCGCCCAATTCTTTGATCGGCTTCCCTTTCATTTCTTTATTAATTTGTCCGTTTAGTGCCTTGCCCTTGTAGCCTGTTAGCGACTTTTCCAAACCATCTACCACTTGCTTATCCATTTTTTCTTTCATTTTCCCGCATTCAAGTATGTGTTCCAAACTTCCTTCTTCCTTCCTACAACACCGATATAGAGTAACTGCGAATCCGCTTACCTCCTTTTCCTACATTTCCGCATCTTAACCTGATCCATGTTTCTTTAGTTCTTCCCTGTATACGCTTCTCTTGCCAGTACTCTTGAATTTATAGAGGATGTCCCAGACCTGAAGGTAGTCCCTGAAATGGGGGGTTGGGGGTGAAATCCTGAGTCGATTTATATAAGTATATGTGGGTCTCAGATCGACCCCTCAATTATTATTAATTTTCAAAGGCGGAGAGAGAGATGGAGAGAGAGAATGTTGGAAGGGACTTTCTTTTTATTGGTGCGAGCTGCAGGAAACACGAGACAAATTCTCGTTCCAGGCTTTTTTATCCCCCCCTCCACCGACCACTCCCGTACGTAATATCGCGATGAAATAAAATGCGGTTTTCCTGCTGCATAATATGAAGAATAAAGGGGGGCGCGGGCGCATTTTCCGCCAACGAGTTGAATATACGAGGCTGATATTATATAAGGGTGGTCCGGTACTCGCGGTTTTCCCGCTCTTTGTTTTCGCAGTGATAATTTAATATCGTTGGGTCGGCTGCACTGTACGTGCGCCAGCAAGGTATGCGGCCAAGAGAGAGAGAGAAGAGAGAGAGAGAGAGAGAGAGAGAGAGAGAGAGAGAGAGAGAGAGAGAGAAGAAAAGAGAATCTCTATGCTTGTCAGTTCCCTGCTCGCGTTTCCCTCCAGAGCCAGAGACCGTTGTAAACGCAAGCTAATGCGCGGATGAGAGGTGTGTGCTCCCAGGATTATCGATGTTATCGTTATCATTGGAGCGCGCCATCGCTTTTCCGCCCTTCTCTCCCACCCTTCCCATTCTTTCATCAGCGTCCCCAGCTTCGACTGACACTGGCTCCTACCCTCTCTCCAACCCACCTTTCCTTTCAAGTGTACTTTTTCTCCAATCAGAAATACTGGTCTCGAAATGCATTTCGCGATTCCGTTATTGTGATAATGGAGAATTGGCGGCTGGGAAAATTGATGGAAAAGTAACGAATGTTGAAAGCGATCCGTATACGGCGGTCATAGAAAGACAACGGGGAAAAGCAATACCGGAAAAACACGAAATTGACGGAAACGATGGGGAGAATCAAAAGCGTACGGGATCGAAAGAAAGGAGGGAGAGAGGGAGAGAAAGGCTGCATATTTGCTGAAAGAGATTGCCTGGAATAATTGGAATAAAAACCGAGAATCATATAAAGCTGAATGGGAGAGAGAGGGGGGGGGAGAGAGAGAGAGAGAGAGAGAGAGAGAGAGAGAGGAGAGAGGGAGAGACGAAAGGCAAAGAACTTGAGAGGGGACAAAAGAGGGGCATCATACTCAAAGTGAAAGTGCAATCAAAGTCAGACTCGCACACGTAATCGGTATGAGGTTCAAGTCTGCATCGTTGAAATGCAATGGAAATTACGGTATTCCTTTCGCAAAGGGCCGTATTTTGTAGGGGTATAAGTGAATCATTGGTAAATTACCGAATGAATTCCTATCGTTATTTGTTGTATTACATAAACTATATGAATTACTTAATATTATTGTGATAATTAGAGAGTTTTGTCGAATATTATGCTATATATTTTTCAAACAACCGATATAACTATAATTCCTCTCTCTAGCCGCCCCCCCCCTTTCGATGTGTGCGTGTTGCAATAAAGGCAGAAGATTCAATTCAATCAAATAGAAACATGTTCGACTCCACGAATATTCGATTTAATTTAAATTTTAAAAGAGTAACTAGATACATTTGGTCGATTCAACTAAATTGGTTTTCAAACAGATGAAACCGAATCACATAATTATTAGGAATAAGTAAATGTTTAATTATTAGACGATATTAAATAGATCTTGATTTGAATAAGCAAAAATATTGAAAATAAATTATTCCAATAATGGAATGCAATACGAAAAATTTGATTTCACGAAAAATCTAGTTAATTTAAATAAAAAAAATTAAAGAGACGTATCTAGTTAATATCTATAGAATTTTTCTGTCAGTGTGTACGTGGCTCGTGATCTTACGTCAAAGTGGAGTGAAATAAATGACAAACGATAACTACAATGGATTTGTAGAGATCAGATTTAAACCGATATTTAACATATACTTTTGTAAGGTGGGAGATACTTTAAGGTGAAGAAAATTTTTCTGATTTTCATGATGTTTTTTTTGTAACGAAATATATTTTCATCATTTTTTAGACTTAGGGTTATATGACTACTTTTGTCTGATACATGGTCTTTTTAGATTTTATTAATCTTTAAACATGGCGGACGTATGGCATGGTTTTGAAAATTACATTTTCAAAACTGGCGTAATTTTAGTTTTAAGGCTTTCACGGCTCTTTAGGTAATGAGAAGAGTATGTGGCTTCCGGATGGAGGCCGTATTGAGGATCAGCGTTGTGCCGACGTTTCGCAAACATTACAGTCTGCATCATCAGGGCTGAGAGCTCCGATACTGAAGTTCTCGTATCTCAGGCATCCCTTATATAGTTGCAGTCATCGTTCCAGATCGCTGCACCAGCCAATCAGATGTTTTAATTGATCAGCTGGTCAATTAAAAAACCGGGAGGACGGTGTGCCAAATAGGATTGACGTGATATCCTCCATCTCTGTTTAGATTGTCCGGATGTTTTCGGATTTCCAAGCCTTCTCGGTGTTTCCTGGAAAAATAGCTGTTTGATGGGGCCAGACTTTGGGCTTTGTCGAACTGGATGGCATGACCAGTCTCCATCCAATGTTCGGCCACCGCTGATTGTGTAATATGGCCATATTTGATACACCGTTGGTGTTTTTTGATCCGTGTACTGATCTTCCTCCCGGTTTCTCCTATGTACACTTTACCGCATGAGCAGGGTATCTTGTATACTCCTTGTGCACTTAATGGTGGTCTTTGGTCTTTTGCACTCGGAATCACTTGTGCTAGTTTCTTCTGAGGTTTGAAGATGACTCCCACGTTATGTTTTCCAAGGACCCTGCCTATGCGATCGGTTATGCCCTGAAGGTATGGAAGGGAAGTTGTTGCGGTTATTTGTCCTTCATTCTCCCCATCAGGTGCTGTAACCGTTTTCGGATCAGCTATTTTTCTTTTTAGATTTCTGATCGTTCTTTCGATGTTGCCTGGCTTGTAGCCATTGTCTCCTAAAACTTTTCGTAGGTGTTTGGTTCAACCTCCAGGGAGTCTGGTTCGGAGATTGCTAGAGCTCTGTAGACCAGAGAGCTTATGACCGACTGTTTTTGGGAAGGGTGGTGATGGGACGTAGCGTGGAGGTATCTATCCGTATGCGTTGGCTTCCGGTAAACTTCATGGCCCAAAGTGCCATCGCTTTTCCGTTGAACCAGTACATCCAGAAAAGGGATTTGATTTTCCTGTTCTATCTCCATGGTGAATTGAATACTGGGGTGCTGGGAGTTGAGGAAGGTTAAGAAATGATTGAGGTTTTCTTTGCCGTGACTCCAAATGACGAAGGTGTCATCGACATATCGGAACCAGGTGGAGGGTTTGAGGGAAGCTTCTTGCAGAATTCTGTTCTCGAAGTTCTCCATAAAGATGTTGGCGATGATGGGGGAAATAGGGGAACCCATGGCTGCGCCTGAAGTTTGTTCATAAAACTGGGATTGAAATTGGAAGTATGTAGAGTTTAGGCAATGTTCTATGAGTGGCAGTAGGTTAGGGGCAACTTTTTTGGAATTTTTAACTATGCTTAGGGTTTCCTTTGTTGGGACGTTTGTAAACAGGGATACAACATCGAAACTCACTAAAATGTCTTCTGGTTGTACCTTGATGGACTGGATCTTGTTCACAAAATCCCGGGAGTTTTGGATATGGGAGTTGTTGGGGCCTACGAGTTCCTGCAAAGGTTTGCAAAGGAAACGTGCCAAATGATATGTAGGACTGCCTATGTTGCTAACAATGGGCCTTAGTGGGATGTTGTTTTTGTGTATATTTGGCAGACCGTAAAGCCTGGGTGGTAGGGATTCCTTAGGTGTAAGGGCTTTGGTTAGGTTTCCGATAGACCAGCCTTCTTTAGAAGTGTTGTTGTTTTCTTTTCTATACTCGACGTGGGGTCACGTGATAATTTCTTGTAGGTGTTGGTGTCCTCGAGCAGGTTCATAATTTTACTGCAGTAGTCCGTTTTATCCATGATGACAGTTGCATTCCCTTTGTCAGCTGGTAGTATTAAGATGTCCTTGTTTTTCTTCAAATTGTGAAGAGCAAGGTGTTGTTCCTTCGTGAAATTCTGCGGCGGAGGTTTTGCCTTGTGTAGAATATTGCTTTTCCGTTTCCTGATGTCGTTGCCAGTATCCAGTGGGAGACGACAGATGGCAGTTTCCACCTGGCTGATTTCTCTGGTCGGAATTTCTGTCGGTGTGATGGCGAAATTGTGCCCTTTTGCGAGGACTGATGTTTCAGCTGCGGAGAGTGTGTGGTTACTTAGGTTTTTTACTGTGTGGGTTAGGATGGGTTGCTTCGTCTGTGAACATAGTTTCCTGAATTTTTCTATTTGATTCTTGGATCTTGGTCTGCACAGTGGAGGGCTTGTTCGTGGGTGACAAGGTCAATTAAAACATCTGATTGGCTGGTGCAGCGATCTGGAACGATGACTGCAACTATATAAGGGATGCCTGAGATACGAGAGCTTCAGTATCAGAGCTCTCAGCCCTGATGATGCAGACTGTAATGTTTGCGAAACGTCGGCACAACGCTGATCCTCAACACGGCCTCCATCCGGAAGCCACATACTCTTCTCATTACTGGCGTAATTTATAACTAAAAAACTAATCGACGGATTCTGATGAAATTCAGCATAAACCTTCCTAACCTTATTTTCTGCAACATAACCCTAAATGTTGGGGAAAATAAAAAGTCTTTTTGTTGCAAAATGAAGCTATCCTTTTCGGAAAATTCAATCTTTCTGTTTCAAATCGTACCATTTCATCGATTTTCATCATTTCTCACTTTTTCTTGGTTCATATTCTGCGTATGAGTGTTAAGGCCTTGGGCCACTCTAGGAGCCGAAAAAATAGGCCTTTTGGGGATTTTTTTTCAGACCAACTACAAAATAAATCGAGATTACAAAAAAGTGTGTTAATCATACATATCAGTGACTGTGTACAATCCTTTTTTTTAAGTGATTAATTTCAAAATAGTGGCAGTGCGGCGTTTATCTCAAAACTGCATTTTGTAAGTTGCCCGGAAACATAACTCAGACAATTTTCAACCGATTCACTCGAAATGTTGAATATATCTTGAAAAATACATTGTCTATGGAAGTACGTAGGATTTTTTTTTATATTGCATAGTTCATTTGTTATTAACATTTATCTGACGAAGTTTTAGGCAAATTTTTGGAAAGTGAACGTTCTTCAAGGCCTAACGCCTTAACGAAAGAAATATCTTCATTGGTTTTTTTTAAAATTAATCCCACCGACGCTACGTGTCACGCCATCTGATGACATCCGCGGCAACCAGAAATAGTAAAAAAGTCGTTCCTTAAAAAAATCATGAAAATCGGCCATTTTTTTCTAGCCTAAAGGTGTTTCGTCCCTTAAAAAAAAAACGGTTTGTTCGCAATGGCACACCCTATTCACCCTATACAGCTCGAGGGTACGAAAAGAACGCCCCGTCGTCAAGATCAACGCCGAGCGTTTTGCACCCCTCGCGCCATGAGAGATCCAAGTCGAAACCCGAGGTTGTTTTCTGCCACAGACGCGATAAATAATATTTGCCACGGAGGGACGAGGCGCACACCCACACGGATGAAAACATCGAAAACGCGGATCCGTCGCAGACGAAGGAAGTAGCGTGATATCGCACAATCCCTCAAGCGTGCCGGTGGAGAACGACGTGGCCAAACGGAAGCCTGAGCTGCGAGCCATTCATTGCTATTCACGTTTAAAAAGTCAACACGGGGGTGCTTGCAAGAAGCCTCCCCCCCCCCTCTGCCTCTATCTCGCTATTCCCCGCATACCCGGGTACGCATACATATATTCTATGATGTTGAAGTCCGCATCGTTGGAACGCAATGAAAATCAATTTTTTCGATCAAACAATTTTTTTCGCGGATGCTCCATACGAAAATCGTTCCAACGATTTTTTGCAATCCTCATTAGAGATCTATAAGATAAATTGGCAAAAAAGACATTTTTTACAATCCTCATTAAAGATCTACAAAATAAGTCGGATATTTTTTTATGGATATAGAAATGAAAATGGAAGACAAGTTGAAAAGAATATTCGTTGCGTTTCAACGTGCAAACTTTAACATCGTTATTCTCGTCAACGACCGTATGTACAGTATGACAACGAAGTTTGCATCTTTGAAATGCAATGACTTTTTTCGCGACATTTAGGATGCAAACATCAGGAAAATATTTTTCAAGATTCTCATTAGGATTATGTGCCCTGAAAGTGCAAAAGAAAAGTTTAGATAGAAATAAAAAAATCTACAGATATTACACAAAGGGGAACTATTTTATGGCATAGAAAATGAAATCATACATTTCTGGTAATGAAAAAAGTACATGTAAATGATATGAGTTGGTTTTGGTTAATTTTGAAAAAAAAATGAATGGTTCGAGTCAATATAATTTTTTAATCAATAACAAGATTAGAATTGGGTGAGGAGAGGAAATTTTTCCACCCATCACAGGAATTCAGTATGTTGCAGCTCTCGCCACTCCATCCATCCATCCATCCATCCATCCAAAAAAAATTTGCGTGTATGTGTGTGTTAATAAAAACCAAAAATCTTGGCATTCCAAAGATATTCATTTATTTATTTATTTTTATCATTATCCAAAACATTTGTGCCCTGTCAATTAAACTCGTAAATCAGAGTCTAGAAACAGAGTCTAGAAGAGGAGAAAAAAATTTGAGCGATCGAAAAGAATTTATTTCCGTTCCATTGCAACGATGGAAACTTCAACATCATTAGATCGATCGGTTTCTATAAAAATCAAACAACCATTCGTATGAAGCCAAACAAACTCACTAAATAACGAGCACAAGACAACCCTTACATTTGTGTCAGTTTTTTTCCCTCCTGATATTTTTTATAGCGATCTACGCTATGAATAGCACTCTGACCTTTTTGACGTAAACTCATTCAAGTTACGACCGCAATATACAAAAAAGCTGTTTTGGAAAAAAGTTTGGATAATAATAACAATAATAATAAAGAAATGAAGAAAGAAATATCGTTGGAATGCAATGATATTTCCTTCTTTTTTAACATATACACATACGTGTTCTTAATTGTACTAATATATATATATATATATATATATATATATATATATATATATATATATATATATATATATATATATATATATATATATACACTTAATTATACTTAATATATATATATATATATATGTGTGTGTGTGTGTATATATATATTCGCAAAAAAGACTGGGTCATAACGTTAGACACGAATTATAAAAACATGTTAATCTTCACATTTCTACTATGCGAACGTTAACGGCATTCAATCGAGGCCTACGGTTCGATTGGAAAGCATAATCATAATAATGCATCTATTCATCTTCATCACGATATATATATATATATATATATATATATATATATATATATATATATATATATATATATATATATATATATATATATATATATATATATATATATATATATACACATGCGGGTGTGTGTATGGATATGTAACTTTACCAACCAGCTAATAATCAACTCGCTTCCCCCAAAAAAAACGCTGTATCGAACTGGATTTCCACCAGCAACCATTCTATATCCATACGATTGATTCGCAAGGATTACGCAATCGCGTATACAACGTTCAATCATCCGGACGGACGTGGATGACTGAATGTACCTTCGTAAATTTTTGATTTACCGGGATTTGTTGCACATCCCGGATATTCCCTCGTGTCCGTATACACGCCCGATTGAGCCCGGTGTAAAGTAACGCGAGTGTACATAAAAGTGAAATTCGTGGCTCGCGTACTGCTCGAAGGGGGAGGTTTTTAATTCGAATATATCGGCAGCGCAAACGAGTTGTGTGAATTAATTACAAATGCGATAATAATGCAGGGTATACTTTCCCTTGAAAAAAATCATGAAAATTAGCAATTTTTTTCCTCGCCTGAAGGTATTATCTTCGCCCTCAAAAGAAACCCTTAAGAGGAATACAAAAAAGAGGGAATCGAGGCGGTGATGAATTTGAGTGCAACGAAATTTGGAGTGTAATTTTGAAGTGCAACGAAAATTCCTTTAATTTTCTTCATTTTCATTGTCATCAAACATAATCGGCGATCAATTAAGCTAGTAGGTCTCCAATAAGAATGTTTTTAAAAACGCGAAAAAAAATTGGCAATCGCAATGTGAGGTTTTCGTTAAGCTCGAACGATGCAAACTTCAAGATCATGGTCTCAAATGAAAATTCATTAATAATTCCTAAATCGAAATGAATGAACGATGAAAAAATACATAAAGATTGATAAATGGAAACGAAAAAAATGAATATTAATGCATAATTAATGGATATATGAAATGGTAATCTAGTTTGTGATAAAATAATACACAAGCTGCATTTCAATTTTATTTATTTATTTATCATTTGTTAATTTGAGTACATTAATCGTTAATTTCAATGAATTAATTAATGTTCCATTTATTCAGTTATTATCACACCGCAAGTTCCGCATTAAAATAGCGCGGACTCGATGATTAAATGTAAACAAACAAATCCATTAGTCAATAAATATTGATATAAATTATCTGGCTCAAAATTCAAATATCCGTCAGCCAAAAACGCGTTGATTCCGTAAAACTGCGCCTCTCCCGTGCACAGTTCCTGGCCGTTTCAGAGCGTCGCCGAATCGCTTTTTCGTCCGGACACAAATTTCGGCACGAAGCTTCTGATCGTTCGTTTGATCATTAGGATCGGTGATTTACGGTGATCATCGAAACATGAATCGGAGATAAAGGTATGAGGCAATTAACAAGGGAGCGAAGTACGGAGCAAAAAGGAGGAGGATTGGACAGGGAGGGGGGGGGGGGGGGGTGGAAGATTGGCCGGGTCAACCGAAGCTGTTACGATAAAGGCGTGCAGGTCAACGTACAGTTCTCATCGTCGTTCCGCAGAGTTAAACGCTGGTGAACGGGGTTCAAGTTCGACCCTCGTCACGAAAGCCGGCGCCGCTAACTATCAACGTTTATCCGCATATTAGAGAAAGAGAGAGAAAGAGAGAGAGAGAGAGAGAGAGAGAGAGGGATACATACACTGAGGAAGAAAAAACCATTGATCCAATATCATTCAATTTGTAATTTACATTTGTGATTTGTGATTCAATTGTAAAATTGTTGATGTAAATAATCGGATTTATTAGTCCAAACAAAATGCTTTACTTTAATAACATGATAAAATTAAAAGTTTATTTTTTCTACAAAAGATATATTGTTAGCCGAGAACAATATATTATTGAAACTATCAAAAAAATTATCGAACATATTATTAAGTTTATATCTATATAAAACTATAGAACAAATTATATAGTTTTGAATACATTTTCTGCAATGAACAAAAAAGCGTCCCAATTCATAACATGAATATTGTTGATTCGAGTTCACAAGAAAAATTGAATTTCGCTCGTTTGATTCGGACAAAATTTCTATTGAGTAAATATGTTATTTCATTTTTTTCACCATATCCGATATTGATTTCCAAATACATTATTCGTTAAAATATTAATATTTTATTTGCATTAAAAAATATTAAGCAAATGTCTGAATTGGTTAAAAAATTATGCGAAAATAAAATGTTTCTTGCCCATTTGGTTGGAAAAATTCAACCAAATCATGGCCGAGCGCCACCGAAATTATAGGTGTGAGGAAACCCGTAGTTCTTGGAGTAACCGCTAGAAGCCGCACGAGCGCTCGTTTCTCGTAAGCGTAGCGCGAGCCGAAAATCTACTTAAACGCCGGAGAAACTCTAAGGAGTATCGCTTCTTGGCCCGCGGCTAAGATCAAATATCTGTTCTTACCAGTTGCATATCTGCTATTCTCTCCATGGATATTCCATTGGATATCTGATATTCTCTCCACCATTATCGTGGATGATCATTCTAATGCTCACTTTTTATTCAAGATTTAAAACAAATTGACAAACTTGCGTCCCATGGCATATTCGTTTCGATGCAGTCAAGAAATAATTAATTCTATTGATTATATTTTTGTACGAAATAAAAAATGTAGCAAGCGCTTTATTATTTCATCCATACATCTACGGATTGTGTATACAATGATTTCAATAGAATATAATTTTATTTGAAAGATAATGTAGATATTCAGAGAACAGAAGAGCTTTTTCAAATAAAATAATATGTTACTTAAATCAATCACATTTTCCAACATTTTATAGTATTGTAACAATCTCATATATCGGTGGCACTCCGCAGCAGCACATTTATTTGGATCAACCAATATATTTTTTTGATTCAATTCGTTTTTTTTCGCAGTGTAGAAAGGAGAGTTATTTCAATTAAAATAACCGTCCTAAATAAATAATCAAATATCTAAATCATCGAAATAAATGAATCTGAATTAATTATTAGATGTCTGAATGACCCAAATTAACTAATCTGAATGAACTATTAGATATCTGAATTATCTAAATTAATTAATGTAATTAATCCAAATAAATAATTGATAATCGAAATCATTGAAATAAATTAATCTTCATAAATTATTAGATATTCGAATGATCTAAATTGATTAATCTTCATGAATAATGAATGATCGAAATCATCGGAATAAATTAATCTAAATCAATTATTAGGTACCTAAATGATCTAAATTGATAATTATCTATCTAACTTATCTAATTAAAAAATCCGAATAAATAAAGTTAAAAAAAGGCACCGTGTATATATTTATATATATGTATACACAAGCCCATTTAAGGGGGCAGAATTCTAGAGAAGAGTCGTAAAAATGTGCCTCGGCTCTTGTCGTAAAGCGTTTTTATCGCGCTTCCGGTTTACCGCGTTCCCGACGCATCAACAGTTTCTCGTTACTCTCGAACAATATACCCGAAACTGTACGAGTACATGGATCGACCGTTTCCCCCATGAGTACGTGTATCCTAGAAATAATTTTGATAAAGTTCATCGACTCAACTTTCCTGTTTACCCGCTATAATATTCTATTTCGAAATTTGGATGTGTATATATATATATATATATATAGATCCAAAAGGGATGATCGCATAAAAAAAATTACCGACGAAGTTCATTCTTATTTATGGGGAATATAATTCTGCCGTAAAAGTATAGGCTGTCATTTGAAAAATGGAGTTGACCTTGAAATCACCTTAAGGGCTTACACCTAGCTGAATTTTTTGAAAATATCGATTTCCGGTCTTGGACGGAATCGCAAAATATAACATTTCAAAAATATTATCTGAGCATTTCAAGTCGATCCATTCAAAATTGAGGTAGTTATAGGCGTTTGTAGGTAGGTTCCGCGAACCGACGAAATTTAAATGCGTTTTTCTCAAAATCTATTTTTCAAAATCGGTAACCTCGATTTCTCGAAAATGAATGCACCGATCAACATCGAATTTGACAAGCTTCTTCCACATATCAAAAAGCTGTGCTTGAACGAAGGATTTTTTTTTCGATGCATAGTGATTTTTATCGACGAAAATGGAGTGTTCTTCTCACCAAAAATCGATACGTTCACTTTGGGCTGGGGCCATTTTTCCAAAAATCAATATTTTATTAAATCCTTCGTCCGAGCACTAGATAATCAAAAACGAAATTCGTTTTTTTTCTTATTTCGTTTTTGAAACAGCGTTCTGCACAAACCTTTGTATCTACTACATTTATAAATATTTGTCACTACAAAAATTACAAAAGATACTTAAAACCATACTATTTAAGGAGCTATACCAGTGTGACACTTTTAAAAAAATCCATTTTTATGCCTTTTTCGACAGTTTATACTTTCAAGAATATCCTGTAAAAATGTCAAGACTGTATTTCTAATACTCCCCGAATCTCTAGTTTCTCGGGTCGAAAAAATCGATTTATTTTTTCTTTATAAATCACATCTACAACATGTGCAGAAAATGTGTGCCAAAGGATTTTTCGATATTCGAAGTGGTTCACAAGTTACGGCCCTGGAACGGCACAGGTATACGGAGCAGGTATACTTTCAAACGCGTTTTTCTCGAAACACCATTTTTCGAAACGGCGGACACGATATTTCAGAAACTACTGCACCGATCTTGTTCAAATTTATACAGCATCTTAAGTATGTTATAAGCCAGCGATTGAACTAGGATTATCATGATTGCTTCGATAGTTTTTTTTTGTGCGAGCGAAAAACTTAAGAAAAAATGAGTAAAAAATAGAATGTAATTTTCAAAAGTGTATAAAAAAGTCAATTTTTGTAATTTAGAATTCACTCTAGTTCAATCGCTAGTCTTCAATATGGAAATTAAAATGCCGTTTGGTTTTTTATTTCAGATAAGCAGAACAGCCGCAATCTTGGTCACCGTCAAGCACCTCTTTTACTTGATGTCTTCCTGTCGGCCACTATAACTTTTATTCTATTATATATTTTGACTTCAAAAAATTTGTAAAGCTTATTTAAATGTTGATAAAAATTATGCAAAAACAATGAGATTGATTATTTCGATGCTTTGCCCGTAAAAAATTATTGAAAAAGCCGTAAAAAACAGCCGAGAAACTAGAGGACCGCCTTCAATCTTTAAACGCGTTTTTCTCGAAATGAGATTTTTCAAATTCGCTGACATTGTAACTCAAAAAGCAATTATCCGATTGACTTGAAATTTGAACTGAGTACTCTTGAATATATTTACTCTACAATGACGTAGGATATTTTTGATTGGATGAAAATTGACGATTTGGAATTGAAAAAAACGACTATTTTATAGGCAAGAAAACAGACTTTTTTTCATAACTCCTCGATTTGGTTAGATTTTTATATTTTTCGAAAATTCTACGTCATTGTACAGGAAATACCTTCCAGTTTAACGACATTTTTTTCCTTTTTCGGTTTCAGCTACTCAATCGGCCGAAATCATGTCAGTAGTGGAGGAACCTTTTTTGACGCCTCCGAAGGCAGCCCATAAGTCGCTTGGATCTCAATATTTTTCTATGAAAAAATTATGTAATATAGGTCAAATATAGCCAACTATATTCTTTATTTTCCAAAACATTTAATTGAGTACTTTTCTTCCAAAAAATTTCCGAATATCATCCAAATTTTCAGTGTTCACACTGGTATAGCCCCCTTAATGTGAGAAAAAAATCGCAAACCTGCACACGTTCCCCAGAAAAAATTCACGGAGATGCCTTTTTTCCGATTACGAGCTAGGTGTAACCCATTAAGAGTGTTAACCAAATGAAAAACAATGCCATTTTGCTAACCCTGCGAATTTGTTATACGCGTGTTTCAGCGTTTTTCGGCTTTGATTTCGAGTAATTTCGATGCCTCCATGTAAATGGTACAACCTGTATGTACAGGGTTAGTCACAAGCATTTGGCTTCCTTTGGCGAGCGAAACGTTTCATTCTAAATGTCATGCGACAAAAATTGGCCGAGCTATTTGCGTTCAACGTTCAACGCTGACAATTAGTAAACAATCGCACAGCAGTGGCTCAACCGAGAATTATTTTATTTTTTCTATTATTAAACAATAAACTATAATTCTTGAATTTTATTATCGGTTTGGGATAAGGTTCCAAATACTCCCCCCTCCGATCGCGCTGAAATTTTGCACAAACCTTCCTTTCAATATTTTGAGACAACCCTTAAAGGGATTTTTGGCGACTCGCAATAGTTTTCGAGATATTGAATTTTAAAGTTTTTTTTAAGGGGTAGGTTGCGACCCCCCGCTTTTTCACGCTTGCCGACTATATCTATATCTGCTACATCTCCGTTCATACCTATATATGTTATCGCACTCTCCGTATTGACCAAACAACCCAAACAAACCCAAACCCAAGAACTATTGCGCGTAGCCAAAAATCCATTTTGGGGTTGTCTTAAAATATTAAAAGGAATGTTTGTGCAAAATTTCAGCTCGATCGGAGAGGAGAGGGGGGGTTCGTAATCTTACCCTCGGTTTGCAAAGCAAGTCTGCGTATTTATTATTTTTTAGCGAAAAAAAAAAATTGAAAAAAATTGGCTTAACCGAATGTGCATTCGAAGCCTCGCTCGATCCGGCTAGCACATTCCGCGCATCAGCAACGACTGTGCCATACTTTAGTACACTGCAACCTCTCATATCGGGACCTCCACAGATGCAACAGCCCCCCACCATGTGCCGAATATCGAACGGTGTAGCGCATGGTGGGAGAAGCGCCAGGCCCTATCGAGAGGCTCGAAGCCTGCTAGACAATAAGAGAGGGCGTTGAGGGGTACTGCAATCAGCTACCCCGGCTGCGCAGAGTCGGCTGGAGTGGATGGTGCGCAACCTCCATTTTTCAAAGTGTGATGCGGAGCCGATCCCGCCGCTGTGCCGATATGAGAGGTCGCAGTGTACTTGGACTTTGAACGCGAATATCTCGGCCAATTTTTGTCGCACGGCATTAAAAAAAAAAAAGCATTTTGCTCGCAGCGATGCACCCTGTATGCTCGCAAAGGGAATAATAGTTGTGAATTACCCTGTTTACACACATACATAAATAAATTGGCGTGTGGGTTTATATCAAAGTGCTTTTGTACACCGAGAAAAAAAAAACAAATTGAATCAAAAAATATATTGGTTGATCTAAATAAATGTGCTGCTGCGGAGTGCCACCGATATATGAGATTGTTACAATACTATAAAATATTGGAAAATGTGATTGATTTAAATAACATATTGTTTTATTTGAAAAAGCTCTTCTGTTTTCTGAATATCTACATTATCCTTCAAATGAAATTGTATTCTATTGAAATCATTCTATCTACAATCCGTAGATGTATGGATGAAGTAATTAAGCGGTTGCTACAACATTTTTTATTTCGTACAAAATATAATCAATAGAGTTAATTATTTCTTTACTACATCGCAACGAATATGCCATGGGACGTAAGTTTTTCAATTTGTTTCAAATCTTAAATAAAAAGTGAGCATTAGAATGATCGTCTACGATAATAGTGGAGAGAATATCAGATATTCAACTGATAAGAACAGATACTACACTTTGATCTTAGCCACGGGCCAAGAAGCGATACTCTTTAGAGTGTCTCCGGCGTTCAAGCAGATTTTCGGTTCGCGCTACGCTTACGGGAAACGAGCGCGCGTGCGGCTTCTAGCGGTTACTCCGAGAACTACGAGTTTCCTTACACCTATAATTTCGGTGGCGCTCGGCCATGATTTGGTTGAATTTTTTCAACCAAATGCGCGAGAAACAAATTTTATTTTCGCATATTTTTTGAACCAATTCAGACATATGCTTAATATTTTTCAATCAAAGTAAAATATTAATATTTTAACGAATAATGTACTTGGAAATCAATATCGGATACGGTGAAAAGAATAAAATAACACATTTACTCAATAGAAATTTTATCTGAATCTAACGAACGAAATTCAATATTTCTTGTGTACTCGAATCAACAATATTCATGTTATGAATTGAAACACTTTTTTCGTTCGTTGCAGAAAATGCATTCAAAACTATATAATTCGTTCACGGTCATTTTTTAGATAGTTTCAATAATATATTGTTCTCGGCTAAAAATATATCTTTTGAATTAAAAAAAAAATTTAATTTTATCATGTTATTGATGTCAATAGCGTTGTGTTTGGACTAATAAATCCGATTATTTACACCAACAATTTTACAATTCAGTCAACGAAATTTCATTCAATAACACCAATGATATTGGATCAATGATTTTTTTTCTCAGTGTATTGCAGATTTTTTTAGAGTTGGCAGTATGCTTTATCGTGTTTATTTGTGACCATTTTTTCATTCGCGTATAGCCACCCTACGCGACGACGAATACTCCGCAGCGTTTCTCCTCTTCACCGTTTTATACGGCAGAGCTTGGCTGAGCTTTTTTTTGGCCCGATCCTTCTGTGCACATTCTCCCCTTTGCCCAGAGATACCTTTCTTTCGTGCTGCCGTCCCTTCTGCCATCCCTAGCGGTCTCTCTCTCTCTCTCTCTCTCTCTCTCTCTCTCTCTCTCTCTCTCTCTCTCTCTCTCTACTGTATAGTGTTTACGGCAGTGAGGGTGCAAAGGCTGATAAGACGAGAGTTCCGGACGCGCTCAGCTGGCACTTTTATCCACCCCTGTGTCCCTCTCTCTCCCTCTCTCTCTCTCTCTCTCTCTCTCTTCCTTGCTCTATAGCGTGAGCAGCCTTCCCCATCATCCTTTATTTCTCATATAAAAGTGGACGGAATTTCTCTCGCACCAAGCTCAGTCCAGTCATCCCCTGTTGCCTCGGAAGCTCAGCCCTCAACCCCCCGGCACTAACTCCGGAATAGCGCGTATAGTTCCGAGGCTAAAAGCTACACACGCCCACACATACATACGTATAGATATCTATCGGGGAAAGTGTCGTTTTCAAAGACATTCGATTTTCAGGACCTCCCTTGGAGTCGCCAATTGTCCCCATACTAAATATAACGTGAAAGCCAATGTCTTGAAAGTCACCCTTCGATAAATGGAAGCATTTTTCGAGGCGGTCATTTCAAGCGGCGTCCTGTCTCCGGAAGCAAAGATTCGTGCTTAAACAATTTTAGGACTGTCCTAAAAGGAGTCGGATGAGCTGATCACCAACGTTCCATGTATCTAACGGATGAAAAGGTGCCTTTTGCCCTTATGTTTTTACGGGGTGAGGATTGTAACGTGGCCATATGCTTTTTAAGGGCCTTGCACGGAGATTTTGTGACCGGGAGAAATATGATTTTTTTTTAGTTTAGTTTTTTGAAGGCTGTTCGAAAAAAAAAATATAGCCTACTTTTGTAATAAGTCGTATTTTCCAAAAAAAACTTGAGCATTCGGGAACGAAAATTGAAATTTCATTTTATTTATTGATGGGTAAAAAATGATTGTTTTTTTTAATTTTGCATTTTCTCAAAGTATATGTATTCTGGAAAATGTGAAAAAAAATTTCAAGTTACGATACTGAAAATCGATCTCGTTACAGACGATTTGGTGAGAGGAAGTAGCACAACTATTTAAGGCGGTCCTCTAGTTTCTCGGGTCGAAAAAATCGATTTTTCTTTTCATAAATCACATCTACATGTGTAGAAAATGTGTGCCAAAGGATTTTTCGATATTCGAAGTGGTTCACAAGTTACGGCCCTGGAACGGAGCAGGTATACGGAGCGCGCGCCGGGAGCGCGAACTTTCAAACGCGTTTTTCTCGAAACACCATTTTTCGAAACGGTGACCACGATATTTCAGAAACTACTGCGCCGATCTTGTTCATATTTATACAGCATCTTTAATATGTTATAAGCCAGCGATTGAACTAGGATTATCATGATTGCTTCGATAGTTTTTTTTGTACGAGCGACAAACTTAAGAAAAAATGAGTAAAAAATAGAATGTATTTTTCAAAAGTGTATAATAAAGTCAATTTTTGTAATTTAGAATTCACTCTAGTTCAATCGCTAGTCTTAAATATGAAGATTAAAATGCCGTTTGGTTTTTAGATTTCAGATAAGCAGAACAGCCGCAATTCTTGCTCACCGTCAAGCACCTCTTTTACTTGATGTCTTCCTGTCGGCCACTATAACCTTTATTCTATTATATATTTTGACTTCAGAAAATTTGTAAAGCTTATTTAAATGTTAATAAAGATTATGCAAAAACAATGAGATTGATTATTTCGATGCTTTGTCCGTAAAAAATTCTTGAAAAAGCCGTAAAAAACAGCCGAGAAACTAGAGGACTGCGTTAAGTATCCTAAAACTATGAATCGCGTTTTTTCTCGACCTGGCCGGAATCATAACGCCAGCTATAATTGTCCGATTGTCAATTTCCAAGAACCATAATTTCCGTAATTGCAGTATCTATCGTTGTACGTATCCGTTTTTTTAATTGAAATTTTGTGTTTTTTAAGCCCCCGAATATAAATCAAAATTTCGCCAAAATGACACTTTTTGTCAGTAGGTTCGGTATTTCAAAACTTTTTGTTATTTACTCTTATTATTATAAAACGCATTATAAAACTTATTATTAAAATTATTACAAAACGTTTTTATATTTACTCTTCGGACCAACCGTTGTCAAGTTATCGATCGGGCGGTTGGACCGCATCTTGTACACAGAAGCTCAACAACGTTGTTCATTTTTGATTTTCCAAAATAAAAATTTACACGAAATAAGTAGACAACGAAAATGCAGAAAAACGACCTTTCTTCGGCCCGTGACAGTGGTGTCCTCCCTTAAGTACAGCAGAATAAACATCATTGATTTAAAAATAGGAAACCCTCGGGAATTTTTTTTTTCGTGCATTCCCGCATCGAGAAAAAAATCATCAAAGATGCACTTCAAAGTGGATAAATCCAATATCGTATACGGAATTCAATTATCTCCATGCTGCTTAACTGAAAACGGAATTTTGATTTTTTTCCGAACGCTTAACTTCTTCTAGCAAGTATTACTCATCGCATCAATACTCCAAATTTCTGTCGAAGCGGAATTGAAAAACCACTAAATATCATATTTTTCTCGATCGCAAAATCTTCGCGCCAGACCCGTAAAAAACACATGGTCATTTTATAATTGTCACCCTCTATATATGTACATATCGGTGTAACACAACTAGACGAAAAACATTCCTTGAACAACAAAAAGTTGAGTGCAAAGGGTATCTCGTCAAGATAAGCATTTTTAGTTTGTTTTTTTTTTACGCGCCATCGCGATTGTATGTCACGAATTTCTCTGGACCGTGCAGCAGTATACTGCAACATTGAAGGTACCTAGTGCGTTTCCAGCGGCAAATACGCCCGCGGCTGCTTTGAAGTGGCCAGAGGTTGGGTCTGCGGTGCGTGTGCCGCAGACACACGCACACACACACATTCATATATATATATATATATATATATATATATATATATATATATATATATATATATATATATATATATATATATATATATATATATATATATATATATATATATATATATATATATACATACAGCTGTTTTTATTCGGTAAAGATTGTGTAACTCTGTTTCTACGGTTTTTTGTCCTTTTCTTGACTTTTATTTTTATTCTCTTCAAGTTTTGAACAGAAGTCTCGTAGTTTGACGGAGTACAAAGTTCGCACAAAAATAACGATGAAACACTCGAGTACCTCGTTACAGCATCCCTCGAGTCTCGTAACATCGCGTATACATCATTTACTAATTACCGCTCGAACAAAGTCCACTCACAAATACACACGTATATACATGGTGGCCCAAAAAATGACATCCAAAAGAAAAATCTATACGCCTATCTGCCTTTCAAGAAATCTATATCAGCCTATCCGGATCACCCTCCACATTCTACGATCTTTTTTACTTTTCAAACAAGCGTTTTCACATTTTTTCGAGATTTTCTGTGGCATACGTTGTTATTTTTGTGCCTCGTGCATGTACTTCCCTCTTGAAGGTTTCGAACACGATCTTTTTTACTTAAAAAAAAGCATTTTAACATTTTTTTCGAGCTTTCCTGTAGGATAGGTTTTTATTTTTCTCTCTTGTGTGTGTATATCCTCTTAAAAGTTTTTAACTCCAATTGGCAGTCATTTAGACTGATGTAAGTATTTTTTCTTATCATCTGAACTTCAGTGACAGATCCTCGGAAACAATTTTTTTTAACTTTGCTGAAAATCTGAGGCTGCGTGATTGATTAGTTGCTCATTTGTTTATTGTTTAGTAGTGCACTTTGTAACGATAACACAGGAAAAAGGAATCGCGAGGAAACTACATACACAACATAAAAAAAAACGGTATTCACCAAAAACTAAGAAGGATCGTAGGACATGGATAGGGGTGATTCGGGTAGGTATTGATACGAGGCATCTAGATTTTCCCTTTGGACGTCATTTATCTGGCCACCCTATATATAATATATGAAATATGTATGTTTCATATATATATATATATATATATATATATATATATATATATATATATATATATATATATATAAACACATGTATATATATGTATATAGGATGGCTAGGAAATTGACGTTCCTTTTTGTGGAACTGACCTTTTTTTAAACTTGTGTTATCGTTACAAAGTGCACTATTGAACAATAAATAAATAAGCAACTAAACAATCACGTAGATGCCTCGGATTTTGACAAAGTTTAAAAAAAATTGTTTGAGATGATCTGTCACTAAAGTTCGGACGATAAGAAAAAATATTTACATCAGTCTAAATGACTGCGAATTGCATTTACCAACTTATACATATATACGGTGGCCAAAAATGTATGTAGTAAAACGAAATATCGAATAAAAGAATTTTAAAAAAATAGACATCATGACACTTTCTTTTTGCTCGAGCAAAGAAAATTGTAGCTCGATTCATAGGTCGAGCAAGAAGAAAGTTGCATGATGTCTGATTTTATTTTTCTGTTTCATATTTATTTTTATTGTTCACGAAGTAAAGTGTTCTTGAATATAAAAACTGCTTATGTATAGAGGGTGATAGGAAGGGCGATGCAAAGCCTTAAGGGGGTGATAGGTCACCTCGTTAGGAACATATCTGGCCTAGGTTACCTTAGTCCAAAGTCTAAGGATTTCGAGTTATCGTGGTAAATATGATTTTTGGAAAATTTCCGAAAATTGAGTGCTAAATCGTTCATAATGTTCAAACAGACAATAATTGGTAACTAAAAACTTATTTGTGTCTTAGCTTAAGGGCCTATACCAGTGTGAACGCTGAAAATTTAGGTAATTTTCGGGAATTTTTTGGAAGAAAAGTACTCAATTAAATGTTTTGGACAATTAAGAATATATTCGGCTATATATGAGCTATATTACATTATTTTTTCATAGAAAAATATTGAGTCCCAAGCGACTTGTGCGCTGCGTTCGGAGGCGCAAAAAAAAAGTTTCTCCATTGCTGATGTGATTCAGGCCGATTGAGTAGCTGAAACCGAAAAAGGAAAAAAATGTCGTTGAACTGGAAGGTATTTCCTGTACAATGAAGTAGGATGTTCGAAAAATATCAAAATCTAATAAAATGGCGTAGTTATGAAAAAGTGTGTTTTCTTGCCTATAAAATGGTCGTTTTTTTCGATGCCAAATCGTCAATTTTCATTCAATCAAAAATATCCTACGTCATCATAGAGTAAATATATTCAAGAGTACTCAGTTCAAATTTCAAGTCAATCGGATAATTGCTCTTTAAGTTACAATGTTAGCACATTTGAAAAATCTCATTTCGAGAAAAACGCGTTTAAATATGTAACTATCGATTTTTGCAAGATAAAATTACATTGATATAAATTATATAAATGATAATGATATTCTTAAGGCGTTACCCCCACTTGTAGCGCAAAAAAAGGCCTTTTTCATGAATTTTTTAAAAGAAAACTACAAAACTTTTTTAATCGATCAATATACCATCTTAAAGAACACATCTTGAAGAACTTTCAGTAATTTTTTTTATTGAAAAATATTACATTGTTTAGTGGCAAATGGCCGTCAATGAAGTAATGTTTTTATATACACGGTTTGCGGTGACCAACATTGCGGCGAAGTGGATCATCTGAAGAAAAAAATGGGGATGGATTTAGTCAAATATAAGTATAAACTAGTCTTTGATCGAAGGATTTCAAAAAATATTCATTTTTCACAAAATGGCGGTCAGTCAAAGTTAATGGTTCGATTTTAACGGAAAAAACGGCCGTTTTTTGGCTTTAAAACGGACATTTTTTTTCGAAAAAAAAAAAAAATCGAACGATTAAAGACTACATTTTTATGTATTAAATAAGCCTGCAAAATTTCAAGAAGATCGGTTCATTAGTGTTCGAGTAATCTTGGTCACCGACTTCAGAAATGCCATTTTGAGAAAAACGCGTTTAAAGTTTCTCTTTCAACGCTCTTTCAACGCGGATTCTTTTCTTTCAACGCTCATATCTCAGTCAATTTTGATCGACTTGACATTTTCAGGACATATTCTCAGATACTTATACTTCAAAAAAATGCAATAAAAAAAATCGATTTTTTCAAAATCGCAAGTGGGGGTAACCCCTTAAAAGTATAAACTGTCGAAAAAGACAAAAAAATCGATTTCTTGAACACTGGTATAGCCCCTTAATGTGTATAGCCCCTTAACTCAATCGACAAACACCAATAGAGTCATCTGTATCCACACAACTAACTAAATGGGATGTTTTGAATAATTGACCCTGTCAAAAAATAAAAATACCTCTTACGTTAATGGTATTTTAAAAAAGTAACATTAACCTAAGAGGTAAACGGTACCTTATTTTGGGAAATTTTCCAAAAATCATACTCACCATGAAAACTCGAAATCCTTAGACTTTGAACTAAGGTAACCTAGGTTAGATATGTTCCCCACGAGGTGACCTATCGCCCCCCCCCCCTTAAGGCTCCGCATCGACCTTCCTAACACCCTGTATATATATAGTCAGTTGCCGAGATAGACGCTATAGTTGTTGAAACCGACAAGCATGCACAACCGACCAGAACGAAGCAAGTGCGGCGTGTACTGTAAAAATTACTGTCATCTGCCTCCTATATGGAGTAGTATTCCCAGTCGCAATGTCTTTCCGTGACGCCAGGGATGAGAATTTTGCGGGACAGCGGGCTGATGAGACTATGAGAGTAGGAAAATGCAGCGGCTGGAGGGACGGAGCGACAAGAGAGTTCGCCGCATACACAACGAAGAAAGAGCGAGAGCGAAAACGGGAATGGGCAGATTGTGTACTGTCTCCGCATGGAGATGAATGTCGCGAAAACTGAGGCGAAAATCTCGGGACTTTTCCGCTAATGTGATCTTGGGTTTCATGCTTCTCCAGGTGCCACATGTACCGTCGCTTTTTTAAATTTTCTTTTTATACACCGGTGAGATATTGCAGAGTAGAAAATGGAGAGTTATCATCCTTGATCCTTGTTATTAGGGCGTTGAATAAGTTCTTGCTGTTTTCCAACAGATGGCGTTATCAGATCTGTGTGCGTGTAGTTTAAGATGGTAGCGCATCTATGAAGAAGTACTATAAGCAAGTCTTAAAATCAGTGTACGCCATTTTGCCGAAGTCTAAACAACTTTTTTTTCATAGTTTTAGACATGTCAAATTTCGTGCCCAGAAAAAGAATATTCGAGGGGAATTCTACTGCACTACTTTATTTTTTGAAATCTGCAGCTGAAGCTCACGGAATTATAGTTGAGACTTACGGCGACCATGCTCTGTTGGAAGCAACATGCAGAGATTGGTATAGACGCATCAAAAATAATGATTTTGATGTGTTGAATTGGAGGCATCTCTTCATGAAGACTCATGTCAGACGCTAGCTGAACTTGCAGAATCATTAGGTGTTGATCACACACCAGGCTCGAAACGTTTGGAGCCATTAGGAATCATTTTTTTTTAATAGAGCATCAATTTTCACGAAAAAACAGCGAGAACTTATCCAACATCCCAATAGTTGATTTGCCAATTTGGCAAGTCAACTATTCCAGACCTAATTTAGGCCTGTTTTATTTTCTTCCCCGCCAGCCTCATAGATAGCGTTGGGTACACTATTTTCTCGAATCCAAAGTTGGCAATCCATCTGATGATGGTTGAATAGAGTCCGGCCGGAATGCCGTAGATGACATTTGTACGCACGTTGACATCATCTATTTTTATTGTGCTTCCAATGGCAGGTTTCGATCCAGACAAGTCACATATGCGACAAGTTATGCTTCATTATTTCCGGTTAAAGAAATTGGCCGCAGAAACGCATCGTTTGCTTGAGGAAGTGCATGCCGAACATGCTTAATCGAGTACAACGTGCAAAGAGTGCTTTCGCAGCTTCCAAAGTCGTCATTTCTCTATGGACAACAAGAACCGCGGAAAACAAGCCAATAGAGGGATATCGTGTATTACGAGCTACTGAGAACGTCGGAAATCATCACTGGGGATCGTTATCGACTGAACCTGATGCGTTTGAATCGACGGAATCGACTAAATCTGCATGCGAAGAGGCAGGAATGGGAGAATCGCTATGACAAGTTGATTCAGCAGCACGACAACGGCAGGCCGCGTGGTGCCCAGCCGATTGGAAAGTACTTGAAAGGAGTGAACTGGGAAATCATACCCCACCTGAGATGTCCCTCAGACATCGCTCCCTCTGATTACCATTACCATTACTTACGGCACCAGCACTTACGGCTTAGCACGCTTCCAAAGTTGTGTTTTCTCTATGGACAACAAGAATCGCGGAAAACCAGCCAATAGAGGGATGTCGTGTATTACGAGCTACTGAGAACGTCGGAAATCATCACTGGGGATCGTTATCGACTGAACCTGATGCGTTTGAATCGACTGAATCGACTCAATCGGCATGCGAAGAGGCAGGAATGGGAGAATCGCTATGACAAGTTGATTCAGCAGCATGACAACGCCAGGCCGCGTGGTGCCCAGCCGATTAAAAAGTACTTGAAAGGAGTGAACTGGGAACTCCTACCCCACCCGGCATGTCCCCCAGACATCGCTCCCTCCGATTACCATTTGTTCCGGTCGATGAATTCTGCACTTACGGCTTAGCACGCTTCCAAAGTCGTGATTTCTCTATGGACAACAAGAACCGCGGGAAACCAGCCAATAGAGGGGCGCCGTGTATTACGAGCTGCTGATAACGTCGGAAATCATCACTGGGGATCGTTATCGACTGAACCTGATGCGTTTGAAGTGAGCTCTGCATGCGAAGAGGCCGGAATGGGAGAATCGCTATGACAAGTTGATTCAGCAGCATGACAACGCCAGGCCGCATGCTGCTCGACCGATTAAGCAGTACTTGGAAGGAGTGAACTGGGAAATCCTACCCCACCCGCCATATCCCCCAGACATCGCTCCCTCCGATTACCATTTGTTCCGGTCAATGCAGTCAGCGCTTAGGGCTCAGCACTTTACCTCGCACGAAGGAGTAAAAAAATGTCTAGATGACTGGATTGCCTCCAAAGAAGCCGAATACTTTTCGTCTGGAATCGAATTGCCAGCCAAGAGATGAGCCAAGCTTGTCTGTTCCAATGGGCAATATATTAAGGGGTTAGGCCACTCTAGAGACGGAAAAAATAGGCTTTTTGGGGATTTTTTTTCAGAAAAACTACAAAATAAATCGAGATTATAAAAAAGGGTGTTTGTCATACATATCAGTGACTGTATACAATAATTTTTTTGAAGCGATTAATTTGAAATGGCGGCTGTGCAGTGTTTATCTCTAAATTGCATTTTTTAAGTTGGTCGGAAACATAACTCGGACAATTTTCAACCGATTCACTTGAAATGTTGAATATGTCTTGAAAAATACATTGTCAATGGAAGTACGTAGGATTTTTTTTTTATATTGCATAATTCATTTTTTGTTAACAACTATCTAACAATTTTTTTTAAAGTGAAAAATTTAGTTTTTTGGCCTTGCAACTGCGTATAACGCCTTAAATAAACCAGTTCGTCGATTTCCTACCGTCTTGTCTTTCGTTAAAAAATGGCCAGTTTCACATGCATGCGCATCAGCCACCTATTATTATTATCAATGGGCTTGAGGTTTGCATTGTTGGAATGCAACGAAATTTCTTTTTCTTTTCTCATTTTCATTATTATCCAAAATTACCTTTCGCAGATTTAGATCGCAAAATCAAGATTCTAAAAACTGTTTTCCTGATTTTCGTAGCTTAGATCTACTAAAAGGAATTTGGGAAGGTGACAAGAAAATTTGGGTAAGGTTCCGACCCTTTTTGCTATCAGACGGCATTACGAATATTAGATACTCACTTTTTTCTATTTCGGAGATGTGAATGATGTAGATTGTTCGAATCTGTGTTTGTATGACGCAAACTGCAGACTATCTGAATATATGTTCTCGAATGAATGAGCTCTCGAATAAATAATCCTTTGATGTGATAGTTATTCGATTTCGTCATCAAAGGATATAATTTCGAATAGTTTAACCTTCGTTATTCGGAGAGTTCATAATTTTGTCGTTTCGAAATCTTTGTCGTTCTATATTTGGTCATTCGACATTTTGACACCCACCCGGTTCGGAACCTGAACGGAAAATTGATTGCATTCCAACAATGCAATTATTATTATTATTAATATTAGAATGCTGTCATTATTATTATTATTGGAATTGAATATACCCGCTCATAGACAGACACATGCACACATACTGCAGTTACTGCCATTATCAAAATATTAATATTCAGAACTCTGTAAATCTAAATATATATGCACATATGTTACGCCATCTTAGAAGAAATAAAGGAAGGGAAATTCCCTGGGTTTCATTGCACGAATGAAATACGCTGGCATACGTTCGTCACGAAGCGAACACGTACTCGGATGATAAAGGGGGAAGATATAAAAAGAACAAAAATATATATATTAAAAAACGGGAGAACGTGAGCAAAAGGGAGGTAAAGGCTCATGGTCGTTAACCCGTTCGCCCTGAGTCGCTGCATAATGCATAATAATTTCGTGTGCCTCGAGGAAGGAAGAGCCTTCACGGTGCCAGAAGAGAGAGAGAGGGAAAAAGAGAGAGCAAGAAAATATCAATATACATATACAGATCGATATTTCTTATTTATCAAAATTCAACATTACACAAATGGCGATTTTCCAAATATTATTTACAATTATAAATATTTATTTATAAATAGAGCTCTAAATCACTTTTCCATCGCTTCAATTCCAGCAAATAGAACATTAAATCGCTAAAATACGTATTTCGAAAAATTTATCGATATACGAAGTTTATTATGAAGTAATAATTTATTATAAAATACATTTTATTATATATACATAACAAATCGTAAATTTTGTATTTTTCGTGCTCTCTTCTTGTTATTGTTGGATTTTTACTACGAAAAAACGGCAATTATTTGCTCGAAATGCATATTGTATTTTGAAAAACGTAATCAATGAGTTAAAGGAGTTGGAAGAAACTGAAGTTTTTCTCGCTTTTTAAATGACGAGACTCCTCACCGTAGTACTGGAGGACCGTGAGAAAAAGTTTCAGATAGCATATTTCGTATAACGAGGTTATTTGGAAAAGCACGACAGTCCTCGTGATTTTTCTCGTCGCAGGACGATTTGAATTACTATACGTTCTTGCTGCATTGAAAAGATATTTGAGAGAAAATCTTATTGAGCTTTTATGCAATAATGAACTCTTGGAATGTGATGTCCCGAGTTCTACCATTTTTTTCCCAATCATATCGCAGGGTCGATTTTCTCGTCAGACGGACGATATATAAGTCCCTCGATTTCCGTTCCACTTTTTTTTATCGAACTGAATGACGAGTCGGCTCGAAATCGAGTAAAAAAATATACGATACGAGGGAATGAGTTTTTTTTTATGAAAAAATTAATGGCTCATTGCCCGGCAAGCTGACGAATAAAAAAGTGGACGAATGAGGTTCGTGAGAGTGCTCAGTGTCGTATTGCCGATGGTTGGAAATGCAGAAAATGTTATAATTGAATTGCTATGACGAGGCCAGTAAACAAACAAATATAATTAAAATGCAAGGGGTTCTTTATCAGTATTTTTTGTTTTTACAAAATTTTGTTAAAGATCGTTTATATACACTGTAAAAAATTTCTGTATGAAAATTAATATACAAGTGTAGGAAGTTTTTATGCGGATACCGCTTATGAAATTTCAGATACAATTTTGAAAATTCCAAACAGGTTATTTTAAAAATGAAAGTGTAGTTCCGTAATATTAATATACTTGTGCGTTTGAAAAATAATGCACGTTTAAAGAAATAATCACATCCAAGTATATTGAAATCAAGAACCATTTGCTGATATCAATATACAAGTGTATATTAAATTCAAGAACCATTTGCTAATATTAATATACGGGTGTGTATTAAAATTACTGATCCTAAGTATTAAGTTTATTTCAGAAATTGATAATTGCAATACGTTTTTATGTAAAAATTATCACATTAAGACCACTCAATTCATATACTGTATGATGCTTTCGTGATACTTGTGTGATTTTTTCGCAGCTTTATCCCATAATTAACATTGAATACTTAAATAATAAAATGTAAATGCAGTGAAATCACTGCACGTATGTATTTTTTTTCTTTATATATGTATTCCTCAGAGGCACGGGGCCTTCTCCTTTTATCATCCTCTCCTTTATTCCTTCCATCATTCACAATTCTTCCAGACTTCCCTACATTCCTTCCACGCCCCCCAGAGTATTGACCGCATCCACTCTTTCCTAATGCACTACTGTATCGCATTTGCACGAAGGCCCAGGGAAACTGCGGAAAACCTGGGCCGATACAGGCGGCCATATTCGGTTGAGTTTCAGTTGTATTACCATCAATCAGAAACTCAGACAAACTGTTTCCCACTCAGAGGTTGACGCGCAAACCAGTGCACGGGCAAACGGTCACCGCTCCAAGTATTGGCCGCGCCCAATGCTGCTTAACTTCAGTGACCGGCGAGCCCGCACACCGACCGCGCGCCCATCTCTGTCCACTGCACGCATGTATTTGAAATTCGTGTGACTTTGAGATATCGTCCAGGTCAACAATTATGAAAATCATAAAATGTTTCTTCAATATTAATATACGAACACATTAAATTCAACTTACCTGTGATTTGTTTTTGACAAACAATTGTTAATCTCAGTGGCTTTTGTCTTGGAAATTTCTGTATCGAATCACAGTATTCATGTACTGGATGGTATTATTCCGAGAAGTATATCATCGATATTCCTAAAGATTTGTCGTATATTTAACTCAGCGTCGATGAGAAATAATATCAGATAGGCGTACAATCGAGATACTTTCCATTTCCAATTCAGTTCCACATGTATTATATTTACAAGCAGCCGTAAATAAATTTGAAACTTGTTTTGTATTTTTAATACTCTGTTTTTTATAGTTGATTTATTATACATCTGTAGTAATTTTCAATTGAAGACACGGGTTAATACAATACATTTCCCACAAATTTACAAACTTGTCTTTGAAATTTCATGTTGCATCTATTAAATTCTATATCCACGTTAGAATTTCATGTTCCTGTTTTAAATTTACGGTACAAGTGTTTTGAAGTTAATTTCATCTACTGAGTTCGTAAAATTCAATTCCTTTGTATCTTAAATGTATTGTAAATTTCATATCATTTTTTACAGTGTAGGAATTAAAAAATAAAAAAATATTTTGGAAATCAATGGTCTGAGTGCTCGGCCTCGAGAAGTACTGAATCGATTTCGATTAATCTTTCACAAAAACCCAGCTTAAAGTGTGCAATATGATTTAGGCCATTGATCATTACCATATGTAGGTAATTATAGTTGCAATAAACAAGCATACGAACAAACACCGCGTTCACATTGAATAAACAAACGGCACGAGCAAACGAACGTAAACGAACAAATATGTAAAGAAATAAACAGATAACCAAAAAAAAATTACAAATAAGGAGGGGTCGCGTGTAATTTTTGCACTTTCATAAACAGTCTTCGCACATCATTAATTTCACGAAAAAAATAATCCACATACAACTCGAAGCAGCAAAACCAAATGGCCGAGTGAACGAAAACAGATTGTGAGAACAGCGATTTCGGGTGAGAATTCCATACGGTGAGGTAGTCCAAACCCTTGTCGGTATCTTATGATTTGTTAAATTATCCTAAAATAAAAAAAATGTAAAATTCAGGAATTAAGGGGGAAGAATTCTAAAGACTTTTCAGTTTCTGATGTCCTCAAGAACCCAAGGAAAATAAAAAATTTAAAATTGAGGAATTAAGGGAAAAAGTGTAAAATAGATGTGTCATCGATGAGATTTAGGGGGTGAGATGCAGTCAGAATTTTCAAAAAATCGATTTTTTAAACATTTTCTTGAAGTACGATGTTACGAAAATATTCCCTGAAAATTTCAAGTCAATCCGATGAATAGTTTTCGCGATATCCCACAATTAGTGAAGGGGTGTCGGGTCCCCTTGACAGGTGGCGGCCGACAAACCCGCGAAATTTTCAAATATTTATTACTCAAAAACTATGAACTTTAGCAAAATTTTATAAGGAATACTTTCATTTTAAAATTGCCCTAAATGTTAAAAAATAATAATTCATCTCGAGAAACCTTAATTTTTTGAAATATTGGTTTAACAATTGGCTATAAACGATTAAATCAAAATACATTGTTAAAAAGTTTAGTTTCTCTATCGAGCTCAAAATTTTGCGAACATATAATACCGTATCCACATCGAAAAACTTTAAACGCGTTTTTCTCGAAACTATGTTTTTCAAGTCGGTGACAACTATAATTAAAAAACCACTCGATGGATTTCGATGAAATTTGGTGTGCTTATTGATAGCATTAAAAACTAGTCCTTAATCAAAGGATTTTCATTTTTGTTGAAAATTTCGATTTTTTTTAACAATATACGAACGATTTTTTGGTCGAAAATCGAAAGTCATCTGTCGGAAGCCGCCATTTTGTTAATTTTGGAAAAAGCTTCGATTAAGGACTAGATTTATTATTAAACCAATGATTTTTTTTTTGTTTTTTCATTTCAGATGATCCAGTAAAATTTTGTGACGGTCACCGCAAAGCACTACATGCCGGAGGGGGTCCGACAAAGATGGCGATATTGTTATGAATGATCAATATTTTTTTTTGAAAATTTGTACAAGTCAAGTTGAAATATAACATAAAAAGTCGGTGTAAGCACTTATGTAAAACAAACTTAATTACTATAAAAAAAATGATTGAAAATGCTCGGTTTTTGACGCCTCTGACTGCATCTCACCCCTTAAGCACAAGGGAAGCCGAGAGCACAGCAACTCTGCGAGATAATTAACGATTAAAGGGCCTATTCTACTGTGAGGGCTAAAAAAAATATTTTTAATAATGTTTTTTTGGAAATTGTTGCATGTACTGTACAAACCTTTTTTTTGCTTAAGGCGGTCCTCTAGTTTCTCGGGTCGAAAAAATCGATTTTTTTTTCTTCATAAATCACATCTACAACATGTGTAGAAAATGTGTGCCAAAGGATTTTTCGATATTCGAAGTGGTTCACAAGTTACGGCCCTGGAACGGAGCAGGTATACGGAGCAGGTATACTTTCAAACGCGTTTTTCTCGAAACACCATTTTTCGAAACGGTGACCACGATATTTCAGAAACTATTGCACCGATCTTGTTCAAATTTATACAGCATCTTTAATATGTTATAAGCCAGCGATTAAACTAGGATTATCATGATTGCTTCGATAGTTTTTTTGTACGAGCGAAAAACTTAAGAAAAAATGAGTAAAAAATAGAATGTAATTTTCAAAAGTGTATAAAAAAGTCAATTTTTGTAATTTAGAATTCATTCTAGTTCAATCGCTAGTCTTAAATATGAAGATTAAAATGCCGTTTGGTTTTTTGATTTCAGATAAGCAGAACAGCCGCAATCTTGGTCACCGTCAAGCACCTCTTTTACTTGATGTCTTCCTGTCGGCCACTATAACTTTTATTCTATTATATATTTTGACTTCAAAAAATTTGTAAAGCTTATTTAAATGTTAATAAAGATTATGCAAAAACTATGAGACTGATAATTTCGATGCTTTGCCCGTAAAAAATTATTGAAAAAGCCGAAAAAAAACAGCCGAGAAACTAGAGGACCGCCTTAAAGATACACTGTTGCAGAATAGAAAACAATTTTTTTGTTGCATGTAAATGTATAGTTATCTCACAATTTATAATCGTGTAAAGACACAAAAAAAGTATGTTGCTGGGGTTCATGATTTGCGCTCTCCAGGTAATCGAAAACAAAAAATTCAAAATGTTTCTTAATCTGTACGAGTGTCGCCATCGTCCGAACTATGATTATTATTTTACATTGCAAAATAACAAAATGGCGTTGTTTTTGGCAAAAGTGTTCGGAAAACACGTGTTGTTTCGTCATAATTCGGGCGAAAGTATAAATTAAAATTAATATTTTTACATAATCCTAGTTCGGGCGATAGCCATACATATGCTGAATATGCAGTAAACTTTTCAGCCCGATTCGTTAAGCCGTCTTTCCGAAATCACCAACGCCAGGTGAAAAAAGTCATTTCGAGAAAAACGCGCTTATAGTTTACTATGCTATATTATACATTATTAACCGGTAGAGCGTCATTTTACTCACACAGAGAAAAGAGAGACTACAACTATACAGTAAATGTATAGAAGGATACGTGTATATTAAGGTGATTAAAAAGAATCGATTTTTTTTTCTCAACGGAAAATTGAAGTATGTTAAGAAAGAGAAAGTTTTACAAAATTTGACGGTTCTCAACAATTTTTTAGTTAGTGCACAAACGCCTTTTTCATGTTTTTTTTTCATGATTATCGGAGTATTATATATTTTTTTATCTCGATGCAGAAAATGTTAGTGCGTCATCCAATGTAAGTCTTGGTTGAATTTTTTCTGTAACAATACACAATTTTTATTGAAATATTTTTTTACCATAAACAATTTGTATTTGCAGATTAAGAAACAATAAATGTAATTCGGTTGTGAAAATAATATCAACCACTTGACGAACAAGAACACGGTGTTCACATCACTGAACGTCTAACAAGTATGCGAGTTTTTTTGAAGTGATATGTTGTTTTGGAGCATAAAAAAAGTATCAGCACAGGTCCTCGAATGAAAAGATTATCCTTCAAAGATTTGTACTGATACCTACAGGCGCTATGTTCGAAGGACTTGAGTGATTTCATCACTTCGAAATCACTGAGTTTATTCGAACGATTTGAGCTCCCGTGCATTTTTTTGAACTTGAATCATTCACTTTGGGACTTTAATCAAAATTATAATACGTGCTTGATTGCTTTTGAAAACATGCAAGTTGTGAACGACATAGCAGAGCGAGCCGTTTCTTTGATGAAAAATTTCAACGGTTTGATTACGAAAAAAGAAGACCAAAAACAACATCTGTTGCAAGTTGTGAGTCAGCACAGAAAAAACCCATCCTCTTTGCGAAAAGGGAAATTATTATTCGGCTCGATCTTCGGAGTAATTACGTAAGTTTTTCAACAATCGCATACTGTGATCCAGAATACATATTTTTTTAAACATGGTTTGGAATTATTATTTTTATTAAAACTACTTGAAATGAAAACGACCTGTTTATGTTAACTTAGAAAATGCCACAGAGCATCAAAAGTTATGAGAAAATTATATTATTATGATGTTTATTGACGGGCAAAAACAAATTGACGAAAAATCGAATAAAAATTAATTAAAAGTCGTTTGAGCACGACCGAAAAAAATGTTTAGACCTCTCAAATTTTGTATGAATTACTTTTTCATAACATGGTAACATTTTCCGTTGAGTACCGCGAAAAAAAAAAAAATTCTCGAACCACCCTCGTGTATATGTATACTCAGGTATAAATTCGAAACAGCTGTTCCCAATAGTTGCCAGGGACGCGCAGCGGGTAGCCGTACCCATGTAGAGGTTGCCATGAGTTGCCCAATGTTACGATCAGGCCAATATTGGGACCATCGTATAAGCCAACAAAAGAGAAATAATATTGGCCCATTACTGTTCCGCTCCAAACTGAAAACTGGCACAATATCGGCCCATCCCAAAAGCCTGTCCTGGCCCATCCTTAAAAACTAATAAATAGCCGTGATAGTTAAACTAAATTTGCCAATTTAAAAACTAGGGATACTAAAATACTGATAATTCCATTGGCCCAATATTGTTCCGTTATAAATTGAAAACCGGCACAATATCGGCCCATCGTTTAAATCAATAAATAGCCGTGATGGTTGAACTATATTTGCCAATTTAAAAACTGGTTATGCTAAAATACAAGCAATTACATTGGCCCATTATTGTCCCGTCATAAATTGAGAACCGGCACAATATCGGCCCATTACTAAAGATTATCCTGGCCCATCTTTCAAAACCAATAAACAGCCGTGATAGTTCATCGAAATTTGCCAATTTGAAAACTGGCAATTCTAAAATACTGGAAATTACATTTAATTAATCCAAGCCCTTTATTGGGTAAGTGGGTCAGACCATACCTGCTTTTACTTTATTTAAGCCTTGGGTTATTCACTATCTGTATATTGTGCCAGAATAGGCAAATAACTGGCACGTCATATATTAATCGTCTATATTTTGTAGTTCAGTTTTTGTAATCAAGTCTTGGCCTATTATTGGCATTTGTGAATAACCAACATAAGTAAGTAAAATATGCCAATTTTGAAACCTGTCATATACGCGAATCACAATTTATTTTAAGGTTATTCCATGAAATATGTATCCATAAGAACCAATTTCGCGCCAATCTTGGCCCGATATAGGTTGAATATTTATCACGCACCGAAACAAACCCAAACAAACTCACGGCCCAATATTCTAGATAGACTAACTTCTAGATAGACCAACTGTGAAGGCCCATCATAGAGCCAGTGGTCAATTTCTACATAGGCCCTTTAAGAGGGCCCACATAGGGCCAAGTGCAATCATCAACATTGGCGCTACAATGAATTAAATCATTGGCCCAATAATTGTTGGCTCTGTTGGCCGATATTGGGCCGTTCTTATCATTTCTACAAAGGCATCTCATTGGTAAATACTCACGGCCCAATATTCTAGAAAAGCTAACTGTGAAGGCCCATCCCAGGGTCAACGGTTAATCTCTACATGGGTACTAGAGCGCGCGCACCGAGCGCATCCACTTTGAAGCGCTGTACTGAGTCGATAAAGTGAAAATCGACATTACCAGCAGTTGGATATCAATTCTACGATGGAATAGAGTTCAAAAATGCAACAAATAAAGGCTCGATTTTTTCATCTTAAAAGTAGAAGTAGTCTTCGTCTCACAGTAGAATAGACCCTTAAAAAAATTGGAGTTTTGAAAAAGTCGGCATGAGCTCCTAAGACACAGTGAGCAGCAGGAGTGCGTGGGAATGAAACGGCGAAATATAAAAAGAAAACTAGAGAGAGAGAGAGAGAAAGAGAGAGAGAGAGAGAGAGAGAGAGAGAGAGAGAGAGAGAGAGAGAAGAGCATAGTGAAATATAGGAATTCGATGTTCGAACAAATGCAAAAGGAATTTTCCTTCAGCCCTCACACATTATTGGCTACCGGTAGAATGTGTACATATGAGGTATTCCACGTGAATCCAGTGGACTTTTTCCCTGACCCCCGCCGATTCGATTTATTTATTTAAATCTTATTCCATTGACTCTAAAAGACACCCTGATTTTTTTTACATTTTTCGCAACGCCCCTTAATCAAAAAAAAAAATTGTCCGATAAAAAACGCCCCGATTTAAAAATCTGAAAAAATACCCAAAAATGCATGATTATATGTAAAAATGTTCAAGATATGACCCGCAGTGGAAGTATGATTCTTTCTGTCCTTTCTGAGCGATTAACATTTTTAAAAATCCGAAAAATTCAAGAACCGCTTACTTCGGGCGGATACTTAAATATTTTGATACCCACAATGAATTTTTCGGATTTTTTAAACGTTCACCACTCAGAAAGCATAGAAAAAATCATACTTCCACTGCGGGTGATAGCTTGAAAATGTTGACATGTAATCGCGCATTTTTGGAAATTTTTTCCGATTTTTAAATCGCGGCGTTTTTTTTTGGAGAATTTTTTTTTGACTAAGGGTTGTTTTGAAAAATGTAAAAAAAATCAGGCTGTCTTTTAGAGTCAATGGAATCAGATAAAAAAAAATTAATCGAATTGGAGGGGGGATTGGACGGGATCATTCACGTGAGGGATTCCACGTGAATCCACCGGATTCAACCCCTTCCCTTGCCATTCTGCGGCTACAAAAAACAACGGAAAGACCACTCGAGCCATTTTTCAAATTCGGAAAAAAGGTTGACACATTTTAGACCTGTTTTGTGCATTGTTCACCACGGCTTAACTTACGCTTTCGATATTTACTACATTTTAGGTGAAATTTCGATTTTGGGGATGATTATTCGACAGTTTGGAAGTCAGAAGATTATCTTTTCGGTATTGCAAGTAAAAATACTTGAAAGATATGGTTTTTGTTGAAATTCAATTCGGGTGAGGTGCATATGTAGACCGAAAAAGTACTATCAAACTGTCGAACAATCATCCCCAAAGTCGAATTTTCACAAAAAAGAATAATAAATATCGAAAACGCAAGTTGAGCTTTGGGAAAAAAATCGCAAAATTCATGTAATTTTTTTCATGATTTTGAAAACGGCCCGCGTGGATTTTTCGATGTTTTCCTGCCGCAGAAGAGCAAGGGGGGGGGGGAAGGAAAAAATAGGGTTTTTGACCCCAGGAGTGAGGTTTTCCACTAGGGAAATCTATAATCAACGATGGTGAGGGAAATAGTTGTTTGAGTTGAGCTGGAATACCCCATATATATATATATATATATATTTGTATGTATGTATGTATATGTATATATGTATGTATGTATGTATATGTATATGTATATATGTATGTATGTATGTATATGTATATGTATATATGTATGTGTATATGTATATGTATGTATATGTATATGTATATATGTATATGTATATGTATATATGTATGTGTGTATATATATATATATACATATACATACTCACAAACGAGTGGCCGTGTGTGAATATCTACAGATGTGTAAAAAGGTGTGAAAAGTGTTGAAATGAGGCAAACTATGAAAAAGGAAATTCCAAAGCTCTCTGACTCCCTCTCGATCCGTGGTATGAGCAAAGAGGCAAGGAAAATATCGCGAGACTCTGGCGTTCAGACACCCTTCCCACGCTTTAAGCTCGCGTGTGTGTCTGTGTGCGCGATGCAAAATAGTTTCAACATTGAAAATTTCGAGACCAAGCCACCCTGCGACAAGCAGCGAGTTTTATAAATAATACAAGAAAAGTAGCCGGTATGAAAAACTTTTTATATTTATAAAAATAAAATTACAGTGAACGTGGTAACGAATTGTGAAAACTCCGAAATTGAAGTTTTATCGAACGTGTCTGTACGTCTGGGGAAAAAGTCGGGAGGGATTGCACATTTTTATTTATTTTATTTTATTATTTTATTTATTTTATTTATTTAAACTTAATTATTGACATTTGTTAAATACATCGATTTATATTTTATTTATATAACTATTTTATTATTTATATTATTTTCCCCTGACTTTGCCATCATTACTATTGGCGCTGAAGTCAGTGCGCGACTGAGCGGTCACTCATCCGAGTATCGGCCCAGGTCAATGATCCCAAGGTCAATCATTCCTCCGTCCAAAGGGCTCAATTTGTTTTCCTGCTCCGGTACATTCGAATGTAAGCATTGCGAGAAAATCCGCAAACGTATTTTGAATACGATTTTTTGCCTACTTGAAACAGGTCGAGCATTTCAGAATTAAAAGCTCGCTATCTCTGAAGTGGAACGTTCCGGCACGGAGCAAAGCTTTTTCTGCTTCTGCGTTTAATGTTTCGGGGCTCTTTTCCGACCGAGGGTACTCTAAATTTTGCGAAAACGGAAAAATAATAAAAGAATTGAAAAAACGAGAGGAAGAGAACAACAAAAAATACGGTGGAGGAAATAACGGAAGGGAAAAGCGTGTGCAGAGGGATGAAGAAGATAGAGAGAGAGAGAGAGAGAGAGAGAGAGAGAGAGAGAGAGAGAGAGAGAGAGAGAGAGAGAGAGCGAGGAAAAGTCGAAGTGGAAATGTGCAACGAGGAGGCGTTGATGGGTGGACAAACAAACGGGAAGGATTGCAAGACAGTGTCGAGTGTCGGTCGACGGGTACATTGGAATTGCGAGAGAGAGGGAGAGAGAGAGAGAGAGAGAGAGAGAGAGAGAGAGAGAGAGAGAGAGAGAGAAAGAGGGAGAGACAGAAATATATATTTATTATGCCCTCGTAAAGTTTTTGAAACGAATGGAAAACATCAACGCAAAAGTTAATTAAGTTCGAGACATTTGAATAAAGAAAAATGTAAAACAAGTACATCAAATAAAGTGAATATTTTAATATAATTCGTCATAGTCGGAATTGTGTAAAAAAGTATATGTTAGAAAAGTAGAGAGAAGAAAATGAAAACAAAAAGCCCAGTGATTCGAATTAAATGTATTATTATTATTATTATTATTATTGCTACGAGTTTATTATTATTATAACTGATTGCTTGTTACAACTGCAAGTAAACCACCAACGAGCAATAATAATAAACATAATACTGATTAGGATATCGCTCATCCACTAGACAACTGTCATAACACGGAAATGGTGTTTTGAGAAAAACGCATTTTTTTCTTCATTATTGTGAGGCCACTGTGAGGTCAATATCTATCTAAATTAGCCTGTACTGATTTTGTTTGTTTTGAAATTTATTAACCTTTCCGAGGGTTATTAATAATATGTAGCCAATTGTAACAAACGATTTTTCAGTGTTCCGACAGTTTTTTTAGGAGATGAGCGATATAATAACGACAATAATAGTACACTGACAAGAAAAGGTTGCGAGGTCGATCTCTCTGATTTCGATGAAATTCGGCATCCCATGTAGGTTTCGCCAATCGAGCCGTAACGGCCAATACTTGGACCAATGTTGGCGGGGAGATGATCGATTACCCAATTGTACGCCAATGCTCGGCTGAGTATTGATTAACCAACATTGGTTTGACGTTACGAGGCCAATGTTCGGCCAAATATAGGCTCCCTAATAATTGGCTTATCGATACGAGTTCGATGTTTGGCGGAGTATAGACTCGCCAATCATGTTTTTGCCGATACGAGGCCAATGTTCGGCCGAGTAACGCATGATCGAACCGCAATTCGTATATTGACGATTCATTGTTTCGCGTCGAAGTCATTGAGAGACAAGATAAATACTTTTTACGAGTCCATTGGACATTATTCTTAACAAATATGCTACCAAATCAATGCAATCATTGTTAGCCGATTCTCGAACGAGCTCATACGCGATACTCTGCTGATTTTTATGAACCATCCTACACTGACAGAAAAATTCTATTAATATTAACTAACCGCATCTATTTATTTATTTTTTATTTGAATTAACTAGATTTTTCGTGAAATATTTCTTCGAACTAATCGTTTCGAAAGACCAGGTAATGACGAATTACAATACAAAAATAATTAATTTTTTTTTGGCAGTGCGAGACCATTTTTAGTGATCTATATCGGGTCACAATTATCCGCCAAGACTCGGTCGATAATCGGGCCAAGCTCGAATGCCAATGATGGCAATCTTGACGGGGACTTATTGTTGGCCGATTCTTGAATGAACTCCTACGTGATGCTCGGCCGATTCTCATAAGCCATTTTAGGGCCAATATTGATTGCGAATATCGGGCCGCTCTTATCATCCGAGGCTCGGTCGATGATCGGGCCAAGCTCGAGTGCCAATGTTGACAAGCTCGGCGTCGAGCATCGGCCAATCGTTGGCCACTACCGATCACCCTACATGGGATGCTTGTAGAATGGGTAAAAATAGGCGACACGTATTTTTTATATCTGCGGAACCCGATTGTTGAGGGTTGAAACGCGCCCTCGGAAGTTGGGGTGTTTTTCGTCAATCCAGGTCGTATATCCCATGTAGGGTGATCGGTAGTGGCCAACGATTGGCCGATGCTCGACGCCGAGCTTGCCAACACTGGCACTCGAGCTTGGCCCAATCATCGATTGAGCCTCAGATGATAAGAGCGGCCCGATATTCGCAATCAATATTGGCCCTAGAATGGCTTATGAGAATCGGCCGAGCATCGCGTACGAGTTCATTCGAGAATCGGCCAACAATAAGTCCCCGTCAAGAATGTCATCATTGGCACTCGAGCTTGGCCCCATTATCGACAGAATCTTGGCGGATAATTGTGACCCGATATAGATGACCAAAATTGGTCCTGCACTAAAAAAAAATTAATTATTTTGAAGTTGTAATTCGTCATTACCTGGTCTTTTGAAACGATTCACTTCGAAGAAAATATTTCACCTCCATGGGACTCGAACCTTGAACTTACCAACTCATAGCTGAGTACGCTGCCCCTATGCTACCGAGTGCTTGTAACATCTGAATCGCAGATATGTCATAAGAGACCATATGGATTCTTATCACTATTTGTATCAGATAAACTATATTAATTAGTTAATATCATTGTGATAATTAGAGAGTTTTATCGAATGATATGCTATAGAATTTTCAAACACAACCTATATATACAATAATTCCTCTCTCGCCATCCTCTCTGGCCCCACAACCTTTTGATACGTGTGTTGCAATAAAGACAGACCATTAGTTCTTTAGTTCAAGTTCAATTTGGGTAAATGAATATCTTTAAAATGAATAATTCCAATAATGGAATGCAATACGAAAAATTTGATTTCACGAAAAATCTAGTTAAGGAGGTACACCAGCTTCATACAATGTTGCCATGCTAAACCATGGTAAAATTTCAAAATGGTGATAGATCAATAAAATTTGGTGAATATATTCTTTAGTATTATATATGCCAATACAATTTTTTTCAGATTTTTTCATTGTGCCGTTATCGAGTAATTGAACATTGAAGTTCACGTGTATAAGCATAGCGTTTTAATAGATATAGGTATATATTCCGGGTATAAGAATAAACGCTTGTGAATTATTTGTAAGAAAACGGCACAACCAAAAAATCTGAAGAAATTTGTATCTACATGAATAATACTAAAGAATATATTCACCAAATTTTATTGATCTATCACCATTTTGCTGAAGCTAGTGTACCTCCTTAATTCTAAGAAAAAATAAATAAATAGACACGGTTAGTTAATATAAATTTTTCCGTCAGTATAGGATGATTCATAAAAATGGGCAGAGTATCGCGTATGAGCTCGTTCGAGAATCGGCCAACAATGAGTGCATTGATTTGGTGGTATATTTGTTAAGAATAATGTCCAATGGACTCGTAAAAAGTATTCATCTCGTCTCTCAATGACTTCGACGCGAAACAATGAATCGTCAATATACGAATTGCGGTTTGATCATGCGTTACTCGGCCGAACATTGGCCTCGTATCGGCAAAAACATGATTGGCGAGTCTATACTTCGCCAAACATCGACCTCGTATCGACAAGCCAATGATCAGAGAGCCTATATTCGGCCGAACATTGGCCTCGTATCGGCAAACCAATGATTGGCGAATCTGTACTTCGTCAAACATCGGCCTCATATCGATTAACCAATAATGAACGAGTCTATACTTGGCCGAACATTGGCCTCGTATTAGCAAACCAATGATTGGCCAGTCTATACTTCGTCAAACATCGGCCTCGTATCGACAAGCCAATGATTAGCAAGTCGATGTTTGGCCGAACATTGGCCGCGTATCGGCAACCCAATGATTGGCGAGTCTATACTTCGCCAAACATCGGCCTCGTAGCGACAAGCCAATGATTAGCGAGTCTATATTTGGCCGAACATTGGCCTCGTATTGGCAAACCAATGTTGGCTAGTCAATACTCAGCCGAGTATTGGCGTAATCTCGGCGGGTAATCGATCATCGCCTCGCCAACATTGGTCCAAGTATTGGCCGTTACGGTTCGATTGGCGAAACCTACATGGGTCCGTACCTTTTTCAAAGCACATTGAACGCTCATGGGGCGGGTGCGCACTCGAATCTTGATACTGGGGGAAAAAGAGAGAGAAAGAGGGAGAGAGAGAGAGAGAGAGAGAGAGAGAGAGAGAGAATGAGAATGAGCTAAAGAGATGGAAACAGAGTGCAACTCGAATAACCCTTTCGTGTTACGCTCAACGCGGTGCGCACCCAACTTCTCGTTCTCGTGTCCCCTGCATAACTACTCTCATTCTCCACGTGTGCTAATGCATGCAGAAATGTACTACATCAGCAAACACACACACACACGCGTATGAGTGTGTGTGTGTGTGTGTGTGTGTGTGTGTGTGTGTGTGTGTGTGTGTGTGTGCGCGCGCGTGTGTGTGTGTGTGTGTGTGTGTGTGTGTGTGTGTGTCACTGCTAATATAAGCGTGCAGCCAGCGAATTTGAGCAAGAGAAGAATCACGTTCGACAATAATTAAGGGACTCCAACCACGTGGCTGGTCTGGCTCATTCGTCGCGAAATGAAACACGTCGTTAACAACAACAATACTACGACCTAGTAAATGTCTCTCCTTTCTCTCCCTCTCCCTCTCTCTTTCTCTCTCTCGCTCTCTGCGTGTGTATGGGGGGGTATTAGATCGTTGCATATGAAACCGGCCATTTTTGAGCGAAAGAAAAGATAGTACTCGGTAGCAAATCGATGAATTCGTTTATCCAAAGTATTGCCCATATATACAGACAAGTTTGGCCCATCTTTCGGCCGGCAATTGGATTCCGGACGGAAAGAATTCGGCTTCTTTGGAGGCAATCCAGTAATCTATACATTTTTTGACTCCTTCGTGCGAGGTGGACTTCTGAGCTGTAAACGCTGACTGCATCGACCGGAACAAATGATAATCGGAGGGAGCAATCTCTGGGGAACATGGCGGGTGGGGTAGAATTTCTCAGTTCACTTCTTCCAAGTGTTTCTTAAGGTAGAACGAGCGCGCGCTATTGGTTTCGATACATTTTGTTCAAATTTTAACCAGACATTGTTCATATCATTATGCATGTTTGAGTGCAATTTCAGAACAGTAGACTATTTAGATTGGGAGATAATGGGTTTTTAGATTGCAACTTTTAATTTGCAACGAAATTTGGACAGAATAATTTTTTGTAAAAAATATTTGTCCCCCAAAATAAGAAGACATATGGAAACACCACATCGTTCCACGTGTCCAATGACGTAAGTTTGCGCGGCATGTTTAAAATAATACTGCAACACAAATTTTTATTTGGAAGTAATTTTTAATGGAACAAAATTTTTGATTAGTTATGAATCAACCAACACTTTTATTTGTTAATTAGGATAACATAAACAATATTAAATATTAATATTTATAACGCAAATATTTATTTTCATGATAAAAGATTTCAACTTTAGGGACACGATAATTGTTTTTCTCAAACTATTGAACAATACTGTTCTGCGGTGTTGCCATGTCTTCTTATTATAGGGGACAAATATTATTTACGGAGAATTATTCTGTCTTTACTGAACGATTTTAGCAAAACTGTATAGTAATGGCAATCCAAACTTTTTTCATTCTTCCCCTAACTCGTTTGCGATCTAAAAATTTTTTTTTTTTTCAAAATTTATAAACACCATATCATGGTACGACGAATTATGTGACCTGACTTTTGATCCATGCAGATCCTGCAGTGTTAAGAGTTGCAATTTTAAAACCCATTTTCGCCCAAATCTAAATAGTCGACAGCTGTGAAATTTCACTCAAACAGGCATAATGATATGAACAATTTCTGGTTAAAATTTGAACAAAATCTATAGAAATCAAGAGCGCGCGCTCGTTCTACCTTCACCGGTTGAGCAATACGCGGTCTGGCGTTGTAGTGCTGCAGAATCAACTTGTCATGGCGATTCTCCCATTCTGGCCTATTCTCGTACAAAGCTTGCTTCAAATGCGTCAGTTGCAGACGATAACGATCCCCAGTGATGGTTTCCGGTGCTTTCAGCAGCTCGTAAGATACCCCTCTTTTCCCTGGTTCTTCGCGGTCCCTGTTGTCCATAGATAAATCACGACTTTGGAAGCGGCGAAAACACTCTTCGCACGTTGTACTCGATTGAGCATGCTCGGCATACAGTTCTTCTAGCAAATGATACGTTTCCCGATCGATTTCTTTGCCAGGAAACAATGGACCGTAACTTTCCGCAAATTTAACTTATTGGGAACAAAACTTGCCATTGTGAAGACAATGAAAATAGATGATGTTAACCCTTCGACTGCATACTTCCGCCATGAGCCTCTGACTGCATGTGGGGTCGATTAGACCCCAGCCGTTTTTCCGATCGTTGTATTTCGGCCAATATACATTTTTTTTGTAGAGCCGTTTTAGGTCTTCAATGATTTTCACAAAAAACAATAGTTAAGTGCCCCTATATTCATTCGAAGTGGGCGATGCGTTTAAAAATACGTACTTGCACGAAGAAGAAAATGGGGTCAAAACGACCAAGTGTACGTCGAAGGCTTAACGCGTCGAGCAAATGTCATCTATGGCATTTAAGCGAGACTCTATTGAACTATCAACATATGTATTGCCAACTTTTGATACGAGACACTAGTGTACCTAACGTCATCTATTGCCAGCAGGTTGCTTCACATGCAAAAACCTAAAATATCTATATATTAATATACATATATAAATATGATATCGTACACATATATATCACATGATATGCATTTCAAATATTAAGTTGTTATAATTATCAGGTTGAAATTTTATGTATATATACAGTACCGGACAAAATTAAGTACTCGAAGGACCTGCAAAATGAATGGAGAGGACGGTGCTTTATTTTGTCCTGTACAGGATGTATACCTGTATATATGTACATATGTCGTATATACAAGTAACTTGCCACTACGAGTGAGCTTGAAAAAGTTTGTAGCGCGAATACACATCCGAAGGATACGTATTTATATAATATGCGTGCGCGTCGAATGTACACGCCAGAGTGCATCCGGTGCAAAGTGCTCGCACGTGCTCTCCGCGCGTTCACGTACTCTTGAACGTTAATTCGAGCCCTCTCCGCGCTTCTCTCCGGGAGTACGTACTCGTTTCAATGCTTGGGCCCCGACCCCTTTGCCGAAACCTTTTCGAATGCGGAGAGAAAAAAAAGCGAGAGAGAGAGAGAGAGAGAGAGAGAGAGAGAGAGAGAGGAGAGAGAGAGAGAGAGAGAGAGAGAGAGAGAGAGAGAGGAAGAGAGAGAGAGAGAGAGAGAGAGAGAGAGAGAGAGAGAGAGTGAGTGAGTGAGTGAGTGAGTGAGTGAGTGAGTGAGTGAGTGAAGTGAGTGAGTGAGTGAGTGAGTGAGTGAGTGAGTGAGTGAGTGAGTGAGTGAGTGAGTGAGTGAGTGAGTGGAGTGAGTGAGTGGAGTGAGTGAGTGAGTGAGTGTGAGTGAGTGAGTGAGTGAGTGAGTGAGTGAGTGAGTGAGTGAGTGAGGTGAGTGAGTGAGTGAGGTTGAGTGAGTGAGTGAGTGAGTGAGTGAGTGAGTGAGTGAGTGAGTGAGTGAGTGAGTGAGTGAGTGAGTGAGTGTAGTGAGTGAGTGAGTGAGTGAGTGAGTGAGTGAGTGAGTGAGTGAGTGAGTGAGTGAGTGAGTGAGAGTGAGTGAGTGAGTGAGTGAGTGAGTGAGTGAGTGAGTGAGTGAGTGAGTGAGTGAGTGAGTGAGTGATGTGAGTGAGTGAGTGAGTGAGTGAGTGAGTGAGTGAGTGAGTGAGTGAGTGAGTGAGTGAGTGATGTGAGTGAGTGAGTGAGTGAGTGAGTGAGTGATGAGTGAGTGAGTGGTGAGTGAGTGAGTGAGTGTGTGAGAGAGTGAGTGAGTGAGTGAGTGAGTGAGTGAGTGGTGAGTGAGTGAGTGAGTGAGTGATGAGTGAGTGAGTGAGTTGAGTGAGTGAGTGAGTGAGTGAGTGATGCTGAGTGAGTGAGTGAGTGAGTGAGTGAGTGAGTGATAGTGAGTGAGTGAGTGAGTGAGATGAGTGAGTGAGTGAGTGAGTGAGTGAGTGAGTGAGTGAGTGAGTGAGTGAGTGAGTGAGTGAGTGAGTGGTGTGATGAGTGAGTGAGTGAGTGTGTGAGGTGAGTGAGTGAGTGATTGAGTGATTGTGAGTGAGTGTAGTGAGTGAGTGAGTGAGTGAGTGAGTGATGTTGGTGAGTGGTGAGTGAGTGAGTGAGTGGTGAGTGAGTGAGTGAGTGAGTGAGTGAGTGAGTGAGTGAGAGAGTGAGAGAGAGAGCGAGGCAGGCACCCTCCAAATCGCGCTTACATCGTCTGAATCGCCTGCCCTAATAGAACACCACTAATGAACGTGACAGCCGCAAAACAAAACAAAAAAACATTGAAAACCCCTTGAAAAGCGCGCGATCGCGATTGAAATTGTCGATGATAACAAAAACGGCGAAGGGGCAGTGGGGGTTGGGGTGGGGAGTGTATTGAGAGAGGAGACAAAATCGTGTCATTTCCAAATCCCTTAACGCGATTCCATACAAGCTTTAAGCACGCCCCCGTATTTTCCATGATAGTAACGAGTGTCTCAAAATGACTTGACATTTTCAATTGGGCGCGATTTTTTCGGTGCCGATTATAGAGTACTGATCTTTGATAAGTGGCATCAGGACGTATTGAGCTTCAGTCATGGAGAATTTAAACGATCGAGCAATGCATAGAAATTGTGAAAATTCACTACAAAATGGTGAAAATTTCAACAAGATGGCGCAATTTCAACAAATTCACATTGGCCACCAAGATTGTGCGATTTGACGCCATTGGACTTCTTTCTTTGGGGTTTTCTGAAAGGAAAAGTTTATTCCGGAAAATACCATCTCTGAGCTCAAGGAAGCAATCAGACGCACCATTACGGGGTTAGGCCACAGTGACGGGTATAAAATCATGTGCGAATTTAACAATTTTTTCGTATGAAAAAGTGATTCACTCATAAAAGTGATTACACATCTACTTAGTATGACTATCAAGCTGTTAGAAAAATATATATATATGTATTTTTTTCGATGTACAAAATGTCCGACTACTAATATTTTCTTTTGTTATCTTTTTTAGGCGCTCTGTGGCGTGACATTTAAGATCAGCAATTTTTTACCAAGAACAAAAACAAAAATTCTCGTCCATTTACATTAGAATACCTAGAGAAGTACGTACGGAATTTGAAAAATATTGTTTTATTCAAAAGTTGTAAGTGTTGGTTCGTTTCCAGCTGTACAGGGTCTTCCCCTTTTTACGAACCCCAATCCGCCTCAACTTCGTTCTTACCTCCCATTCCACATCCATACCCCCTCTATCAACTATTCCACAACTCTCCCCTACCTCCCATTCCACACCCTTCACCTTGCGGCCGCAGCCGACTCTGTATCGTATTCACCATGGCATATCTGCCATGGGCATAGGGAAACTGCGGAAAACCTATACCAATACAGCCGGTCACAAGTTCGCTTGCCAGTCGCGGAACTAGTCGTCTTTCGCCGAAAAATGGCGAAGAAAAACATTTCCAAAACGGCTCATAAAATGAAAAGTTTTCAATTAATCAGAAATTCCGTACGTACTTTTCTGCGAAATGCAATTAGGAACATAACTTTTAAATTTGAAGTAAATCGAGTGAAAATTGTTGAAGTTAATTGTCAGGCCAATTGGAAAAAATGCTGTTTCGATAAAAACGCGTTTGAAGTTTTAGGTACTCTATGGCCGTGCCAGAGGTGGGCTTACGTTATACGCTCAAAGTCAGTGAAAAAAGAATGTTCTTGCTATAAATCGAACAGTAACTTATTCCTATGATGATAAAGCGCCGTTTTAGCGAGAAAAAAAAATCGATTTTTCGAAAATTCTACTGTGGCCTTTCCCCTTAATAAAATTAGTCCGCAATTATGTCAAAATGTCGTCAAAAGAGTGAACGTTTGCAAACAGGGACAAGGCGGCCATTTATCGAATATTGTGCTCCACACATAACCTCAATGTTATTACCTTACATTAAGGCGTTATACGCAGTTGAAAGGCAAAAAAAGTCGTTTTTTCACGAATTTTTTCTGGAAAAGGATTTCATTTGGGCAAAACGAAAAGTATTAGGCAGTATAGTGGCATCTTTTAGCTTTACATTGGCATTTTTTATTTATAAAAATATGCATTAACATTGCTCCTGTAGGAAGTCTCCTGGAGGCCTCCGAAAAAAAAGTGTCCGACGGTGAGCAAAGTATCTCCGGTTTGGATTATCTAAAATGAAAAAACCAAAAAGATTCTTTCAGGGGATAGATGAATTCAGGTATCGATCGAAGGAATAGGCGAAATTTTAATTTTTGACAAAATGGTGGCTCCGGAAAGAAACAATTTCGATTTTCGACCAAATTGTTTTCGTTAAATCGTTGAAAAAAATAGACATAATTGTCGGAAATCTTATTCCTTCGATCAATACCTAAAGAATATATCTGACAAGGTTGTGTTAAAATTGCAGACCGATCGGTTGAGCCGTTTTTTTAGAAATCGTGCTCACCGACATTGAAAACACCGTTTGGAGAAAAACGCGTTTGAAGTTTCACGCGCTTACTCTGCAGCGCTCCGAGCGTCCTTACAAATATGTGTGTATTTCCGAGATTATTCGCTGGATCGATTTGAAATTTTCAGGAAATATACTCACATATTTGTACATTCCGAAAATGCAATAAAAAATCGACTTTTTGAAATTTCTAACTGCGTATAACCCGTTGACATAAAAATATTCGTACTTTTCAAATAAATAAATACGTTTTATTAATAAATTGAAATGTCAGGTCATTTTGAGACATTTTATATAATGGTCACGTACGCTCAGGTCTCGAATGCGAGAGTACGTGGTGGTGCTTTTTGTTCCTTGTGCTTTTGCCCTCTCCCGATTCGTGTGGCAGCTTCGTTGCCGAGGTAGCCGAAATACGTTTTCAACGAGGGTGTTTTCGGTTGCGGGTGGGCTATACAATTTTGTCAATATCTTGGAGAGCCGCCTGCGAGAGGTTGAAAAAGGATTCTCACATGCATCGAGAGATGATGCTGGAGTGAGACGAGAGATGATGGGGGATGTACAGAATGTCTAAGAGGGAGAATGGGGAAAAGCTCTACTCGAGGGATGAACGTCTGGAACGAGAGGTTGACTGGTCCAGACCACGGGGAGAGTTTCGTTCAGGCAGCAGATAAGCGACTACGTTGGGGGCGATCGAATTGGATGGATCGAACCTCTTATATGTCTGCATGTTAATATATATATATATATATATATATATATATATATATTGCGTGGTAACGCGTAGATGCTTCCGCTGTCGATAGATGGCGTTAGGTTGACTATTTTCTCAAATTAAAAGTTGGCAATACACATTAGGGAAGTTGTGCTTCAGCGGTCTTCTCACTTTAGACGCTAAAAAAGGCCATTTCCATGATTTTTTTTATAGGTTTAAATTATAGATATTGTTATGAAAGTTGTTAGACTTAATAAATACACTTTCGAAATGCATTTTTCTTTAATTATTTATTTATTTAAATCACTATATATCGACGAAAATCGTAGTTAAAAAAATTTCCTAAAAAATTGTAGATCTGCGCTGTTGATGAAGGCTTTATATACGCGAGAAATTTGAAAATTTTTCATTTTTCAATTATTTTTTATTCCATTAGCCTGAACGGTTAGGAATATTTTAAGCTTAACAGAATTGAAAAATTCAAAAAATAAGGTAAGATTGCATTTATAATAGATACCGCGCGGCGCGTCCGACCGCCAACTTCAAAGCCGTTTTTCCGCGATTCACTTTTTTGAACCTCGTGAAAGTTCTAACTCTTGAACGAAGGTTCAGATCGCTTTGAAATTTTTACAACATATTCTTAGTATCATCACCTGTTGTGTGAACGACAGAAAAGAAAATTTTAACGGCACAAAAAAATATAAAAAATAAAATACCGACAGAAAATTGAGTAAACAAATTTTAAGTTTCGAATTTTTATAATAATAATTTAAAAAAAATAATATTGTTGGTTCACACCGAAGATACATTCATTTTGCAATTATAAATATGTTCATTTTTTTCAGACACCCACGTCGATCCCGAGAACTTGCACCATCAACGCGCGCGCAAAAAAATACGTTGCTTTATTATGTTATATCGCCGCCATTTGTTAATATCTCTGACTTTTTTTCTCCACATATACTTAACCATGTGCATAAATTATCTGTAACAAAAATGTTGTCAATATATGCGTAATTTTTTTTAACCGCGTCTAGAAAAGTACCTTCGCAAATCGGCCGAATCCCGTATATAAGGCCTGAAATCGCGGAGGCGGATCATACGAAACAAAAAAAAATCACACGGTTTTAGATTCAGTATGTTGATGGCTATAGCGCACATCATACGATTTTTGATAAATGCAAAAATAACAAAATGGCAGACGTCTTTAGAAAAAACAAAAGAAATGTGTTTTTCATCGTTTTTGGCAACAAAAAAAATAGTATAAATCAAAATGTAAAAAAATCCTTTATATGCGCTATATCTAAAAGTTGTAAAGAATATGTGGTTAAAATTTCATAAGGATCGGCTCAGTAGCTTCTAAGATTTTATCAACAAGTTTGGGTTACGTAAATACATTTACAAAGTGTAATGTCTTTCAAAAATGTATTTATTAACTGTAACAATCAATTTTATATCAATATCTGTAATATAAACCTATCAAAAAATTCATGAAAATTGCCTTTTTAGCGTCTACAGTAATAATAAACCTTTATGGATATACGCTTGGCTTCGAATTCATAGGTCGTTATGTATTTAAATCGTATTTATTGTAAAAGAAAAAGTAAAGGAGAGAGAGAGAGAGAGAGAGAGAGAGAGAGAGAGAGAGAGAGAGAGAGAGAGAGAGAGAGAGAGAGAGAGAGAGAGAGAGGGAGGGAGGGAGGGAGGGAGGGAGGGAGAGAGGGAGAGAGAGAGAGAGAGAGAGAGAGAGAGAGAGAGAGAGAGAGAGAAATGGGGGGTACAGGTCGTGGAGGCGAGAACGATTAGATCGAAAATGTTGAATGGCCGACCCGGTGGTGCATAGAGAAGTGCATCGGTACAGATCTATCGAGGGTACCCGTGAGAAACGCGGAGGCGATCCGCTCAAGGAGTCTTGTGAGCCGCACAAAGTGAAGGAAAATAAAAATAACAAGACAATATAAGAAGGAACGAAAGACGAAGAAAAAGTAGACGAGGGAGCACCGGAGCCTTTTGCTCCAGCTACTGATGCGATATAGTCCATATCGTGAGAACTTATTTCTCGAAGTCTCTCTCGCCTTCGATTCCATTCGGGTCCACATTCGATCTTTCCTGAAACTTTTTTCCTGTCTATCGCGAGGATGGTGCAGCTCTTTTGCCAATTCGCGATATGCCCGATCCGCAGAGAAAAAGAGAGAGCGAGAGAGAGAGAATATGTGTGTGTGTGTGTGTGTGTGTGTGTGTATAGACCGTCTGGAAGCCCAAAGTGATGCTTCACCAAAAGGTTCAGCAGCCATCGAAAAGAATTTGCCTTTTTCTCACTCCCTGCCTCCCTATGTATAATAAGCTGCAAAGGCAATGCCACAAAAACGAAGATTACCCACAATCCCTGATTATTCGTATACCTTAGAGTATCTGTTCGTTTATTTATGCCCTACTTCTTTATCTTGCTTGTTTTCGCTCGTTTGTTGTTGCCGATTGTTTGTCTGCTTGTTTACTGTAATTGTAATTAACTGTAAATAGCCTTCATTTACATTTACATGTTGGACATGTAAATGTCCAACAGTCTAAATCGTATCTCGCATTCCGAGCTGCGTTCCCGTGAAAGATTTAATGGGGTTGAAGTTTGCATCGATGGAATGCAACGAAAATTCTTTTAATTCTTTCATTCTCATTATTTACCAAAGTCATATTTTCCAGAAGTAGGTTGTAGATCGCTAAATAAAAATCCTCAAACATGTTCGCACGATTTTCGTAGCTCCAATCTGGCAAAAGAAATTTGGGAAACGAAAAAAGATTACTTTCGATGAATTTCAACGATGCAGCCTTCACCGTCATAAGATTCATCGTAATTGATTCAGTAGTTGTACAGTTATACACGCACAAATGTACTGGCGGACAGGCTATTTGTGCCAAAATACGATTTTTCTACTTGTTCTAGTGAATACAAAAAAAACTTGTAAAGAATCTGTGTAGAAATTTTAAAAAAATCAGATAACGTTTCTTTGACAGTTTTATTATATGTGGAGGTATAAATATATATATATATGTATATGTATATATATATATATATATATATATATATATATATATATATATATATATATATATATATATATATATATATATATATATATATATATATATATATATATATATATATATATATATATATACAGGGTGTCCCAGAAGTAACGTACGCCCCTCTAGTATCCGGTAGGAAAAACAAATCTGAGACAAAAAGTCCTTAATCATTTTTTGATTAGACGCATAGATAATTAATTATGAATTAAAAGAAATAGCCAATCAGATGCGCGCTACAGCGGAAAGGCAGCGCAGAGGGGAGGGATAGGGGAAGCGTGGTAATTGCGTGCGCCTGAAAATGTGTGCGGAGGAAAAATTCCGAAAGCATGTGTGCAAGTGTGTGTGTGTGTGTGTGCGTGTGTGCAAGTGTGTGCGTGTGTTTGTTCTAGTATGAGTGTACGTGCGCACTTGCGCCCATGCTTTCGGAATTTTCCCTCCGCACACATTTTCAGGCGCACGCAATTACAACGCATTCCCTATCTCTCCCCTCCACGCTGCCTTTCCGCTGTAGCGCGCACCTGATTGGCTATTTATTTTCATTCATAATTAATTATCTATGCGTCTGATCAAAAAATGACTGAGGACTTTTCGTCTCAGAATTCTTTTTCCTACCAGATGCTAGAAGGGCGTACGTTACTTCTGGGACACCCTGTATATAGTTATCCCATAGATAATGCAGATTTTGTATAGTTAGTTCATTTTTCAATATCAAGATTAACAAAATTCTTCTTCAATCTACAATATACCCTCCTCGATTTTTATTTACCACCTGCTTTGATGTCAAGTTGATGCAGGTAGTTGGTCTCCTCACCCTTCGACTCTTAGGTGATGCAATTAAATGAAAACCGCATTATTTATGGGATGACCCTGCACATATATATAAATGTACATGTACATACATGTATATGGAGTACAAGAGAACGCGAATGGAAAATCGATCAGCAAACGGTTTTGAGTGCACACATGCACACAGGTTCGTGCACACAATTTCATTTATGCATAGATACGTCTGCATATATATATATATATATATATATATATATATATATATATATATATATATATATATGTATCTATATACACAGTGAAATAGAGAGATCGTTCACCATCGCGGCCGGTGTCCCTAGGGAGATCCATAGACACATATACATGTGTGAGTGGCAATAGTAGTAGCTTTCAAGGAATCGTGATGGAGGGCAAGACAAGTACGACGCCAAGTACTCTCTGTCTACTTGGTACCTTCAGTACTATACATACGCATCCACGACCCCAGACTACTTATACGCGTAGGCCACATCAGCGAACCCACTCTCCTCTCCCCTCTCTCTCGCTCTCTCTCTCTCTCTTTCTCTCTCTCTCTCTCTCCCTCGCTTCGAATCTTTCATCTGGCGACGGATGTAGGTCCTCGAAGCGACTACATTATCCAAAGAGAACTGGCCGTATACGGCTCTTTAGCTCCGATGGGAATGACGACGTTGTGTCAGAAAAGGAGGGTTGCATAGGGAGTCACTCAAGGAACGGAAGATGATGTGCATATATATATATATATATATATGATTTATTCCAAGTGTTTTCGAACGGCCTAAAAGCCTGGCCTTCTTCAATCTTTTTCAAAATTGGTGATGTTTTTGTATCATATATTTTGACTGCGTGGCATTTTCTTCAGATTTTTATCGGCTCGCTAACTCGGAGATCAGATTTCACACGTGATAAAATTTCAAATGATCGTATCGTAGTGATCTTCTCGTCGTACGAAAAAATGTCCTCTACAAAAAAAAGATGCGTTTTTCTATGATCTATTTTGAAAAAAAAATCAAAATTTTCCAAGTACTACAACACTAAAAAAAGAAGAAGAATCTTTCATTTTTTGATCTTTCAACCCCAATGATTAGGTTGATCCTGCTGAAAATTTACACTGTTCATGTTTGTTTATGTCCTAAAGTAAAAAATAAACGAGATAATGCAATAGCCGATTTTTTCAGGTTTAATTGGAAAAATATCGATTGTAGAGAAAAAACTGTAATGACCAAAGTTGTAAAGCACTCGATTTCCTACAAGTTTAGTCATTACTATTTTTGTTCAAAAATTGTAAATCACCGAGTTATTCAACAAAAACAATTTCCCTCTAAATTTAAGACGACGATATTAACTGAACGCAAGCCCAGCCCAGAACGAAACTTACACATGTTGTGTTACACTAATAAAAGAAAATTCAGTATAAATTTCAGCAGGATCAACATAGTCATTGGGGTTTAAAAATTAAAAAATGATAGATTTTTCTTTTTTTTAGTGTTGTAGTACTTGGAAAATTTTGAATTCTTTTTTCAAAATAGTTAATAGAAAAACGCATCTTATTTGTACAGAACATTTTTTCGTACGACGAGAAGCTCACTACGATACGATCATTTGAAATTTTATCACGTGTAAAATCTGATCTCCGAGTTAGCCGACTTAGCGAGCCGATAAAAATCTGAATAAAATGCCACGTAGTCAAAATATATGATACAAAAACACCACCAATTTTGAAAAGTATCGAAGAAGGTCAGGCTTTAGGCCGTTCGAAAACACTTGGAATACCTCATATATACACTGCCGGCCAAAAGTTTGAGTACACCAGTCGAAATTTCTTGCCGCACTAAACGTTAGTTGGCGGACTCAAAAATAAAGATAATCAAATTTACGAAGAAGCGTTTCAAAGAGGACAAATTTACCTTCATTTTGCCTTTTTATAAAAATGTTTACATTTTTTTTGGGCCCGGTGCGCCTTTTTGAAAATGGCTATTGTTCAGCTTTTTTTGCACGTCTAAAACGGCCCGCATAACTTCTGGCGAATTTCTTCGCTCGTTTTTTCCATGACAAACGGATAGAGGGTATCAAAACCTACATTTACGTTTTTTAGAAAGGTTCGTACGATTTTTTTTCGCCCCAGTATTGAATTTTTAGCTAAAAAAATACATGTTTTAGAAAAATAGGCGTAGTCCAATAACTATGGGGTTTCCGAGAAAATGTCAAGAGGGGAAAAGTTGCATAAGTTCACACTGGAGAGCACATATTGGAATTTGAATGGCTTGGAAGGACACGTGGCTATCATAATATTTTTTTTATTTATTTTTTTTTGGTTTTCTCAAGGCCATCAAAGTTCATAAAAGTGGAATGGCATATTTTTTCCCTTTGCACATTGTAGCCGGCATCCAAACGAATTCAACCATATAACATAGTATGAGCTTCAAATGACCTGCAACCCAGAAATATTGAATAAATAATAATTCAACGTGTAAGAGTTTTTTTTGGCTAATTCGGTTACGTTAAATGATTCCGGTGAGCTGGGTTAAATTCAAATGTATCACAATAGCACAACAGAGCAATAGGTTGGGTGAAGACAGAATATGTGCGAAACACCTTCACCTATTCATATGTACACAATTATGTTTATCAGCTACTTGCTACTCTGCATACCCTCTGCTATCAGATTTCTGGGGTTTCCAAAATTTTAATCCATTTTTTTGTCGATGAACGTTTCACAATGCGTTACTCGAAAAAAGAAAATGTCGACATGACTTCCATTTATGGAGAAATTCGACAGTGTTCATTCAATATTTTTGGGTTAGAGGTCATTTGAAGGCCATACCAAGTTACATGGTTGAATACGATTGGATGCTGCCTACAATGTGCAAGGGAAACAAACATGCCATTTGATTTAAAAAAAACTTTTATGATCTTGAAAAAAAAAACAAAAAAAAGTATGATAGCCATGTGCGAATCTTCCAATCTTGAAAAACCTTGAAACCCATCAATCTTAAAAAATACTGCTCCGATTAAGGGGCCAGGGTGACACTTTAAAAATATTTAAAATTTTTGCCTTTCTCGATAGTTTATACTTTCAAGAATATCATTATCATTTATATGATTTATGTCAATATCATTTTATTTTGCAAACATTGACGATTTGGCATTGAAAAAAACGACCATTTTATAGGCAAGGAAACAGACTTTTTTTTCATAACTACGCCATTTTGTTAGTTTTTGATATTTTTCGAAAATCCTACGTCATTATACAGGAAATACCTTCTAGTTTAACGACATTTCTTCCTTTTTCGGTTTCAGCTACTCGATCGGCCGGAATCATGTCAGCAATGGAGGAACTTTTTTTTTGGCGCCTCCAAAGGCAGTGCATAAGTCGCTTGAATCTTAATATTTTTCTATGAATAAATTATGTAATATAGGTCAAATATAGTCAATTATATTCTTAATTTTCCGAAACATTCAATTGAGTACTTTTCTTCCAAATAATTTCCGAAAATCACCCAAATTTTCAGCGTTCACACTGGTATAACCCCTTAAGGATTCCCGCACCGTCGACGTTATCTGGCCAGGCATTACTGCGGCCAACGTGTAGCCCTACAACAGCACACGTGTGGGTGATTTTCCCTGCGGAAGAGAGCTCGCCGTGTAGGTCGTGATAACTGTTCGCGAAAGGTGAAGAGCCATCACGTATTGATGACTCGAGGGCCAAAAGGGCGTCGCGTCTATGCCCGTACGTGTATACAAGGCAATTCACAACTAACAGGCTTCCCTTGATGGGATAAGGTTCCAAAAACCCAACCTTCGGTCGAGCTTAATTTTTCACAAGCCTTCCTTTTCATATTTTAAGACAGACCCTAACGGGATTTTTGGCGACTCGCAATAGTTTTCGAAATATTGAATTTCAAAGTTTTTTTTAAGGGTAAGGTTCCACTCTGCCCCCCTCCGATCGCGGTGAAATTTTCCACAAACCTTCCTTTGATATTTTAAGACAACCCCTAAAGGGATTTCCGGCAACTCGCAATAGTTTTCGAGATATTGAATTTTAAAGATTTTTTTAACCCGCGCCAACTATATATGTGCTGCGTCTCCGTCCATACCTATACAGGGTGTCCGCGAACTGAATGCGTTCCCTGAAATGGGGAATTGGGGGTGAAATTCTGAGTCGATTGATACAAGCATGTGTGGGTCTCTGATCAACCCCTGAATTGTTATTAATTTTTAAAGGCGGGTACACCTGATTGGCCCGCCTTTAAAAATTAATAATAATCCAGGGGTTGATCTGAGACGCCACCCGCCGATATGAGAGGTCGCAGTGTACTTGGACTTTGAACGCGAAAACCTCGGCCAATTTTTCAAGGCAAAGAGCGCTTTGCTCGCAATGACACACCCCATGGGTTCACAAAAGGAACCCTAATAGCTGTGAATCACCCTGTTTATATATACGCAACCTACCCCGCCTCCTCAAATTGGCCCACGAAATTATGGATATATCGACACGATCAGCGAATGGAATGACGCAAGTCACGTGACTCAATAAAGTTATATCGGATAGGGCCCTTAGGCCTACCAACCTTCGACCCTCCTATCGTATGCAGGATCGCAGTTTCCTGATAGGGAAGAGTAAAGGATGATGGATTTGACAACCTTGTCTACACACACACACACACACACACACACACACACACACACACACACACACACACACACACACACACACACACACACACACACACGCACACACACACACACACACACACACACACACACACACACACACACACACGCACGCGCACACGCACACGCACACACACACACACCCACACACACACACACGCTCGGACACACACACACACACACACACACACACACACACACACACGCACGCGCACACACACACACACACACACACACACACACACACACACACACACACACACGGACACACGCACACACACACACACACACACACACACACACACACACACACACACACACACACACACACACACACACACACACACACACACACACACACACACACACACACACACATACACACACACACACACGGACACACACTCACACAAACTCACACAAACTCACACACTCACACACACACACACACACGCGCGCGCGCGCACGCACACACACGCACATCCGTTATAGCGCGTTTCGCCGCAACCATATCCGTCAAACTGTCTGCCTGGTATTATCGGAATCGCTTTTCTCATTGCCCCAATCAGCTCCAGCCGCTTCGTGTCGAACGCCCGATCGATTCCGTAATTGATGGTAGCCTTGCAATGCCTCACACAAAAGCCTGTGTTTACCCAAGATCTTTTTTTTTCGTTTTCGTTTCCCGTTTGCAACTTCCGGAAGCGATTGGCCAATCGGGCGATATCTCCGAGGAAATGGCTTTTTCTTCAATTTTTTAAATTTTCATTAAACCGTTCATCAAAATTTGATTAAAAATTTTTGCACGAGCGACGAAGCCAAGTGGTAAAAGGAGTGCACGTATTTTTGTTCGAGCACTTGGCTATATGAATGATTTTTTTGTTTAATGCAGAAACTGAAAATGGAGTTGTCGTTGCGTCACTACGGAATTTGTCGAAACAGCACTGTTTTTTTCCAGCGTACACTGACCTATATTGCTTTGCGTATGCGTATTCATATAAAACTGAGTGGAATTCTCGTTGAGCGATGTCAGAGAAGCTCCCAGTGGCGATCGATGCATGCACGATATATTTATGATTCGTATATACATATTTATATACGAATATGTTAGGGTGCGTGGAAAAAGGAATTCGATTTTTTTGGGGGGTCCTTCCAAATATCCGAGGACTGACTAACATTTGTTATCTCTACTATATATATAATAAAAGTGTAAAAGGTGATTTGCTCTTATTTTTCTTTGTTTTTACAACATTTATTGACAGATCATTTATGTTAAGTAAAACAAGTAGAAAAATCGTATTTTGGAAAATCTATATGTGGACCTGTATATAATATATTTGGAACTCTATAAATAAAGAAGTCGAATTAACTCAAAACCACCTTTTTGCATATATGTATATTTACGTGTGTCTGCGCATGTATCTTCATATGGATAGTATGAGCGTGATAGCGTCTAGGGTACGACGGATATGAATATCCGTGCGACAAGATGGGAGAATACGAGCGGTGGGGAATGAAGGTTTACTTAAGGGGTTAGGCCACTCTACAATTTTCGAAATATCGATTTTTTTAAAATGGTCCCCTAGGACCTCAAAAATGATGTCCCAAAAGATTATGGTCGGGAAAAATCTCTAAGTACTCGGTTCTCAAATTTTAGTACAAGGCCGCCTGGTCCGCAGCGAGCAGACTCAAAACTTCAAACGCGTCTATCTCAAAACTGCATTTTTTCAATTGGCCGGAAACATAACTCAGAAAATGTTCAACCGCGTTCGAACGCGTTCGGTGTCTCCATTTCTCACCAACCCCTCTCAACTGTCTCCTCGACTCTCTCGTTTAATGTCCACTTTCGATAGAAAAGCATCCGACGATGCGGAAGAGAAATAAAAAACAAGCACACGGAGAAAAATGTCTATTGATGATCAATTCCCAAATAATAAAATGACGGTACGAAAAGCGAATCAATTGCGAGCTTATTTATCGTGGAACATTTTATTACAAATTATGAGGTATAGGTACAAACGATTGAATTGAATACTTGATTTTTTTAAAACAATTGTTTCTGCTCTATTTATTGCGTTTTTTACATTACGTATTATAATTTGTGATCATTATTATTTTATTATTTTTTATTGCCATTTTGCGATTATTTTAGTGTGATTATGTGTTGGGGTTCCCGATGTGCAACGATGTTCCATGAGGATTGCTGAATGCGATCGCAATAGAATTGAAGATTAGTGAAAGAAAATAAGCACCCTGGAATGCAGATGTGAGTTAATTCTGACTTAGAGCACGATCTTGTCAAAGTCGAGAAGTCGAGGGCGAAAGAGAAAGAGAGAGGGATGGAAATGACGCGAGGAAAGGAAGGCCTGGGGCCTGTCTACGTGTGTGGCTGTGCCATATGAGCTGTACGTATATATGAGTGTGTGTGTGTGTGTGTGTGTATATATATATATATATATATATATATATATATATATATATATATATATATATATATATATATATATATATGTTTGTATATGTATGTATATATGTAAGTTTGCATTGTAATTGTGTATACGGATAGAGGAAATAACAGTGGTAGTATCAAAGTGTGCAGAATCTCGTGAAGCAGCGCACGTAGGCTCCACGGGTTAATAGGAATGGACGGGTTTCCTAGCAAGAAACGAACCGACATTTCTGGACACGACACAGTAAAGGTTATTATATATATATATATATATATATATATATATATATATATATATATATATATATATATATATATATATATATATATATATATATATATATATATATATATATATATATATATATATATATATATATATATATATATATATATATATATATATATATATATCGGTGCGTTTTCACGCCGGCTGTACTACTCCCTAACGACATATATTACGCGCCGTATTCCCACATTACTTCGATAGTTCATATCGATGAAGAGGCCTCTCGAAGAGCACTGGGGCGTGCGGAATAATCCGTGAATTCCGAACGCCACGTGCGAACGGGAGAATTAACCGCGCGAATTACAGCACCCTTCTACTAGGACTATACAGGATGTGGCAAAAGTTACAGGTTGGAACTGCACATGGACATGTAGATCCTGAAATTCCGGAGCGAAAAGTCCTCATCCATTTTTCCTTCCGATGCATCGTTATGCGGGTATTGATGGATGAGTGAGAGCCAATCCGATGCGCCCACCAGGCAGAATGAACTACGCGGGTACGCCGGCCAGCGAGTGGTGGGAGAGGATGCCACGCCCTCCAAGGTGCGGCAGCCCCGGATGGGGCGCGAGATTGGTTGTTGATAATCAATTAATATCTGAGCAACGATGCATCAGAGAGAAGAATGCATAAGGACTTTTCTCTCTAGAATTTTGTGTTCTACTTTAACCCGTCGTTTCCCGATACAATGAACACCCCGACATTACTGGTGCATCTTTTGGGACCCCTTGTACAGGTGCGCTAAAGTACGGTAACTGTATTTGTACTAGGCGCTGGCACACGACTAGCCTTAACGCGAAGGCCGTGAGAAGCTCTTGACAACCAAACCACACATGGATCTTCTTGTGTAGCTGCATAATCGTGTTTAATATAGTTAGGTAACTCCGCACAATGCGTGCTCGAGAATTCGCTACCTGAGCCTCACTAAATTCCCTGGAGCGGCACATACGTTTTATGCTAACGCGATTCAAGAGAATGGACAATCAAATGTTGGCAAGAATTTCCGTTCATTTGAATATCGATATTAATTCCCTGTTATTCTTGCAAACGTTGATAACACGTCATTGTTGTCGTGCGACAATACCATCGAGAATTCCGAGACTCTTTAGTATTGAAGTTATGAAGAAGCTTATGTTTAAATTGCACCTTGAGTATCGTGCAATCAAATGGACAATTTCAGGAAGCATCGGAGCAATCGACCTTATCATTTGCCGAGATATCTATACAGCCGCATTCGGAGAGCCGACTTGGCACTCAGTCAAGTGTTACTTGCATCAACGAGCCACGTATAACCGAAAGTGTCAGTCGCAGAAGTGAAGTACCAAAGTAGCTGGATTTGCCAGCAAAGTTTCAAGAATTGAGGCCACTTGCCTCAACGAAGGGCGTCTCGAGTGTCACTTTGGTGAAGTCTGACTTATCGATTGAGGCCAACCCCGCAAAATAAAACCCAGTCTGCATGTTTTTGCGCCAAAATCTTCGGCTCAGCCCCTTAATCTGATTGCGACATGCGCATGACTTTCAAACACTGAATATTTTGGCGATTTGCATGACATCTTCGCCGAATACGCTGGGTTGGAAGGAAAATTGACATAATTTATAAAAGATTCGTTGAATAGAAAAAAAGTAGAAGTAACCAATTTCAATGGGATTTGATGATCGCTTGGATGAGTGACGAAGCAGAGAGATACCATTATTGGCACAGGACCTCGTATGCCACTTTTATATCAATCCGAATGGGAAAATCTTATGGAACTGCCATGCAATTTTTACGAAATGACCTCATCACAAAATCGACTTGGTTGTCAATATCTCCGCAATTCGTCGGTGTAACTTGAGCGAAATATTTTTTATCGAATATTCTAATCAAATGCTGATACCAAGATCTTTTCGAATCAACGGTTGAAATATTAGAAGGGGCCATATTCCACATCATGTCAAAGCTTGATATTTCGCGAGCGGAGCTTAAAAGTAAAAAATGGCAAATGACACCTCAATTTCATTTTAAAAGACCTATCCGATGAGCCCCCACTCAATGGAACCCCACTCGTTCAATATTTTTCTAAACATTAACTAAGATCCCCGTCTGTCAGATCTACGTGCAAAATTTTATCCATATGGATCAACACTGAAGAATTAGTGAGGCTGTTACGGAGTCACATGAGGCAGTTCCGAGGGTGTTTTGTTTGAACACGGTACCCCAAAAAGGCAGACAATCAGCAAAACCTCAAACTTTATAACCCATCTTAAAAATGTGCAATCCAGGCTTACGAATGTTCTAAGAACAATGCACAAATCAATTCACCAAGTATTCGAGGTGCTCTAATGGTATCTTGAACGCAAGGAGTGGACGGATCAAGCATTACGTTTTTCTATCATCGATAAGCAGGCAGCTAGCGGAGGATAGAGCGCCTATACGCGGTTTGTAACACCGTGTTCTATGCTGCCTCTCGAGCATCCATTTCCGGCGAACCGCGAGATTCCGGGATGAGCGCGAACGCTACTGGGATATAACCTAAAACAGCTGAAGGAGAGGAAGGGAAGCTGATTGTGTACGACAACCGCATACAGAATTGTCTGTCGACTCTCCGCAAAGTGCTGCGATTCCCGTCAGATTACATACACGAACATACGTATATGTATACATATATATATAGGTACATATCAAGTTATTGGTTCCTTGTCTACCGGATTCTCTCATCTACCAGTTGCAATCTTCCCAACTGATAGAACTTCCTGCTTCATAGACAAAATTGAAACAGCAGCCACCAGACCTCCCGATCGGACCATTGGAAAGTCTCTCGGTATCTCTGTCCCAGTGTGTCTCCTCATTCCCAAAGCGCTCATATTCCTACTACCCTGCCGCAAGAGACTTTGCAAAATAAAAGATAGAAGCCATTTCCAGATGATCCATTGGGGAATAGCTGCCTACGAATAGTGTAACCGAATTAAATCTACACAAATTCAAAGCGATGGAGAATTTTTCTTGAGGATCTTGGCAGTTGGCACGTCTGCCAACAGTCGAGTCTTCCTCATGGTCGCGAGACACGTCTGCAAAGCATGTCCACCTATTTACATAATGAATATTGTACTTTCTGTATGCATCAGCACATTTAGGCTGCATCTAAGCACCATAGTACAATGCCTTATAGAAAAACTGAACTGCTCCGGGACTGCATCAATCAATGGCAGCATGAGCCGGGACTACTCGACCATTGCACCTAAGAAATCGTCCTGAATTTATAACATATCTAGCCTAGATGTATCGGAAGTTAGAGAATAATCGAAGCTGATCCGACGTATCAACACCTATCAAGTAAATGATACAGGAAAATCATCATCCTCGAACGTTGATCGATGACACGCCCAAGCATCCTCAAGTGACATGTCCCTAACGTCGGAACTCGTCCCAGTTCCGGATATTCGCAATTCGGCTTGACCAAGTCGATCATCCAATCATCGTTAATAAGACTCGTGGAGGCGAGAGAGCACTGTGCAACTCCTCAACGTTTCAGTTGCTCTCTCTCTCTCTCTCTCTCTCTCGCTCTCTCTCTCTCTCGCCCTCTCTCTCGCCCTCTCTGGGACTCTCACTCAGTCCCTATTGACGATATATAATCCTTCTATCTCCTCGATGTGCAATTAAGCATTAGTCAGACTTTGACAAGGCTTTGATCGTCTTATCCGGATGCGGCAGCCCGAAGATTAGGAGGCCATGCGACCATGGAGACACATTGCAGTGGTAAGTGCGTTGTTTGAGAACCGATCGACTAAGGGCTAATGGATCTAGAGGGTTAACGTGATGATGATAACGTGGCTTCGTTCAGCTAACTACCGATTCCATTTCGACCTAGGCCGTCAGTATGTGCATGCCAATGTGGAACCCAAACATGATGTGTGATTTCAAAGATATTAAACTTAAAGGACCGTCCCCGTTGAAGCCTATTATTTCCGGACTCAACATGATGGAAACTGTCATGTCTTCAAAATTGACTTTAGATAACTGACACTGAAGACATTGATATTAGGATGACAAGGTATGTCTTTTGCATTCTAATTCTGGTGTATCTATATTTTGCATCTTGAAGTCCAGTAGAGATATGAAGGGATTCCTCCTGATTCGCCCCACACATATATATGTACATATGGATATAAACATATCTGCACAAACATATGTATGTATAATCTTCGAGGCTCGAGAGACCGTAGACTACCCTCGTGCAAATTCCAGCAGTTTCCAATAATCGCTCTGATCAGCCTGTCCCCCTGGGCTTATCTCCAGAGATGAATTCAGGCACACAGACCTACATACATCCCCAGAAGCTGGCAAGACATTGACTATCCTCAACTTAACATGCTGTTCTGTCATTTGGATTGAAACCTGTTGCAGATTCATCACTGACTCAGCTTTTTAGAGATCCGTAGTAAAAAAGGGAACCCTCATAACGTCCTCATGTCTGTCACTGCTTGCAGTTTTTATAGTTTTAGGCTTATATGTATGATATTTTGCAAAGAGATGCTCCAGATGAGGTTCCACGTTGATAGGTGGCAAAATGTTCGAAACCATTTTTAATGGGAATTCTCCTACATGTCAAAGGAGAGCGCAATTCTCTGTCGGGCACCCTATGGAGTCGGGTGGTATTGCGCAGGTCTTTCAACGGCGGAATGGAGGTTTCATATATCATTTTTAACCCCTGATTGCAAAACGCCAAGCTTCAAAGTGATGTGTGACCCGTCTACTTGGCAGACTTTTGTTTTTCTTTTCACACTTTTCTTGACCGGGGGAAAATGCTAAGGGTATGATATGCCGCAAAAGCAAAAGAATTCTTGCGACCCGCAAAGAATCATTCGAATTAAGATAATTTGTAGTGACTCGGATCCTTAAGGGGCTATACCAGTGTGACACTTTCAAAAAATTGTTTTTTTTGCCCTTTTCGACAATTTATACTTGCAAAAATATCCTATAAAAATGTTAAGGCCGTATCTCTAATGATTTTATCTTGCACAAATCGATAGTTAAATGTTTAAACGGGTTTTTCTCGAAATGAGATTTTTGGAATTTGCTGACATTGTAACTCAACGAGCAATTATCCAATTGACTTGAAATTTGAACTGAGTACTCTTGAATATATTTACCCTGCAATGACATAGGATATTTTTGATTGGATGAAAATTGACGATTTGGCATTGAAAAAAACGACCATTTTATAGGCGAGAAAACGGACTTTTTTTCATAACTACGCCCTTTTGTTAGATTTTCATATTTTTCTAAAATCCTACGTCATTGTACAGGAAATACCTTTCAGTTTAACGACATTTTTTTCATTTCCACCCCTTAACGAAGCCAAAGCGAAAAAAAGTGAGCAGCGCGGAAAAAAGTGTCGGAAGAGTTCAGCTAGGTTGAATAACTCGTAATTTGATACTGTCGAACGTAGCAATGTACAGGGTGTCCAATAGGAAGTTGCTAAAACTAAATAAGTGTCTCTTCCCTCCATGAATTCAATAGGGGTCCCTTTTTCTAAGGCGCATACCTGAGGCCCCGCAGTTTTATTCCAGCCGTGGTTGAAGCAAGTACGGGGGCGTCAAAATGAGTGAGCTCACCACGGAAGAAAAAGTATATCTTATTAAGTGCTTCTTCTCGATTGGAAAAATTTATAGTAATGCGCATAGAGGGTTTCGTACTAAGTTTGGGACTCATAGAGTTGCCAGCGAAAACACTCTGAAAAGGTAAGAATTGAATATTTATTCATATTCATCTATCACACAACTTGTGTTTCAATTCAATTAAACTGCATTGAAGTAATTTTACGTTAATTTTTGTAGGATAATCGATAACTTCGTGAAGTATGGTACACTCCAGGACCGTAGACACGAGTTGCCAGGTCCACCTGTTACGGTGACTACACCAGAGATGATCAACGAAGTTGAGAATTATTTCAAACAAAATCCAAATGATTCGATTCGGAAAGCTGCTCAAGCATTAAAAATAGCCAAATCATCATTACACAACATTTTGAAATATTTTTTAAAGTTTCATCCGTATAAAATAAGCACTCATCAATTGTTAACTGAACATGCCTTGACGAAGCGCATCGAATTTTGTAACACTAGTACGGGAATGTTTGAAGCCGAAGGACTTAATGAGAAATTGATCATTTATTCCGATGAAGCACATTTTTGGATGAATGGGTACGTAAACAAGCAAAATTACCGGTTTTGGGGGACGGAAAATCCCAACATATCGCTAGCGAAGTCCCTTCATCCACAGAAAGTAACGGCATGGGCAGCGATTTCAGTAAAAGGAATTTATTTGCAATTCTTGGAATCTACGGTAACAGGAGAGAGTTACAAACAGCTTTTGGAAACGAAATTCTTCCCTTATGCAAAAAAGAGGGGACTGGTTAAAAATGTTTACTTCGTGCAAGATGGAGCGACGCCGCACCGGACTCATGAGGTGTTTGAAGCTATTCATCGCGTATATGGGACTCGAGTAATCGGTCTGGGGTACCCTAAATTTGCTCAAGGCGGACTAGAATGGCCTCCGTACTCACCGGACCTGAACCCTTGTGATTTTTTCTTGTGAGGTTACATTAAAGATCATTCTTACGCTAAAAACCCCAGCGCAGTAGAAGAACTGATCGCGGCCATCCAGGAAGTGGTTCACGGCATTACGAACGATATGTTGGACACAGTTTTTCACAGTTTTCAAAAGAGAATTGATCTTTGTGCACAATCTAACGGTTCGCACTTCCAAAATATCTATCATTAATCACTGTACTTTTTCGTTATTTTTACAAGATGTAATAAATTGACATAAAAAATATTTGACTGGGTTTTATTTGTGTGCGTTTAAAACTGCAGAGTTTCCTCTATTTAAAGCAATTTGGCTTTTCTGATTCTATGCACGTGTTTTAAAATGACAGTCGATTAGTTTCAGCAACTTCCTATTGAACACCCTGTATATATAGGCGTTTACCTCGCCAAGAAAACTTGAGACGAAATTAGGCAAAACTACAATCGAGGTCAGAAAGTCCGTCCCTAGTTAGCAAGTGATGAATAGCATTAGTCATTTCCCACAATGGCTTCTGACAGTTGAAGTAACGAGACAGGGAGAGAGAGAGTGAGGCGGTAGTGACCTAGCTTTCGCGTGGGGTCGCATCATATCGACGCGAAATTCCGTAAACGAGGTGATGTCACGCAAACTTCCAGGTCATCGTTAACGCATCACACGTTATGACACGTCTTGTCCTCATATGAACACCACCAAACGAGTACGTATATTTGCGGTGTTGCGCTTTCCACTTTTCCGCTCAAACGAATAGAAACGATACAGGGGCAAACGACTTTTTTCACCACTTGTGCATACGTGCAGGTTGCATCCGTTCTCACGTGACGTTTCGCCTGCTCGTCGCAACGAATATATATATATATATATATATATATATATATATATATATATATATATATATATATTGATCGACCAAGCTTCGCAGAGCTCGAGCAACATATATGACAATTAAAAATTGAAATTCCATTACTTTTTCAATTTTGAAAAAGCGGACCCCCTCTTTTTCGCGTCATAAATCAAAGTTCGTTCTATAGTACCTGAAAACTTCACGTATAATTGCAGAAATTCATTTACCAAGTCCTGTCATCCGCTGCGATACTATCCCACACTCGAGCTTCCCCAGAAAATAATGGACGCATATAGTTGAAGGAATTTCGGAGTATATAGAAGACGGCATACAAGGTGCGTGTTTGTGTGGAAAGAATATTTTGAACCGTGATGAAGGGCGTAAGCTTGACATTTCAAAAATCCAGTTTATCGCTGTTTGTAGGCCACGGTCTTAAGGGGCTATACCAGTGTGAAAAGCTTCAAGCTCTCAGCAGGCATTATTCGAGGAGGAGGGTCCATTGTATGGGCCAGGTATAGCTGATTAGCAGTTTTTATGGTAAATATAATTTTATCCTGAAAAAATTGATAGTTAAATCTTTAAACGCGTTTTTTTCGAAATGAGATTTTTCACATTTGCTGACATTGGAGCTCAAAGGACAATTATCCGATTGACGTGAAATTTGAACTCAGTAGTATTGAATATATTTACTCTACAATGACGTAGGATATGTTTAATTGGATGAAAATTGACGATTTGGCATTGAAAAAAAACGCTATTTTATAGGCAAGAAAACAGACTTTTTTCCATAACTACGCCATTTTGTTAGATTTTGATATTTTTCGAAAATCCTACGCCATTGTACAGGAAATACCGTCCAGTTTAACGACATTTTTTCCGTTTTCGGTTTCAGCTCCTCAATCGGCCAGAATCATGTCAGCAGTGGAGGAACTTTTTTTGGCGCCTCCAACGGCAGCGCATAAGTCGCTTGGATCTCAATATTTTTCCATGAAAAAAATTATGTATTATAGGTCAAATATAGCCAAATATATTCTTATATTTCCGAAACATTTAATTGACTACTTTTCTTCCAAAAAATTCCCGAAAATCACCCAAATTTTCAGCATTTACACTGGTATAGCCCCTTAAATTTAATTTGCAACAAAGATTTTTTTGAATTACAAAAATATACAGAGGCATTGGGTTCTCTGTCTTTTTTTTTCAAGAATTGTTCCCTGAAATAAACTCGATATCAAGATGCCTACAGCAATTGAAAGGCGAGTTTGAAGACACGTAATTGACGCAATATTGCGTAGAGTGACAATAGGCTGCTGCGAAAACGATTGTCCAAGTCAAATCTCTTCAAAATTCTCTGCATATGTATAGACATGTATAGACATATGGATATATATATACACACAGGATGACAATTGCCAGGTAGCCATGTGTTTTGAGGGTCCTTCGGCGGAAATTTTGCGACCGATGAAAAAATAATTCTCAATGGTTTTTCAAGTTCACTTCGAAAAAGAATATAGCGTTTTTTTGTGATGAGTAGTATTTGCCAGTAGAAGTTAAGCATTCCGGAAAAAAAAAATCCAAATTCCATTTCGAATGCAGCAGAATAAAGAGAATTGAATTTCGAATACGAAACACTCCTGGATTTTTTTTTATGCATCTCGTCATCGAGATAAGAATTATCATCGATAGATTTTCAAAGTAGACAAATGAAATTTAATTTCGTTCATGGCCGTACGCCACAGTGAAGGGTATAAAATCATGTGCGAATTTAACAATTTTTTTCGTATGAAAAAGTGATTCACTCATAAAATTAATTACACATGTATTTTGTATGAATATCAAGCTGTTAGAAAATATATATATTTTTTTTCGATGTACAAAATGGCCGACTACTCGAAACTTCTCGAAACAGCTTTTTTCCACTTGGCATGACAAATAACTTCAACAATTTTCACTCGTTTTACTTCGATTTTAAAAGTTACGTTTCTAATTGCATCTCGCAGAGAAGTACGTACGGAATTTCTGATTGATCGAAAACTTTTCATTTTATTAGCAGTTTGAGAGCAGTTATAAAAAAAAATTTCACTGAAAATTCATTTCTTAAGGTCAAATACCTACAACTTTTGAATAAAACAATATTTTTTAAGTTTCGTACGTACTTCTCTAGGTATGCTAATGTAGATTGACGAGAATTTTTGTTTTTTGTTTTAGGTCATAAATTGTGGATGCTAAATGTCACGCCGCGGAGCGCCTAAAAAAAGATAACAAAAGAAAATATTAGTAGTCGGCTATTTTGTACATCGAAAAAAAAGATATATATTTTTTAACAGCTTGATATTCAAACTAAAAAGATGTGTAATTAATTTTATGAGTGAATGACTTTTTCCTTCGAAAAAAAAAATTGTTAAATTAGCACATGATTTCATACCCGTTACGGGGGCCTAAGGCCTTAAAGAACAGCGGTTGTTCAGGAGTGTTTCGTATTCGGAAATTAAGGCGGTCCTCTAGTTTCTCGGGTCCAAAAAATCGATTTTTTTTTTTCATAAATTACATCTACAACATGTGTAGAAAATGTGTGCCAAAGAATTTTTCGATATTCGAAGTGGTTCACAAGTTACGGCCCTGGAACGGAGCAGGTATACGGAGCAGGTATACTTTCATACGCGTTTTTCTCGAAACACCATTTTTCGAAACGGTGACCACGATATTTCAGAAACTACTGCACCGATCTTGTTCAAATTTATACAGCATCTTTAATATGTTATAAGCCAGCGATTGAACTAGGATTATCATGATTGCTTGGATAGTTTTTTTTGTACGAGCGAAAAACTTAAGAAAAATTGAGTAAAAAATAGAATGTAATTTTCAAAAGTGTATAAAAAAGTCAATTTTTGTAATTTAGAATTCACTCTAGTTCAATCGCTAGTCTTAAATATGAAGATTAAAATGCCGTTTGGTTTTTTGATTTCAGATAAGCAGAACAGCCGCAATCTTGCCCACCGTCAAGCACCTCTTTCACTTGATGTCTTCCTGTCGGCCACTATAACCTTTATTCTATTATATATTTTGACTTCAAAAAATTTGTAAAGCTTATTTAAATGTTAATAAAGATTATGCAAAAACAATGAGATTGATTATTTCGATGCTTTGCCCGTAAAAAATTATTGAAAAAGCCGTAAAAAAACAGCCGAGAAACTAGAGGACCGCGTTAATCTTCACGCTGCTGAACCCAAAATGGAATGATTCTTTTCCAGAACGTTCATATTTTTCTGTCAAATACTAGTCATCACAAAAATAAGCTATATATTTTTCGAGAAGGACTTGAAATGCCATTGAATATATTTTCCTCAAATGAAAAATCTTCACGTCAGACCCTTTAACAACACATGATCACTCTGTAATTGTCACCCTGTATATGTGTACACGTGTCTGTGTATTTTACTATGAAGTTCGTCTGCTCAATTTGCATTTTTCATTGGAGCCGAGATCTCTTCGGGTTCGCCTGAGAATTGACATCGTCGTTGGGAAGTCGAGTTCTTCGCAAGTGAGTCTAGAAAAACTCTTTCGTGAGAAGAAGCACGTCAACAGAAGAGCCCTGGGAAAGAAAGGTGCGAAAAGAAGCTCAAGTTTCCAAGTGGATGCTGGCTCGACACAGGCGAAAATGGGAATAAGTATAGAGACGTTGCTGAGGGGGGGGGGGGGGGGGGGGTGGAAAAGCTTTCGCTAGTCACAGAGTGTCGAAGGGGGGTCGACATTTCCTAATCGCTCTTCTCAAGCGGAATAATCTCTCTTTCTCTCTTTTCCTCTCGCCCTAAAAAAATAACTATATTTGCAGTGTGGTTGAAATATTTCTGAAATTCGTTCATCTCTCAATGTACCTCTCTCAAAAGATTTGGAAGATATGCCGGAACCGGAAAAGCTTCGCGTGATGCCATGTCACCGCGTTATTCCAGCCCCCTTTGCCGATCAAGTGCGCAGTTATGCGCAACAACTTTGATCTCAATTGCTCCGCAACATTTGGCGCGCTGTGTTGAAGAAAATAATCGCATCTCGCACCACGTTAATTCCGTTCGCGCCGGTCACTCATTTGACTATGTCAGTCAAATGTCAGTATCGATTATACAAATCTAAATATCTCGGATCAATACCAAATATTTGGTAGTGATCCGAGATATTTAGATTTGTATTTCATTTTCATAGGTGACCTTGAATGACCTTCAACGGCTTTGAAACCACGATGATTTCTATGCGACTTGCGGTGCTCCACAAGATGGTTGAAAAAAAATGTACCATTCCATTTCAAAAAATGGAGGAGACCTTCGCTGTGCGTCAGCGCCTCCACCGAAATGAAAAAAATTGGTCGCATTTGATGGTCCCCTTCACACCGTACAACTTTTGTCTGGAACATTTTTTTCTGACGTTGATAATTACCGAGTTATTTCGGGTGGCAGAGATAAGAGGGACACCCTGTATACAGGGTGAGGCACATAAAGTGTTAGACAGTTAAAAAAATCAGTGTTCGAGAAGGCCGTCATGCTGGACCACCCTATAAAAACGTATAAAAAACAGTAGGCGGTCAAAGTCGTTCAAGGTCACCTATTAAAATGAAATACAAATCTAAATATCTCGGATCACTACCAAATATTTGGTAGTGATCCGAGATATGTAGATTTGTCTCATCGATACTGACCTTGAATGACCTTGAACGACTTTGACCCCAGTTGTTTTTTATGACGTAGTTGACGTAGCTTCAGCGCCTCCACCGATTAAAAAAAATAGCGTGCTCCAGTATGACGGTCTTCTCGAACACTGAAACTTTTGTCTACAACATTTTTGGATATGATCAATAGTTTGAATGCTATTGCTCGGTAACACTTTATGTGCCTCACCCTGTATATTGGAGTGGCCCAATTTTGAGCTCTATTTTTTTTTTTCTCTCACCGTCCAATTATCTTATACATATATATACAGGATGTCTCTCTTTTCTCTGCCATCCGAAATAACTCGGTAATTATCGACGTAACAAAAAAATGTTCCAGACAAAAGTTGCACGGTGTAAAGGAGGCCATCAAATGCGACCATTTGTTGTTTTATTTCAGTGGAGGCGCTGTCGCACATAAAGGTCACCTCCACTTTTTTCAATGGAATGGTACATTTCTTTTCAACCATCTTGTGGAGCAGCTCAGGCCGCATAAAAAACATCTCGGGTCAAAGTCGTTCAAGGTCATTCAAGGTCAGTATCGATGATACAGATCGAAATATCTCGAATCACTGCCAAATATTTGGCAGTGATCCGAGATATTTAGATTTGTATTTCATTTTATAGGTGACCTTGAATGATCTTGAACGACTTTGATCTCCTCATGTTTTTTATGCGGCTGGATGTGCTCCACAAGATGGTTGAAAAAATGTACCATTCCATTTTAAAAAGTGGAGGAGACCTTCGCTGTGCGCCAGCGCCTCGAAATAAAAAAAAAATTGGTCACATTTGATGGTCCCCCTCGCACCGTACAACTTTTGTCTGGTACATTTTTTTGTGAGGTCGATAATATACAGGGTGTCCCTCTTATCTCTGCCACCCGTAATAACTCGGTAATTATCGACGTCACAAAAAAATGTTCCCGACAAAAGTTGTACGGTGTGAAGGGGACCATCAAATGCGACCATTTTATATATACATACATACATACATACATACATACGTACATATATATATATATATATATATATATATATATATATATATATATATATATATATATATATATATATATATACATATATATATATATATATATACACACATACACACGCGAGTATGAATATATATTTTTTAATATTTATTTATACAAATATATATTTACACGTCTGTGTGTGTGTGTGTGTGTGTGTGTGTTCATAAATATGGGGGGCGAGTATAGCAGCAAAAAAGAGAACTCGGGATGTACCCAACATTTAATCGAGTTGGCTTTTGCCCGGACGTACCGCTGTCTCCGCATTTTTCCGCCGCTCTCGTCCTCTTTCTCTGTCTCCCCCTCGCTCTTGCTATTCCTCCCTCTCGCTCCTCACTGTATCACTCGCTATCGCGATCTCTCTCTCTCTCTCTCTCTCTCTCTTTCTCTCTCTCTCTCTCTCTCTCTCTCTCTCTCTCTCTCTCTCTCTGGCCCACTGTCTCCCTCGCTCTGTCACTTATGCCGCTATCCTCTTTCCCGTCACGTAATTATTCAATTCGACACGGGGCGCGAGCGCGCGTCACTTAATCCAATTCGCAAAAAACCACCGGACAGTGAATGGGGAGCGCAAAAGCGGGAAAGAAGAAAAAAAAACAAACAAAAAAACGCTCGCAACATGGACACTTTTAACAATGAAAATTGAAGTGATGTAAAAATGCAGCGGGACATTTTACGCGGTTGTATCTTTTTTGCCCTGGTGTTCATATTTGTCTTTTTTTTTATGTGGACTCCAGCGAGCACGTCCGACGTAGCGAAATTTTAATTTTGGATGCGGATTCGAGAGGACTCGTGTTAAATATTAACACATACAGGTTCGAACAATTGTTGAAAAAAGCGACTTTGAAATTGGCAATTTTAGGTTTCGCTAACATATTATGCCACTTGCGATTAATTTTATTTTACGTCGAGGCCATGATGGATTTGAAGTTTTTGAAATGTTGCATTGCAACGAAATTTCGTTTCGTGTATTTTTTTATTACTGATGTTTTTTTTTTTTTTGATTCTTTGACTCCAGGCCATTACTGAAGACCATACAAAACCTTTACAAGATGTTGGGCTTCGGAACTTACTCTTACGGTGGGATTAGATATTCTCGTCTTTTTTATCGCCGTTAAACAATATGAGTCTATTTAAGAAGCCACAAAAAAGTCGCATCAATTTCGAACTTTCGGGACCCACCCTTATCGGGGGTTGAAATTCGAAAGAAATCGTATCTCCGCCTGTGAACATCTTTTCACCTTTTTAATCGCCGTTAAACAATCTGAGTGCCTGAGAGGACCAAAAAAAAAGTTTCACCCCATTTCGGACTTGCGGAACCCACCCTTAACGGGGGACGAAAATCGAAGAAAATCGTATATTCGGCGGTAAAGATCTTCTCATTTTTTTATCACGGTTAAAAAATCTAAGTCCCTAGGAGGAGCCACAAAAAAGTTGCACCAATTTGTGACTTCCAGGACCCACCCTTATCGGGGGATGAAAGTCGAAAAAAACGTATCTCCAGCGGTGAAGATATTCTTATTTTTTTATCATCGTTTAAAAATCTGAGTCCCTAAGAGGAGCCACAAAAAATGTCGCACCAATTTCGGATTTACGAGGCCCACCCTTAACGGGGGTTGAAAATCGAAAAAATCATATTTCCGGCGGTAAAGATATCCTCATTTAGTACAGTCGTGCTGTTGCTGAAAAACTCCGTAATCGGAAAAAAATTAGAAGGCTAGTTTTTTGTCAGGTGATTTTGTAGGTGCCGCGGGTGCTAAATCCAAGTTTGCCACAAAATGGGGGTGTAGGGTTGTTTTTTAGGGGATGAAAGGGGATGGGGGTGGATTAATGCCAAACTTCAACCCCTACGAGGTCGGCGCCGTGAGACAAAATGTCCAGAAAAATCCAGGCTTTAATTTTGTCCACAGCGCCGAAGTCGTGAAAGTTCTTTTTGGGAGTGGAAAAATGGGGTAAAATTATATAAATCAGTTTTAATTCAATAACTCATTAGAGAAAATTCGTACACTTTTTGTTTAAATAGGAACGTTGTAGCCCTTAAAAAGACGCGTCGGTCAAGTATTGGTTCATCACTCTCCGATAATATCTTCATCCCCAAAAAAGTGGTTGAACTACCAAAAAAAAATTGTTTATTGAATAACTAAAAAAAATCGATTTCTCGGGTATGGTTCAAATGTACGAAATGTAGAGAATAATTTTCTCTATATTTTCGTTTCTATGGACCACCCTTGAATTTTGATTTTTCAACCCCTCCCGGGGTTAAAAACTCAAAATAAAATTCTGGGAAAACTATTGACCGCACGAATTCTCCGCCGTGGAAGAATTTGTAGCTTGAACCCTCAACTACATTTTTGTCCACAGCGCCAAACCCAAACTATCTTTTTATTTTCGGTCAATAGTTTTCCCGGAATTTCATTTTGAATTTTCAATCCCTGAGAGGGATTCGAAAATTCAAGGGTGTCCATAGGTACGAAAATATAGAGAAAATTATTCTCTACATTTCGTACGTTTAAACCATCCCCGAAAAATCAATTGTTTTTGAGTTATTCAATGAACTATTTTTTCCAGTACTTGAACAATTCTTTTGGGGGTGAAGATATTATTGGAGAGGGATGATCAAATATCCGATCGACGCGTCTTTTCAAGAGCTACAAAGTTCCCATTTGAAGAAAAATTGTATGAATTTTTCCTAAAGAGTTATCGAATGAAAACTGATTTTTCAAAATTTCACCCAACTTTTTCACCCCCGAAATGAACTTCCACGACTTCGGCGCTGTGGACAAAAAGGAAGCCCGGATTTTTCCGAACATTTTGTCTCCCGGCGCCGACCTCGTGAGGGTTGTAGTTTGGCATTAATCCACTCTCATCCCCTTTCATCCCTTAAAAAAGCCTACACCCTGATTTTTAGGCAAACTTGGAAAAAAACTAGCCTAATTTTTCCGATTCCAATATACAGCACGACTGTACTAATTTTTTTTATCGCCTTTAAAAAATCTGGGTCCCCAAGAAAAGCGACAAAAAAATCGCACCAATTTGTGACTTCCAGGATCCACCCTTAACGGGTGTTGAAAGTGAAAAAAAAAGTATGTGAGTATTTAAAATTTCGCTTTTTTTGCGATTTTATCTCCCATATACATCAGCTGAGTAAAAGTTTCGTTAAAATTCCACTCACCTCAAAGTCGAACTCCTTGAATTGCTCCTGGGCGTTGATGTCTGCAGTTCTCGGTGTAATGAGGGGACACGTGTCGGCGGCCATTCCACCATCTGCCGGTGGCTCGTTGTATTGGGCAAGTATCGTGGTGAGTTTTGCAGCCCCGGGGGAGCTGCCGCCCCCGGTGCCGTCGTACCTCGGCCCTTCGGGGCCCAGGAGGCCCGCAGCCGACCCGGCACCGGTGCTCGGCGCCTGCTGCGTCTGGCTCACATAGTACAGGCACAAAAGGAGCGACAGTACGATAACGCTGAACGCGAGCATGCGGCCCGAGCCCCATCGCAGTAGCTTGTACATCGCGATCAAATTCACGATTCACCAATTCACCCCTTTGTTCTCTTTCCCCACCCCCACCTCCTCCTCCCCCGCCCCGCCACTCGCGAACTTCCCAAATCGTCGTTTTTATGATCGAAGTAGCACTTCGACCCGTTACTTCCGGTTGATCGATCAGTTCATTGTTTCCCGTTCCCTCGAGTTCCAAGCGGCTCCTTTCAGCCCAATTGCCTGCAACACAGACCACGAAAATACCGTTTTATGAAGAACCGTGGGTATTGGGGGTTGCGGGAGAATTTTCAGCGACTATCCAAATCGAAAAAAAGTAGCGGGTTTTCGTGTTTTTTTTCTTCATTTTTTGGAGCTTGATCCAACCCTGCTCGGAGCAAGATGGGTCGTCCTATGAATACCATCATCGATCATCCTTGGAACGGGATAAGGAACGACGGTAGATTTATCACGGAGACACAAAAGTTCAAGTTTGATATCCTACTTGCTCGTAGTTTCCCCGAGACGAAAAATAAGTACAGTTTCACGGTTGTTTTTTGTCAATGTTGGTCGGATACTTTCCAGCAGTGTCAGATTCGAATTAACGGGGTATCCCTCTCTGGAAGCCCAATTTGATGGGCCAGAATGATGCATTTTTTTGCCGTCACACAATAGTTGGAATAAATTTATTTTTTCCCCGCATGTTGTACGCATGTTTGTGGTTACAATGTAATTTTTTCGGAAAAAAGTCTTTCAAAGTGTGCGTGGTGCTGCACGCTGCCAAAAAAAAATATTTTTTAAAAATGGGATCTATTTAAATAAAATAGTTTTTTTCCTTGGCTCACGGCCTACTACGATCTTATTTGTTTCGAAGATATTTTTTTTTGTTTCAGCTATTCTTTTCAAATATTGAATATATTCAAATTGAATAAATAATGATTCGATTCAACTAAATCTCTCCTTGCTTACAATGTGCACTGTAAATCTAAGTGTACTAAATACGTAAAATATTTCATAAATCCAAAATAAAATTAAATACTTAGACTGACAGAAAAATTCTATTGATATGAACTAATCGCGTCTATTTGATTTATGTTTATTTGAATTAATTAGATTTTTCGTGGAATAATTTTTTTCCTATTGCATTCCATTATTGAAATTATTTACTTTAAATATATTTGGTTTCAAATCAAAATATATTCAATATCGTCCAATAACCAAATCTTTTATTTAATCCTAATAAATCTGTGATTCGGTGTCATCTGCTCAAAAAACAATTTAGTTGAATCCACTAAATGGATCGAATTGGTTTTTTTCAATTTAAATTAAATAGAATTTTTGTAGAGACAATAATTTTTCTATTTGATTGAATGGCCTGTCTTTATTGCAACACACATATCAAAGAGGTGGGGGGTAGAGAGGGTGGAGAGAGAGGAATATATATATAGGGTATGTTAGAAAAATAAATAGCATGTTATTCGATAAAACTCTCTCATTATCACAATTATATTAAATAATTGATATAGTTTATGTGATACAGCAAATAATGATAGGAATGAGTAGGTAGGTTCTAGGTTCGATTCCCATATAGGTGAAATATATTTTCTTCGATAGAAATCATCTCAAAAGGCCAGGGAATGACGAATTACGATACATAATCGTTGTCGTAAAACTCTCAATTAAGTATTTCATTTCATTTTGGATTTATGAAATATTTTATGTATATAGTACACTTAGATTTACAGTGTACATTCTAAGAAAATAGAGATTTAGTTGAATCGAATCTTTATTTATTCAATTTGAATATATTCAATATTTAAAAAGAATAGCTGAAATAAATAAAAAAATATCTTTGAAACAAATAAGATCGTAGTAAGCCGTGAACCAAGGAAAAAACCTATTTGATTCAAATAGATCCTATTTAAATGAATTTTTTTTTTTGGCAGTGTAGCCAATTTTTCGAAAAAGTTTCGGACTGGTGCGAAAGAAAGGGGATCAGGCCTGACATAATTCACGGAAACTCTCATTTCTCAATTCACAGATTCGGAAGGTTGACAATAGCATCGGATTATTGAAATTTTCGGGCAGATTAACAACAAGCCGAAACAACGATATGAAATTGAATTCAAAAGGACCAAACCAGCACTTCGGAATAATCAGCTTACGCCCAACAGCCTCGAATATCCGAGTCCAATATCCCATTCTCTTATCGATCAATCAATCTGTCTCATTCCAGTTCAATTTCAATAAATTCCATAATATATCTATCAAAAGAGCGAGAATTCTCGCTATAAGAATTCCTATACGAGGGAAGCACCTCGTGAAATACACTTGTTTGTAATTTCTCATCTGGAATCGGAGCTGTCGAGGGCTTAAATTGGATGAAGTAACATTCCAGCGGGACAAACGATATTTTCTTTCCGTGCCAGAAAAGGAGTAATACAGATGTTTTTCCATTTACTGTTTCGAATTCGGTCGAGGAACGTATACGTGGTGCATGGTTGTCGACGAGGGGAAAAAACAAAGGGAGAGATGCAAAAGAGAGAAAGAGATGAGAGAAAAAGAAAGAGCAAATGATACGATATTTTTGTTTTTCGGACGACACATTGGGCAATTCGTGCAGGGGGATGTAGGGAATTTATTTGGTCGAAATGGGGTTGAATGGCGATGCTTTTTGGCACGAAAATATGTAAATATCTGTTCAAATATATATTTATACGTTTATATATATATATACATATATATATATATATATATATATATATATATATATATATATATATATATATATATATATATATATATATATATATATATATATATATATATATATATATATATATATATATATATATATATATATGGGGAAGTGGCATTTTAACCCGTCATATTTATGTATTATATTGATTATCAGCACATTTGGCATTTTTGAGGACGGTCCTTGAAGTACGAAAATCACCTTTCAGTACGCTTCCATGTTCGATCGGGTTCAATGACCGAAGTTTATTGATAGGTTTATTGGCCATGCACACCTACACGGTCCATGTGCCATACGTATGCAGATGTGCAGTATATATATATATATATATATATATATATATATATATATATATATATATATATATATATATATATATATATATATATATATATATATACACATATACAGGGTGTCCCAGAACTCAACGTCAAGCCGAAACGGGGTGACAGGATTGATTGTAACCATCATGAGAAAAATCAGAAAAAAAATCTATCCCATGCAGTTTGAAAATTATGGGCATTTGAGAAAAACCTAGAAATTTGGTCAAACTGTAACGATTTTTCGGTTATTGAGGTTAATTTTTATTATTTTTGTTCATTTAAACTTTGGAACCGTAACCCTAAATAACATTTCTAGAATCACAGTAAAAAATAATGACACAATTGCCCCAAGTTTCCTAGAATTAAGACTATTTGTTAAACTATGAATTTCAAAATTTCAAAATTTGTCTACTTCGAAAGGCCCTGCTTAAAAAAAAAGTACTAGAGTGCCTTGGCAAGTGCCATTAAAAGTTGGCGCATTTAATCAGGATTGTAAAATGGTACAATACTTGTTAGTTTCATACTAGAAAAAACGAGTAAAAAAATGTTAACCTCAAGTAACCCGATTTTTGCTCACCCATTTTATTCAGTTAAAATGTTTTTTATTCGCACAAGCTCTTGGTAGGTTCTCAATTATACGGCAAAATGATGAGAGAGATGGATAGTGGACATGTTTGCCATGAGTGAGAGAGACAGATAGTGACGCCACTTTAACCAAAGTCAACAAAAGTAAGTAAAATTAATAAAACAATGAAAAATCTTGACCTAGTTTAGGTTTATTGGAATAAAAGTCAGATGCATAGGGAAATAACATTTTTTATTACAGCAAATGTTCAAATTGTTTGCCATCAGCCTCAATACACGCCCTACATCTTCTCAAAAAAGATCGACTTATTAGCCGGGCATATCCTCGAGAGTTGATGTCCTCAGCAGCTTGAGAAATATTGTACCATTTTACAATCCTGATTAAATGCGCCAACTTTTAATGGCACTTGCCAAGGCACTCTAGTACTTTTTTTTTAAAGCAGGGCCTTTCAAAGTAGACAAATTTTGAAAATTTTAAATTCATAGTTTAACACATAGTCTTAATTCTAGGAAACTTGGGGCAATTGCGTCATTATTTTTGACTGCGATTCTAGAAATGTTATTTAGGGTTACGGTTCCAAAGTTTAAATGAACAAAAATAATAAAAATTAACCACAATAACCGAAAAATGGTTACAGTTTGACCAAATTTCTAGGTTTTTCTTAAATGCCCATAATTTTCAAATTGCATGGGATAGATTTTTTTTCTGATTTTTCTCATGATGATTACAATCAATCCTGTCACCCTGTTTCGGCTTGACGTTGGGTTCTGGGACACCCTGTATATATTAGGGTGGCCCAAATTTGAGCTCTACTTTTTGCCTTTTTCTCACCATCCAATTATCTTCGTTAAGTTCGCGAAAGCTCTAGCCGGCCAATGAATGTTTATTGATCGCTCAAGAGCTTCGAAATTTCCAATTATCGAAATTTTTTTTTCTCTTCTCACTCACAAATTTAACATTGTAAAATTTACAAAACAATAAAGGGGCTATACCAGTGTGAACGCTGAAAATTTGGGTGATTTTCGGGATTTTTTTGCAAGAAAAGTACTCAATTAAATGTTTCGGAAAATTAAGAATATATTTGGCTATATTTTAGCTATATTACATAATTTTTTCATAGAAAAATATTGAGATCCAAGCGACTTATGCGCTACCTTCGGAGGCGCCAAAAAAAAAGTTCCTCCACTGCTGACATGATTCCGGCCGGTTGAGGAACTGAAACCGAAATAGGAAAAGATGTCGTTAAACTGGAAGGTATTTCCTGTACGATGACGTAGGATTTTCGAAAAATATCAAAATATAACAAAATGGCGTAGTTGTGCAAAAGAAGAATGTTTTCTTGCCGATAAAATGCTCGTTTATTCAATGGCAAATCGTCAATTTTCATCCAATCAAAAATATCCTACGTCATTGTAGAGTAAATATATTCAAGAGTCCGCAGGTAAAATTTCAAGTCAATCGGATAATTGCTCTTTGAGTTACAATGTCAGCAAATTTGAAAAATCTCATTTCATATTCTTGAAAGTATAAAAATCCTGAAAGTATAAAAATCTTGAAAGTATAAAAAACTCATCACATATTCGTGAAAGTATAAACTGTCGAAAAAAGCAAAAAAAAATCGATTTTTTGAAAGTGTCACACTGGTATAGCCCCTTAATGTTTTTTTTTCTTCAAAAAAGTTTTTTTTTTCAATTTACCTCGCACTTCTAACCCGATAAAACGGGGGACCTATAATTTTGTTTACGAATAAGAGCTTTAAAGAATTATTTTATGAGAACAATTATTATAATTCTTGGGTTCGTAGTGTGGGGTAACTTTGAAAAATCTGTAAAGAGAAACGACGAATTAGTTTGAACATTTTACAAATCGTCAAATGTATGAGTGAGATGAGTAAAAAAATTGGCGAAAATTGGAAATTTCGGAGCTCTTGAGCGACCAATAAATATTCATTGGCCATTCAAAAAAGAGATGCAGGACATTCGTTCAAATTGTGACAAATGGAGAAAAAAAAATATTGTAAAGGCTCTCTGTAATTGGAAAATATTTAGAGGTTGCTACCAGGGTTTAAACAAAATTATTCTGAAAATGAATGAAATTCAATGATTTTTATTTCTTCCAAACTATTTGTCGGAATACAAATTTGTTTATACGTTTTATAACAATGTAACTTTATCCTAATTCTTTATAGCATGTGCGATTGTGCTGATATTAAAATTTGCCATGTTTTTCCGATGTTCGCTTACGACTAACAGCAGATACTATTTCTGTTCTTCATCATATGTAATAGCCCGATTAAATTCTTCTATAAGGGCAACCCCTCGCTCTGCTGTGTCGTTTACTACACGGAATCCTTTGCAAATAGCGCCACACTCAAAAGCTCTCATCACTTTTCCACTCCAGTGGGTCCCGAGTAAGAAAAGTTGGTTCTATTTTTATTATTTCAAAAAATCACAACCTATCAGCGCTTACGAAGTCTGCCAATATAATGTTAAGGAGGCTCTCGACTGTTATATTAGCTTTTACTTGACGACTGATACTCTCCGGACGTGGTAATGATTCAGTCATTCCGCGTCTAGTCTCAATTGGAACGTCGTCATTGAAAAAAGAGAAACAGATTAATTCTTCTGACAGATTAATTCTTCTGACAGTTCAAGAACTTTTTGAGGTCGTCAGTGGCCACTTTAACATCGTGATCCCTATAATTTCGTAGTATCTGAAGAAGGTTTAAATCATTAAGGGGTTGGGTGGGTTTGAAAATGTCAAAAAATCCATTTTTTTACATCTTATATTATCTAACAGTTATACTTATCTACTAACACAAAAAATTTGGTTTTTTAATTTCAGAAAAAAGCTATTATGAGTTACCCTGACCACCACGAGAACTTTCTCGTGGTGGTCAGGATAACTCATGATAGCTTTATCTGAAATTAAAAAACCAATTTTATAGCTCGTGATTGACCGAAGGATTATTAAGGGAGTATAACAGTGTGACACTTTAAAAAAATCGATTTTTTTTGCCTTTTTCGACAGTTTATACTTTCAAGAATATCATTATCATTTATATCATTTATATCAATATCATTATATCTTGCAAAAATCGATAGTAACTTATGATAGCTTTACCGGAAATTAAGAAAACAATTTTTTTTGTTAGTAGATAAATATAGCTCGTGATTGAACGAAGGATCATTAAGGGGCTATACCAGTGTGGCACTTTCAAAAATCGTTTTCTTTTGCCTTTTCTCGACAGTTTACACTTTCAAGAATATAATTATCATTTATATAATTCATATCAATAGCATTTTATCTTGCAAAAATCGATAGTTAAATCTTTAAACGCGTTTTTCTCGAAATGATATTTTTCAAATTTGCTGACATTGTAACTCACAGAGCAATTGTCCGATTGACTTGAAATTTGAACTGGGCACTCTTGAATATCTTTACTCTACAATGACGTAGGATATTTTTGATTGGATGAAAATTGACGATTTGGCGTTGAAAAAAAACGACCATTTAATAGGCAAGAAAACAGACTTTTTTAATAACTACGCTATTTTGTTAGATTTTGATATTTTTCGAAAATCCTACGTCATTGTACAGAAAATACCTTCCAGTTTAACGACATTTTTACCTTTTTCGGTTTCAGCTACTCAATCGGCCGGAATCACGTCAGCAGAGGAGGAACTTTTTTTTGACGCCTCCGGAGGCACCCATAAGTCGCTTGGATCTCAATATTTTTCTATGAAAAAATTATGTAATATAGGTAAAATATAGCCAAATATAATCTTAATTTTCCGAAACATTTAATTCAGTACTTTTCTTCCAAAAAATTCCCGAAACTCACCCAAATTTTCTGCGTTCACACTGGTATAACCCCTTAAAAAAATTGAAATTTGAATTTTTGGCAGAGTTGTACGCAAAACACTTCAATTTTTGGTACAATTTACACTGCCTTGTAAAATTAGTTGTAATCGAAAAAAATATCTTCGTTGAATCACCAGTCAATGCGATTTTTAAGAAGTGTGCAAAATTTTAATATGATCGGTGAATTAGTTTTTGAGACATCGTGTCCACCGACGTCAAAAATAATGTTTTGAGAAAAATGCGATATACCTGTGTCGCTGCCGGCCGGTCTGTCTCAACAAGGAGAAATTCCCAAAGGCTCTCTCTCTCTCCTAGACTTTTACTCCGATTGACTTAAAACTTTGGGAGAATATTCTCAACATATCGTACTATTAGATAATAAAACGTTTTAAAAATGGATTTTTTTATTATTTTCAAACCCACGTAACCCCTTAAGGATTGTCCTTGAAGTAACCGAATGCGCTGGTAGTGAATGGAATCAACGGCTTCATATAATCTAGCCACCGCTCATGTATGCATATCGATCTACATATATGTATATACGTATATACGCAAATACATGCCTATACGTGCACACCCAAGTACATGGGCTATTAATATATACGATCCATATATACCGTAGGTACTCCAAATCAGAGGGACTATAGTAGACCATTTGTCCGCATAAATTATACGCAGGACGACGACGACGACGTGGCCGCACTAGTTGATTAAACGTCCGACCAAGATTATGAATGATCGATACTCGTTGCTGCAATTGCGTTAGCGTCATCCGACTCGATGTTGGCGACCACTTTCCTTCCGTACCAACCAAATACCCAACCGTTGGAATGCAATGATTTTTTCATTTCTTTATTTGTATTGACACCCGAAGTCTTTTTTGGAAATTGTGGTGGTGCAGCTCTAATGAGGATAACTATAAAATGTTTGAATGATTTTTTTAGACTTAAGGCTACATTCACAACGATCAAAAAATCTATTTCTTTTTTTTCTTCTTTAAGGGGAGGGTAGTGGTTTCAGCGTGAAAGAAAAATACTTTTTTGCGAATTTTTTTCATCTATATGGATAGAGTAAATTTTTCGAAGCCTTTTGTACATTGTGAAGTGTCATTTCAGGAACATTCCGTGAAATTTGTACGCGAAAATATCCACAAACAAGCCGGTGCCGCGTTTTTCTCGAAACCACTTTTTCAAAGTCCGTGTTCACTGCCATTTGAAAACTGCATGACCGATTTATTTCAAACTTGGTACACACTTTCTACATATAAAATACCTCCCCCCAACGGTTAGTTTGAGATTTTTTTTTACATTGAGGGGGTCTTCCACCCCAAAAATGGCGGAATTTTTCGTGAAAAATAGCACTTTTCACTTTACATGACCACCAAAAATTTAGAAATGAAAAAAAAAAATTATCAAAGACCGTTGGGGGGAGGATTTGATGATACTTTGACTAAATTTTAATGGTACTTGATTTCAGATAATTTCTGGCTGAGATACAGTGAACACCGCAAATCGTGTTTTTCCAAAGGCGTTTTTCGAAAAGCTTTGTCACCGGCTTGTTCGTGGATATTCTCGCGTACAAATTTCACGGAATGTTCTTGAAATGCCACTTAACAATGTACAAAATATTTCAATATATTTACTCTATCCATATAGATGAAAAAAATTCGCAAAAAAGTGTTTTTTTTTTCACGCTGAAACCCCTACCCTCCCCTTAAGGGGAGGCCACTGCAGAAATTTCAAAAAATCGATTTTTTTTTCAAAGATGCCTTAATATCTTAAAAATTACATACTCCAAGGACTAAGGTGGGAAAAATGTCTAAATACTTATATTTTGAATTTTGACTTGAAACTACATTTTTCAAGTCGGCCGGACTCATAACTCGAACAAATCTTGACCGATTGACTTGAAATTTTAACTGTATATTCACAATTAAATTCTGCATAGAACTACGTAGGATTTTCTCGATATATTACATAGTTTTTTTTACAAAACATTTTCGGACGATGTTTTTTTGAGAATTTTGAACTTTTATTTAAAAAGCGCGCTGTTTTTGCAAAAATCGATGCATCAAAAAAATCGTGCTTCTGTAGCTATTCACATGTATAAGTGAAAGAAAAAAACTTCATTCACTGTAAATTAAAAAATGCAGGTGCCGTTGGTCCGGCTGCCCGCCTACGAAAAAAAAGCTTCGTCGAAGAAAAGCTGTGCATCCGCCATTTTGTTTTATATTACTTTGAAAAAAATACTTTATACAGTTTATGATATGTACAATAAACGACCTTTTTCAGAATATTGATTTATTCCATTGTCCCGCTAAAAAAAGATCCCAAAATATACTTATTCCCCCCCCCCCTCCTATAGTGGCTTTACCCCTTAGACCATAGAACTATATATGTAGAATATTTTCCCAAAGTTTCAAAGCGAAATTCGAAAAACTTCAAACGTTCCAGCCCGTCAACGCTGTGCCTCACGCTCGGATTCGGAGCGGGCGTGAACTTCAAACGCGTTTTTCTCAAAACTGCATTATCGAAATTGACGTCCAGGATTACTCAAAAACTATTAAGCCGATTGAGTCGAAACTTGATAGAAATATTGATAATATTCGTATCTTCTACTTGACGAGAAATGTTTTTGAAAAATTGGAAAAAGAACTACTTTTTTAATCCATATTTTACAGAAATGTTGCGTGAAATGTTGATTTTTTGTTGTAAATGCGTACCATTTCCTTAAATTTGCATTTTCTTCATTTCAATTACCGTCACATACAAATTATACATGTTCTGACTGAAAATATGTTTGAACTTTTTTGCAAATCAAAGTCCACGGGAAGCTGTAACTCTCTGCCACAGCTCCGTCATTTTGTTGATGAATTAATTTAAAAAAATTGTTATGTATACCCAAATATACTATTAAAATATACATAAAGTTTGATAATTGTAGAATAATTAGATCTTAGTTTAAGAAATCCCTCAATATTGTTAATTTTTTTCCTGTCTAATTGTACTTCCCGCCTTGATCGGCTGGAGAAAAAATTGAGCAATCAACAAGAATGAACTTCCGCTGCGTTTCGAAGATTTAACTTTCTGCATCGTGATTTTGTTTCTTTTCACTTGTTGTAGGAACACTTTGGTCGGCTGGATATATAGTGAGAATGAAAACCTGCCAAGGGCGCGCTAGAAAACGTCTTAAGGCCTATTCGATGGATTTATTTTGCAGTTTTTGTGAAAAACAAATCCCCAAAATGCTCATTTTTCCGGCCTCTAGAGTGTGGCTTAACCCCTTAAGGTTGTTGTGAGTTTTAACCGTCGGGGGTGAAGTACGAGGGGAGCGCCCTATGGTTATGCACGTGAGCCGATTGATTTTTACCAACTGTTAGCTTTCAAATAATCGTCATATTACACGTGCGTTTTCGAACGATTTTTCTACGCCTATTTGTAAAATTATGCATTTTTGAACATTCGGTGATTGCATTAAGTGTTTAATGTGTTAATTAAGCGCCCTGTTCATAACCTCAATGTCGGCCCAAGGAGCTGTCAAAAATAAATATCGGTCCGAGTGCACAAAAAATCCACTGAAAAGAAAAAGTGTGTACTAAAGCTGTCTATAATCTCGAAGAAACCAAAAACGTTAATAATTATCCGATATTCTAAAAAAAATTGATGTATGAAAAAACAACCGCGTTATTTTTTGTCTTTGTCTAGAAATTTCTAGAAATGTATAATTTCAGAATATAGTTGTCAAATAAATATCAAGTAATTATTGCTAATTAAGAGAATAAGGACCAGTAATGTTCGTTGTTAATTATCCTGACCGAGTAGTTTGAGGTTCCCGAGCATAATTACCGAATACCGATAAAATAGGTACCATTTCTGCCGTCTACGACGTTGCCATGATTGCACATTCTAATATTTCGTGTGCTTGATTTTTACACAAATTCGCTATCAAAAACATTAATCATTTTATAACGGTACTGTGAATCCTCATTTTCACGGTACCAAGGGTTAGTCCGATAATTAGTCGAACCATACCTATTTTTTCAGCTCCGTGAAAACATTCACTTAGCAGATATTACAAATGTACTGAAAAATGATCGGGAGTTTTCCATAAGCCTAATGTAATTGGCCCACGAAATACGTCGAGTGTATTTTTTTTAATTCCTCGTTCAATCACGCTATACTTATAGCACTCTTATAAGTATAGCACAAGCTATACTTATCTTCTAACAGAAAAAAAATTGGTTTTAACATTTCACCTGAAGCTATCATGAGTTTTCCTGACCACCACGCGGACACTTTCTTAGGGGTCTCCGAAAACCAGGTCCCACTGGCTGAATTTCTTAAATTTTGGGATGAACATTTTTTCAAATATTGTTAAAATGTTGCTCTTTTATGTGCATTTTGAATAAAATAATTGGTATATTATTTTTTTTTAATAGAGAAAATATGCTTTTTTTTGGCTTCGAAACCCGCGTAACCCCTTAACAAGGCTGTGACAAAGTCATTTGTACAGTCCTCTTATAGAGTTTTCCATGAAGTCAACGGAGGGACAACTTGTCTGTCCGTATGTCGTGAACTAATTGATGCAACATCACCGAAATCATTCTTATCAAAAGTTCTTATAAAATGCCAGTACGTGGAATTTGGTCCAATTTGCCAAATCACGGGTGTCACATTGCACACCAATCTGAAGATTGTGATGTTTGCATCGCTGAATGATGGAAATGAACTTGTTTGATCGCCTAGTTCAGTGTTTTTCAACTTTCCTGGGGGTCGCGACTCAACTCGCCCCACCCCTGAGGAACAGGGGTTAAAACCTTAAAAATCGCCGTATCTCGATAATTAATAGCCCGATCAAAAAATGTTTCAAACAAACGTTGTTTCGAACAATAAAATATGTATAAAGTTATCTGACGTCCAATCCTCTATCTTTGAAAATAGCGGCACAGAAACGCGAGAGCACCAATGGCCCAGTCAAGGGCACAGACAAGGATGCCCGAGAGCACCACTGCGCGAGAGCACCACTGACCCAGGCAAAGATGCCTACTCCGCTCGCACACGCATCGACCCCGTATTTTCTAATCGTTTTAATGACGCTATTTTCAAAGATAGACAGTCGGACGTCAGATAACTTTATATGTATTTGATTATTCCAAACAACTTTTGTTTGAAACATTTTTCGATCGGGCTATTAATTATCAAGATACGGCGATTTTAAAGTTAAAAACCCCTATTCCTTAGGGTTGGGGCGAGTTGAGGGGCAAAATTTCATTGGAGTTACTTTCAGTACGCAACCATCTAGCTTTAGTCAAACATTCTAATTCTACGCTAAAAGTGCTGGGTTTTCGTCTCTTTGACTGGACTATTAATTGGACTATTAATACTATTAACCCAGGTAGGAAGTGGCGAATGGTACTAATAATTTCAAAGCTCCCTTTACCAGCTCTGGGGGGGCATGCCAGGATTTTTACTTGTTAAGGGATCGCGTATGCAAGAAGGTTGAAAAACACTGGCCTAGTTTTTTTTCTTGCCAATTTAGCCTACGAAGATCACTCAAATGGTCTTTGAGAAACCTCATTAGAGCTCTACAAAGTAAATCTGCAGAAAACACGTTTCGTATCGCAGTTAAAATAAAGATGGAAGGCACGACGAAAATGTGCGCACTACATCATCGTTCGGAGTTTGATCGTGACCTAACCTGACGTTTGAGAGTGACCTAGGGTCTTAATTGCGATAATGGAATGTATAGGGAATAAAAGGTTTTGTTTCAAATTCACTGGACAAGAGAACCCTAAAATTTGGTGTGGAATTTCCTGTAGATCGGAGCGGTTCAGTACAAAGCCGTCACACCAGGGTGAATTCAATTATTCTCTTCCCCCTCCACCCTCCCTCTCCCCCTCTCGCTCCGCGGTCCGACAACGATTGTGTATTGCAATGTCATCGATCTACACCAGTGTTCCCTTGATTGGCTTTATTTGACATTTCGCAATTATTCCGAATTATCGTTGATCCGAGGCCGCTCGCGGTATCGTAAAATTCAATTAAAAGTTCAGAATCCACGGTGAAAAAGAGCGGTGAAAAAAAAAACAAACGACAATATCGTAATCCACGGGCAATAATTTTGTGGCAAAGCCGACGTATTCAAACGTCGAATGGGACAATTGTGCGGAAAATACCTCCGGCGAAAATTCACCCTAGTGGCCGAGACTCAGGACCTTCGAGGATCGTCGAGGGTCGCTGAAAAATACATTTCGAGGACTGTGAACGGGAGGAAAAGCGAAGGGAATAGGAGGAGTCGAGGTAGACGAATCTGGGGCGAACGTCGCGAAAAGTCATGGCCCTCTTTAGTCAGAACAATTTGATTGTCATCTTTCATCAGGTATAAATGGTAGGTGAAATCTCGGAGATGGTTCAGCCGCAACGAACAAATCAAACGGTTTTAGATTCAGTATGTTAATGGCCATAGCGCATATCATACGATTTTTGATATATGCAAAAATAATGAAATGGCGGACATCTTTCGAAAAAACAAAACAAAAAACGTGTTTGTTTCGCCGTTTTTGGCAAGAAAATAGTAAATATCAAAATTTAAAAAAAATTATTGATATGCGATATAGCTATAGTTGTGAAGTATATGTGGTTAAGGGAGACTTTGTCCTTGAAATCGGCGGGAGATGTTAGCGGCTCAACATGAGCAGCTAGAAGAAGAGGAGGGATGCCTCTATGGACCAGGCATTGCCGATTAGCGGTAATTATAAACACATTTGTGTAAACACATTACAAAACTTTAAACGCGTTTTTCTCGAAAACACGTTTTTAATGGCTGACAATCTCCTGACTGCTGTAATTAACATATCGACCTGAAATTTGGAGAGCATACTCAGAAAATATGTCTTCACGGAATGACGGATCGTTTTTTCGATAGATACATTTTTGCATTTAGTATTTATCTTTTTATGCGAAAAAAAACGCGAAAATTCGATTTTTTTTAAATTGCCGCCATTTTCCGAAATTTGTACCAAACGAAAAACCCATCCGTCATTCCATGACCAAAGGGTCACAGATTGATAATATGCTTTGAATTTGTGTTTCAGATCAACAAAGAGGGGGCAATGATGTCAGCCGTTTACCTCCCGCGATTTGAGGACCTGTTTTCGCGGAGCTGCAACGGCCGCCATTTTGGTTTTTTTTTTTCAAAAAAAAATTTTTTTAACGTTCTGTATATCATGAATAAAAGCAAGAAAAAAACCGAACTCAAAAAGCTTTACTCGTTTCCTACAAAAAAAATTAAATGCAAACACCTGAAATATGGCACTCCAAGGACAAAGTCTCTTAACATTTCATAAGGATCGGTTCAGTAGTTTCGAAGATTTTATCGACAAGTCGTCGGAAAACGTTGTTTCGAAAAAGCGCGTTCAAAGTTTGTTTGAGTTACATAAATACATAGATTGAAAAAAAATGTATTTCGAAAGTGTGTTTATGAAGTGTAACAACTTTTATATCTTTACAACTTTGAAGGGATTTTTGTTATTGTTTAATTATTCCCAATTTTTTTTTATAGACTTGAGTTGCAGATCACTGATGACAATCTCAAAAAATATTCGAGGGATCGTCCTAGCTGTCAAAAAAATTATCAACCGAAAAAAAGTCATTCTCGTTGCAATGCAACGGTGCAAACTTCAATACCATGCATTATTGTTATTTCTACATTGCTGCCATTATATTATTATAATATTATACGACTTTTTTATTTATCCTGCGAATTTTGCAATCACCCGCCGGCAGCCAAACTTTTGATAAGCGCTCAAAAACGTGTACTCCTGCCAACGATTATTCCCGTTTCGAAAAAAAAAAAATGCAGAGCCGAATTAAAGGAAAATAAAAAAAAAAATTATCATCCCCAGACTAAAAAGTTTCCCCCAGGCTCGTGGCCGTAGTTTTCGTTCAAACGACAAATGCTTTTTTTCCAGTGCGGGTTGAACAAAAAAAAATGCTCAATGCTCGTACTGATGCCGCGTGTAAACGTCGAAACTGCAATTGCAGCCAATACCGGTTTGGGGGTAAAAAAAAACAAACAAAAAACCGATAACACGTCGAAAAACATGAATTTCGGAAAAGTGCGAGATAAAAGGCGAAGATAAAACAATTCAGGTAGAATATCAGGGATACACGTGACACGGGTATCAGCGCCGATAATACGAAGTATCGACGTGATTCCGGATTACCCGAGGGGGATGAAGTCGACAAGGGTGTTGGCACAGATAGGGGTGGGGGTGGGGGATAAAACTTTCGACACATCCGTAATTGATGCGTACAACGCACACCGCCTAACATCGCCCTCGTGACGGTAGGCAACTGATGGTGCGAAAGGAACATGGAAAGACGATGGGACGAGGGAAAAAAGTGTACCTCTGACTATCTCGATTACATAATAAAAATGTTTTTCGTGAGGCCCTCCGGCCTCGTTATGAAACTTTTTAAGGGGTCTCCTCACTTTAGTTGCTAAAAAGGCGATTTTCATGCCTTTTTGCGATAGGTTTATATTATAGATATTGATATAAAAGTTGTTACACTTAAGGGGCTATACCAGTGTGAACGCTGAAAATTTGGGTGATTTTCGGGAATTTTTTGGGAGAACAGTACTCAATTAAATGTTTTGGAAAATTAAGAATATATTTGGCTATGTTCGACCTATATTACATAATTTTTTTATAGAAAAATATGGACATCGAAGCGACTTATGCGCTGCCTTCGGAGGCGCCAAAAAAAGTTCCTCCACTGCTGACATGATTCCGGCCGATTGAGTAGCTGAAACCGAAAAAGGAAAAAGTGTCATTAAACTGGAAGGTACTTCCTGTACAATGACGTAGGATTTTCGAAAAATATCAAAATTTAACAAAATAGCGTAGTTATGAAAAAAAGTCTGTTTTCTTGCCTATAAAATGGTCGTTTTTTTCAACGCCAAATCGTCAATTTTCATCCAATCAAAAATATCCTCCGTCATTGTAGAGTAAATATATTCAAGAGTACTCAGTTCAAATTTCAAGTCAATCGGATAATTGCTCTTTGAGTTACAATGTCAGCAAATTTGAAAAATCTCATTTCGAGAAAAACGCGTTTAAGGGGTTACCCCCACTTGCGATTTTGAAAAAATCGATTTTTTTATTGCCTTTTTTTGAAGTATAAGTATCTGAGAATATGTCCTGAAAATTTCAAGTCGATCCGAACAAAATTGACTGAGATATGAGCGTTGACAGAGAAGAATCCGCGTTGAAAGAGCGTTGAAAGAGAAACTTTAAACGCGTTTTTCTCAAAATGGCATTTCTGAAGTCGGTGACCAAGATTACTCGAACACTAATGAACCGATCTTCTTGAAATTTTGCAGGCTTATTTAATACATAAAAATGTAGTCTTTAATCGTTCGATTTTTTTTTCGAAAAAAAATGGCCGTTTTATAGCCAAAAACGGCCGTTTTTTTCGTTAAAATCGAACCATTAACTTTGACTGTCCGCCATTTTGTGAAAAATGAATATCTTTTAAAATCCTTCGATTAAAGACTAGTTTATACTTATATTTGACTAAATCCATCCGCATTTTTTTTTTCAGATGATCCACTTCGCCGCAATGTTGGTCACCGCAAACCGTGTATATAAAAACATTATTTCATTGACGGCCATTTGCCACTAAACAATGTAATATTTTTCAATAAAAAAACTACTGAAAGTTCTTCAAGATGTGTTCTTTAAGATGGTATATTGATCGATTAAAAAAGTTTTGTAGTTTTCTTTAAAAAAATTCATGAAAAAGGCCTTTTTGCGCTACAAGTGGGGGTAACGCCTTAAAGATTCAACTATCGATTTTTGCAAGATAAAATGATAGAGATACGGCCGTGAAATTTTTACAGGCTATTCTTTAAAGTATTAACTGTCAAAAAAGGCAACAAAAAAATCGATTTTTTAAAGTCCTGAAAGCCCCTTAATAAATACACTGTCGAAATACATTTTTAAAAAAATTGTTATTTATTTAAGTCAGTATTTATGGACGAAAATGGTAGTTGAAAAAATCTCCTAATAAAATTGTAGGTCTGCTGTTGATGAAATCTTTGAGATGGATATTCCGAAACAAATAATCAAACGGTTTTAGATTCAGTATGTTAATGGCTATAGCGCAAATCATACGATTTTTAATATATGCAAAAATAACAAAATGGCGGACATTTTTCGAAAAAAACAAAAAAGTGCGTTTTTCCACCGTTGTTGGCAAAAAAAAATAGTAAATATCAAGATATAAAAAATCAACGATATGCGCTATAGCTATAGTTGTAAAGAATATGTAGTTACAATTTAATAAGGATCGATTCAGTAGTTTCGAAGATTTTATCAACAAGCCGTCGAAAAAGTTGATTCGAAAAAAAAAACGTGTTTACAGTTTGGTTGGCTTACATCAATACAATTTTTTAAAATTGTTTTTCGAAAGTGTATTTATTAAGTGTAACAACTTTTATATCAATATCTAAAATATAAACCTATAAAAAAACTCATGACAATAGCCCTCATGATTTTTAGCGTCAAAAGTGAGAAGCCCCCTTAACATCGAGCATCTTTTTTTTTGTAGGCTTCGAGAATGGCATAGTTCGGAACGGTGTGTTCGCGAAGATTTTTACTTCTGGGGCTTCTGCCAACTCCCGTATCGATCCTGAAATGTTGGAGGGTGGACGTCATATGAATACCATCATCGATCATCCTTAGAACGAGAGAAAGAACGGCGGTAGATTTATCACGGAGACACAAAAGTTCTAGTCTGATATCCACCAGGCTCCACGTACTTGCTCGTAGTTTCCCCGAGACGAAAAATAAGTACAGCTTCAGGGTTGTTTTTTTCTCGAGCTTGGTGGCGTACTTTCCGGCAGTGTCAGATTCGGATTAATGAGGTCTGATTGTGCCTGCGAAACGGATCAGCGTTTCCTCGGCTCGAGGAATGTGACCTTTTTGGCACTGGTGTTACGATCCTGAGTTACATCTGGTAGTTGAACATTAAAATTTATTGGTTGAATTATAGACGCATGCCTAGCTAACTTTTCGAAGAAGTTTCGGGTTGGTGCAAAAGAAAGGGGATAAGGCTTGGCAGAATTCAACGAGACGCCCATTTCTCAATTCACAGATCCAGCAGATTAAGGGGCCAGTTCACTTTGAAAATTTCAAAAAATCGCAAGCAAGCAAAACTTGAAGAAATCGACGATGATGAGCAATCAGAAGGGATTTTGTACGGTGCAGGAATTGCCGATTGAGTTTAGGTAAGAGTTTTTCATAGTATGTGCTTCAAACGCGTTTTTCTCGAAACAACGTTTTCAAAATCTAGCTCCATCGTATCTCTAAAAATAATAAACCGATTCTATTGAAATTTGAACCACATATTGTAAATATGATTCGCAACAAGATGACCCTCGATGGTTTTAACATTTTTATTTTCACTCCTTTTTTGCGAAAAACGGCGAAAAAAACGCGTTTTGAAAAACTTTTTTCGTTTTTCATCTGCAATTTTTTTATTTTTTCATACAACTTTATATCCGAGGGTCATTTTGTAGCTGGTGTCATCCTGAATCTAATGGACTTTGATTTTTTGGTTCAGACAAGCCTATGCCGAGTTGTGATGGAGCTACCTAGCCCACCTATTTCTCAGGCGTTACGTTAAACTATAGTTTTTATACTTAAAAATAAATAAAAATAAATATTTTTTTTTCAATTTATTTCAAGACTTCATTTATCAAGCCCAACAACTTTTATATGCATATCTTTTAGAAAATCCTCCAAAAAATCGCGAAAATAGCCTTTTTTGTGGCTCCAAAGTGGACTGGCCCCTTAAGGGGAGGGTAGAGGTTTCAGCGTGAAAAAAACACCTTTTTGCGATTTTTTCCATCTATATGGATGGAGTAAATTTATTGAAACCTTTTGTACATTGTTAAGGCAGTAGTCTGCTTTAGAAGCCGAAAAAAAGCGTTTTTTCAGCAATTTTTTTGAAAGGGAAGGAAATGATTGCGGTAAACGAAATTTTGAGACGATAGTGTATTATATTCAAGCTTTAAAAAACAATTTTTATTATTAAAAAAATATTGAAATTTTTCAAAGTTGTAACGATTTTTCTGGGGCGCCTGGAGTCTGCACTTGTAAATCGGTGCCGGTGATGGAGGTCGTGCGATGCATCTGAAACAGTCGAACCAATTTTTTTTTTAATTCTTATACGTTCCTTTTCTATATGAACTAAAAAAATACCGAAGAAATGATGAAATTCCAAATTTTGTCAAAGTTTGAAAAAAATGCACTTTTTTGAAAAAAAAAAATTCACTTTAAGTTGCAAAACAAGTAATTTGAATAGTACTTTTGTCCAACTTTTTTAGTTCAAATAGAAGATAATTTAATACTGAAGCTAGATCACTTTGATTTTTTTCGATCGGACATATATTGTTTTTGCTATCGCCGGCACCGTTTTCTAAAACTTGTGAAAATGAAAACTCGAGAAAACGGGCTTTAAAGTTTTCGGTCCAAAAAAATATAAGTTTTTGGATACTTACACTAATTAGATGTTAATCAGCTATCCCCGGGCCATACAATAATCCTTCCGCTTCTTCAAATCGATTTTTTGAAGCGTGTTAAGCAGACTACTGCCTTAAATGTCATTTCAAGAACGTTCCGTGAAATTTGTACGCGAAAATATCCACAAACAAGCCGGTGCCGCGTTTTTCTCGAAACCACTTTTTCAAAGTCCGTGTTCACTGGCCATTTGAAAACTACATGACCGACTTATTTCAAACTTGGTACACACTTTCTACATATAAAATACCTTCCCCCAACGGTTAGTATGAGATTTTTTAACATTGAGGGGGTTTTCCATAAACCGTTGGGGGGAGGATTTGATGGTACTTTGACTAAATTTTAATGGTACTTCATTTCAGATAATTTCTAGCTGAGATACAGTGAACACCGCAAATCGTGTGTCTCCAAAGGCGTTCTTGGAAAAGCTTTGTCACCGGCTTGTTTGTGGATATTTTCGCGTACAAATTTCACGGAATGTTCTTGAAATGACACTTAACAATGTCCAAAAGGTTTCAATAAATTTACTCTATCCATATAGATGAAAAAAAATCGCAAAAAAGTGTTTTTGTTTCACGCTGAAACCCCTACCCTCGCCTTAACAGCAGCATTGGATCATTTAAACTTTCTGACAGATCAACATCGAGACGAAAAAAGTATGCTAAATCGATTACAATAACAGCAACTCGGTACTTTGGAAGAATTAGCTTGGGCCCAACAGTCTCAATCGTCACAGTCCCGCATTCCATTCTCCTATAGATCAATCATTTTCAAAAAATCGATTTTTTAATACATTTTCTTGAAGTATGATGTTTCGAAAATATTCCCTGAAAATGTCAAGTCAATCCGATGAAGAGGTTCCGGGATACCCCACAATTGGTGAAGGGGCGTCGGGTCCCCATGGCAGGTAGCGGGCGGCAGCTGCAATATATTGGAGATGGTGACTCCAAAACTTATTCTGGACTTTTAGACGCTTCTCCTTACGAGAATAGTATCATAAATAAGGAGGAGTGCATACGACACGTACAGAAACGGATAGGGTGTCGATTACGCACATTGAAAACCAAGCACGGTGGTCTTGGAGGTAGAGGTAAACTGACAGGGAAGATGATAGACAAATTAACTGTCTACTATGGCTTAGCCATACGTCGGCATTGTGGTTCACTGGAAAATATGAAAACCGCGATATCGGCAACATTCTATCACTACAGCTTAACTGATGAAAAATCACATCACGAGATGTGCCCAAAAGGTGAAGATTCTTGGTGTTCGTATCGGCGCGCTGACGCTAATGGGGAACTCGATTTTTACGAGCAAAATTATCGCCCTTTACCTCCAATTCCCGAGTAGAAATTTCTTAGGGTTAGCCTGACCAGGATCAGGCCCCGATCGGGGTGTGATACGGGCAACACCTATTACGGACATCCTGATCCGGCCCCGAGTATTTACAATGATACAAAATCATTGTAGTGGAACTCCAAATTAAGTTGTTCATTCCGTTTGGATTTGTGAAATATTATGTGCATTTCTTTCTGATCAGGCAACCTGATAGGGGCCTGATCAGGCAACCAGGTCAGGCCCATATGTGACACAACGTTACATTTCCTAGTAGCGCCCTTTCAGGCTGCCTTATTAGTGCCCTACCAGGGCAGTCAGGCAACCTGATCGGGCCCTGCTTTGGGCCCCATCGAAATTTCTACGCGGGTTGTAGTGGATGCCATACAACCAATTTATGAAGATCTGAGCAATGATAATTCACTCTCCAGGGGTATCGGTGGCTTCAATCGAAACAATAACGCTGCACATGATGCTGCTTGTGTATTCAATCAAGGTACACACACACACACATTGTTACTGATCATAAATACACTTGGCATTAATTGTGGACCTAATTCTCACCGGTACACTGAAAGATTCGATTCTAAAAGTATAGACGTGGCTGACAAACGCCCAAACGATAATATCCGGGGAGGCAGAATGCTTCGAAGACAACAACAAATTGATATTTTGGAAGCTTCCACATCGGCAGAAGCCCTATTTTATGGGCCAGGAATTGATGATTCGATGTAAGTAATTTTTTAATTGGTATTTCTATACATAAATCAAGTGTACAATTGGCAAACTCTTTCAGAAATTTTCAACATTGTATTACTCAAAAACTATGAACTTTAGCAAAATTTTATAAAGAATACTTTCGTTTAAATTTGTCCAAAATGTTTTCAAAAAATAATTGATCCCGAAAATTTCAATTTTTTGAAAAATTGTTTGAACAATTGGATAAAAACAATTGAATGCTTGACTTTTCGGCAAACAATTGTGATATTCGGATTCAGCGGATCAAAATACATAAAAAAAGTTTAGCTTCATCCATCGAGCTCAAAATTTTACGAACTTATAATAACGTATCCACATCGAAAAACTTTAAGGCGTTACCCCCACTTGTAGCGCAAAAAAGGCCTTTTTCATGAATTTTTTTAAAGAAAACTACAAAACTCTTTTAATCGATCAATATACCATCTTAAAGAACACATCTTGAAGAACTTTCAGTAATTTTTTTATTGAAAAATATTACATTGTTTAGTGGCAAATGGCCGTCAATGAAATAATGTTTTTATATACATGGTTTGCGGTGACCAACATTGCGGCGAAGTGGATCATCTGGAAAAAAATGCGGATGGATTTAGTCAAATATAAGTATAAACTAGTCTTCAATCGAAGGATTTTAAAAAATATTCATTTTTCACAAAATGGCGGACAGTCAAAGTTAATGGTTCGATTTTAACGAAAAAAACGGCCGTTTTTTGGCTATAAAACGGCCATTTTTTTTCGAAAAAAAAAATCGAACGATTAAAGACTACATTTTTATGTATTAAATAAGCCTGCAAAATTTCAAGAAGATCGGTTCATTAGTGTTCGAGTAATCTTGGTCACCGACTTCACAAATGCCATTTTGAGAAAAACGCGTTTAAAGTTTCTCTTTCAACGCTCTTTCAACGCGGATTCTTCTCTTTCGACGCTCATATCTCAGTCAATTTTGTTCGGATCGACTTGAAATTTTCAGGCCATATTCTCAGATACTTATACTTCAAAAAAATGCAATAAAAAAAAACGATTTTTTCAAAATCGCAAGTGGGGGTAACCCGTTAAACGCGTTTTTATCGAAACTATGGTTATCAAGTCCAAAACCACTCGATGGATTTTGATGAAATTTGGTGTGCTTATTGATAGCATTAAAAACTAGTCCTTAATCGAAGGATTTTCATTTTTGTTGAAAATTTCTATTTTTTTTTAACAATAAACGAGCGATTTTTTCGTCGAAAATCGAAAGTTATCTGTCGGAAGCCGCCATTTTGTTAATTTTTTTAAAAAAGCTTCGATTAAGGACTAGATTTATTATTAAACTAATGATTTTTTTGGTTTTTTTTTTTATTTCAGATGATCCAGTAAAAATGTATGATGGTCACCGCAAAGCACTACATGCCGAAGGTGGTCCGACAAAGATGGCGATATTTTTATAAATAATCAATATTTTTCTTTGTAAATTTGTACAAGTCAAGTTGAAATGTACCATAAAAAGTCTGTGTAACCATTTCTGTAAAACAAACTTAAATACTATAACAAAAGATTATTGAAAATGCTCGTTTTTTTCACGCCTCTGACTGCATCTCACCTCTTAATAGATTCTGTAATAGGATAAGGTGCCCAATTACTGGCACTTTGAGGGCCTAATTATTGACACTTCAGGGGCCCAATTATTGGCACTTTAACGGCCTAATTATTGACACTTTAGGAGCCCAATTATAGGCCCTGCAAGGGCCTAATTATTGACACTTTAGGGACCCAATTATCGGCACTGTAAGGGCCTGATTATTGACACTTTGGGGCCCAATTATTGCCACTCTAAGAACCACTGTGTAGGTAGGGGAGAAGTGTCAATAACTGGTGGGGTGCCAAAATAAGGTTACTTCACTAACCTATTTTCAAAAACAGAAAGTCTTCTCGTGCCATAAACGTCGGTATGAGGAAAATACCTCGTGAAATACATTTATAGCTCTTCACGTGAAATCGGAGCTTTCGAGAATTAATTTTCTTGTTCCACAGATTGGGAAAGTTGTCACCAGCATAAAATTAGATTATTGGAATTTTCCGGAAGATCGAAATTGAGACGAAGAACAACGAAATTGCATCCGATAGCACCAAATGTGCACTTGAGAGGATGAAAATTTGGCCCAACAGGCTCAAAATAGCCATTCGTTGGTTCGTTCTGAAGTAACTAGAATTTGAGTTAGTCGATTATAGTAATACATATCTCCGAGGGCATTTATTTTCGTTGATAAAAATCCTTTCAATATCGTTTCATATTGAAAGGCGTGACTTGCTTCTACTGAATCATCCACGCACGAATGGAAACGCTTATAAGAGTCAACATAGATTTGGGTCGAATACACACTTGCTGCGTGTAAACAACAATTTTCCCCGTTCAAATACACTAATCACACCCTTAAACAAATATACAAAAACGAATACACTTGCCGCGAATGGATATTAAGGCGTTACCCCCACTTGTAGCGCAAAAAAGACCTTTTTCATGAATTTTTTTAAAGAAAACTACAAAACTTTTTTAATCGATCAATATACCATCTTAAAGAACACATCTTGAAGAACTCCAGTCATTTTTTTATTGAAAAATATTACATTGTTTAGTGGCAAATAGCCGTCAATGAAATAATGTTTTTATATACACGGTTTGCGGTGACCAACATTGCGGCGAAGTGGATCATCTGAAAAAAAATGGGGATGGATTTAGTCAAATATAAGTATAAACTAGTCTTTAATCGAAGGATTTTAAAAAATATTCATTTTTCACAAAATGGCGGACAGTCAAAGTTAATGGTTCGATTTTAACGAAAAAAACGGCCGTTTTTGGCTATAAAACGGCCATTTTTTTTCGAAAAAAAAAATCGAACGATTAAAGACTACATTTTTATGTATTAAATAAGCCTGCAAAATTTCAAGAAGATCGGTTCATTAGTGTTCGAGTAATCTTGGTCACCGACTTCAGAAATGCCATTTTGAGAAAAACGCGTTTAAAATTTCTCTTTCAACGCGGATTCTTCTCTTTCAACGCTCATATCTCAGTCAATTTTGTTCGGATCGACTTGAAATTTTCAGGACATATTCTCAGATACTTATACTTCAAAAAAATGCAATAAAAAAAATCGATTTTTTCAAAATCGCAAGTGGGGGTAACCCCTTAAGTTGGTTGGGGTACATGGATCTTCGGAACACATCGATAAATACAATACAGATGCTGGATAGGTGGATCCAGTAAAAGAGACGAAAATCCAGCACTTTTTAAAATTTATTTTTAATGTTTAATAATTTTTTTCGGGCGCCTTTTGACTCTAGAATATCTGTAGAGACAATACAAAACGTTAAAAAAAAAAATTGGCGGCTCAGTATCCACCCTTAATAAGGAGTTGAAAGAGAAAAAAATTGACATCTCGGACGGTAATGACATTTACATTTTTTTTATTTGCTCAGATCATTTCTAGTCCCTAAGGAAAGCCACAAAAAAAATGGCAACGATTTTCAACTTCCGGAACACACCCTCATTAAGGGGTTGAAAGAGAAAAAATTAATATCTCGGGCGGTAATGATATTCCCAGTTTTTTTTTATTTGCGCAGGTAATTTCTATGACCTAAAGAAAGCCACGAAAAAATTAGCAACGATTTTCAACTTCCGGAACACACCCTTATGGGGGAGTGAACGTCGAAAGAAAATCGTATGTCCGGCGGTAAGGGGATTCCCAGTTTTTTATTTGCGCAGGTCATTCCCAGTACCTAAAACGAGCCACAAAAAAATTCGCGCCTGTGTCACCTTCTGGAACACACCCTTATTAAGGGGTTGAAAGAGAAAAAATTAATATCTCGGGGGGTAATGACATTCCCAGTTTTTTATTTGCGCAGGTCATTTCTAGGACCTAAAGAAAGCCACGAAAAAACTGGCAATGATTTTCAACTTCCAGAACACGCTCTTAGCGGGTAAGTGACAGTCGAAAGAAAATCGTATCTCCTGCGGTAAAAGGATTCCCAGTTTTTTTAGTTGCGCAGGTCATTTTTAGTACGTAAGGAAAGCCACAAAAAAAATTGGCAACGATTTTCAACTTCCGGAACACACCCTTATTAAGGGGTTGAAAAAGAAAAACATCAATATCTCGGGCGGTAATGGAATTCCCAGTTTTTTTATTTGCGGAGGTAATTTGTACCTCTGGGAAGCCCCAAAAATATTGGCAACGATTTTCAACTTCCGGAACATACCCTTATGGGGGAGTGAAAGTCGAATGAAAATCGTATTTCCGGCCGTAAAGAGATTCCCAGTTTTTTATTTTTGCCGATCATTTATAGTGCCTGAGGAAAGCTACAGAAAAATTTGCAACGATTTTCAACTTTTCTATCGTATCTTCGAAAATATTTACAATTGGCCTCTGTAACTTTGTAAATATATTCTTGGATAGTTTATCTATCGATTTAAGCAATGGAAAAAAAAACGATTTTTCGGACCTTTCAATTCAGGCTCCGGCCTTAAAGGATCATCACAATACAACAGGTCGAAAAATACCTGATTTTCGGGATTTTTTTTCGATGCCTGAAATACGCTAATCAGTCTGATTTTTTATGTCAAATCACTCATAAAGAAGAGACAGTAATTTTTGAACGTTTATTATTATTTTTTTACATTTTTTCAACGGTGTACATGGTTGTGGTCATAAATATTATCTGAATCAAAATGTGTAAAAAGATTATCATTCAGTATGATAGCCGCTATCTTGCCAAGGAGGTTTTTTTTAAATCACCATGGACAAAATGGCGACGGTTTGAAAAAAAAGTGTCGAATTTAGCCTATTTTTTTAGTTTTTCGTTAAAAAAAATATGAAGACTTCAACAAAAAAAAAAGCTTCCATAGCAAGATGAAGAATGGCGTGAAGAATGTTGTGGCAAAATTTGAGACGGATAACTTGAAAACTCTTCCTTGCAAAGTATACACCGTTTTAAAAAACGACATTTCTAGAAAAACGCGAATTTTCTTATAAATTGCTTACTTACAATCAGTCGGCGATGCCAGGTCTATGTTTATAACCGTCTATAGGTACTTATATACAGATTTGTATTGATTGTATTGTATTATTGATCACGTCAGTCTGTATTAACGAACAGGCTCCAATAACAGATATATTTGAAAAGCAATATACACTTTTTTTCAAATTTTTCAAATTGAATCTTTCTATTCATTAAAAATACACACGAAGGCACATATATATGTATAAGTATACACATAAATTAACATAATGTGAGGCAATCTACAATTTTTTCTTCGCTGTCATGGCAAAAAAGTGTAAATATATGGTAAAAACAATAGTATAATTACTACGATTACTATACTTTTGGCTATTGACAACAATAATGACAATATTAATGAGAAAAATAATAATTGTTATTTTTTCTATTATTATTCGTTATCGTAGTGTAGAATTACAGATTCTAAGAAACAAGATGTATCGCAGGTGAAACTGATAACATTTGAAATGGAGAACAAACACGTTTTAGTTCGATAATAATATCGGTTTTTAAATATAAATATACACGTCTGATTCGGATGACTTTCGGTAATCCACTGCTCGTTTTGCCTTTAAAAAGATATGTCGATCGAGTATTTGATAATATCTTTACCTCCAAAAAAATTGTTGAAAAACCAAAAAAAATTGTTTATTGAATAACTCAAAAACAATCGGTTTTTCGGGTATGGTTCAAATGTACGAAATGTAGAGAATAATTTTCTCTATATTTCCGTTGCTATGGACCACCCATGAATTTCGATTTTACAACCCCTGTCGTGGGTTGAAAATTCAAAATGATATTCTGGGAAAAATATTGACTGTACGAATTCGCCACCGTGGAAGAATTTATAGCTTGAACCCTCAGCTACATTTTTGTCCACAGCGCCAAACTCGTATCTCTTTATTTAGGTCAATAGTTTTCCCAGAATTTCATTTTGAATTTTCAACCCCTGAGAGGGGTTCGAAAAAGCAAAATTCACGGGTGGTCCATGGGATCGAAAAGATAGAGAAAATTATTCTCTACATTTCGTACATTTAAACCATCCCCGAAAAATCGATTGTTTTTTAGTTATTCAATAAACAATTTTTTTGTTAATTCTTCAACAATTCTTATGGGGGGTGAAGATATTATTAGAGAGGGTTGATCAAATACTCAATCGACGCGTCTTTTCAAGAGCTACAACGTTCCTATTTGAACCAAAATTGTATGAATTTGTCCTAAAGAGTTATCGAATGAAAACTGATTTTTCAAAATTTCACCCCACTTTTTCACCCCCAAAATGAACTTCCACTACTTTGGCGCTGTGGACGAAAATAAAACCCGGATTTTTCTGAACATTTTGTCTCCCGGCGCCGACCTCGTGGGGGTTGTAGTTTGGCATTAATCACCTGTCAAAAAACTAGCCTTCTTTTTTTTCCCATTCCAATATTCAGCAGGACTGTACTATTTAAGTTTCCATCGTTGGAACGCAACAAAAGTTTTTTTTTACATTTTAATTACCTGATTGTTATTGTTGAGAGCATGCGAAGGCCGTGAGCATATTGTAAACGACTCTAAACGATATTGCAGAGTGATATCGCCCGAGGTGCGATCACAAGCAGCCGGAATTAATCAAGCCAGCCCTTTCGTCGTGAGCACACCTCTGTTCAAAGCCGTTGTAAACATTGTGTTCAATATACGTTTCATCTATACTCTATAACTGACCTCTTCCTTGCCTAAAACGATCCTGTTACTGCATAATACTCAACATTGATTATTACAAAAGATATTTTTTAGTAGATTCATATTTAGGGTGTCTCAAAATGACCTGAGATTTAAATTTACTGATAAAACGTATTATTTATTTGAAAAGTACAAATATATATTTTTTTCAATATAAGGTACAAACATGAAGGTTATGTGTGGAACACAATGTCCGATAAATGGCCGCCTCGTCCCTATTTGCAAACGTTCACTCTTTTGACGAAATTTTCAATAACATTTTGGCATCATTGCGGACTAGTTTCATTAATGGTGCGTCCAATTGCTTGCTTGAGATCCGGAATGGTCTGTGGATCATTGGCATACACTTTTCTTTTCAGAAAAGCCCAAAGACAGAAGTCCAATGGCGTCAAATCACACGATCTTGGTAGCCAATTCACATCACCACGGCGCGAGATGACACGACCATCAAACTTCGATTGCAATAACTACGAAATAACAATGCAGAGAATAACACTTTCTATGCGTTGCTTACTGGCATGACTTACTATGTGACTAAACCTCAAGATTGAAAACTTAAAAATTGCCGTATCTCGATAATTAATAGCCCAATCGAAAAATGTTTCAAACAAAAGTTGTTTGGAATAATAAAATATGTATAAAGTTATTCAACATCCAACCCCCTATCTTTGAAAATAGTGGCACTAAAACGATTAGCAAATTCGAGGAATATATCGATGCGTCCTTGACTGGGTCAGTGGTGCTTTCGCGTTTTTGTGTCACTATTTTCAAAGATAAGGAATTGAACGTCAGATAACTTTATTCGTATTTTATTATTCCTAACAACTTTCGTTTGAAACTTTTTTTGATCGGGCTGTTAATTATCGAAATGCGGCGATTTTTAAGTTGCCAACTCCTATTTCTTAGGGTTCGGGCGAGTTGAGGGGCACCATTTCATTGGGGTTACTTTCAGTATGCACCCATCTAGCTTCAGTCAAAAATTCCAATTCTACGCTAAAAGTGTTGGGTTTTCGTCTCTTTTACTGGCCTATTATTAATACTGGAGACTGGATAAGTGACAATGAGTACTAGATGCATAATTACTACAAAAAGCATTCCAATAAGATAAAAAAGAAGGTAAGTAGATTAGCTAACGTTACTAAATAAGCCGATAAATGAAGACTGCTAACTGAAAGACAGCATTCAACATAGAAGACATCCAGTGGAACTGCCAAGCAACGTGGATCAACTGGATGTTTTTTGTGGTGCAGTCGCATAGTGCAGAATAATAGGGAAGCAGTGCAGTGAACATGGCTCATCGAGGGTCGTTTTCATAAGAATCAGCGTTTCGAGCGCGAAAGTCTCCAGTCTTCTGCAGTTGATTTACGCCGGCTTTGGAAAAGACCAATCAAAGTCAACTCAAGCCAAGCTCAAGCCAACAGCATGCACTGTTGTTACAATGCACATGAACGATGGGATTTTATCGTTTTGGATTTACAATAGATTTGGAACTATTCTTTGGAGCTATCTGTCCAGCAACTCTTCTGAACTGTGAATAAGCGTTGAAAACGATGGGCAAATTTTCCCTACGCTGTAGGGAATGAATGGACTGCAATGAAAGGACTAGTGAAATGATGACACGTTGCCTGACGTTTGACAACAGGCCACTTTGCACTGGCACTTTTCCACTCGCCTTTGAATTACCATCCCTACTGCGCGGGCTTCGGGAGACTATGTACATCTATAGATTTTCGTGACTGCGCGAGCAAGCCACGTGCAGACAACGTTCCCTCGTCCAGCGGTCGCCAATGTGTATCTAACCGAGTCGACGATGTCGCCAACTCCTGCATGTGCCGAGGCGCTTCTAAAATCGTTTTGGAAGGGAATCCAAAGTTGCACGCGAAGTTTTTCGGCTATCCCACTGACACTATTCTCCCGTGCTTTTCCCAAGGAGGGCTTCTCAACTAGGATGCTATTTTATACTTTTTAGGACAGCTTAGTCAGCTCTGAAGATCTGTAATTTCGTCCTGGCCGTCTGTCACAGCAGACTCCCCCTTCTATTTTTGCAATCCTAGGGTCTCAATGTCCGGAAAGATTCATGGAAAATGCACTGAATAAGAACTTTCGAGTGGACTTATCGCGACCACTGCAAAATGATTAGTTGTGAAAGAAAAATGGGTTTTTCATTTGGCAAGTTTTTGTCAACGGTTATCTAGTTTCGGGTTCAACATTACAATAATGCGCGTACCCAACAAGTGAACTGCGATGAGTGCTCCGGTCCTTGATTGTTGTTTTCTTCCCTTCGCTCCCAAAATCACAATTTCCGGTCACACAATTATTCCGAATCACAGCTCTTTCCCTACACGTTCATAAACCAACGAGTGTCAATGCCATTCAGTGTTGGAGGCAGCCTGCTCATTGAGGCTCGACGTTGGGGGTATTCCACTCAAAGAGGCTACACATGGGGGGGTCTCCTAACTGACAAGACAATCCTCCCAACGACCACGAGTCACAGAAGCTTTCTCGGCGGAAAATTCCAATCTTGAAACATCCGAAGTTCCGGCACACGGGCAATTCTGTTCGGAAGCACTTTCAAACTAGCTGAATCACGCGGGTTCAACGATCACCATTGCGAAGTCACTGTATCATCGGTCGGCGCGCGAAAGACGTGCAAGCTTCAACGACGATGGCGCAAAAAACTGACATATAAGTACACACATATATGTGTTCGTCTGTCTCTGTGTGTTTACAGGGTTGTAGAAAACGGCGCGGCATGGACCAAGACAGGCCGAGACTACCTTTGCGGAACACTGGAGTGAAAAAGACAGGGCCCGTGCACGTTGTATATAATTTACGTCGTCGAGCTTTGAGACCGGAAACTACGAACCTACGCGTACGTAGTGCGCATTTGTGTGTGTGTACGTTTGAAGCTCGCGAGGGACCGATCGAGACAAGGTGGAGCCACGCCGTACTAGCGAGGACTGGCGAGTCGAGTGGAATGGTTTTGACACGCTGCCGTCGCGGCTATCCGCTTTTACCCCTGTGCGGCTCGGCTGCCTCCCCCATCCCTCTCCCCTCGCCGGCATACATCGCCACAGCGTTGTGGGCACGAGGGGCGCATGTGCCGATAATCTTCGTGCGGAGAAGAGACGGGAGCAAGTGAGAGGGAGACAGAGAAACGAAGAGGGAGAGGGAGAGGGAGAGAGAGAGCGAGAGAGAGAGAGAAGGTATACTTCCTACTCATACAAAGACGAAAGGCAAGCACAAAGATACGATTCTCTTTCGTCGCTATGCGAGAGGGAACGGGAAAGAGAAACGACGAGAGAGAGAGAGAGAGAGAGAGACTGAAGAGGGGCTGGTTGGAAAGTGGTGACGCGCACACGCGGCCTCCACCGCGACCCCGCTCTCTCCTCATCGCCGTCCACCCTCAATGCTAAGGGTGAACTGTTGGGAGTGCCGTTGGGGCTTTCCAGCCCGTGTCTGGCCCCGTATAGCTTCCTCCACTCGCTGCCAGTGGCCAGAGAGCATACCCCGAACATTCTGAAGACGTACGAAAAAATAAAAGGGCGAGAGAAAAAAAAGATAGAGAGAGAGAGAAGGTTAGAGGGAGGGCGAAGCTCTGAGCCACTACAGGCGCCTCTTCGTCGATAGAATATGGGAGAAAATGCCAGAGAGGGTTAACATTACGCGCTTGCAGCCGCACACTTGCACACAAATATTTGCACACATTTGCACGTTGCGTCCCTCGTAGTTTTTACGGGACACGCGATTACGATGGCTCGCGAGCGCTTCACCGATAAATATTGAAACATACAGTTTTTTTTTTCTAAACGCCGACACGTCGGATAAAATGTCAACTTCGAAGCTCTCGTAAATTTCGCTACATCGTTTTCGAGTGCAAAAAAAAGAGAATCAAAATCTAGGCGTTTAGTGCAGTTTCGTAAGAAAAGTTGGAAACGCTGCTGGAATTTTAATGTGCATTTCCAACGTTGCCCAAATTCATGGTTCTTCACCCGAAACATTGCCAACTTGCCTAAATGTTAACATAAATTTGTATGTATTTATACAATGGGTAGTCCAGTAATTATGATCACCTTTGATATATCCGAACCTATGGATGTCAAAAAAAATTGCTTAACATGAGTTGCGTTGTACAAAGGGGTTGTCAGTCGGTGATAACAATTTCTACCGAGGTGGAGTTGCTTCCAAGATTCGAAGGTCACCTTGGTTTTTAAAAATAGAATGCTGTATTTTCATGCCTACCGTCTGATAGCGGATATCGAGACGAATAGAATGACCATGAGTGACCTCATGTTGTGGTATTGTATTCGTCTTAACAGCCGCTACCAGATGGTAGACTTGAAAACTCAGCGAGAGAAGGTATGAGAAGGTAAAGAAAGGCGAGCAACCGAGGGAGGGCAAAGAGACGCGAGGGAAGGCGAGGGCAAGCGAGGGAAGACAAGGAAAAGCGAGGGGAGACGAGGGAGAGCGAAGGGCGGCGCGAGAAGGCGGGGGATGACGAGAGAAGACGAGGGACAGCAAAGGGACGCGAGAGGAGGCGAGGAAGAGCGAGGGAAGACGCGAAAAAGCGAGGGGCGACGAGGGGAGACGAGGGAAGGCGAGGGAGGACGAGAGATGTCAAGGGACCACGAGAAAAGGCGAGGGAAGACGAGGGGACGCGAGACAAGATGAGAGAGGCCGAGAGAACGCGAGGAAAGGCGATGAAGAGCGAGGGAAACGGGGGAAGGCGAGGGTGAGCGAGGGAAGGCGAGGGAAGACGAGAGAGGGCGAGAGAATGCGAAGAAAGGCATGAGAGAGCGAAGGACGGCGAGAGAAGGCGGGGGATGACGAGAGAAGACGAAGAACAGCAAAAGGACGCGAGAGAAGGCTAGGAAGACGCGGAAAAGCGAGGGGCGACGAGGGGAGACGAGGGAAGGCGAGGGCGGACGAGGGATGGCACGGGACCACGAGGAAAGACGAGGGGACGCGAGGAAAGACGAGGAAGAGTGAGGGAAGATACGGGAAAGCGAGGGAGACGAGGGATGGCGAGGGAGGACGAGAGGCCACGAGGAAAGACGAGGGGAGACGAGGGAGGATGAGAAAGGGCAAGGGGCCACGAGGCAAGGTGAGCGAAGATGAGGAAACGCGAGGAAAGACGAGAGAGGCCGAGAGAACGCGAGAGGGAGCGAGGCAAGTCATGAGAGTGTGAAGGAAGGCGGAGTGGATGGCAAGAGAAGATGAGAGACAGCAACGGAACGCGAGAGAAGGAAAGGAAGAGCGAGAGAAGCCGCGGGAAAGCGAGGGAGACGAGGGAGGCCGAGGAAGGGCAAGGGGCCATGAGGAAAAGCGAGAGTGAGGGAGGGCAGACGAGGGATGGCGAGGGAAGACGAGCGGCCGAGAAAACACGAGGAAAGACGAGGAAGAGCGAGGGAAGACGCGGGAAAGCGAGGGAGACGAGGGAGGACGAGGAAGGGCAAGGGGCTACGAGGAAAGGCGAGAGTGAGCGAGGGCAGACGAGAGACGGCGAGGGAGGGCAAGGAACCGCGGGAGAAGGCGAGACAGGCTAAGAGCAGGCAAGGGGTCACGAGGGAGAGCGAGAGCGGGCGAAGGAAGGCAACGCGCGCCTTTCATCTTCCACTCTATATAAATTTCTCATATACATTTTAATTTTGCATTGAAAATGTATTGATTGTCTTCTACCAATTATTGACTTATCAATCGCTTTAATCCGTAATATTATACACACAACGCCTGCCTATATACTTAAGCTTAGTCAAATGTACATTTCCGTGCCAATCTGTTACATTTTCAGCCGTCCTTTCAAGCACTTCTATCCATTGATCAATAACATCCTCATAATAACCCCTGTATAAAATCGTAAAAATCGGGACGAGTATCTATTTGTACCTTTGTGGCCGAAAAATATCAGGAACCTCCCCGCTTGTGACCAATGGCATTTGTGAAGAACCGAAACAACATACATACATTTTCTTTTTCGCAACATATTCATTGGAGTTTTGGCTATTGAATTCAGTGGTTGAAGTTTCAAAAATATCAATATTCAACGGAGATATGGGCAGATAAAGAAGACCACGCGTCTCATGCACTGCTCCCTCATTGCCACGATTCCGAGTGGCCGTGTGAGAATTGGGAATTGCCGAGTTTTCGGCAATTCCCAAACGGCATCCTCTTCAGGGGATGTTCCTCCACAGACTGAACGTAACATTTTTTAAAAAAACATACGAATTTGGAAAATGGTAGCTAAAATTCTAAAAACATCGAAAAAGGATGACATTTGTTGTAATAACAATAATAATAAATTGATTTTTTTTTACATAGACGTCGGTTCATTTCTTTTTTAAGTTGATACCTTCTTTTAAAATAAAATCCAGACGATATCAGTAGTAGAACTATACGGGTTCTGGATAAAGTGGCGGCGAGGGGGGTGCGGGGACGGGGGAGTCCGGGACGGGGGTAAGGGGAGGGGTTTGATCATGTGGTGGGGGAAGTGTGTGGCGTGGAGTATGCAGCGAAGGGGAGGGGGGTGAGGAGCCTATAGCAAGGGGAGGGAGGTGTCTGGCTGTCGCGCGAAGGTCTAGGGACCCGTTTGGGGAATTGGGGGAGGGTGATTTGCGGCTCGCGAAAGAGAAAGATTTGAATAAAAACTACTTTTTCAATTCACATTTTACGGAAATTTTGCGTGAAATGTTGATTTTTCTTGTTGTAAATGCGTGCCATTTTCGTAAATTTGCATTTTTTTCATTTTAATTACCGTCACATAGAAACTATACATGTTCTAAGTGAAAAAATGTTTGATCTTTTTTGCAAATCAAAGTCTACGGGAAGCTAGACTGCACGCCGATTCGCAACTCCCGTGGCGACCTCGCTGTAACACTCTGCCACAGCTCCGTCATTTTGATGATGAAATAATTAAAAAAAATTGTTTTGTATACTTAAATATACTATTAAAGTATACCTAAAGTTTGATAATTATAGATTAATTATTTCTTAGTTTAAAAAATCCCTCAATATTGCTTATCTTTTTTCTGTCTAAATGTATATCCCGCCTTCACCGTAAGCGGAGTACTGAAGTTTTATGGCTCCCCTGGGCTTAATTTTGCGAATTCTTCAGTTTTTTTCGCGCCAAAATGCTTGGAAAAGATTGTAGTAACAGGAAAAAAATAAAACGGAAAAATCGATATTTTCGATGCCAGTCCCCTTTATAATCTATGACGTCAATGTATAAACTTTATTGTACCGTGTTGTTTTTTTTGTTGCGGAAAGCGGATGTATGTATTGGCACATGAGAGTGTGCTCGTCTATATCCGTACATGATTATGCGATAACTGGCGCATTCACGATTTCGGTACGAGGAATAAAAATTCATCGCGGAAATATATGCAGAATGAAAATATTGGCAAGCGAGTCCAATTGAACAAGGATCGATTGGGTACACTGCGATGGAATGAGATTTATCGTAAGCGATTCAATTAAAACGCATCGTAATTCCGTAAAATTGAGGAAAAAAATCTCCCGTTCCGATCAGTCGAGGAAAAAAGTTCAGCAAACTGCGATAAATTTACAATGTTGGAGATTAAAATGGAATGAAAATGAAACAAAGGTTCTTCCTCCATTTTTAGTATCAACAGAGCCGTTTTTTTGCAAATTAAGGTTGCTGATAAAGATTGTAAAAAGAAGTTTAAGTGATATTCGGAGCTTGAATCTTAAGGGGTCTTCTCACTTTAGACGCTAAAAAAGGTTATTTTCATGAATTTGTTTGATAGATTTATATTATAGATATTGATGTAAAGTGGTTAAACTTAATAAATACATTTTTTTAAATATAATGTATTTATGTACTACAAACAAGCTTTAAGAGCGTTTTTCTCTAAACACCGTTTTTCGACGGCTTGTTGATAAAATGTTCGAAACTACTGAACCGATCCTTATCAAATTTTAACCACATATTCTTTACAACTATAGCTATAGCGCATGTCAAAGATTTTTTTAAATGTTGATATTTACTAATTTTTTTCACACAAACAGTGAAAAAAGCATGTTGTTTTTTTTCGAAAAATGTCCGCCATTTTGTTATTTTTGCATATATAAAAAATCGTATGATATGCGCTATAGCCATTAACATACTGAATCTAAAACCTTTTGATTTTTTCGTTTCGGATGAACCATCTCCGAGATTTCATCAACAGCGCAGACCTATAATTTTTTAAGGACATTTCTTAACTACTATTTTGTGATTTTTCATTTCAAATGACCCTATCTGCTAGAAGCACCTACACCGATCAAACATGCATTATAGAATCGATTTAAAAAAAACAACTCAAACGTGGCAAGCCTATTTTACGATTGTCTGTAAAATCGCGACTTCGCCAACGATATATTCTCATCACAAAAAATATTTAAAATCGACTTTTAATTCGGCTCCCAAGCTATGGTGTTCGTAGGTAGAAAAAAATACGTTAAAGCACGAGCGTTCGATTTTGGAATAATTATTTTTCGCGCGATCGATTTTGGCAATTTTCATTTCAGTATCTAACACTCATCGCGAGTCACACTTCACCCCTTCAATTACTAATTTTGATTATGCATTCATCGCTCCGGTTCAGTTGGCTCGTTTTTTTCTTCTTCGTTGTTCTTTCATTTGCTCGATATTCGGAGCGATTTAATTCGACGTTACGTTTGCGAGTTTAGACCCTTAAGGGAAGTGCGGTAACGAGAAATAAACGAGTGTACAGGAGTAACTACAAAGTACGAGGGGCGCCGGGATCGAGGGAAAAAGGAGGAGTGCTTGATGCAGAGAGAGAGAGGGGGGGGGGGGGGAGAAGCGCTCAAAACCAAGTTTTGTACTTTCGAGCTCCGAGGCTCGAAAGTAGAAAACTTAAAAGTATGTACACAGGGCGAACCGTGTAATCGAGTTTCCGGTTGGCCTTTCGTCCCGCCGGTAGTCTGCGGACTCCGGGAAATATGGAAAAAAAATTAGTCTCCCCGTATAAGGCAACAAAAATCGGCACGACATGTGAAAATAGTTACTCTCGTGATCCAAAACAACTACCCAAAAAATATGGAAAATAAATGAAGTCCGGTTTTTTTTTCCATACTTCAAGTTCGCAACGTCCATAAGTTCAAGTACATCGATTCCGAGCGAAAAATATACAGTTTACAAAAAATATCTGCACTACGTTTTTCTGCGTGTATTTTTTTAACTGGGATTTCCAAAAACGAATATTATTTGTATTAACACTAAGATACAGTTTTAATGTTTGGCTAAGGTATCGAATAAAACAAGGATAAAAAGCATTCATTTTTTTTCCGAATCGTTATTTCAGAGGTACGAGATGTGCCTAAACATCTTTATCCACAGAATATATATTTTTTTTCACTTCCAGCGTTCCTTCGTAAGCCCTCGCGGGCTTTCAGAATTCTGTTCTCAAACTTTCAACCACAAATAGTCATTTCTCTGTTTTCACAGTACACCGACCCCCCCCCCGAGCTGTTGTTCGCAGCCAATTGTTTCCTGACCACCGTATTGGATTTTCACGAGGGCACATAGAAACTGTAAAAATTCTACGCCGATGCAGGTAGCCGTATTTTCAGTCTGGAAGGTGAACCTGCGATAACGGGGTATCTCTCTGGAAGTCGAATTTGAAGGGTCAGAATGATGAATTTTTTTCTAGTACCACATTGGTTGGAATAAATTTATTTTTCCCCAGCATGTTATACACAAGTTTGTGGTTACAATGTAATTTTTTCGGAAGAAAATCTTTCAAAGTGTTCGTGGTGCTGCAGTCGGCGTTGCAGTCTTCCAGCGGCGAGGCCCGAAACGGCTGGGATCTCTACCAGGCTCAAATGTAATCTGAAACGAAAACAAACATTGTTTTCTCAAAATATATCCAACTGGCTATGGGTTCGCGATCCACTTTTCGAAATTTCGAAAAATACGAAAAATGACAGCTCCCCCAAAGTAAACCGCATTTGTCTCTCGAAAAACAGCATGCTCAAGTCATTTTTATTAACAAACGGTTCATCCAATTAAAAAATGCGATAGTGAACCGAGAATGAGTACTGTTTGAACGCTGACTGTGCAAATTCAAGTCAATGGTGTGAAAGTTACTCAAGATATCAATCCCGCCGTGTCGAGATTTGTAGTTTCGAGATAATCGCGCTTAAAGTTTTGGTACATATTTTACACGATCTTGTGAAGTATTGTCGTCTTACCGCTAGTCAGCGATTCCGGCACCATATAAGTGTCCTTCCTCATAATCGAGATCGTGTTGCACACCTAATCTATGCAATCTGCGAGCAGTTCTCACTGCTCGTAAGGAATCGTCCTTAACCTTACACACTGTTCCACTAAAATAGGTGTAGCTTCGTGAATTTTTAGAATTTCAGGGTCTCGTTGGTCTTAAGGGGTTACCCCCCTTGCGATTTTGAGAAAATCGATTTTTTTTATTGCATTTTTTTGAAGTATAAGTATCTGAGAATATGTCCTGAAAATTTCAAGTCGATCCGAACAAAATTGACTGAGATATGAGCGTTGAAAGAGAAGAATCCGCGTTGAAAGAGCGTTGAAAAGAGAAACTTTTAACGCGTTTTTCTCAAAATGGCATTTCTGAAGTCGGTGACTAAGATTACACGAACACTAATGAACCGATCTTCTTGAAATTTTGCAGGCTTATTTAATACATAAAAATGTAGTCTT
>OY723387.1:5401947-5501387 GCA_963210295.1 Ophion ellenae | reverse complement strand
ATTTTGTGAAAAATGAATATTTTTTAAAATCCTTCGATTAAAGACTAGTTTATACTTATATTTGACTAAATCCATCCGCATTTCTTTTTCAGATGATCCACTTCGCCGCAATGTTGGTCACCGCAAACCGTGTATATAAAAACATTATTTCATTGACGGCCATTTGCCACTAAACAATGTAATATTTTTCAATAAAAAAATTACTGAAAGTTCTTCAGGATGTGTTCTTTAAGATGGTATATTGATCGATTAAAAAAGTTTTGTAGTTTTCTTTAAAAAAAATCATGAAAAAGGCCCTTGTTTTGCGCTACAAGTGGGGGTAACGCCTTAAAGAATATCTTCAAGTACAATATCTCAAGAATATTCTCACCAAATTTCATCAACATCAGAGCATTAGATTCGCAATTACAGGTATTTCAACCGCACGACCGTGTTACGCTTACCGAGCAGCAAGCGCAAGCAGCCACAAGAGAAGGAAGAAGGTCTCGTAGGCAGTTTCAAATCAATGTTTTAGAGGCTGCAGAGGATGCAGAAGGATTACTGTATGGCCCTGGAATTGACGACTCCACGTTAGTATGAATAACTTTACTTTAAATGTAAAAGAAACATACTTGAATCTTAAACGCCATTATCTCAGAATCGTCTTTTTTGAGAAACACCTTTGCGGTGGACACGATTACTAAAAAACTATTAATCCGATCTATACCAAATTTATACCACTTATTCATTATGATAATAGCTAGGGCCTGAACGAAGAATTTTGATTTTGGTTGAAAAAACAAATTTTTGTAACTAAAAAACCGACAATTTGGCACCTAAAAAATTAATTTTTTGGTTAAAATTATCGTCGTTTTTGCAAAATAAATTTGTTTACAAATCCTTCGTCCAGGCCCAAGCCAATGCAATATACTGATGAAATCTTTTTCAAATTCTGACTTCAGATGAACCGTTCTCGAGTTATCATGTTCACCGCAACTGATGCTCAAAAGAAAGCGCTCCTGGAAGACAGCTGGAGTTCCGCCATTTTGAAATATTTTTGAATAAAAAAAATTGTACAAGTACAAATCGAGGTTGTTCGCAGTTTTTCAATAAACATTTATCGTCCCTTGGAAGAAAATCAAGAAAAATCACGTCCCTTCGCTCGCTACAAGTGTATATAAGGCCTTAAGAGGCAAAAAGTCAAGAGAGAAGGTGAGAGAGAGACGACGACTAAGACTTAGGAAGGGCTTACCTCATAGGCCGTTGGCGCGCCACCGTTTTATACACGTAAATCTACGGCAAGTTCTTCCCGCACCCTCTCAAATATAAGCTTTCCCTCGATAAACGAACACTCACGGTTGCAGAGTTGCGTACACGCTGAACGACCAAGGGAAGCGCGAGTGAGAGCTGTAAAACCCCAAACCCTCCTGGTTTCGCGCCGCTTTATGAAAAGAAGGGGTTTGAGGGTTCAAAAGGGAGGATTGAACCCGGCGCGCAAATGCAGCGACGAGAGACGAATTCTACCTCCTCCTATCCCCCCCCCCCCGCTGGTCGTTCGTCTGCTCAAAGAGTGCGATGCCGAGAGTGCGTACAGCAAGGGTGCAAAAGAGAAATGCACCCCGTGTAACTCATGCACACGTGTGCACTGAGACCGACACACGCACTCGTATGCACATACGAGTTTGTTCATAATAGGCTGCGAGAAATGCGGGGGCGTGACAAGCTGCATGAGCAAGGGCTGTAGGGCCGAATGGCTTGCTCTTTGTGGAGGTGCGAATTTCGCAATCTGTCATGGGGCAATGTGCACTGAACACAGGAAATGTATATGAGGTATTCCAAGTGTTTTCGAACGGCCTAAAAGCCTGACGCTTTTTCAATCTCTTTCAAAGTTGGTGATGTTTTTGTATCATATATTTTGAGTACGTGGCATTTTTTTTCAGATTTTTATCGTCTCCCCAACTCGGCTAACCTGGAGATAAGATTTTACACGTGATGAAACTTCAAATGATCGTATCGTAGTGATCTTCTCGACGTACGAAAAAATGCCCTGTACAAAAAAGATGCGTTTTTCTATTAACTATATCGAAAAAAAAATTAAAAATTTTCCAAGTATTACAACACTAAAAAAAAAGAAAAAATTCTGAATTTTTTAATTTTCTTACGCCAATGACTACGTTGATCCTGCTGAAATTTACACTGAATTTTCTTTCATTCGTGTAAAACAACATGTGCAAAATTCATTCTGGGCTGGGCTTGCGTTCAGTTAATATCGTCGTCTTAAATTTAATGGAAAATTGTTTCTATTGAATAACTCGGCGATTTCAGAGATTTTTGGGAATCTATAATTGTTCTACCATACCGACCGCGATGAGGTGTCATTCCCTCTTAAGACGGAATGACACCTCATCGCGGTCGGTATGGTAGAACAATTATAGATACCTAAAAATCTCTGAAACGGCTCTTCAGATCCCGTCGAAACTTTGCCAAACGACGTCAAATAGATAGACGAACAGCTGTCTGGCCCTTAAATTTTCTGAATTTGAGAAAAAAAAAAGTAGATTGACTTATCATAAGCCAATATACATTTTTTTCCTCAAATTCAAAAAAATTGAGGGGCAGACAGCTGTTCGTCTATCTATTTGACATCGTTTGGCAAAGTTTCGACGGGATCTGAAGAGCCGTTTCCGAGATTTTTGGGTATCTTTAATTGTTCTACCATACCGACCGCGATGAGGTGTCATTCCGTCTTAATAGGGAATGATACCCAAGCAAACGTTCGACGCACCATCGGCTCGAGTCGGTAGGGCAGCACTGGCACGAGCTACTGCTCCCTACCGCTAGATGTCACAGCGCGCGTTCATCCCGAACGCGTGTTCGTTCCGAACGCACGCTGCGACGGGGCCGCGGGCCTCCTTGCGTCGAGGCATAGCAATGTATGCTTTTTTGTTTTCTTCGTCAACGACGATTTCGCACGAAATTCGAGATCATCGAGAATCTCAATTTCGCAGCGAGAGTTCTTGCTGGCGGCTCGCGGCTGCAGAACAGCATCGAGATAATTGTAAAAAATTAATTATTTTTAACAATTGACACATTAACAACTGTGCGGTACTTTCTGTACTTCTCAGCAAATATAGATTGCTGCTCACGCGCTGCAAAAAACAACCGTAAAAATTACGCAAAAATAATTGTTAAAAATATATTTTTGCATTTATTCTCGATCTCGGATATGATCGGTAGATACGGTACTTTCTTCACCTCTCAGCAAATATAGATTGCTGCTTACGCGCTGCGAAAAACAACGGTGTAAACATTTCGCAAAAATAATTATTTAAACAATTACATTTGCATTTATTCTCGACCACGAGTATGATCGGTACATACGGTACTTTCTAAACCTCTCAGCAAATATGATTGCTGCTTACGCGCAATTTAAACAATTATTTTTGCATTTATTCTCGATCACGGGTATAACCGGTAGATACGGTACTTTTTGTAGCTCTAAGCAATTATATATTGCTGCTCACGCGCTGCGAAAACAACGGTGCAAAAATTTCGCAAAAATAATTATTTAAACAATTACGTTTGCATTTATTCTCGACCACGAGTATGATCGGTAGATACGGTACTTTCTAAACCTCTCAGCAAATATGATTGCTGCTTACACGCTGCAAAAAACAACGGTAAAAATTACGCAAGAATAGTTGTAAAAAAAATATTTTTGCATTCATTCTCGATCTCGGGTATGATCGGTAGATACGGTACTTTATGTACCTCTCAGCAAATGTAGATTGCTGCTTACGCGCTGCGAAAACAACGGTGCAAAAATTTCGCAAAAATAATAATTTAAACAATTATTTTTGCATTTATTCTCGATCACGGGTATGTTCGCTAGATACGGTACTTTCTATACCTCTCAGCAAATATGATTGCTGTTTACGCGCTGCAAAAACAACGGAAAAAAATACGCAAAAATAATTGTAAAACAAATATTTTTGCGTTTATTCTCGATCTAGGGTATGATCAGTAGATACGGTACTTTCTATACCTCTCAGCAAATATGATGGCTGCTTTCGCGCTGCAAAAAACAACGGTGCAAAAATTTCGAAAAAATAATTGTTTTTGCATTTATTCTCGATCACGGGTATGATCGGTAGATACGGTACTTTCTATACCTCTCAACAATTATAACTGCTGCTTACGCGCTAAAAAACAAACAGTAAAAATAATTGTTTAAACAATTGGTTTTGCATTTATTCTCGATCACGGGTATGATCGGTAGATACGCTACTTTCTGTACCTCTCAGCAAATATGATAGCTGCTTACGCGCTACAAAAAACAACGGAGACAATTACGTAAAAATAATTGTTTAAAAAATTATTTTTGCATTTATTCTCGATCACGGGTATGATCGGTAGATACGTTACATTCTGTACCTCTCAGCAAATAAATATTGCTGCTTACGTGCTGTGCAAAAAACAACGGTGTAAAAATTTCGCAAAAATAATTATTTAAACAATTGTTTTTGCATTTATTCTTGACCACGCTTGTGATCAGTTGGTGCGAAGAGGTTCGCACCGCTCAGCAAGTATTTGCTTGCACGGCTTGTCAGATCTATGCCAGGCATTGGTGGGCCAATACCATCGCACCGATAATATGGCGATCAGCATTGGGGTATCGTAGGCGGATGAACGGCTTGCCAGATCTATTCCAGCCATTGATGGTTTGTTTTTGGGCGTTTTGCAAATGCAGGTCGTTAAACTGTAACACGTAAAAACAAGGGATAAGGTTTCGAAAAGCATATCCCACTGATGAAGCTGAAATTTTGCACCGACCTTCTTTTCAATATTTTAAGAGAACCTTTAAAAGGATATTGGCGACTAGCAATAGTTTTCGATATATCGTATATTGAAAGTTATTTATTGTACTGCGCTTCTACTATATTAAATAAACCCAAACAAACCCATCCCACATGGCAAGTGATATGCACATACGGGCGAGCACTGTTTGCCAGGAAGCAGCGCGGCCGGAGGAGTGGGGGGTAGCTGTCGGATATATAGATATACTCGTATGGCGTGAAATACTAAACTTTACAATGCGATATATCGAAAACTATTGCTAGTCGTCAAAAATTCGTTGACGGTTTCTCTTAGGATAATGACAGGAAGTTCGGTGCAAAATTTCTGCTCGATCAGAGGAGTATACTTTTCGAAACTTCACCCAAAACGAGCGAGTTATTTTTACGACCTAAATGGACCAAAAAAATTGTCGTTAAACTTTAATGTCACGAATAAAATTATCGGCATAAAAGTAAGGAACGAACAAACCATGGATTCTCTAAGTGTTAGAATGGCTAAGTGGGTAGGGCGCTCGACACTAGAACGAAAGGCGCAGGTTCGATCCCGATGAAAGGTAAAAACTTGAACAATGCAAAAAGCGTTTTTGATGCAATTATTCTATGTACATGGACATAAGTAAAGCATAAGAAAACAAAAAAGATACTACTAGAATTTTTATATTCATAATTTGTCCATTTTTTGTTTTTCATTTCCGGCAGAAGATCCGGCAGCCGTTGCTGGGCCAATATAGGCGTATGATAGTTGGCCAAGTCTTAACAGCCATTCATGGTTTACCATTACCAACCATGCATGGTGCGGATCTGGCCCGATTATATAGCCATTACCGCGCCATCGTTTGTTCTCTGGCAACCAGTCGTGGGCCATTACTGTGCCGATGGTAAAACCCTATTTGGGTAGAGCCATCTTTTGAAAACGGACTGAAGTTGTACACCTAATGCCATTCTTACTTCATACGCGATCATCTGGTCTCCTGCATGGCGAGCTTCACTGTTGATTCCTACACCTGCTGACGTACTAGATACTATGCCATCATACGGTCCACCCTGATAGCGATCTGGTTCATTCCCCATACATGCATTTACCTGATGTTCACTTTGGTTGGTGATGACGAACGATCCGAATCGGCATTCATACCCGAAAGTGTTACTGATAAACTCCATTGTCGTCATCTCTCGTTCTCTCGCGATCGCACGTCATCATCCGGTCTGGAGGATTCGGTGGTCGCGACTCGAGAGCTTTGCGCGGGCACACGGAAGAGCGTGTGAGAGTTTCCGCGACGCGCTTGTCGCGGTGAGTTAGCCAAACTGCACACGGCCAGTTATCACAGGGTTGCGGTCTGTGCGGGACCCGACCGCTATTCCGCCAACCAAGAGGCAGCCTGCATTCGACGACCCGGGAATACACACCGACACACGTCGGTTGCAGCTCCGTGCACGTCAAACTAACTAGCACATACACCCATCTATTCACAGTTGTACGTATGAAAATGTACCGACCACATGCACACAGACGTACGTGAAGGACTCTAATGGGTCGAAGGGCGTAACCTCACGTAAAGCGGCAGTGGCGAACCATGCGAAGGGAGCCTCTTTCGCATTCGAGCTGGCGCCTGGTATTTGCATGTACGTAAGCACTGTGTACGAGGAGAACGAGAGCTCTCGCCTGTGGTCAGATAAAATGCACTGTGCACTGTATATACGCCCGAGGTCCAGTTAACGCCTGATTTATTTATGTAATTTGACTCGGCCATTCTACTCTTTTTTCTTCGCTCGTTCGACCTGCCCTCACTTTACCATCTGCGCCTTCTTTATATAACTTTCAGCGTTCCGCAATCAAACGAAGAACGCTCATAACTTCGACATGCCCGGCTGAACCAGCTGTACCGATCGGCTATGCGGCACTGTCTTAATGATAATGACTGTTGTTTATCAATCAAACCGAATATCTTCGTCCGGAAAAACTGTTGAAAACCGACCTGTTTTGTTGGGCCTCGAGTTTATGCAGACATGCAACTAGCCATTTGATGTATGTTGTATATGCACATTTGTTGTATGTTATCCTTGTATCCTGCTGTTTTAGTTTTGTGTTTAGTTATAACGTTGTATATTGTTCGCAATGTTGGGTTTTTAGTGGTGGTAGTGTGAGGCCTACTAACATCTACCATCGCCATTTTACCCCCCCCCCCCCCCTCTCTCTCTCTCTCTCTCTCTCTCTCTCTCTCTCTCTCTCTCTCTCTTCTCTCTCTCCACCTTGTTCCCACAGTTGCTTCCAGGGCATAAACCATGAATCAATCAAACAATTAATCTCTCTTGTCCCGTTTGATTTTCAATGGCTTGCGAGGGGAAGAAATTTTAGAGATTAGCTAAATACGTACCTTACCAAACATACCATTTTCGCATCGGTCCCACTTCGGTACATTAATTGGATTTCGTCTGACACGATAAACATCCAAAACGCGACCACCATGTAAAATTTAGTATCCAGCTACGCGGTCAACGTGATAGCTTTGTTACGTACGCACAGCCGAGTGTACACATGGGTGAATTTCCTCCGGGCGATGTAAAACAAGGTTACTTCCTAATGCAGCCAAGCGATCGGCAGGTATATCAATTTATTAGGTGGTCGATATTTTCACGTAGCATATAGATAAGTTAGGGTGAATAAATAAACGTCCGTTTGGACGGCTAATACTTCACCTTTGTTCGACATATTCCTGAACTTCGATCTTCGCTATTAATTGATGACGTTGAAGTTTGCATTATTGTAATGCAACGCAAGTCAATGATTTTGAGTTGCTCAAATGTTTTTCTGCCGATTTAGATTACGAAAATGACTCAAACGTTTTTGTCTCCTCGTTAGAAATCAACGACCGTAATTTGCAAAAAAAAACGCCTTTGGATTATGAGAAAAATAATTATACTGAAGTTTGCATCTAAAGGAATAGAAAAATGGGGAAAAAGTCTTTGCATTCCAACGATGCGAACTTCAACCTCCTATTTATTAAGACAGGATATACATTTAGATAGGAAAAAATAGGCACATTGAGAGATTTTTTAAACTAAGAAATAATTATTCTACAATCATCAAACTTTTAGTATACTTTAATAGTATATTTTAGTATACAAAACAATTTTTTTTAAAATTAATTGATCATAAAAATGACGGAGCTGTGGTAGAGTGTTACAGCAAGGTCGCCGCGGGAGTTGCGAATCGGCGTGCAGTCTAGCTTCCTATCCAGGAATAGTAGCCTTTGATTTGCAAAAAAGGTCCAACATTTTTTCAGTGAGAACATGTATAGTTTCTATGTGACGGTAATCAAAATGAAGTAAATACAATTTAAGAAAATGGCACGCATTTACAACAAAAATCAATATTTCACGCATCATTTCTGTAAAATTTGGATTAAAAAAGTCGTCTATTTCCAATTTTTCAAAAACAATTCTCGTCAAGCAGAAGGTACCAATATTATCAATATTTTTACCAAGTTTCAACTCAATCGGCTTAGTAGTTTTTGAGTAATCCTGCACGCCAATTTCGATAATGCAGTTTTGAGAAAAACGCGTTTAAAGTTCGCGCCCACTCCGAGCGGTGAGGCACAGCGTTGACGGACGTTTGAAGTTTTTCGAATTTCGCTTTGAAACTTCGGGAAAATATTCTACATATATAGTTCTATGGTTTAAAGAAGAAAAAAAAGAAATCGATTTTTTTTTATCGTTATAGATGTATATCCCGCCTTAAACACGTATGTGTATTTAAGACTTTTTCTTGTTTTTTATCACACGAGTGCACCCATTTTTTTGTCATTTCACTTTTTTCCCCTCATCGGCTGGAGAAGTGGATGGAGGCTCTCTTTTTCGATTGAAAGAGATTGATAATCGCGTACGTAGCTCTCCATCGCTCATCGAGGCGAATAAAACGTGGATTCATTTGGGAGGCTCGTTGCACGTATACCCAAAAGGCTCTCACAAAGTGTCATTAGTTACGGACGATCGGCAGTGTAAAAAAGCTTTGCTCGTATTTATATCTATTCATTCATAAATACATATCTGCAGAGTTGCTGCAAATGCAATGTTGTTTTATGCGAAGGTTTTTCAAAGCATTGATTAATCTACTATTGAAATACGTTTTGATCACAATTAAATAAACCGTTTTCTGTATGGTTTAATTATGGGGCTAGGCCACTCTAGAAGCCGAAAAAAAGCTTTTTGGGGATTTTTTTTTTCAGAAAAACTACAAAATAAATCGAGATTACAAAAAAGAGTGTTTATCATACATTTCAGTGACTGTATACAGGAATTTTTTGGAAGTGATTAATTTCAAAATGGCGGCTGTGCAGCGTTTATCTCGGAACTGCATTTTTTAAGTTGGCCGGAAACATATCTCAGACAATTTTCAACCGATTCACTTGAAATGTTGAATATATCTTGAAAAATAGATGGAAGTACGTGCGATTTTTTTTATATTGCATAGTTCAATTGTTATTAACAAATATCTGACGATCTTTTAGGCAAATTTTTCTCTTTCAAAAAGTTTGCCTAAAAACTCGTCGGATAATTTTTAATAAAAAATGAACTATGCAATATAAAAAAAAATCTACGTACTTCCATAGACAATGTATTATTCAAGATATATTCAACATTTCAAGTGAATCGGTTGGAAATTGTCTGAGTTGTGTTCCCGGCCAACTTTAAGATAAACGCTGCACAGCCGCCATTTTGAAATGAATCGCTTAAAAAAAATTAGTGTATACAGTCACTGATATGTATGATAAACACCCTTTTTTGTAATCTCGATTTATTTTGTAGTTTTTCTGAAAAAAAAAATCCCCATAAAGCCTTTTTTTCGGCCTCTAGAGTGGTCTAAGGCCTTAATGCAAGTATCACCTTTATTTAATTTATTAGTGCGATACTCTCAATCACATCGATGAAAAACGCGTCGTTTTTAAAATAGAAAAACAGACTTTGACTTCCGTAATTTTTGCCTAAATTGCAATTTCGAAAAACCAAACGGTCAACGACAAGAAAATCTCACATACTAAAGGAACTTCCTTAATTTTTCTTTAATTTCACGTGAGCCTGAACAGTAGTTTAGTCTTGATCGACTTTTTTTTCTCAACATTTCCTTTTCATTAGTTATTAACGATAATGATGCCATTTTTCCTAAAAAAAAACCCGAAAAAAAATTCAAACATTTCGTTTTGATGATTGAAACACGATAACAAAAAAAGCTCGGTCAAGTCTTAGCCAATATTGTCTACTTTAAGAAGAAAAAAAACTCTTTTTTTCTTGTTTCAGATAATCTGGGTGACCAAAATCGAGTCCACCGTTGAGACCCCGTCGCAGCGTTCGTTCGGAACGAACGCGCGCTGTGACCGAGTTAGAATTTTTGAAAAAATCGATTTTTCATTTTCGACGGATTCCTATAATATAACCTTTCAAACAAATTCTTTGAAAATTTCAAGTCAGTCCGTTGAAAATTGGGGGAGTTATGAGCGTTTACAGGTAAAAAAATGGTGCCAAAAAAATCTGAAAAATATGTAACTCCAAAATAACAAAACAAATCTTTTTAGTCCTTAGGACAACAATTCTCAACCTTATAGTTTTCACGATACGCTGCACGATGCCGGTTTTACGGAAACCTGCCGTTTTTTTTCAAGAAAAACTAAACTTCTCTGCGAAAAAAAATTGCAAACATTTTTTTTTTCAACGAAACTACAGCTAACACTTCCCTTTTCGAAGATCACTTCACTAAATAGCGAGATTTCTATTTTTCCGAAGTCCAGCAAACGACTTTGCAAGGTGCGAAATCGTGAAAAACCGCCATTTTCAAAATGACGTACCGGGCACAGAAAAATCGAAAAAATACAATTAAAAAATCGAATTGAAGCTGACTTTAGCCTCTTCAAAACCCCGTTCGGTAAACTGGGGTCCGACTTTTTTTGGCCGGGATATTCAATTTTTTGTCCGGAAAGAAAAATGGCAGGGGCCTCAAACTTTTGGCCAAGGGTATATATGTATATATATATATATATATATATATATATATATATATATATATATATATATATATATATATATATATATATATATATATATATAGGTATATAAATACAAAAATATATAGCATGTTATTGGATAAAACTCTCTAATTATCACAATCATATTAATTAATTGATATAGTTTATGTGATACAGCAAATAATTATAGGAATTAATTTGGTCTCTTAGGTAGGTTCTAGGTTCGGATCCCCATATCGGTAATTATTTTCTTCGATAGAAATCATCTCAAAAGACCAGGGAATGACGAATTACGATACAAAATCGTCGTCATAAAACTCCCAATTAAGGGGGGATTTTCTTTTTTTTTTCGCAAAATTTACCGCTTTTTGGGAATTTTTTTGTAAAGAAAGTATACAACGGAAAACTTGTGAAACTTGGCATATAGTTTTATTGATCTGTTTACTACATACGAAAAATTTTTTAAACATTTTCATCAAAATATCCGCCTCCCACCCCCCTCGACGCGCGATGGCCCTTTTTTGATGGTGTGCACGATTTCTCAAAAACTATTCAACCGATTGCCTTCAAATTTGGACAGAATGCTCAGCTGACATCCTTTTATCGTTTGATGAAGCAAAAAAGCAATACGTTTAATAGTTTTTTATTTATAACAAAAAATCGATCAATTTTTTTCGAAAAATCGATATTTCAAGTTCAAAACGTCACCAAATCGTCAATTTTTTTTTCCCCTTCATCGAACGATAGCTATATGTGTCTAAAGTAAAATGCTTTTTGGGTTTTTTGTTGCAGGATGAACGTGAAGGCTGTAATCGTGCATACCATCAAAAAAGGACCATCGCGCGTCGAGGGGGGTGGGAGGCGGATTTTTTGATGAAATTGTTTAAAAAATTTTTTGTATGTAGTAAACAGATCAATAAAACTATATGCCAAGTTTCACAAGTTTTCCGTTGTATACTTTCTTCACAAAAAAATTTCCAAAAGGCGGTAAATTTTGCGAAAAAAAAAGACAATCCCCATTAAGTATTTTATTTTATTTTGGATTTATGAAATATTTTATGTATATTGTACACTTAGATTTACAGTGTACATTGTAAGCAAATAGAGATTTAGTTGAAGCGAATCTGTATTTATTAAATTTGAATATATTCAATATTTGAAAAGAATAGCTGAAACAAACAAAAAAATATCTCTGAAACAAATAAGATCGTAGTAGGCCGTGAGCCAAGGAAAAAAAACCTATTCGATTTCTATAGATCCTATTTAAATTAAATATTTTTTTTTCGCAGTGCACAATTAGCGTTTAAACAGTAGTCATTTTCTGTTCACGATCGCATTTTTTAAATTGGATGAACCATTTGTTAATAACAATGACTTCAGCATGCTGTTTTTCAAGAGAAAAATGAGATTTTCTTTGGAGAAACTGTCATTTTTCGTGTTTTTCGAAATTTCGAAAAGTGGATCGTCAACCCATAGCCAGTTGGATATATTTGAAGATTTTTTAAATTGTTTTCGTTTCAGATTACATTTGAGCGTGGTAGAGATCCCGCCGTTTCGGACCTCGCCGCTGGATGACTGCAGCGCCAACTGCAGCACCACGAACACTTTGAAAGATTTTCATCCGAAAAAATTACATCGTAATCACAAACACGTGTGCAACATGCTGGGAAAAAATTGATATATTCCAACCAATGTGTTACTGGAAAACAATTCATCATTCTGACCCTTCAAATTGGGCTTCCAGAGAGGAATACCCCGTTAAATTAGGAATCTGGGTGTTCCCATTATTCCCTCGATTATTTCAATGAACGATATAGAACAGCTGTTGTTCAGGAAAAATGTGATGGATAAAGAATTCGTTGCAATATTTTTGTTAATTTTCTGCAAATACACTAGTCACAAAAATTAAGGGATAAAAAAAAATTCCAAATTTTTGGGTGATTTTCAACAGGCTGTAACTCGGGAGAAAATGGTCGCACAGCAAAAAAAAAGCAAATTGTAGCTCCAAGTGTCTAGTTTTCGGATCTGGCCATGACATTTTTTTTATCATGGATGGTTTCGGAGTAATCCTCAGACAACTACCGAAAATTTTTTTTTTGCTTTTCTTCAAAGAGGTCTACGGGCTTCAAATTTTTTTTTTGAAATTCCACCGCCAAGGTTTTTTAGGAAATTTAATGCCCTTTAATTTAACGTCCTCAAAAAGTGTGTACGATAATTTACTGCGGAGATATCGTCGATCAAAGCAAAAAAGTCCTTTTTAACTTTGACAATCAATAACTCGGGAAATGATGATCGTACAGGGAATCAAAGTAGGGTTTTGAAAACTGCAAAACATTCCCTATAAGACTCTAACAGTGGCTTTTGATGAATTTTTTTTTTTCGAAGCGATACTTTTGACTGAAAAAACGATCAAAATTCGCCTATTTAAGGGGGCATTGTCTTTTTTTTCCCGCAAAATTTACCGCTTTTTGGGAATTTTTTTGTGAAGAAAGTATACAACGGAAAACTTGTGAAACTTGGCATATAGTTTTATTGATCTGTTTACTACATACAAAAATTTTTTTAAACAATTTCATCAAAAAATCCGCCTCCCACCCCCCTCGACGCGCGATGGTCCTTTTTTGATGGTGTGCACGATTTCTCAAAAACTATTCAACCGATTGCCTTCAAATTTGGACAGAATGCTCAGCTGACATCCTTTTATCGTTTGATGACGCAAAAAAGCAATACGTTTAATAGTTTTTTATTTATAACAAAAAATCGATCAATTTTTTTCGAAAAATCGATACTTCAAGTTCAAAACGTCACCAAATCGTCAATTTTTTTTTCCCTTCATCGAACGATAGCTATATGTGTCTAAAGTAAGATGCTTCTTGGGTTTTTGTTGCAGGATGAATGTCAAGGCTGTAATCGTGCACACCATCAAAAAAGGACCATCGCGCGTCGAGGGGGGTGGGAGGCGGACTTTTTTATGAAATTGTTTAAAAATTTGTTTGTATGTAGTAAACAGATCAATAAAACTATATACCAAGTTTCACAAGTTTTCCGTTGTATACTTTCTTCACAAAAAAATTCCTAAAAAGCGGTAAATTTTGCGAAAAAAAAGACAATCCCCCCTTGAGGATATTTGGATAACTTGGTATAAATTTGGATATAATGGATGAACGAAGGATATCGTCGGTAATTTTTCAACCTTAAAGTGTCCCGGAGAAACCCTGAAAATTTCAAAGCGCTGCGATTTTTTTTCTTCGTACCCCGAAGCTTCAAATTTATCATTTTCGCCAAAAATCACCATTTCGAGCAAACTTCGATTTTTATTCATTTTTCCAATCAAATTTTTTTTTCCGTCATAATCCTTATTCTTTCGAACAAGAAGATTAATTATTGAAAAAAATCTGGAAATTTTATTAAATTTTTTTCGCAAAAAAATTTTTCGGAATTTTTTTTTTTTAATTTTTTTTCTCAGCGCCTCCACAATGCTTCATTATTGTAAAAAAATGCACTTGATTTTTTTACCGCTGTCTTTTACCGCCGGCATTAGCGTTACCCAAAGCGTACCACGTGGAGGTTGCGCGGTCGGATTTACGCTTCTTACACACGTGTGTGTGTGTGTGTGTGTGCGAGTGTGTATGTGGTTCTTTAGGAATGAGACCCGGTGGTTCGTCAGTTCCACCGTATTTAACGACTCCAAAGTGTGTGTGTGTGTGTGTGTGTGTGTGTGTGTGTGTGTGTGTGTGTGTGTACGTGGTTCTTTAGGAGGAATGAGACCCGTTAAATACGGTGGAACTGACGAACCACCGGGTCTCATTCCTCCTAAAGAACCACATACACACTTGCACACACACACACGTGTGTAAGAAGCGTAAATCCGACCGCGCAACCTCCACGTGGTACGCTTTGGGTGACGCTAATGATGACGGTAAAACACAGCGGTAAAAAAAATCAAGTGGAATTTTTTTTATAATAATGAAGCATTGTGAAGACCCAGAGAAAAAAAATTTGAAAATTGTTTGTTTCGAAAAAAAAATCCAGATTCTTTCAATAATTAATCTTTTTGTTCCAACGAATAAGGATCATCACCGAAAAAAAAGTTTATCGGGAAAATGAATAAGAATCGAAAAATTGCTGAAAATGGTGATTTTTGGCGAAAATAATAAATTTGAAGCTTCGGGGCACTAAAAAAAATCGCAGCGCTTTGAAATGTTCAGGGTCTTTCCGGGACACTTTAAGGCGTTACCCCCACTTGTAGCGCAAAAAAGGCCTTTTTCATGAATTTTTTTAAAGAAAACTACAAAACTTTTTTAATCGATCAATATACCATCTTAAAGAACACATCTTGAAGAACTTTCAGTCATTTTTTTATTGAAAAATATTACAGTGTTTAGTGGCAAATGGCCGTCAATGAAATAATGTTTTTATATACACGGTTTTCGGTGACCAACATTGCGGCGAAGTGGATCATCTGAAAAAAAAATGGGGATGGATTTAGTCAAATATAAGTATAAACTAGTCTTTAATCGACGGATTTTTAAAAAATATTCAGTTTCACAAAATGGCGGACAGTCAAAGTTAATGGTTCGATTTTAACGAAAAAAAAAACGGCCGTTTTTTGGCTATAAAACGGCCATTTTTTTCGAAAAAAAAAATCGAACGATTAAAGACTACATTTTTATGTATTAAATAAGCCTGCAAAATTTCAAGAAGATCGGTTCATCAGTGTTCGAGTAATCTTGGTCACCGACTTCAGAAATGCCATTTTGAGAAAAACGCGTTTAAAGTTTCTCTTTCAACGCTCTTTCAACGCGGATTCTTCTCTTTCAACGCTCACATCTCAGTCAATTTTGTTCGGATCGACTTGAAATTTTCAGGACATATTCTCAGAAACTTATACTTCAAAAAAATGCAATAAAAAAAATCGATTTTTTCAAAATCGCAAGTGGGGGTAACCCCTTAAGGTTGAAAAATTACCGACGATATCCTTCGTGCAGCCATTATATCCAAAGTTATACCAAGTTATTCAAATATCCTTAAATAGGCGAATTTTGAGCGATTTTTCAGTCAAAAGTATCGCTTCGAAAAAAAAAATCCTCAAAAGCTACTATTAGAGTCCTATAGGGAATGTTTTGCAGTTTTCAAAACCCTACTTTGATTCCCTGTACGATCATTATTTCCCGAGTTATTGATTGTCAAAGTTAAAAAGGACTTTTTTGCTTTGATCGACGATATCTCCGCGGCAAATAATTGTACACACTTTTTGAGGACGTCAAATTAAATGGCATTAAATTTCCTAAAAGAGCCTTGCGGTGGAATTTCAAAAAAAAAATGAAACTCGTAGAACTTTTTGGAGAAGCAAAAATTGTGAAAAATGTTTTTCCATAGTTGTCTTAGGATTACTCCCAAACCGCCCATGATAAAAAAATTTCATGGCCAGATCCGAAAACTAGACACTTGGAGCTACAATTTGCTTTTTTTTTGCTATGCGACCATTTTCTTCCGAGTTACAGCCTGTTGAAAATCACCCAAAAATTTGGAATTTTTTTTATCCCTTAATTTCTGTGACTAGTGTATATAAGAGATTTAAAAAATAAGAACAATTATCTAAAATGTTTGAGTACTGTGGGTAAATTTCGCCTTTTTTAAAAATAAAATCTGTAAATAGCATGGGTTCTGCGTCCATTCCTCTGGATTTTTACACTCACCAAGCCAAGTTTGAATTTGGTCGTACCTCCTGAACAAGTGCAAGCGAGCCGATCCTTTTGTTGAAGGTGGCGCCGATCGATTTACCGTCGTTTTCGCAGCCGATTTTCCGAAGCATATGGTGGCTTGTAGGGAAAAACCTGCAAGCAGAACAGGTATCGGGGAAACCCAGTGTTATGACCTCATATTAATTGTTATTGCCGTACAATTTCTGACCTTTTGTAGGGTGGCAGACGTCGCCGTGACGCGCGCGACGTTACCTCGCCGCAAGGTGTCGGGAGAAACCCGTTTTATGGTTTTATGACTGCATTATTGTTTCCACAGACTCAACTAACTTCTATAGGGTTGGCGACGTCGTTGTAACCTGCGCGACGTCTGCCACAATACGTAAACGATTAATTCTACCAACAAAAAAAAACCTGGTCCTACGGTTTATTTGTTTTACATTCAAAGGACACTCCTGAATGAATTTCAACGAGACAATAGAATGCACTGAGGCTTTACTGTAAAAATGCCTGGCCCTTAAGGGGTCTTCTCAATTTAGACACTAAAAAAGGCTATTTTCATGATTTTTAAAAATAGTTTCATATTATAGATATTGATATAAAAGTTGTTACACTTAAGGAGGTACACTAGCTTCAGCAAAATGGTGATAGATCAATAAAATTTGGTGAATATATTCTTTAGTATTATTCATGTAGATACAAATTTCTTCAGATTTTTTGGTTGTGCCGTTTTCTTACAAATAATTCACAAGCGTTTATTCTTATACCCGGAATATATACCTATATCGATAAAAACGCTATGCTTATACACGTGAACTTCAATGTTCAATTACTCGATAACGGCACAATGAAAAAATCTGAAAAAAATTGTATTGACATATATAATACTAAAGAATATATTCACCAAATTTTATTGATCTATCACCATTTTGAAATTTTACCATGGTTTAGCATGGCAACATTGGAGGTACACCAGCTTCATAAGCTGGTGTACCTCCTTAATAAATACACTTTCGAAATACATTTTTTTAAAAATGTATTTATGTAACCCAAACAAACTTTAAATGCGTTTTTTTCGAAACAACGTTTTTTAACCACATATTCTTTACAACTATAGCTATAGCGCGTATGAAGGTTTTTGTTTAATTTTGATATTTACCTTTTTGCCAAAACGGTGAAAAAAACGTTTTTTTTTTCATGTCCACCATTTTGTTATTTTTGCATATATCAAAAATCGTTTCATGTGCGCTATAACCATTAACATACTGAATCTAAAACCGGTTATGGTTTTTGTTTCGGAGGTCCATCTTGGAGGTTTCATCAACAGCGCATATCTACAATTTTTAAGGACGTTTTTTTAACTACCATTTTCGTCCATCAATAGCACGTGAGTAAATGAAAAAAAATTCTGTATTCCGAAAGCGTTTTTATTAAGGCCTTAGGCCACAGTAACGAGTATAAAATCATGTGCGAATTAAACAATTTTTTTCCGTATGAAAAAGTGATTCACTTATCAAATTAATGACACATCTATTTAGTATGAATATCAAGCTGTTGGAAAATATATATATTTTTTTTTCGATGTACAAAATGGCCAACTACTCGAAACTTCTCGAAACAGCTTTTTTGCAATTGGCGTGACAAATAACTTCAACAATTTTCACTCGATTTACTTCGAATTTAAAAGTTATGTTCCTAATTGCATTTCGCAGAGAAGTACGTACGAAATTTCTGATGAATCGGAAACTTTTCGTTTTATGAGCAGTTTATGAGCAGTTTTAACGAAATTTTTCACTGAGGACTTATTTCTTGAGTTCAAATACCTACAACTTTTGAATAAAACAATATTTTTCAAATTCCGTACTTTTTTTTCTAGGTATTCTAATCTAGATTGACGAGAATTTTTGTTTGTTGTTCGAGGTCGAAAATTGTGGATGCTAAACGTCACCCCGCGGAGCGTCTAAAAAAAGTCGGCCATTTTGTACATCGAAAAAAAAATTCTAACAGCTTGATATTGATGCTAAATAGATGTGTAATTAATTTTACGAGTGAATCACTTTTTGATGTGAAAAAAATGGTTACATTCGCACATGATTTTATACCCGTTACTGTGGCCTAACCCCTTAAGGGTAAGAACTTTTATATCAATATCTATAATGTAAACCCATCAGAAAAGTTCACGAAAATAGCCTTTGTTAGCGTCTAAAGTGAGAAGACCCCTCAACCTGAACGACGACATTTGATGCTCTATAGATGGTAAAATATCATACCTAGGAAAAAAAAATATCATACGAAATTTGTCGAGGATTTTGTGCTCTAACAGATTGGTAATAACTGTGTTCAGCGGTTTACCAATCGGTAAGGAGATATATTCGAAAAACCATTTTTACAACTCTTGCACTGTAAAAACAAACGCGTTCTTTCAAGACGTTTCACGTGTGTAATCCTGTCGCCGTTTTCAACACGGCAACTCATGTGTTGATGTCGTAACGACACATTTTACGCGTGTTCTGTCAATACGCTTCAAGCGTGTTTTAGCAAGTTCAAAGCGTGTTGTTTCGATACACTTTAGGCGTGTAAACGCTTGTCGCCAATTTCAACATGTTTAAAATGTGTTTATGGCTGAATCAACACACTTTTTGATGTGTACTTGTAGACGCTTGGGAATAACGTACAAGACGTCACGTAGGCATACATTTAAAAATAAAATAAAAAAAGGTTTCTCCGTTACTAGTGTTTTATTCCAATGGTTTACTACCATACTTGATGAGTTCCAGACGTCCCGAAATCAATTCCTGCAAATAAATTTTATTGTCCATATCCGGTTCCGAACCTACCTAACCTAGTTACTTCTATACCTAATATATGTACGCTAACCATTGTGCTATCGGCTATACTTGCGGTTTTTCATCAAGAAACGGAATACATGGTACATTGAACGAGAAGAGTAATGAAGACATTTCACATTTTATGTATATATATATATATATATGTGTGTGTGTGTGTCTACACCCAACACACATAAAATGTGAAATGTGATCAGAAATTTCCTTCACTCCGAACAGAACATTTTCTTTGCACTGGACAGAAAAATTCGTCCGCAATGAATAAAGAATTTTCTTTGCCCTAAACAAGAAATTTCTCTCACTTTGAACAGACAATTTTCTTTGCCCTTGACAGAAAAATTTGTCCGCACAGAAAACAAAAATTCCTTTGCCCTGTACAAGCACTTTTCTTCACTCCGAACAGAAAACTTTCTTAGCACTGGACAGAAAACTTGGTCCGCACAGAATAAAGAATTTGCTTTGCCCCGGACAAGAAATTTCTCTCACTCCATACAGGCAATTTTGTTTGCCCTCAACAGAAAAATTTGTCCGCACAGAAAAAAAAAAATTCCTTTGCCTCGTACAAGCACTTCTCTTTACTCCGAACAGAAAACTTTCTTCGCACTGGACTGAAAACTTGGTCCACACAGAATAAAGAATTTACTTTGCCTCGTACAAGCAATTTTCTTCACTCCGAACAGACCATTTTCTTCGCACTAGACAGAAAAATTGGTCCGCACAGAATAAAGAATTTTCTGTGCCTCGAAAAAGAAATTTCTCTCACTGCAACTGACAATTTTCTTTGCCCCGAACAAGAAATTTCTCTCACTTTGAACAGACAATTTTCTTTGCCCTCGACAGAAAAAATTGTTCTGCGCAGAAAACAAAAATTTTGTTTGCCTCGTACAAGCAATTTCCTCTACTCCGGACAGAAAACTTTCTTTGCACTAGATAGAAAAATTGGCCCGCACAAAATAAAAAATTTCGTTTGCCCCGAACAAGGAATTTCTTTCTCTCCGGATAGACAATTTTCCTTGCCCTAGACAGAAAAATTGGGACACACAAAATAAAGAGTTTTCTTTGCCCCGAACAAGAAATTTACTCCACGCCGGACAGAAAAGTTGGTCCGCAAAGAATTAAAAAGTTCATTTGCTGAGAACAAGGAATTTCTTTTACTCTGGACAGACAATTTTCTTTGCCCTGGACAGAAAAATTGGTCTGCACAAAATAAAGAATTTCCTTTGCCCCGAACAAGAAATTTATTCCTCCGGACAGAAAAGTTGGTCCGCACAGAATCAAAAATTTCCTTTGCCCGGAACAACGAATTTCCTCCACTCCGCACAGAAAATGTTCTTCTCACTGCACAGAAAACTTGGTACGCATAGAATTAAATTTGCCCCTAAGAAGCATCTTTCATCGCTCTGGACAGAAACTTTTCTTAACAGCAAACAAAATATTGATCCGCGCAAAATAAAAAATTTTCTTTGCAGCGACACTCTACCAAAAAATTATTTTATATCTACGTCAATAAACTGAGTGTTGCACCTGAGCAATGGTTTCACCGAGCACATTATTTCTTCATTCATGTAGGTGTGCACGACGAGCAAAAACTTATGTGTTTCGCTTTTAAAATAATACAATTCGCAATTGAAAAACTATTTCGCAAGTCCGTGCATAACGTAGCGAGGTTATAAAGCCGCCATATTGTCATATCAACTCATTGAACGCGTGTTATTTGTGGTACACGCGTGCAAGTGAGTTGTTTCACGACGCTTTGTGTCGTTCGAGTCGCGTGTACCTACACCAAGTGTGTTGTTTGAAAGAAAATGGCTTGATTCGACACGCTTCATATGTGTTACATTAAGCGTATTCTACAGCAACATATTTAAAACGTGTTGTTACCAAGAATGGTATAGAGCGTATTATTTCAACACGGTAAAATAAGTAAAACACGTTGTTTCAACGCGTTAACCAGGTCCTACACACGTTGTAGGCGTGTTGTGTGTTGCTTTAACCCACCGACAACACGCTTATTTTTTACAGTGTGGTCTGGCCGTCGAACTCGAAAAATATTTATCCTACCAATAAATCGTTAAATTTGTGAACAATGTTCGGAGATATTTCGGAAAAACTTATTTCCAGTATTTCCAAGATGGCGGCTGCCGTGTAGTTCCCGTGGTCGTGTCAATATGTCCTAATAGTCAGGAGATACCGCTAATCATGTTTCAACGTGGCTTGCCGCAATTTTTGCATGCTAGGCCACCGTTTTCATCACTGGCGCTTGGACTATTTACCTTGCACGGACAAATGATCGAGCATTGTCAATTTAGTAATTTCTATAAAAGTGATTTAAGGGGGGACATACTTTTAGGCGAGGAAAAAATTTGCTGATTTTCATGGCTTTTTTAATAAGAAATATTTCTTCACCTTTTTTTGGACTTACCGTATATTTTATTACTACTTTTGGTTGTTACATGGTATTCAATTTTGTTTAATTAATCTTAGAAAATGGCGGTGGTATGGCGCGGTCCTCAAACTGGATTATCAAGACTGGCGTGACGTATAGCTAAAAAATACTAATCGATTGATTCTGATGAAATTTGGTTACTAAATCTTTCTAACCGCATTGTCTAAAACATGACCCTAAAGATTGTTGAGACTTTGAAAGAAAAAAATATTTTTTATTGGAAAATGAAGCAATTTTTTTCGGACAATTCCATCTTTGTGTTTCAAAACGTACCATTTTATTGATTTTCAACATTTCTTACTTTTTCTTGGTTCATATTCTGCGTATGAGCGTTAATGAAAGGAAAATCTTCGTTGGGTTTTCTCACATTAATCCCGCCGACGCTACGTGTCATTGCGTCTGACAACCTTCGCCGCAACCCGTTTAGAAGACCGTGCAATACCTTCGCCATTTTTCCAGATTAATCATTTCCAAAAAAGGCCATGCAACATCCCCCAGAAGAAAAATTGAAAAATAAAAAAGTAGTGAGCGATCAAAAAAAAGTTCGTTTTTTTTTCGCCAAAATTTTTGAAGTTTTTTGCGCATCATTTTTTTATTTTTCAATTTATCTTCTTGATTTTAGGTCAACTTATACACAATATTGTCCAAAGTAAAAATATGTTTGATTTTTTGCTTCAGATCACCTGTCCGGGACTTAGGACTTCAGCAAGCGAAGAATGTCATCGCCCGCGCACCGACATACGTGGCTCCTCCCACTCCCACCACCATGTTTTGTGAAATTTTAAAAAATATTTTGATGTTCAACAAAGACCGCTTAGTCAACGTACCAAATATCAACAATCTATATTTAATACCTTCGCATTAAAAATTGGTGAAAAATCGAACATTTTTTGGCCCGACAAGGCACAACCTTCCCTTAAGGCCTTATATACGCGATTTCGCCGATTTTCGAAGGTACTTTTCTAGACACGGTTAAAAAAAATGACGCATTTATTGACAACATCTTTTTACAGATCATTTATGCACATGGTTAAGTATATGTAGAAAAAACATCAGAGATATTAACAAATGGCGGAGATATAACATAATAAAGCAACGTATTTTTTTTTGCTCGCACGTTGATGGTGAAAGTTCTCAGCATCGATGTGGGTGTCTGAAAAAAATGACCATTTTCATAATTGCATAATGAATGTATCTACAGTGTGTACAAACAATATTATTTTAAAAAAATATTACAATAAAAATTCGAAACTAAACATTTTTTTACTCAATTTCTGTCGGTATTTTATTTTTTATATTTTTTGTGTCATTGAAATGTTTGTTTTTGTGGATCACACGATAGGTGATGATACTGAGAATATGTTGTAAAAATTTCAAAGCGATTTGAACCTTCGTTCAACAGTTAGAACTTTCACAAGGTTCAAAAAAGTAAATCGTGGGAAAACGGCTCTGAACTTATTATTATTGGAATATTTATTATTTTTTAAATTTTTTGAATTTTTCAATTCTGTAAAGCTAAAAAAATTCCTAACCGTTCAGGCTAATGGAATCAAAAATATAAAAAAATGAAAATGATTTAAAATTTTTGCGTATATAAGGCCTTAATAGTGTCTTGAATGTGTCCTCAAAATAAAATGTAAATCTATAGAAAAACGCCTTGGCGAGACTACTACCTTAAGAGAGAAATCATCAAAATCGGTAATTTTTCCTGGCCCAAAGGTATCTCCCCCCTTAATTGTACGGGGTACACCCAAGACGCAGATTTATAAGTCCAACAAGTCGGGCACGAATGAAGCCGTCCTACGCGGATGAATCTATAATCCTTTGCTTTCGATTTGGAGTTATTTCGAGCACCAAGCGCGCAAATGTAAGAAAAGCCGAGTACCTGAAAACACCGAGCACCGAGGGAACAGGTGTCTTACAGGTACCGCGCAATAAATCCTTAGGTGGAGACGCAATAATCCGAAAGAATCAACGAGTCTATGTTTCGATGAGCACTCAAATAGCCATTCCATCAGTAAATAATGCGGTTCGAAGAATACAGCCCTTCTATATTACAGTAAGGATGGAAAAAACATTGCAACCCAGTCTCTTAGAATTAGCGAGCAAATTTCGAAATCATTTGCGGATATAATATTTTACGCGGTTTCGAGAAACTTTGTTGGTCCTCGTTCACTCAAGAGGTAATTATTCTGAACAAAGTTTTTTTTTTCGGAAACTTTATTTTGCGGAATTAAAAAAAAAAGATTTCAATGGAATTTTGGTATATTGCAATGTATTATAGAAAATATGTTTTTACTGAATTGGTTTCTTCTGCGATATTTTTCCACGAAGGTATAGCGGTGTTTCTAATTCGGAAAAAAAATGAAGCGTGAAAAAAACTCTCCGCAAATTAAAATTCCCTCACAATTCAAATTCTGTTGCCGATTTTGAGAGATTCGAATGCAAATATAGCCCGCATAATACTTTATTCTTGGACACAAATTTATCGCGGTACCTTAAATTTTCACAAAGTTCCAGCGTGAAATATTTATGGGAAAATTTTAACTTCCTTAAGAATATCATTTAGAGCGAGCAAAAAATCGATTTTTTTTTCTTTGAACGATAGAACTCTATATAACCAATATTTTCCCAGTTTCAAAGCAAAATTTAAAAAACTTGAATCGTTACAGCCCGTCAACGCTGTGCCTCATCGCTCGGATTCGGAGCGGGCGTAAAGTTCAAACGCGTTTTTCTTAAAACTCCATTTTCGAAAGTGGTGTGCTGGATTCATTAAAAATGATTAAGGCGATTGTGTTGAAACTTGGTAGAAATATTGATAATATTGCTACCTCCTACTTAACCAGAATTGTTTCTGAAAAATTAGAAAAAAAATACTTTTTTAATCTAAATTTTACAAAAAAATTCGCGTGAAATGTTGATTTTTTTTGTAAATCTGTGCCATTTTCTTAAATTTGCATTTTCGTCATTAATTCCTTCGATTAATCGGAGGAATTTTCGAAATATCTATTTATATATTTTAGAAAGTATACATCGGAAAAAAATCGTTCGATCAAATACTATATTTTTACGTAGAGAAAAAGCCATAAACATTTCAGAGCGATCAAAGCAGTAGTTTTCGAGATATTTTTCTCACCGACTTTGAAAACGTACTTTCGAGAAAGAAAAAAAAGCGTTTGAAGTTTCGAACGAGGCTCCGAGCATTCCTACAGGTGTCAACATAACAGCCTATAATTCTGTCAAATTTGATCCTATCCCGTATCATTTTTTAGGGAATATTTATAAGATGACGTGCTGTCAAAATATATTGGTTTTGAAAAAAAATGATTTTTTCCAAACTAATATATTTTTCAATTTTGAAAACCAATATACTTTTCAATTTATTTTTATATATAATATATTTTAGAATTTTTTTGTAAGTTGGCAAATCGAGTCAATTTCAAACGAATATATTTTTCAATTTTCAAAACCAATATATGTTTCAGTCATTTTTTTACTTTCACAACTATTTATAAATATAAAAATTTTTATAATTTATTTTATAAAATATTTATATTTATAAAAAAAAATGATTTTTTCCAAACTAATATATTTTTCAATTTTTAAAACCAATATACTTTTCAATTTATTTTTAATTTTCAATATATATACAATATATTTTTCAATTTTCAAAACCAATATATGTTTTAGTCATTTTTTTACTTTCACAACTATTTATAAATAGTTGTGAAAGTAAAAAATGACTGAAACATATATTGGTTTTGAAAATTGAAAAATATATTCGTTTGAAATTGACTCGATTTGCCAACTTACAAAAAAATTCTAAAATATATTATATATAAAAATAAATTGAAAAATATATTAGTTTGGAAAAAATCATTTTTTTTCAAAACCAATAAATTTTGACAGCGCGTCATCTTATAAATATTCCCTAAAAAATGATACGGGATAGGATCAAATTTGACAGAATTATAGGCTGTTATGTTGACACCTGTAGGAATGCTCGGAGCCTCGTTCGAAACTTCAAACGCTTTTTTTTCTTTCTCGAAAGTACGTTTTCAAAGTCGGTGAGAAAAATATCTCGAAAACTACTGCTTTGATCGCTCTGAAATGTTTATGGCTTTTTCTCTACGTAAAAATATAGTATTTGATCGAACGATTTTTTTCCGATGTATACTTTCTAAAATATATAAATAGATATTTCGAAAATTCCTCCGATTAATCGAAGGAATTAATGACGAAAATGCAAATTTAAGAAAATGGCACAGATTTACAAAAAAAATCAACATTTCACGCGATTTTTTTTGTAAAATTTAGATTAAAAAAGTATTTTTTTTCTAATTTTTCAGAAACAATTCTGGTTAAGTAGGAGGTAGCAATATTATCAATATTTCTACCAAGTTTCAACACAATCGCCTTAATCATTTTTAATGAATCCAGCACACCACTTTCGAAAATGGAGTTTTAAGAAAAACGCGTTTGAACTTTACGCCCGCTCCGAATCCGAGCGATGAGGCACAGCGTTGACGGGCTGTAACGATTCAAGGTTTTTAAATTTTGCTTTGAAACTGGGAAAATATTGGTTATATAGAGTTCTATCGTTCAAAGAACAAAAATCGATTTTTTGCTCGCTCTAAATGATATTCTTAAGGAAGTTAAAATTTTCCCATAAATATTTCACGCTGGAACTTTGTGAAAATTTAAGGTACCGCGATAAATTTGTGTCCAAGAATAAAGTATTATGCGGGCTATATTTGCATTCGAATCTCTCAAAATCGGCAACAGAATTTGAATTGTGAGGGAATTTAAATTTGTGGAGAGTTTTTTTCACGCTTCATTTTTTCCGAATTAGAAACACCGCTATACCTTCGTGGAAAAATATCGCAGAAGAAACAAATTCAGTAAAAACATATTTTCTATAATACATTGCAGTATAGCAAAATTCCATTGAAATCTTTTTTTTTTAATTCCGCAAAATAAAGTTTCCGTAAAAAAAACTTTGTTCAGAATAATTACCTCTTGAGTGAACGAGGACCAACAAAGTTTCTCGAAACCGCGTAAAATATTATATCCGCAAATGATTTCGAAATTTGCTCGCTAATTCTAAGAGACTGGGTTGCAATGTTTTTTCCATCCTTACTGTAATATAGAAGGGCTGTATTCTTCGAACCGCATTATTTACTGATGGAATGGCTATTTGAGTGCTCATCGAAACATAGACTCGTTGATTCTTTCGGATTATTGCGTCTCCACCTAAGGATTTATTGCGCGGTACCTGTAAGACACCTGTTCCCTCGGTGCTCGGTGTTTTCAGGTACTCGGCTTTTCTTACATTTGCGCGCTTGGTGCTCGAAATAACTCCAAATCGAAAGCAAAGGATTATAGATTCATCCACGTAGGACGGCTTCATGCGTGCGCGACTTGTTGGAGTTATAAATCTGCGTCTTGGGTATACCCCGTACAATTAAGGGGGGAGATACCTTTGGGCCAGGAAAAATTACCGATTTTGATGATTTCTCTCTTAAGGTAGTAGTCTCGCCAAGGCGTTTTTCTCTAGATTTTTATTTGTTTTGAGGACACATTCAAGACACTATTAAGGCCTTATATACGCAAAAATTTTTAATCATTTTCATTTTTTTATATTTTTGATTCCATTAGCCTGAACGGTTAGGAATTTTTTTAGCTTTACAGAATTAAAAAATTCAAAAAATTCAAAAAATAATAAATATTCCAATAATAATAAGTTCAAAGCCGTTTTTCCACGATTTACTTTTTTGAACCTTGTGAAAGTTCTAACTGTTGAACGAAGGTTCAGATCGCTTTGAAATTTTTACAACATATTCTCAGTATCATCACCTATCGTGTGATCCACAAAAACAAACATTTCAATGACACAAAAAATATAAAAAATAAAATACCGACAGAAATTGAGTAAAAAAATGTTTAGTTTCGAATTTTTATTGTAATATTTTTTTTAAATAATATTGTTTGTACACACTGTAGATACATTCATTATGCAATTATGAAAATGTTCATTTTTTTCAGACACCCACATCGATGCTGAGAACTTTCACCATCAACGTGCGAGCAAAAAAAAATACGTTGCTTTATTATGTTATATCTCCGCCATTTGTTAATATCTCTGATTTTTTTTTACATATACTTAACCATGTGCATAAATGATCTGTAAAAAGATGTTATCAATAAATGCGTCATTTTTTTTAACCGTGTCTAGAAAAGTACCTTCGAAAATCGGCGAAATCGCGTATATAAGGCCTTAAGGGAAGGTTGTGCCTTGTCGGGCCAAAAAATGTTCGATTTTTCACCAATTTTTAATGCGAAGGTATTAAATATAGAATGTTGATATTTGGTACGTTGACTAAGCGGTCTTAATTGAACATCAAAATATTTTTTAAAGTTTCACAAAACATGGTGGTGGGACATTCTTCGCTTGCTGAAGTCCTAAGTCCCGGACAGGTGATCTGAAGCAAAAAATCAAACATATTTTTACTTTGGACAATATTGTGTATAAGTTGACCTAAAATCAAGAAGATAAATTGAAAAATAAAAAAAAAGTGAGCAAAAAACTTCAAAAATTTTGGCGAAAAAAAACGAACTTTTTTTTATCGCTCACTACTTTCTTATTCTTCAATTTTTCTTCTGGGGGATGTTGCATGGCCTATTTTGAAAATGATTAATCTGGAAAAATGGAAAATGATTAATCTGGAAGATTTTCCTTTCATTAACGCTCATACGCAGAATATGAATCAAGAAAAAGTAAGAAATGTTGAAAATCAATAAAATGGTACGTTTTGAAACACAAAGATGGAATTGTCCGAAAAAAATTGCTTCATTTTCCAATAAAAAATACTTTTTTCTTTCAAAGCCTCAACAATCTTTAGGGTCATGTTTTAGACAATGAGGTTAGAAAGATTTAGTAACCAAATTTCATCAGAATCAATCGATTAGTATTTTTTAGCTATACGTCACGCCAGTCTTGATAACCCAGTTTGAGGACCGCGCCATACAACCGCCATTTTCAAAGATTAATTAAACAAAATTAAATACCATGTAACAATCAAAAGTAGTAATAAAATATACGGTAAGTCCAAAAAAGGTGAAGAAATATTTCTTATTAAACAAGCCATGAAAATCAGCAAATTTTTTCCTCGCCTAAAAGTATGTCCCCCTTAAATCACTTTTATGGAAACTACTAAATTGACAATGCTCGATCAATTGTCCGTGCAAGGTAAATAGTCCAAGCGCCAGTGATAAAAACGGTGGCCTAGCATGCAAAAATTGCGGCAAGCCACGTTGAAACATGATTAGTGGTATCTCCTGACTATTAGGACATATTGACACGACCGCGGGAACTACGCGGCAGCCGCCATCTTGGAAATACTGGAAATAAGTTTTTCCGAAATATCTCCGAACATTGTTCACAAATTTTACGATTTATTGGTGGGATAAATATTTTTCGAGTTCGACGGCCAGACCAAGAGTTGTAAAAATGGTTTTTCGAATATATCTCCTTATCGATTGGTAAACCGCTGAACACAGTTATTACCAATCTGTTAGAGCAGAAAATCCTCGAAAAATGTCGTATGATATTTTTTTCCCTAGGTATAATATTTTACCATCTACACTGTAAAAACAAATGCGTTGTTTCAAGACGTTTCACGTGTGTAATCGTGTCGCCGTTTTCAACACGGCAACTCATGTGTTGATGTCGAACGACACATTTTACGCGTGTTCTGTCAATACGCTTCAAGCGTGTTTTAGCAAGTTCAAAGCGTGTTGTTTCGATACACTTTAGGCGTGTAAACGCTTGTCGCCAATTTCAACATGTTTAAAATGTGTTGATGGCTAAATCAACACACTTTTTGATGTGTACTTGTGGACGCTTGGGCATAACGTACAAGACGTCACGTAGGCATACGTTTAAAAATAAATAAAAAAGGTTTCTCCGTTACTGGTGGTTTATTCCAATGGTTTACTACCATACTTGATGAGTTCCAGTCGTCCTGAAATCAATTCCTGCGAATAAATTTTATTGTCCATACCCGGTTTCGAACCTACCTAACCTAGTTACTTCTATACCTAATACGTACGCTAACCATTGTGCTATCGGCTATACTTGCGGTTTTTCATCAAGAAACGGAATACATGGTTACATTGAACGAGAAGAGTAATGAAGACATTTCACATTTTATGTGTATGTGTCTACACCCAACACACATAAAATGTGAAATGTGAACAGAAATTTCCTTCACTCTGAACAGGCAATTTTCTTTGCACTGGACAGAAAAATTTGTCCGCAAAGAATAAAGAATTTTCTTTGCCCCGAACAAGAAATTTCTCTCACTTTGAACATACAATTTTCTTTGCCCTCGACAAAAAAATTTGTCCGCACAGAAAAACAAATTCCTTTGCCCCATACAAGCACTATTCTTCACTCCGAACAGAAAACTTTCTTAGTACTGGACAGAAAACTTGGTCCGCACAGAATAAAAAATTAGCTTTGCCCCGAACAAGAAATTTCTCTCACTCCGTACAGGCAATTTTCTGTGCCCTGGACAGAAAAATTTGTCCGAACAGAAAAAAAAATTCCTTTGCCCCGTACAAGCACTTTTCTTCACTCCGAACAGAAAACTTTCTTCGCACTGGACAGAAAACTTGGTCCGCACAGAATAAAGAATTGGCTTTGCCCTGTACAAGCAATTTCCTTCACTCCGAACAAACAATTTTCTTCGCACTGGACAGAAAAATTGGTCCGCACAGAATAAAGTGCGGCAGAATAAAGACTCCAAATGATATTGTAAATAGTTGTGAAAGTAAAAAATGACTCCAAATGATATTGTAAATAGTTGTGAAAGTCAAAAAATGACTTTCAAACGTATATTGGCTGTGAAAAATATATTGGTTTGAAATTGACTCGATTCGCCAACTTCCAAAAAATTGAAAAATATATATTAAAATAAATTGAAAAGTATATTGGTTTTGAAAATTGAAAAATATATTAGTTTTGAAAAAATCACTGTCTTCAAAACCAATATATTTTAACAACACATCATCATATAAATGTTCTCTGAAAAATGATACGTGATCGGATAAAAATTGACAGATTTATAGGCTGTTATGTTGACACCTGTAGGAATGCTCGGAGCGTCGTTCAAAATTTCAAACGCTTCTTTTTTCTCGAAAGTACGTTTTCAAAGTCGATGAGAAAAATATCTCGAAAACTACTGCTTCGACCGCTCTAAAATGTTTAAGGCTTTTTCTCGACGTAAAAATACAGTATTTGATGGAACGATTTTTTTCCGATGTATACTTTCGATTTGACGAACAAAAAATGCCCATTATTTTCGAAAAAATCGAGACTCGCTTTGAACACGCGCGATTTTGTTTTTATTCGATATTTCGAAAATTCCTCCGATTAATCGAAGGAATTAATGACGAAAATGCAAATTTAAGAAAATGGCACAGGGTTACAAAAAAAATCAACATTACACGCAAATTTTTTTGTAAAATTTAGATTAAGAAAGTATTTTTTTTCCAATTTTTCAGAAACAATTCTGGTTGACTAGGAGGTAGCAATATTATCAATATTTCTGCAAAGTTTCAACTCAATCGCCTTAATCATTTTTAATCAATCCTGCACACCACTTTTGAAAATGGAGTTTTAAGAAAAACGCGTTTGAAGTTTACGCCCGCTCCGAATCCGAGCGTTGACGGGCTGTAACGATTCAAGTTTTTTAAATTTTGCTTTGAAACTGGGAAAATATTCTTTATAGAGAGTTCTATCGTTCAAAGAAAAAAAAATCGATTTTTTTCTCGCTTTAAATGATATTCTGAAGGAAGTTAAAATTTTCCCATAAATATTTCACGCTGGAACTTTGTTAAAGTTTAAGGTACCGCGATAAATTTGTTGGCGAAATTCTGTTGCCAATTTTCACAAAAACGGCAACAGAATTTGAATTTTGAGGGAATTTAAATTTGCGGAGTTTTTTTTCACGCTTCATTTTTTCCCAATTAGAAATACCGCGATACCTTCGCGGAAAAATATCGCCGAAGAAACAAACTCAGTAAAAACATATTTTCTATAACACATTGTAATATAGCAAAAGTCCATTGAAATCTTTTTAAAAAAATTGCGCAAAATAAAGTTTCCGAAAAAAAAAAATTGTTCAGAATGATCAACCTTTGAGTGAACGAGGACCAGCAAAGCTTCCTGAATCCGTGAAAAAATATTATATCCGCAAATGATTTCGAAATTTGCTCGTTTATTCTAAGAGACTGGGTTGCAAAATTTTTTCCACCCTTACTGTAATATAGAAGGGCTGTATTCTTAGAACCGCATTACCGATTAATAGAATGCCTATTTGAGGGCTCATCGAAACATAGACTGGTTGATTGTTTGGGATTATTGCGTCTGCACCTAAGGACTTATTGCGCGGTACCTGTAAGACACCTGTTCCCTCGGTGCTCGGTGTTTTCAGGTACTCGGCTTTTCTTACATTTGCGCGCTTGGTGCTCGAAATAACTCCAAATCTAAATAAAAGGATTATAGATTCATTCGCGTATGACGGCTTCGTTCGTGCCCGACTTGTTGGAGTTGTAAATCTGCGTCTTGGGTGTACCCCGTACAATTAAGGGGGGAGATACCTTTTGGCAAGGAAAAATTACCGATTTTGATGATTTCTCTCTTAAGATAGTAGTCTCGCCAAGGCGTTTTTCTATAGGTTTTTATTTTATTTTAAGGATACATTCAAGACACTATTAAGGGGTTAGGCACTGTGAAGGGCGAAAAAAAAGTTTTTTTTCTTCAGAAAAACTACAAAATAAATTGAGATTGCAAAAAAGGGTGTTTATCATACATATCAGTGTCTGTATACGATAATTTTTTTGAAGCGATTAATTTCAAAATGGCGGCTGTGCAGCGTTTTTCTCAAAACTGCATTTTTTAAGTTGGCCGGAAACATAACAGACAATTTTCAACCGATTCACTTGAAGTGTTGAATATATCGTGAAAAATACATTGTCTATGGAAGTACGTAGGATTTTTCTTTTATTGCATAGTTCATTTGCTAGGCGACGAATTTTTAGGCAAATTTTTTACTTTTCAAAAATTTCAGAAATAATAAATCTAAAAAATCGTCAGATAATTGTTGTCAAAATATTTTGGTTTTGAAAAAAGTGATTTTTTCAAAACTAATATATTTTTTAATTTTCAAAACCAATTTACTTTTCAATTTATTTTAATATATATTTTTCTATTTTTTGTAAGTTGGTGAATCGACTCAATTTTAAATCAATATATTTTTCAATTTTTGAAACCAATATATTTTTAAAAGCCAATATATGTTTAAAAGTGATTTTTTGACTTTCACAACTGTTTATAAATTTATAAATAGTTGTGAAAGTCAAAAAATCGCTTTAAAGTAAAAAAATCGCGAATAAAGTAAAAAAATCGTGAAAGTAGAAAAATCGCTTTATAAAATAGTTGTGAAAGTCAAAAAATCGATTTTAAACATATATTGGCTTTTAAAAATATATTGGTTTCCAAAATTGAAAAATATATTGGTTTGAAATTGAGTCGATTCACCAACTTACAAAAAATTGAAAAATATATATTAAAATATATTATTTAATAAATATATTGTATATATAATTTTTTAAATTTAAATATATTTTATATATATAAATGAATAAATAAACTAATATATTTTTCAATTATTAAAACCAATTTACCTTTCAATTTATTTTAATATATATTTTTCTATTTTTTGTAAGTTGGTGAGTCGACTCAATTTCAAACCAATATATTTTTCAATTTTTGAAACCAATATATTTTTAAAAGCCAATATATGTTTAACAGTGATTTTTTTACTTTCACAATTATTTATAAATTTATAAATAGTTGTGAAAGTCAAAAATCGCTTTTAAACATATATTGGCTTTGATTGACATTGATTTTTTTACTTTCACAACTATTTATAAATTTATAAATAGTTGTGAAAGTCGAAAAATCGCTTTTAAACATATATTGGCTTTTAAAAATATATTGGTTTCCAAAATTGAAAAATATATTGGTTTGAAATTGAGTCGAGTCACTAACTTACAAAAAATTGAAAAATATATATTAAAATAAATTGAAAAGTAAATTGGTGTTGAAATAAAAAAAATATATTAGTTTTGAAAAAATCACTTTTTTCAAAACCAAAATATTTTGACAACAATTATCTGACGATTTTTTAAGCAAATTTTTGAAAAGTAAAAAATTTGCCTTAAAAATCGTCGCTAACAAATGAACTATGCAATATAAAAAAAATCTTACGTACTTCCATAGACAACGCATTTTTCAAGATATATTCAACACTTCAAGTGAATCGGTTGAAAATTGTCTGTTATGTTTCCGACCAATTTAAAAAATGCAGTTTTGAGATAAACGCTGCACAGCCGACATTTTAAAATTAATCGCTTCAAAAAAATTATCGTATACAGTCACTGATATGTATGATAAACACCCTTTTTGTAATCTCAATTCATTTTGTAGTTTTTCTGAAGAAAAATCCCCAAAAAACCTGTTTTTTCGCCCTTTACAGTGGCCTAACCCCTTAATAGTGTCTCATATGTGTCCTTAAAATAAAATAAAAACCTATCGAAAAACGCCTTGGCGAAACTACTACCTTAAGAGAGAAATCATCAAAATCGGTAATTTTTCCTTGCCTAAAGGTATCTCCCCCCTTAATCGTACGGGGTACACCCAAGACGCAGATTTACAACTCCAACAAGTCGGGCACGAGCGAAGCCGTCATACGCGAATGAATCTATAATCCTTTGATTTCGATTTCAAGTTATTCCGAGCACCAAGCGCGCAAATGTAAGAAAAGCCGAGTGCCTGAAAACACCGAGCACCGAGGGAACAGGTGTCTTAGAGGTACCGCGCAATAAGTCTTCAGGTGCAGACGCAATAATCCCAAACAATCAACCAGTCTATGTTTCGATGAGCCCTCAAATAGCCATTCCATTAATCGGTAATGCGGTTCAAAGAATACAGCCCTTCTATAATACAGTAAGGATGGAAAAAAACTTTGCAACCCAGTCTCTTAGAATAAACGAGCAAATTTCGAAATCCGTTGCGGATATAATATTTTTCGCGGATTCAGGAAGCTTGTTGGTCCTCGTTCACTCAAGGGGTAATCATCCTGAACAATTTTTTTTTTCGGTAACTTTATTTTGCGGAATTTTTTTTTTAACATTTCAATGGAATTTTGCTATATTACAATGTGTTATAGAAAATATGTTTTTACTGAATTTGTTTCTTGGGCGATATTTTTCCACGAAGGTATAGCGGTATTTCTAATTTGGAAAAAATGAAGCGTGTAAAAAAACTCTCCGCAAATTTAAATTCCCTCAAAGTTCAAATTCTGTTGCCGTGTTTTGAGAAAATTGGCAACAGAATTTCGCCAACAAATTTATCGCGGAACTTTAAACTTTAACATATTTCCGGCGTGAAATATTTATGGGAAAATTTTAACTTCCTTAAGAATATCACATAGAGCGAGCAAAAAAATCGATTTTTTTTCTTTGGAGGATAGAACTCTATATAAAGAATATATTCCCAGTTTCAAAGCAAAATTTGAAAAACTTGACACGTTACAGCCCGTCAACGCTGTGCCTCATCGCTCGGATTCGGAGCGGGCGTAAACTTCAAACGCGTTTTTCTTGAAACTTCATTTTCGAAAGTGGTGTGCAGGATTGATTAAAAATGATTAAGGCGAATGAGTTGAAACTTTGCAGAAATATTGATAATATTGCTACCTCCGACTTTACCAGAATTGTTTCCGAAAAATTAGAGAAAAAAATACTTTTTTAATCTAAATTAAAAAAAAAAATTGCGTGTAATGTTGATTTTTTTGTAATTCTGTGCCATTTTCTTAAATTTACATTTTTGTTATTAATTCCTTCGATTAATCGGAGGAATTTTCGAAATATCGAATAAAAACAATATGGCGCGTGTCCAAATCGAGTCTCGATTCTTTCGAAAATAATGGGCATTTTTCGTTCGTCAAATCGAAAGTATACATCGGAAAAAAATCGTTCGATCAAATACTATCTTGTTACGTCGAGAAAAAGCCTTAAGCATTTCAGAGCGGTCGAAGCAGTAGTTTTCGAGATATTTTTCACACCAACTTTCAAAACGAACTTTCGAGAAAAAAAAGCGTTTGAAGTTTCGAACGAGGCTCCGGGCATTCCTACAGGCGTCAACATAACAGCCTATAAATCTGTCAATTTTTGTCCGATCACGTATCATTTTTCAGGGAACATTTATATGATGATGTGTCGTCAAAGTATATTGGTTTTGAAAAAAGTGTTTTTTTTTTTTCAAAACTAATATATTTTCCAATTTTCAAAACCAATGTACTTTTCAATTTATTTTCATATATACTAGAACGTACTAGAACGTATTTTCACTGCAATGCCAGAAAAAAAAAACAAATTTCACCAAAAGAAAGCTTCCCTACAAGAGAAGCTCCGTTTAGGATTAACTTGTGAGCGAATGAGGGCCAATAAGGGTTCCCCGAATAGCGAGAAATGCTCCATTTGCAAATGATTTATAAATTTGCCCGTTAATTCCGAAAGACTCTATGAAAAAGAATTTCCTTCCACCCTTATTGTAATATAGACGGGCTGTGTACTTTGAACCGCATTACCGATAAATGGAATGGCTACTTGAGTGCTCATCGAAACATAGGCTGGTTGACTGTTTGGGGTTATTCCCATGTAGGTTTCGCCAATCGAACCGTAACGGCCAACACTTGGACCAATGTTGGCGGGGCGATAATCGATTACCCAATTGTACGCCAATGCTCGGCTGAGTATTGACTAGCCAACATTGGTTTGCCGATACGAGGCCGATGTTCGGCCAAATATAGACTCGCTAATCATTGGCTTGTCGATACGAGGCCGATGTTCGGCAAAGTATAGACTCGCCAATCATTGGTTTGCCGATACGCGGCCAATGTTCGGCCAAACATAGACTCGCTAATCATTGGCTTGTCGATACGGGGCCGATATTGGCGAAGTATAGACTGGCCGATCATTGGTTTGCCAATACGAGGCCAATGTTTGGCCAAGTATAGACTCGTTCATTATTGGTTTATCGATATGAGGTCGATGTTTGGCGAAGTATAGACTCGCCAATCATGGTTTTGCCTATACGAGCCCAATGTTCGGCAGAATATCGACTCGCTAATGATTGGCTTGTCGATACGAGGCCGATGTTTGGTGAAGTATAGACTCGCCAACGTTGGTTAGCCGATACGAGGCCAATGTTCGGCCGAGTAACGCATGATCGAACCGCAATTCGTATATTGACGATTCATTGTTTCGCGTCGAAGTCATTGTGAGACGAGATAAATACTTTTTAGGGGTCCATTGGACATTACTCTTAACAAATATACTACCAAATCAATGCACTCATTGTTGGCCGATTCTCGAACGAGCTCATACGCGATACTCTGCCGATTTTTATGAACCATCCTACACTGACAGAAAAATTCTATTAATATTAACTAACCGCGCCTATTTACTTCCTTTTTATTTGAATTAACTAGATTTTTCGGGAAATCATTTTTTTCCTATTGCATTCCATTATTGGAATTATTCATTTTAAATATATGTATTTATTCAAATTAAACTTGAACTAATGAACTAATGGTATGTCTTTATTGCCACACATATTAAAGGGTTGTGGGGGTAGAGGGGTAGAGAGAGGAATTATATATATATATATATATATATATATACACACATAGGGTATGTTTGAAAATTCTATAACATGTCATTCGATAAGACTCTCTAATTATCACAATGATATTAACTAATTGATATAGTTTATGTGATATAAATAATTATGAGAATCCATTTGGTCTCGTATGCCATATCTGCGATTCAGATGTTACAAGCACTCGGTAGCATAGGGGCAGCGTGCTTAGCTATGAGTAGGTAGGTTCAAGGTTCGAGTCCCATATAGGCGAAATATTTTCTTCAAACTAATCGTTTCGAAAGACCAGATAATGACGAATTACATTACAAAAATAATAATTTTTTTTGCCAGTGCAGGACCAATTTTGGTGATCTATATCGGGTCACAATTATCCGCCAAGACTCGGTCGATAATCGGGCCAAGCTCCAGTGCCAATAATGGCAATCTTGACGGGGACTTATTATTGGCCGATGCTCGAATGAACTCCTACGCGATGCTCGGCCGATTCTCATAAGCCATTCTAGGGCCAATATTGATTGCGAATATCGGGCCGCTCTTATCATCCAAGGCTCGGTCGATGATCGGGCCAAGCTCGAGTGCCAATGTTGGCAAGCTCGGCGTCGAGCATCGGCCAATCGTTGGCCACTACCGATCACCCTACATGGGTTGCGGCGGCACTTAGGGATTTATTGCACCGTACCTGTAAGTCGCCGAGTCCCTTGGTGCTCGGTGTTTTCAGGTACTCGGCTTTTGTTACACTTGCACGCTGGGCAGTCTCGCCAACTAACAATGGCAATCAAAGGATTATAGATTCGCTCGCGTTATGGCGGCTTCATCCGTGGCCTACTTGCCAGAGTTATAAATGTGCGTCCTGGATGTAAATACCCCATACAGTTAAACGAGTTATTCCCATTGCTCGTATAATCCCCCGCGAAAATGTTTGACAAAGTTAACGAAGTAAGTCAACTGCTTAAAAATAAAGAGCCTCAACATATTCGTGAAATTCCTTTGATCGATTACTTAAGGGGTGAGATGCAGTCAGAATTTTCAAAAAATCGATTTTTTTTACATTTTCTCGAAGTATGATATTTCGAAAATCTTCCCTGAAAATTTCAAGTCAATCCGATGAATAGTCTCCGGGATATTCCACAATTAGTAAAGGGGCGTCGGGTCCCCATGACAGGCAGAAGCCCTATTTTATGGGCCAGGAATTGATGATTCGATGTAATTTTTTAATTAGTATTTCCATACATAAATCAAGTGTAAAATTGGAAAACCCTTTCAGAAATTTTCAAAAATTTATTACTCAAAACCTATGAAGTATAGCAAAATTTTATAAAGTATACTTTCGTTTTAAAATTGTCCGAATTGTAAAAAAAAAACATCGCGAAAAACTTTAATTTTTTGTAAAATTGTTTTAACAATCGGCTATGAACAATTGAATGCTCGACTTTTCGGCAAAAAATTGTGATATTCGGATTCAGCGGATCAAAATACATTTGAAAAGTTTAGCTTCATCCAGCGAGCTCAAAATTTTACGAACATATAATACCGTATCCACATCGAAAAACTTTAAACGCGTTTTTCTCGAAACTATGTTTTTCAAGTCGGTGACCACTATAATTCAAAAACCACTCGATGGATTTTGATGATATTTGGTGTGCTTATTGATAGCATTAAAAACTAGTCCTTAATTGAAGGATTTTCATTTTTGTTGAAAATTTCTATTTTTTTAACAATCGACGATCGATTTTTTGGTCTAACATCGGAAGTTATCTGTCGGAAGCCGCCATTTTGTTAATTGAAAAAAAAAAGTTTTGATTAAGGACTAGATTTATTATTAAGCGAATGATTTTTTTTGGTTTTGTTATTTTAGATGATCCAGTAACATTTTATGATGGTCACCGCAAAGCACTACATGCCGAAGGGTGTAGTGCTTTGGGTCTACAAAGATGGCGATATTTTTATAATTAAACAATATGTTTCTTTGAAAATTTGTACAAGTCAAGTTGAAATATACATAAAAAGTCTGTGTAACCACTCTTGTAAAACAAACTTAATTACTATAAAAAAAATATTGAAAATGCTCGTCTTTTCACTCCTCTGACTGCATCTCACGCCTTAAGGCATCACACCGCGGTAAAAAAAAATGTTGTCATTTTTTTTTCTTCATTTTCTGACAGATACATTTGTTAAGAATGCTCTCATCAATTTTTTAAAAGAAGTTTGTAAAATTGGCAGAGATACAGCATTTTACGTGAAACCGTTCAAAGCGCACGACCGCGCCGAGCGGCAAATGTGCGGCTTTAAAAGCGTTTTTCTCGAAACTACGTTTTTCAACCTGGTTGACAACACATTAAAAAAACTATTCATCCGATTTACATGCGCCAAGTCTTAAACAGTTCGATAATCCAGTCTCTGCACCATGTATGGATTTTTTAAATAAAGGGCCTTCTATTTTTTTTAATGAACGATGGAAATTTTCCATGAAAATCGGAAATAAGATTCGCTGGGCCGCCATTTTTTTTAGATATCGAAATTCCCCTACGTGATGCTGTAAACCTATATGTCTAGTTTGTAAATATATTTTTATTTTATTTTTCAGCTGCATGCTCTTCCGAATGGTCTCAACGGTTTTTCCAAAAAGAATTTCCGTTCCCCGTGTATAATCTCGAAGTTGCGTAATTTTTTCTTAATTTCGACTTTTTATAGTTCAACGCACAATAACTTTATTTAAAATAATGCCAGGTTTTTCCAGCCGCGAATTTTTCAGACGAAAGTTGATGCTTAAAAGTCTTTTTTATCCATTTTTTTCTATTATCATTTTTTACGGAAATAAAGCTGCTCAAAAAAGGTCGAAATTTTGGCATAAATGATTCATTTCCTCGTGCACGGTTAATAGTGCAAGCGAGGAATAATAATCATAGCGAATAATGAAAAACATTTTTTTCCAATTTAGAAGGGGTGAATTAATAAAAATCTTTAGGAGCGGAAATTCGAAAGAATTATTAACAAAAACATTGTTCGTATTCCAGCGGACCCATTTTCTTTTTAGGAAGAGAAGAAGCTTTTTTTTTTCAAATTTTGATGGCGTAAATTAATATAAATATATAGGGGCTGAAATTCGAAAGAATTCATAACAAAAACGTTGTTTATATTCCAGCGAACTCATTTTCATTTGAGATAGATCGACAATAGTAGTAGATCGCTTGATAATGAATTTGAAGTGGAATGAATGTTCTTTCAAACGATCATGAAGGTTTTTCCAAAAAGAATTTCCGTTTCCCGTGTATAATCCTGAAGTTGCGCAACTTTTCTCAATTTCGACTTTTTGTAATTAAAAAAATAATACATTTATTTAAAATAATGCCAGGTTTTTCCAACCGCGAATTTTGCAGACGTAAGTCGATGCTCAAAAGTTTTTCATCAATTTTTTTCTATCATAATTTTTTACGGAAATATAGCTGCTAAAAAAAGGTCGAGATTTTGGCGAAAATGTATCACCCTCCAATTAATGCGCTTAGTGCATACTGGGGAACAAATTGCATATTCTCGTCTAAATTAAACTTAATAAATTTACTTTTGGTTCAAATATCAATTTTAATGTTAAAGTCATTCTTTTCATTTTAATGCTTTAACTTAAGCGGAAATCATCGTCACGAAAGTTGCATGGAATGTCTCTATGCTAAAGTGGCTGGTGTGCCGGCAGGGTGGGGGTAGAGTGCATTTGGTTGGCTAGTCCGGGCAAGGCGAGGGTAGAGCGCGTTGGGTTGGCTGGTGCTGACACGACGCATGCGCGCTTCGGACCTCCCGCCATCGAAGCCGCATGGAGGTGGTAAGCGATGCGCCACACGGACCCGGCTTGGCAGATACAAATGAAAATGATTGGATCGTCGAACGGACTATCCCCCATACTTCACACTACCGGATTGCAATATAAAAACTGCACACCCCGTGTCGGAGTTACCAGTCGACGCCAATTATTCTGTGAGATAACTCTCTGTCTGTCTTCACGTGTCATCGCGCAACTGTGCTAATTTCACGCCGGAAATATTCAAATCTCAAGAATATTTGCCTGACTTGGATTATACATTTGCAAACTGATCTTCAAGAAAATAATATCGTGAAAAAAAATACTGTGTATGTGGCTGCCGTAAACCAAAGACGTTCATAAATCGGACTTATCGTGAATCGCATACTTTGTTTTTGATAAAAACAAAATATCACGAAATATATATATAGTGATCAGAATTGATCTCTCTCTAACCATGGACATCATGAGGGGCAGAAGGTTGAGTGGTACGTATACAAAATTCGGTTTTACCAATCTCATTGCACAACGTTCTATCCGTTCAACCTCACGTTCCGCCTCATCGGCTTCATTCATCATCGCAACATTTCGTTTTCCTAAAGTGAATTCTAACAGTTGTTACTATTTGTTCCACTTCGATTTGTGCACTCGACAAGTCTATCTGACTCGATGCCAACTTTCCGTGTTAATGGTAGCATCATTGGTACATTTTTCGCTGAAGTCTCTCATCTCATTGCTTCTAAGGACATAGATGTCAATTTTGCCATTCAAGACGTCATACCGGAGCTTCCAAGAGGCAAATATGTAAACGGTCTTTGATCTGAATTTCAGAGTCCAGTTCGAGCTCATCCGAGGATGACAGTGAGAGGTTCCAGCTGCCGTGTTTCGACATCCCGGAGATAGCCGGTTTCAAGAATGGCCCGCAGAAGCGTTCGCGTAGGGATTCGGGGCTTGGACACGAGGCTTTCGAGCACCAGATAAAGAAGTTGCATTCGGAGATGGATTTGGACATGGCGAAGAAGGCTCGCCGCATGATGGAGAAGATGGGTTACCAGAAGGGCGTGGGTTTGGGCAAAAATGGTCAGGGACGTCTCGAGCCAGTTGAGGCGTTCAAGCAAAAGGGACGTCGGGGCCTCGGACATAACAACGAGAAGTTGAAAGAGGCCAATTTGCGCTGGGATCCCAGCAAGGAGACGATAGCAGTGGAAGAGGACGTCCTATGGTTGGAGAACGGTTGGGCGCCACCGGCAACCGAACAACTCAACAATTGGATAGGCATTGGTCCCCGTAAAAAAAGTATAAAAGACGAGACGTTGTTCTGCGATCCCAAGATCCTCAATGGAGTACTCACCTCAAAATCCATTTTCGACAATCTCGATAAAAACGAGATGAGACGAGCGCGCACCCGTTCGAATCCCTTCGAGACCATAAGAGGCGCGATATTCTTGAATCGCGCTGCGGTCAAAATGGCTAACATCGACAAAGCCTGCGGCTTGATGTTCACCAAGCCAAAGGGCCTGAGAAACGACGAGATCTTGTATTTCGCGGACGTTTGCGCTGGACCCGGTGGCTTCAGCGAGTACGTACTCTGGCGCAAGAACTGGCACGCCAAGGGTTTTGGTTTCACGTTGCGCGACTCGAATGACTTCAAACTGGAGGACTTTTGCGCCGGGGGCCCGGAAACCTTTCATCCGTACTACGGGCCCAAGGGGGATGGTGACATTTACGATCCGGACAATCAGGATGCCTTCGCGAGTCTCATAATGGAGCAGACCGGTGGCAAGGGTGTCCACTTCATGATGGCGGACGGTGGTTTCTCAGTGGAAGGCGAGGAGTCCATACAGGAGATACTATCGAAGCAGCTGTATCTTTGCCAGTGTCTCGTGGCACTGATGATAGTACGCGAAGGTGGACACTTCGTGACCAAGGTCTTCGATCTTTTTACGCCCTTCAGCGCTGGCCTCGTCTACATAATGTATCGCTGCTTCGACCATATCAGTATATTCAAGCCTAACACTTCGAGGCCTGCCAATTCCGAGCGTTATCTCATATGCAAGGGAAGACGTGGGAACATCGAGGACGTGGTGGTCTATCTGGCGCGGGTCAATCGTGTGTTGCTCCAGCGTGACGAGGATCGCGATGTCACGGAGCTCGTGCCTCATCACGTGATCGTGCAGGACGACGAATTCACGCGTTACTTCAAGTACTCGATCGAAGAGTTTGGCCGGAAGCAGATAGTTGGCTTGCTAAAGATAGCGGCGTTTTGCGAGGACACGAGTCTCACGGAGCATCGACAAGCCGAGATGAGGAAACGGTGCCTCGAATATTGGGGATTGCCCGACACCGCGCGCATCATACCTCGCGACGTACAGCCGGAGGAACGCATGAAGAGGCTCATGAAGACTTCCACCTTTCCAAAATTCATGACCAGCCAGCCTAACGTACTCACTGCCGCGAACGTCAACGACACCATCATCAAAACAGCTCCCGATTGGTTCTGCACACCATGTGGTTCGGACTGCTATAATCGGAACGGCGGCTCCGACAAGCCACCCACTTTGTTCATGGGCATGGGACAATCCGGGACTTGGCGTTACGACAACGGCAGCTGGGAGAGAGTCCGAAATCTCGCATTGCCACGGGACACACTCGTTTATGCGAAACTCGTGTTCGAGTATCGGGGCGAGAGCAAGCATCAGATGAAGACCGTCGCTCTACACATACTCGATGCTTATTTCCTCGGTGGCGAGGACATCAGTCGAAAGTACATACTGGAGAGGTAAGCTTGTGTCTTCATTTTTGACATATGCAGGGGTCCCGCTTGAGACATCGAGATGACTCAAGAACAGCGACGGCAATCGACAAATTTCACATGCCTCGAGTAGATTCAAGCGAAGATTGAAATGACAACGTCACTTTTTTTTATTTAGTGCACCTTTTTCATGGTTATTTCAAGGTCAATTTCAAAACCGGAAATCTAGATTTTGTAGTGGCAGTTTATTCCACGTGTAAAAAAAGGGTCCCGTGCAGAAATTGTCGCAGGAATATAATTAGATTCCCATACTTGTCCCTAATGATGGGGATCCAATGAGTCATCACATTGGATCCCTATACGAAAACGCTCGTACATTGGATTCTAATCGGGATGCCCTATTGGAATCCAATGTGAATCTTTGGATAAGTGCCGATAACAGCCGAAAAAAAATAAAAAGATATTTACAAGTGTCAACTTTTGTTGTCCTCGAACGATGCAAACTTCAATTTCATTACAAAAGTATATCTTACAAATTGAGTGAATGTGATGCGAATCACATTACTCTACTTGTAAGTGAGTGGTGTGATGTGAATCGCATCACTTCACTTGTAAATGAGCGGTGTGATGCGAATCACATGACTTTATTTGTAAGTAAGTGGTGTGATGTGAATCACATCACTTCACTTGTAAATGAGTGGTGTGATGCGAATCACATGACTTTACTTGTAAGTGAGTGGTGTGATGTGAATCACATCACTTCACTTGTAAGTGAGTGGTGTGATGTGAATCACATCACTCCACTTCTAAGTGAGTGGTGTGATGTGAATCACATCACTCCACAATCACCATTGTAATTATCGTTTGTTATTTATTTTACGGCACTTTGGCATAATATAATCACATCTTCCTATTTTGCTCCTCGCTTAAATCTGCTCGTCATGTGTCCGACCCCATTCAGCCATCAAGCTTTCCCACGAAATCACTATTGACATCGTAACTTTGTGGTTTCAGGAATTATCTGATAAAGCAGTTCGTCGAGGCGCTCTGGAAGCCAAGCGTATCAAGAACGGGGGGCGCGATACACGTAAGGGCCAAAGAAATATATCCGCTCTCAAGGAATCTCGCGCGGAAGTTGAACCTCAAGCGTTGCACGATGAAGAGAGGTGATCAGGCGATTACCCACACGCCGTCCGCGAATTCGACCCATCGCGACGAGGCTGACAAGAGTCCCTACTACGTCGTGCCCAGCAGCATGATCTTTCTCAAGGCCACCGCTCAAAATTGGTCGCGTCACATCAGCCAATCCTCCGGTCACTCGTACTACTTTAACTGCAAGGACAACACCAGGGTCTACGACAGGGACAGGCCGGCAAACGCGAACGCTGGATTTCCAGAAACGTTCCAGAATCGTTTCGCCTGGGATTGGTCGACCGATCAGGAGCTCACGATAGATTATTTCCTCGCTATGATAAACGACCAATGCTCACCGCCCCATGCCACGCAGTCTTAAATTCAGGGTCTTGCAATTTTATGGCGTTTTCTGTATATACGTTTGACGAGTCGGGCACGATGATTATAGAAGCGATTAAAATTACGCGCAATGTACATAACGAAATTGTATGATATGTATATATTTTGAAAAGAAGTAAAAAATGCTACGCCATGAATTGAAAAAAGTCCACAGTTGTTTTCTTCAAAATCCTTACAAATCCGTTCGAAGTTATGAGTCGGAAGTGCGCATCGTTGGATTGCAAAAATTTTTTAAATTATTTTAACGTAATCTTATCGCCAAGCTCCAATTCATAAGATTTTCACATTTTTTGAGCTTCGGTAAATATATTAATAGTCGTCTCTTTAAAACTTCCGGGTTGGTTATCGACCTAATTACAGAGAAAAAATTATCCAAATTTCGTATTTTTGTGAAGGAATTCCGAGACGACATACAAAAACCCAATTTCCGGTCGCTACAACAGTGTAAATAATAGTGGGAATCCGTCAGATTCTTAAAAATAATCAGATTAACATCCTCAACACTTGTAGTAGTCCAATGCCGTGAGACAAAAATTCGCTTATTCACCTAATTTTTATGTAATATCAAGTTTAATTTGAACTTCCGGTATTGGATTTATTACCACTTGCTACGATAAAGAGACGTGACAGCAAGGCAACAGCTGACTGTAGTCCTAACCTCATCTCACTCATTCGAATTTCCACACATATTTCATTTTTAACCAACATTAGAACCAATGTTGGCAAATATCAGACCTAAAAATACTGCGCGAGTCGTTGGACTGTTTTTTCATTGTTCTAATTAAATGTGAACAGTCATTAAGGGGTTAGGCCACTCTAGAGGCCGAAAAATAGGCTTTTAGGGGATTTTTTCCGAAAATCTACAACATAAATTGAAACTACAAAAAAAGGTGTTTATCATGCATATCAGAGAATAGTTATAATTTCACGATTCTTTCAGCTTTTTCTTAATTCACCCAAAAGAAAAATATATGCCGATTGAAAAATGTATTGATTTATTTGATTCAGTCAAGAGTTACGAGCTGCATCTTTCCCGCCGATTGGGGACTGCAATGGCAGGACGCACATGGAATGGGCTGATAAATCTGCAATCATTTATTGTTTCATATTCAACATTTTTTAATACATTTTAAATATACATGAAAAGATACCTCAATTTTAAATGGGCTCACGGGTTTTTTTCCCTTCTGAAAAAATTTAAAAAAAAAACGCTTTTTTGGACCTTCTAATTCAGGCGCCGGCGTCAACGAAAACGAGTTTTTTACGGTAGCTGATGCCGACCCCCTCGTCCCGCTGCCCAGCGATCCCGTGTCATCCCAATATATTTTTTCATTGCCGGAAATTGTTCTCCGGCGTTGGAGAAACGTGGTATGGAGCTCAGTGAACGCGGAAGATCCCGCTATAAAAGAACGACCGAAGCGATCGCGGAAGCCGCGGTCGACGTTATGCCGGACCAAAAAGGGCGCTATTATTAGTGAGTACCGGTAATGGCAAGAGAATGGAAGCTGCTGTCGGTCAGGCCACGCGAGGTTGGACCTTTTTCGGTCCAAGCTGTCCCAGCAAGAATACGACCGCGAGAGAGAGAGAGAGAGAGAGAGAGAGAGAGAGAGAGAGAGAGAGAGAGAGAGAGAGAGAGAGGGAGAGAGAGAGCTCAATCATCAGCTTTTCGGCTACAATCCACCAGCGGGTACGTGAGTCGGTCACTATAGTGGAACAAATTCCATACGGTAATGTAACCGCGAAGCGAGGAGGACAAAGACCGCGACAATTACCCGTAGAAAAGCACAAAAAAGTCCGACAAATCGACAAGCCGCAGATAATGATTTTCCCATAATTCTACGTCGCTTACGAAGCTCCCTCTATGAGGAAACTTCCTTATTCCATTTTGGCTTCCATACGGATGAATCTTCGTAAGCGAAATGAGAAAGAATCAATGTGTGCATTAGGGTGACACAATTTTGAGCTCTACTTTTTTCTCCCTTTTTCTTACTAAGCAATTATCTTCTTTAAAAAAAAAAAATTGTCGCGAAAGCTGCGTGCGGTCAAAAAATATTTGGAGATTACTCAAGCCTCCCAAAAATTCGATTTTTTAATTAAAATATTGATTTTTTTTCGTCCGCTTCTCACCTATGAATTTTACGCTTTAGAATTTTTAAATTAAGCTCGCTAAAGCTCTAAACGATGCTGAAGTTTGCATCATTGGACTGCAACGAATTTAATTTCATTTGGCACATTTTACCGACAAAAGTTCTTCAATTATTTTTTAAGACATTGATTTAGCGATCTATATTATGAATCTATGAAAAAATATCGCCTATAACAACAAAAATATGCAAAATAAAATATAAAACGAAACTTTCGTTGCGCTCCAACGATGCAAACTTCATCGACATAAGCTCCAGCCGGCCAATGAATATTCAGTGGTCGCACATGAGCTTTGAAATTACCAATTGTCGCGATTTTTTCCCCTTCTCACTCATGGATTTAACACTTTGTCAAATTTTCAAAACAATAAATCCTTATTTTCTTCAGAAACGGATTTTTTTTTATTCATCTCACACTTCTAACCCGATAAAATGGGGGATCTACATTTTTGTTTACGGACAGTAGCTTTAAAGAATTATTTTATGAGAACAAAGATTATAACTCGTGGGTTAGTACTGTGAGGTCAATTTGAAAAATCCGTTTCTCAAGAAACACGATTAATTATTTTAAAAATTTTACAAAGCGTCAAATTTATGAGTGAGAAGAGTGAAAAAATGGGCGAAAATTGACAATTTCGAACCTTTTGAACGACCACTAAATACTTATTGACCGGCTAGAGCTTTCGCGACGTCAATTTAAAAATTATAAAGCGTACAATTTATGTGTTAGGAGTAACCAAGAGAAAAAAACGATTTTTTAATGAAAATTTGAATTTTTGGGAGGCTTGAGCGACCTCTAAATATTTTTCGACCGCAGCTTTTGCGACAATTTTTTTCCATTAAAGAAGATAATTGTATAGTGAGAAAAAGGAAAAAAAAAAATGAGCTCAAATTTGTGCCACCCTAATGTACAGGGTATCCCATTCATCTCGATAAATCGAAATAGCTTAAAAACTGCGAAAGTCGTCGAAAAATCCGGCGACGGGCATTGAGTAGATTGAAACGAAAATTGGTACGGCAAGTATATATATATATGAATTTTTTTTCAGTGTACAGTGCTCGTGTTATGCACCACAATTTTTACGGATCCTTTCGAACGTAAATTCGCCACGAACGGCAAACTTCTTAATTGACTTCCGTTTCATATACGTTTTTTAGATCTCCGAGCGGACTCGGAAGTACACACGGGCCGGTTGATTTTCGATGTTTTCCATATACGTTATACCGAAGATGTTTTTTTTGCCTTTTTTTACATGGTCTTTTATCAAAGCTGGTGCCAAATAAAAACGCTCACGTATACCTGTCGTGCTTTCATAATTTGCCTGGTATATATTTATGCTTTTATGCCGGCTGTATACGTGAAGGGAAAAAAAACTAGAAGCGTTCTAAAATTACGGCGATATTTACTCTCACGAGCTTGCGAGCTTTCCGTACGTCGTGCCGAAAAGTGAATGGGAAAAATAGCAAAAAGAAGGAAAAAGAGGGAATCACGAACGAGCCGGGGGGGGGGGGGGGGGGGTGAGAAACAACGTGTAGTGGAAAGCCGAGGCGCGGCATTTTTTTACCGGATATTCCAATGTGTAGAACGAGAGAAAAATGAAGCTTTGAAAAGCTCGCTGCTCTGAAATCGCGGCGAAATATGCGCATTTATGATAATGGATGAAAAAGAAAGGAGAGAGAGAGAGAGAGAGAGAGAGAGAGAGAGAGAAGTGACGTTGTTGGCTTTTGAATATTCCAAAAGCTTGCCTTTCCGTTATTAATCACGGGGATTAAAACGATAATCAAAAGCATGAATACGTGCGCGCTCGAAAGGGAAAAGGAGAAAGATTACTCGAAAAGCGTGGCCGGATGTGGCTAATTTGAGTCCAAAAAAATTCATTCCACAAACAATGCACGTTAAGCATCGTTAGCCTCGACCAATACTTGGATGGGTGACCGCCTAACTGCGCACTGGTCTGGCCTCCGGACTATGCGCGGCAAAAAATGTTAATCCTCTATTCCAACGATGCAAACTTCAATTCCATTAAAGGGGTAAGGCCACGGTAGAATTTTCAAAAAATCGACTTTTTTTCGCTAAAACGGTGCTTTATCATCATAAGAATAAGTTACTATTCGATTTATAGCAAGAACATTTTTTTTTCACCGACTTTAAGCGTATAACGTAAGCCCATCTCTGGCACGGCCATAGACCCATATAGGGTCGCCTGTCGTAACAAAAATGCCAGCATTCAGCCATTAAACGGTTTGCTGATAATCGGCCAATAATTCGTCGACCAGCATTGGGTTATCGTAGGCGGATGAACGGCTTGCCAGATCTACGCCAGCCATTGGTGGGCCAATACCATCGCACCGATAATATAGCGATCAGCATTGGGGTATCGTAGGCGGATGAACGGCTTGCCAGATCTATTCCAGCCATTGATGGTTTGTTTTTGGGCGTTTTGCAAATGCAGGTCGTTAAACTGTAACACGTAAAAACAAGGGATAAGGTTTCGAAAAGCATATCCCACTGATGAAGCTGAAATTTTGCACCGACCTTCTTTTCAATATTTTAAGAGAACCTTTAAAAGGATATTGGCGACTAGAAATAGTTTTCGATATATCGTATATTGAAAGTTATTTATTGCACTGCGCTTCTACTATATTAAATAAACCCAAACAAACCCATCCCACATGGCAAGTGATATGCACATACGGGCGAGCACGTTTGCCAGGAAGCAGCGCGGCCGGAGGAGTGGGGAGTATCTATCGGATATATAGATATACTCGTATGGCGTGAAATAATAAACTTTACAATGCGATATATCGAAAACTATTGCTAGTCGTCAAAAATCCGTTAACGGTTTCTCTTAGGATAATGCGAGGAAGTTCGGTGCAAAATTTCAGCTCGATCAGAGGAGTATGCTTTTCGGAACTTCACCCAAAACGAGCGAGTTATTTTTACAGCCTAAATGGACCAAAAAAATTGTCGGTAAACTTTAATGTCACGAATAAAATTATCAGCATAAAAGTGAGGAACGAACAAACGATGGATTCTGCAAGTGTTGGAATGGCTAAGTGGGTAGGGCGCTCGACACTAGAACGAAAGGCGCAGGTTCGTTCCCGATGAAAGATAAAAACTTGAACAATGCAGAAAGCGTTTTTAATGCAATTATTCTATGTACATGGACATAAGTAAAGCATAAGAAAACAAAAAAGATACTACTAGAATTTTTATATTCATAATTTGTCAATTTTTTGTTTTTCATTTCCGGCAGAAGATCCGGCAGCCGTTGCTGGGCCAATATGGGCGTATGATAGTTGGCCAAGTCTTAGCAGCCATTCATGGTTTACCATTACCAACCATGCATGGTGCGGATCTGGCGCGTTTATATAGCCATTACAGCGCCATCGTTTGTTCTCTGGCAACCAGTCGTGGGCCATTACTGTGCCGATTGTAAAACCCTATTTGGGATGGTAAATGTCACGCCGCGGAGCGCCTAAAAAAAGATAACAAAAGAAAATATTAGTAGTCGGTCATTTAGTACATCGAAAAAAATATATGTATTTGGGGGCGTCCATTAATTACGGGAGGCGTTTAGGGGGGGGGGGGGGGTCGAGCGAAATCTCACCCAATCTCACGTGGGGGAGAGGGGGGGTTCGGCAAATATCACGTAATTTTAGTAATTTTTGTAATTTTAGTAAACACATAATTTTTATCACGTAGGGAGAGTCTCCCTACTACTTTACATGGTGGAGTAAATGGTACTACAACCGTAGTTACTTCTTCTACAATTTATTTTCCGTGAACGTATGCATTTTGAAAAATCTCACGTGAGATTAGGGGAGGGGGGAGGGGGTCGATCAAAATCTCACATCTCACCAGGGGGAGAGGGGGGGTCGAAAAATCGCCAAAATCACCTCACGTAATTAATGGATGCCCCCTTTTCTTCTAACAGCAGCTTGATATTCATACTAAATAGATGTGTAATTAATTTTATGAGTGAATCACTTTTCATACGAAAAAAAATTGTAAAACTCGCACATGATTTTATACCTGTAACTGTGGCCTAACCCCTTAATCGTGATATAATCGAATCCATTGGCTGCCGCGGTAAACTGATATTGAGTTCACGGAGCTTTGCCGAGGCTTGAAACGTCAACGGCGGAAAACGGGCCCGGCACGAGCTCATTATTAAATTACTAATTAATAGATAGGACACGGATACCGGAAACGGATATTCTTATCCAAACAGGAAGTGTCATTAATGCGTTCAATGAGGTGAACATGTCTATATCGATGGATATTGTGAGAACCGTGTACCGATATATACGTGCGGGTTTTCAAGTGTCGAGTTCATTTTGTATGACGACAGATAAGCGTGTTGCCATAATATCAATGATGATAAAAAACGCCGGCGATTAATTGAGCGATCTGTGTGCAAAGGCATTGGCTCTGTCACGCTCCGTGAGGTATAGAGAGGTGGCGATTGCTGACCACTTTGATTTTATTTTTTAATTTAAATTTATTTTTATTAGTATTATTATTAGTAGAACATACATATATATATATACACAACTAAAAAATTATATCGAAAATGACTTTGAACATTTTTTAAATCCTTTTTTCATACAATACATTTCAAAACAAAAATTATTTTTTTAAAGATATCCTATTTGGTCAATTTTTCGGAAGGTTATAGGCATTTGAAATTAAAAACGTCAATTTTTTCTAAAATTCACTTCATTTTCCTATTATGTGAAAAATTGCCATAAGCCACACAAGCGTTTCTAGAAAGAAACAATAACATATTTAAATTACAGCCAAATCAAAAGGGGTCGGGTCTAAAACTGATCGGTTCGTCGTGGAATGTCCTACATATATATATATATGTGTGTGTGTGTGTGTGTGTGTGTGTGTGTGTGTGTGTGTGTGTGTGTGTGTGTGTGTGTGTGCGTGTGTGCACTTACACATACAGAACCGATCCCTTTTGATTTGGCTGTAATTTCAATATGTTATTGTTTTTTTCTAAAAGCGCTTATGTGATTTATTTCAATTTTTTTACGCAATCGGAAAAGTGGGGTGAATTTTAGAAAAAATTGACGTTTTTTATTTCAAATTTCCATAACTTTCCAAAAAGTTGATCAAATAGGATATTTTTTTTTTAATTTTTTGTTCTGAAATGTATTGTATGAAAAAAGGGTTTAAAAAATGTTCAGTCATCTTCGATATAGTTTTTTTTTGTTTTTTGAAGAAAGCACAAATTTTTCAAAGTTCGATATTTTTTTCGTAAAAAAAATATAATAATTACAGCGTTTTTTTTGCCGCAAGACCCAACGTGGTACAACTTTTCTTTCTATTTTTTCTTCTGGACTGAAAACTTTATATTCTAATTTTTTTTAAATATTAGCTATGGCAATCGAAGAATAGAGAATTTTCGTTATGTTTCAACGATGCACGCTTCAACGTCATTCTAGAATATTATACATCGGTGCATAGTAATATGTTGATTAAGGGAAACTCCCAGTCTAGAGCCCGGAAAAGGTGAATTTCGACATTTTTCTGGATACCCAGTTGATAGAATCAAAACTCCGTTCAGTGGCCTTTATTCCCCCATGTCTTTAAGTATTTTCACACTATTTTTCACGAGATTTTGTAAAATAATGGCGGCGCTGAAGCCGAATGAAGCGAATCGCCTTTGTCCGATAGTGTCCTGCGGCCAATCGCCGATTCTTCACCGATTGACTTGAAACATTTTTTTTTCCAAACTATATAACAACATTCTATATCAGAGTACGCAATGGATTTTTGATATGTTGAAAACTTTTTCCGAAAAATAATTATTTTGGGCGTTTTTTTTACCGACAACAATTTTTTTCCAAACATGCATATTTTCATAAAAAAATGATACTTCTCGATCTTCCTACGTACTTGGAACGTAAATATTATCCAGAACTCGAATTATTTTGAACTTTCATTGCACGTAAAAAAAAATTGGAGGCAAAGTCTTGCCGGCCGCAGGATACTGCCAAACTAAGCTGAGTTGCTCTATCCAGCTTTAGCGCAACTATTTATTTACAAAATCCTGTGATAAAACTTGTTAAGATACCTGAAGATATGTAGAATAAAGGCTACCGAACAAAAATGTTATTCTATCACTGGGTATCCGTAAAAAAGTGTCGATATTCACCTTATTTCCGGACTCTAGACTGGTGTAGGCTCCCGTAACAAATATAAAATTATATTCGAGGCAAATTGGAATACATAGTTTACGTAGATAGTCAAGCATTTATAAACAGATATGTAACTATATATATGAGTCTCTCTAGCTTCACTCAGGAGAATTGACGTGCTTTATGGGAGGTTGAAGGCATCAATTACTACCTGATTTCCATGCGCTCCCTTTCTCGCCCCTCTCACTCTCTATGTCTCTTGCAATGTAGTTTCGAGGTTCGACCGGATGTCCCCGCGGGACAATTAAAGCGTGCCGTGACAACACTTGCTCGCCGACTATAGACCCATCGCGTCACAGAACGCCAACAACTTGGTTTCGCGAGAGATGACATCCGGCACCGTTCTACGGTATCTCGCGCACATTAGTCCTCCGCTGTTCCTATAGTTCTACCCGCGAACGCATAAGTATGTGTGTGTGTGTGTCGGTGTGTGTAGGTGTGCGCAGGTGTGTGTGGGGGATAAGGGGGCGTGCGTGCGCTTCTGTAGGGTGTGCGTGTGTGGGTGTGCGTGTAGGAGTGGTGTGTGTGTGTGGGTGTGCGTGTAAGATTGTGTGTGTGTGTGTGCGGGGGTAGCCGTGCGCGTGTAGGTGTGTGTGTGTGTGTGTGTGTGTGTGTGTGTGTGTGAGTGCGTGTGTGTGTAGGTATGCGAAGGTGTGTGTGTGTGGATAGGGGTTCGCGTGTAGGTGTGTGTGTGTGTGTGTGTGTGTGTGTGCGCGCGCGTGTGGATAGGGGTGCGTACGTGCGTGCGTGCGTGCGCGCGCGCGCGCGCGTGTGTGTGTGTGTGCGGGGTAGGAATTCGCGTGTAGGTGTGTGTGTGTGTGTGTGTGTGTGTGTGTGTGTGTGTGTGTGTGTGGGTGTGTGTGTGGGTGTGCGAAGGTGTGTGTGGGGGATAAGGGGGCGTGCGTGCGCTTCTGTAGGGTGCGTGTGTGTGGGTGTGCGTGTAGGAGTAAGTGTGTTTGTGTGTGGGTGTGCGTGTAGGAGTGGTGTGTGTGTGGGTGTGCGTGTGTGTGTGCGGGGGTAGCCGTGCGCGTGTAGGTGTGTGTGTGTATGTGTGTGCGTGCGTGTGTGTAGGTATGCGAAGGTGTGTGTGTGTGTGGATAGGGGTTCGCGTGTAGGTGTGTGTGTGTGTGTGTGTGTGTGTGTGTGTGTGTGTGTGTGTGTGTGTGTGTGTGTGTGTGTGTGTGCGTGCGTGTGTGTGTAGGTATGCGAAGGTGTGTGTGTGTGGATAGGGGTTCGCGTGTAGGTGTGTGTGTGTGTGTGTGTGTGTGCGCGCGCGTGTGGATAGGGGTGCGTACGTGCGGGGTAGGAATTCGCGTGTAGGTGTGTGTGTGTGTGTGTGTGTGTGGGTGTGCGAAGGTGTGTGTGGGGGATAAGGGGGCGTGCGTGCGCTTCTGTAGGGTGCGTGTGTGTGGGTGTGCGTGTAGGAGTAAGTGTGTTTGTGTGTGGGTGTGCGTGTAGGAGTGGTGTGTGTGTGGGTGTGCGTGTAAGAGTGCGTGTGTGTGTGCGGGGGTAGCCGTGCGCGTGTAGGTGTGTGTGTGTATGTGTGTGCATGCGTGTGTGTAGGTATGCGAAGGTGTGTGTGTGTGGATAGGGGTTCGCGTGTAGGTGTGTGTGTGTGTGTGTGTGTGTGTGTGTGTGTGTGTGTGTGTGTGTGTGTGTGTGTGTGTGTGTGCGTGCGTGTGTGTAGGTATGCGAAGGTGTGTGTGTGTGGATAGGGGTTCGCGTGTAGGTGTGTGGGTGTGTGTGTGTGTGTGGGTGGGTGTGCGAAGGTGTGTGTGGGGGTGTGCATCCAGGAGTGTGTGTGTGTGTATGGGTGTGTGTGTGTAGGTGTGCGCAGGTGTGTGTGTGGGTAGGGGTGTGCGTGTGTGTTTTTTTTCAAAGAGGTTCGGTGGAAAAATTCCTCCGAACCGTAGCAAATAATTGCCGTGTGTCGGGCTGGCACCGACTAAAAACCTCTCTTCGTCTGCGGACTTATAAATTGTATGTGTGTGTGTGTGCGCGTGCGCGTCTGTGTGTGTGTGTGTGTGTGTGTGTGTGTGTGTGTGTGTGTGTGTGTGTGTGTGTGTGTGTGTGTGTGTACCGGGTGAGGCAACAACTATTAGCAGTCCTACAAAAGCTACATAATTTCGAACGAGGTCATCGAGTGGTGGCTACAACGTTCATTCAGCTGGTGGTACTTCGGAGATTTCGAGGCCACATCCATCTTTTAAAATGCGACCACCATGTTTTCTTTAGAATTTTATCAAGAAAGTATATAAGTTCACACAACAAATTTCAACATGATCGATCAATATTAAGTATGAAAAATCGATGAAAAAAAATATGAATGTTTTTAGCCTAGAATCGATTGAAAAAACGGTGAAAACACTCACTCCTAAGAAAGGTGCTCAAAGTAATGGCCACGACACGCACATTTGCCGCTTGCGTTGCATTTCGGTGACATTTTCCGTAAATTAAGATTATATCAACTTGCTCTTGACAAGGAAACATTTTGCGGAAAATTCAATCATGTGCGGACGGAAAGAAATTCTGTCGTAGTACTTTCTTTACTGACCACTGAGCTGCGTCAGCCCGCTTACCTCACCCTTCTCGGATAGTCGCGATATTCGTAACGCAACGTTACAATTCATACACAGAATAATACATTTTCTTAAGAAACAGTCTTTAGAGTTATATAGACATAAAGTTTTCGGTTATAGCGTTTTATGTTATAGATAATGGTATTATTTATCATATCAATCATTTTTATCAAATCTATAACATTTATGTTATAGATTTATAATCAAGAATCCTGAAAAAAATGTTCCGGTAATTTTTTCAAGCTCAAATGTGAGATACGTCATCCGAGAAATTCGGGAAAATGAATAGCGTTCCTCAGAAGCAAAACTTGGAACTCATTTGCATTTAAGGCGTTACCCCTACTTGCAGCGTAAAAAAAGGCCTTTTTCATGATTTTTTTCAAAGAATACTACAAAACTTTTTTAATCGATCAATATACCATCTTAAAGAACACATCTTGAAGAACTTTCAGTAATTTTTTTATTGAAAAATATTACATTGTTTAGTGGCAAATGGCCGTCAATGAAATAATGTTTTTATATGCACGGTTTGCGGTGACCAACATTGCGGCGAAGTGGATCATCTGAAAAAAAAATGCGGATGGATTTAGTCAAATATAAGTATAAGCTAGTCTTTAATCGAAGGATTTTAAAAAATATTCATTTTTCACAAAATGGCGGACAGTCAAAGTTAATGGTTCGATTTTAACGAAAAAAACGGCCGTTTTTTGGCTATAAAACGGCCATTTTTTTCGAAAAAAAAATCGAACGATTAAAGACTACATTTTTATGTATTAAATAAGCCTGCAAAATTTCAAGAAGATCGGTTCATTAGTGTTCGAGTAATCTTGGTCACCGACTTCAGAAATGCCATTTTGAGAAAAACGCGTTTAAAGTTTCTCTTTCAACGCGGATTCTTCTCTTTCAATGCTCATATCTCAGTCAATTTTGTTCGGATCGACTTGAAATTGTCAGGACATATTCTCAGACACTTATACTTCAAAAAAATGCAATAAAAAAAATCGATTTTTTCAAAATCGCAAGTGGGGGTAACCTCTTAACCATATCGGATGTGTTTTATACATGCATATGGGGCATTCAAACCCAAATCGGATACCATTTAGCTCTTGCATCTCCGATTGTCTCCATAATTTTTTGTCCTTTGGTATCTATTGAGAAAGGCATCCATGCCAATTTTCAGCTTTTATGTCCAGCCATTTACGAGATATGAATTTTTTAAAAACGGTACCATTTTTAATGCCCATAACTTTGCGAAAGATGATTCGATTGGGATGTTTTTTTTTCAATTCTCGTTTTTAGACGCGCTTTTAGAAAAAAAATGGTACAAAATCATCAAAACCGTATTTCCCTAAGATTTTCAAGTTCTAAATATTAAATGTTGATTTTTGAAAAACACGTAGCGATCGCTTTTATTCGAATTTTTCCTAAAAATACCGTGACTCATTATGCAAATTTTGAGCCCGGCACGTTAATAGGATAACGTTGGGATCCATGTATTTTTTCGAATTTTAAAATTTTCTTGTTCCACTTATATACATCTGTTAAAAAAAATCTGAAACCAAAATGCTTTACATCAAAGCTACCCTCGAGGATTACCTGACACGTAATGATTATTAATTGGTTGACAGATTGATTACAAGCAAAAGTCCATTGCTTTTCTACACGATGTGCAGAGAAAATCATCCTTACTCAAATTATATAAATTTTGTTGAGTAACAGGAGCTCGTCGAAGGCTTTTCTTAACTCTATGATTTTCTATTTGCAAAGGATTACAGCACAAATTATATATCCCAAAATTTGACATGGCACAAAAGTTCGCAATAAGTTGTGCTTCAAAAAATATACCGTGATATTACCAAAAATTTTCTTCAACGCAAATTAGTAGAGGTTATTCACAGGACATACTGTCAAGAAGTGATTGAAAACAACACTGAATTCTTGTTCTGAAATGGAGCCGTAGACAAGAAAGATACTCAGTTTCTATTACCGACCGTAGTTAAAAGTTAAAAATCATTTCAAAAAGCGCCAACTTTTGAACACATATATTAACTAAATTCTTTTAAAATAAGTTTTGTTCTTTAGATAATAATGATCTTCAGGTACCTCTTCTGTCCATACACATGAAATATTGACTCAATATAAAATTGAATAAGAATAAATACAAAAAACTTATGTTGTTATATATTTAACTAAAATGAAAGGGTCCATTGAGTTATTAAGACATATCTATTCAACTTTATAGATGACAATAACCATTGCCCGTAGGTCTGAAAAAATGATTATTATGTACTTTTAGTACGGATTACTAAAAAATAGAAATTTTCAAATTCGAAAAAACATGGATCCTGACGCTATCCCATTACCGTGCCGGGCTTAAAACTTACATAATGAGTGACAGTGTTTTTAGGAAAAATTTGAAGAAAATCGATCGGTACGTGTTTTTAAAAAATCACCATTTAATATTTAGGGCTCGAAAATCTTATGGAAATACGGTTGTGATGATTTTGTACAATTTTTTTTCTAAAAGTGCGTCTAAAAACGAGAATAAAAAAAAACATCTTAATCGGATCATTTTTCGCAAAGTTATGGGCATTCAGAAAAAAGTACCGCTTTTTTTTAAATTCATATCTCGGAAGTGGCTGGACAAAAAAACATTAAAATTGGCATGGAGGCCTTCCTCAATAGATACTAAAAGACAAAAAATTATGGAGCAAATCGGAGATGCAAAAGCTAAATGGTGTCCGATTTGGCGTGGAATGCTCCATGTATATATATATATATATATATATATATATATATATATATATATATATATATATATATATATATATGGATAAGTTCGCGTGTAAGAAGTACTTAAACGTATAACAATCTTTTTTCTTGTAATTCAAATATCAATATTCAAAAGTGGCCGCGAGAGAGAACACGCTTGTTAATGCTACCTTAGGTGCTTTTATTATTATACGGCGCACGATAGAAAATCGCCTTTTCCTTTTCAGTCACGTCAACGCAAGGACATGATTTTTCAAAGCGATACATTTACATGTACATCGATAACACCTTATTTGCTTGATAAAATAATACAATAGCAATAATGATAATAAAAATAAAAGAACGAAATAACAGTCAAACATTATAATGAATGTTAGATGGTCAATAATATTAACAGGAATGTATCTTATGCATTATTACTAACAACGATCATAACAAGTACATTATATATATTCTTTATTCCACTGTACAGCATGTTGCCTTCACGTTATCCCTTATCCTAGGTAGTTGTACACACACAAAAATAAGTAAGCAAAAACAATAGAATTTCAAACATATGAATCATATTATGAAGATTAAATCCATTCTAAACAAAACACGAATAAAAATAAACATAAAAAAAACGACTACATTAACTATGCAATACACGTTTCTAGTTACGTCGCGCGTCAGAGAAGCTGTTGAAGCATGTTTTAACCGTCTTTGATCGGCTATTTTTAATTAAAAAAAAATGACGTTGCAGTTCGCATCGCTGGAGTGCAACGATTTTTCTGTTGATTTTTTATTTCTTCATTTTTGTTCTCATCCAAATTCTTTTTTTTTTTTTTGAAAACTGAGGTCGATAATCACTAATAAAAATACGTAAAAACGTTTGAGTGATATACAGTTAAACAAAATTCGAACAATTGAAAAGAATTGATTTTAGGGCATGATCTGATCTATCGAAGGTTGCAGGGTTATCCATTCGTAACAAGACCATTTGATCAATAAATGAATTAGGGAGTGAGATGCAGTCAGAATTTTCAAACAATCGAGTTTTTCAACATTTCTTGAAGTATGTTTCGAAAATATTCCCTGAAAATTTCAAGTCAATCCGACAACAACAAATTGATATTTTGGAAGCTTCCACATCGGCAGAAGCCTTATTGTATGGACCAGAAATTGATGATTCGATGTAAGTAATTGTTTAATTAGTATTTCTAGACATAAATAAAGTGTATAATTGGAAAACTCTTTCAGAAATTTTCAAAAATGTATTACTAAAAAACTATGAAGTTTAGCAAAAATTTATAAACAATACTTTCGTTTTGAAATTGCCCAAAATGTTTTAAAAAAATAACTCATCCCGAAAAACTGCAATTTTTTGAAAAATTGTTTTAACAATTGGCTATAAACAATTGAATGCTCGACTTCTCGGCAAAAATTGTGATATTCGGATTCAGCGGATAACAAAACATAAAAAAAGTTTACCTTTATCCATCGAGCTCAACATTTTACGAACATACAATACCGTATCCACATCGAAAAACTTTAAACGCGTTTTTCTCGAAACTATGTTTTTCAAGTCGGTGACCACTATAATTCAAAAACCACTCAATGGATTTTGATGAAAGTTGGTGTGCTTATGGATAGCATTAAAAACTAGTCCTTAATCGAAGAATTTTCATTTTTGTTGAAAATGTCTATTTTTTAAAAACAATGAACCAGCGATTTTTGGTCGAAAATCGAAAGTTATCTGTCGGAAAACGCCATTTTGTTAATTAAAAAAAAGCTTCGATTAAGGACTAAATTTATTATTGAACTAATGATCTTTTTTGATTTTTAAATTTCAGACGATGAAGTAAAATTTCATGATGGTCACCGCAAAGCACTCCATGCCGAGGGGGTCCGACAAAGATGGCGATATTTTTATAAATAATTAATATTTTTCTTTGAAAATGTGTACAAGCTGAGTCGAAATATAACATAGAAAGTCTGTGTAACCACTTTGGTAAAAAAAACTTAATTACTATAAAAAAAATAAAATTGAAAATGCTCGTTTTTTCACGCCTCTGGCCCTCTTTCACCTTGTCGAGTATAGTCTGATTTTGCGTGGTAGTATCATTGTTAATTTCAGGCATGGTTAATGTTCAGGAATTTTTAGTTGGTCTAATTTTGATTTGACTCTTTTTTTTTATTTTTATTTTTTTAAATGAGCATAGAATATTAACCGTAGATAGTGATAGCTATCCCACCGCTGCCACCAATTTGTTATGCCCGGGGATGTTAATGAGAGGGCTGAGATTAATTTTCCTGAACGACTTAAAAATATTCAGTCTTCTAATCTATCTCGAAAGATTTTTGTCGGGTTAGCTATTAAAGCGCTAGGCGCACCTATCCAGTGGGTTAAAATAAAGGAATTGGGAGGATAAAATAAAGGTAAAGAGTATCCTCCTGATGGATATGAGTAGTAGAATACATATATGTATTGCTATAATAACTCTGAGGAATTGACAATGACGATTACAATTTTGATACAATTTGGTTATTATCGCAGTTTTCTTCCGTAAATTAATTCGATTGATGACTCGATACAATTTAATACGATTACATAAAATACGGGCAGATCGGACTTACGGTTGATGAACTTGTAATTTGATACCGTGCTGACGCTAGACGTTCGGGTCTCCTCGAAGACAGTGCAATCGTATGGCACTCACGTACGCAAATTACGCGTTGAATTTTTGGTAGTTTGGAGTTTGGTTGAACGAATAATTGTTTCTACGCACTACTAATGAGTTCTTATCGGCCTGCGAAGCGTAATGAGACGCTGCACCTCAGTGCCTCACTTTACCCTCGGGCAGTGATGCTTGATCGCGAAGAATCGAAGACGCGTACTCGGAACTAACTTGCAAGGGCACGGAAAAAGACTCAGAGGACAGAGTGCCTTGGCCTCTGTCGAGCTCCGCTCAGTCCTAAGATTCGCGAGAGTCTGCCTAATTTGGCTGTAACTCGATGGTGGGTTGCTTCTTGATTTTTAAGTAAGTCAGCGATTTTAATTATCGCTGAGCAACAATTTTCGAAATGGGTATAGGACTGAACGACCGAGGCTTCTTCCGTGTCCTCGTTGAGAGTCATTCGCATCGCAAGTGGCAAGACTCAGCATTGTGAAGAAATCGAAGTTGAAATTGCCAGAATGAATGTTGGTGTTGCAATGGAGGTTTCGCATGCTGGAAAGAATGTGTCATTTCGCAACGTAGGGTTCAAACGAGTTCGCGTTGAAGTGAAAAAGGAAATAGTTTGGTATAAAATATATATAATTAAGACAAAAAAACTTAGAAAATGAGATACGGATATAACACCTCTGACTGCATCTCACTCCTTAAAACTAATATTTTAAAACTGAATTAACAACAAATCATCAATAACAACAACAATAATAATAAATGAAAAATGTCGGAAACCGCCATTTTGTTAATTAAAAAAAAGCTTCGATTAAGGACTAGATTTATTATTAATCTAATGATTTTTTTTGGGTTCTTTAATTTCAGACGATGAAGTAAAATTTCATGACGTTCACCGCAAAGCACTACATGCCGAAGGGGGTCCGACAAAGATGGCGATATTTTTATAAATAATCAATATTTTTCTTTGAAAATGTGTACAAGCTGAGTTGAAATATAACATAGAAAGTCTGTGTAACGACTTTTGTAAAACAAACTTAATTACTATAAAAAAAAATAATTGAAAATGCTCGTTTTTTCACGCCTCTGACTGCATCTCACTCCTCAAAACTAATATTTTAAAACTGAATTAACTACTAATCATCAATAATAACAACAACAATAATAAATGAAAAATAATGAAAAGGTAATGAATAATACAAATTATTTATAAATATCGAATAATAATTATACCGAGAAAAATCATGGAAGTAAAACTTTCGCAACTTGACTGAAATTCGGTTTGAGCAAACGTGAGTCTATTTGCATAATACGATCGTTCAAAGCGAACGAATTTCGTCAGGCAAATGTGCGGTTCGTGCAGTTTTGCCGCGGACGGGGAGTGCACTGAACACAGCAACAACAAAAAAACAGCCCAAAGCGTGAAAACACATTTTAGGGTCGACGAGGCGAAGGAGGAGGACCGGAGAGGGGGTGGAAAGCTTTTCGGCGCCACTCTGCGGAAAAGTACTCTCGTAAAATCACAGAGTGGTGTCCGTCGCTCGTCGGGGCCTGTAGCCATATCGCGTACATGCACGTGTACAGTAAGTACACGTGTACACTTCACACGTGCATGGAGGGAATATATTCATATACCCGGCCGGGGAAGAAAAGAGCTGAGGGGGAGCGGAAATTAGCATGAAATTTTCTAAAGCAATCAACCAAATGGGTCACGTGCGATGGTCGGCAAAGGAAGAAAGAGAGCGAGTGAGAGGGAGGGAGAGAGGCAGAGAAAGAGAGAGAGAGAGATAGTTGGATAGTTGATTTATGATTCCGAGAGGGAGAGGGAAAAACAGAAATTGATTGATTGATGGATTCATAATCTTTACTATGCCCCAATGCACTATCGGGCAAATATTAAAGTAGGAATAAAAATTAGAACAAACGAACAGAAATTGGAGACAAAAAAGTTTCGGAATAAAACAAAAATAAACAATATAAGACGCGGTGAGACAGTATATAAAAATAAACAAACTTTATTATTATTAGTGTTTTTGTGATTATTACTATTGCCCGATATTCATTATTTATTGTTATTATTCATTATCTTTTCATTCTCCATAATTAATTGTTATTTTTGTTATTATTGTTATCATAAAAGTAGGGATGATAATAAGAACAAACGGAAATTAAGGAAAACAAAAGTTTCGATACAAAACGAAAATGAAAAATATGACATGCAGTGAGATAAAGAAAAAAACAGAATAAAATGTCTTATTATTATTATTATTATTATTACAAAAGTAGGGTAGAAAATAAGAACAAACGAACAGAAATTAAGGGGTTACCCCCACTTGCGATTTTGAAAAAATCGATTTTTTTTATTGCATTTTTTTGAAGTATAAGTATCTGAGAATATGTCCTGAAAATTTCAAGTCGATCCGAACAAAATTGACTGAGATATGAGCGTTGAAAGAGAAGAATCCGCGTTGAAAGAGACAATTTAAACGCGTTTTTCTCAAAATGGCATTTCTGAAGTCGGTGACCAAGATTACTCGAACACTAATGAACCGATCTTCTTGAAATTTTTCAGGCTTATGTAATACATAAAAATGTAGTCTTTAATCGTTCGATTTTTTTCGTTAAAAATCGAACCATTAACTTTGACTGTCCGCCATTTTGTGAAAAATGAATATTTTTTAAAATCCTTCGATTAAAGACTAGTTTATACTTATATTTGACTAAATCCATCCGCATTTTTTTCTTCAGATGATCCACTTCGCCGCAATGTTGGTCACCGCAAACCGTGTATATAAAAACATTATTTCATTGACGGCCATTTGCCACTAAACAATGTAATATTTTTCAATAAAAAAATTACTGAAAGTTCTTCAAGATGTGTTCTTTAAGATGGTATATTGATCGATTAAAAAAGTTTTGTAGTTTTCTTTAAAAAAATTCATGAAAAAGACCTTTTTTTGCGCTACAAGTGGGGGAACGCCTTAAGGGGCTATACCAGTGTGACACTTTCAAAAAATCGATTATTTTTGTTGCTTTTTTCGACAGTTTATACTTTCAAGAATATCATTATCATTTATATCTATATCATTTTATCTTGCAAAAATCGATAGTTAAATCTTTAAACGCGTTTTTCTCGAAATGAGATTTTTTAAATATGCTGACATTGTAACTCAAAGAGCAATTATCCGATTGACTTGAAATTTGAACTGAGTACTCTTGAATATATTTACTCTACAATAACGTAGGATATTTAAGAGAAAAAAAATCGTTATCAAATGACAGCAGTGAAACAGAAGATGAAAACAAAAAAACCTTTATAATAATAATAATAATTATTATGTCATGTTATTATGATGATGATTATTATTATTACTACCAGCAAAACAAATAGAAAACTACGAACTCGATAAAGAAAAAAAATGAAAACATGAACATAATAAATTTAACAAAATAAGGTACGAAGAAAATAATTTGAATAATATTAAGGCATTCTGCATACAAGATATATGATCAATATCACAAACCAGAATGCCTTGAGACTGTACCGACAGAAAAAAAGGAACTGTTCATGAATCCAAAAGATAAACGTTTAGAGGGGGGAGACACCTTTAGGCGACGAAAAAATGTGCTGATTTTCTTTTTGTTTCAAGGCGTACCATTTCATGGATGTTCATAATTTCTCACTTTTTCTTGGTTCATATTCTGCGTATGAGTATTAATGGAAGAAAAATTATCGATGGTTTTTTTTGTAGATCAGTGAAAGAAAGATGAATGAAAGATTCAAAATGGCGACGTTGTGATGACCGGCATGTTTTTTTTTTAATGGGCTAGTAACGTTTTTTTTTCACCAAAAAAATTGTCAGGCCAAAACTAATAACTTTTGTAGGAAAAGTTTTTTGATAACGTCCATAATTTTTAGGTTAGAATAACATTTTTCATTATTTTAGCGCTATCCAGAATGTACCTCGAGGAAGTAAAGTCATCAACATCCCTAGTGTAAGCGTGCATGTATGTTGGTGTAAGTTTCTTGGGTTTGTTCGATAACTCAAACAAACTCACACGCACACTTACACTTAAGTTTGTTTGATAACGGAAGTAACAAGCCCCAGAGACTTAATCCTCATTTGGGTTTGTTTAGGTTATCAAAAAACCCAAACAAACGCAGACAAACCCAAAACACCCACACCCACACGCACGCAAACTTACACTAGGGATGTTAAAGACTTTACCTCCTCGTCGTACATTCTGCACAGCGCTAAAATAGTAAAAAATGGTATTCTAACCTAAAAATTATGAACGTTATCAAAAAACTTTTCTTGCGAATGTTGTTAGTTGGGCCTGACAAAGTTTTTGGTGAAAAAGGTTCATGATCCCACTCGAAAAAGAAATGTCAGCCATCTTATCGTCGCCATTTGGTAAATTTGGACCGAAAAAGATTTTTTTGAACGTCCCCATTTGAACCCTAGAAGTTTTATCATCCTCAATACTTGATAGGAGCAGTATTTTTGGAGATAAATCAGGTGTAAGATTAAAATGGCACACTCGGTATATCGACGAGTACGTACTCAACTTCGTTGGTCCCGCAGTCACGACTTGACAATGCTCTCCCACATAGATTGACTTCGGATTGATCGATCGGCAACAACACAGAGAGTAGAGAGGTTAATCATTGCACGCGATCCGACGTGACATTCCCGCGGGGAAATTATATATGCCGCGATACGGCGTGCGAGTGCGTTTGACGCTTCGTTCCATTTGTACTCCCTTCGCTTGCCGCCATCCCTCATTCACTTATTTTCGTGATCAATGCCGCTTCGAGAACGGAACGAAAAAAAGTCGGGTATTACCGGAGCTTTTGATTGACGTTGTTTTTTTTTTACGATCGGGTCGCAACGTTTATACTTGTCTAGATATGTGTACACATGCGACGCATTCACTATATATGTTTATTAGATGCATGCATTGAAAGAAAAACATATGAGTATGTGGTCGAAAAATTGATCGTTTTTTTGCGACATCCTGATTTATACATATATATAAAATAAATATATCTAAAATATATCTAAAATATATATAAAATAAATATATAAATATATAAAATAAATCAGGATGTATATATATATATATATAAAATAAATATATATAGGGTGTCCCAGAACTGAATCTTTTCCCTGAAATGGGGGGTTGGGGGTGGAATCCCGAGTCGATTGATATAAGTATGTGTGGGTCTCAAATCAACCCCTGAATTATTATTCATTTTTGAAGGCAGGCCAATCAGGTGCGTCCGATGAGCCAGAGTACCTACGAGCATCACGGCACGTGCGTATCGCTCACCGACGTACGCTGGCTAATCGGGCGCACCTGATTGGCCCGCCTTTAAAAATTAATAATAACTCAGGGGTCGATGTGAGACCCACAGATGCTTATATCAATCGATTCAGAATTTCACCCCCAACTTCAGGGAAAGCATTCAGTTCTGGTCCACCCTGTGTGTGTGTGTGTTTGTTTGGGTTTGTGTGTGTGTGTGTGTGTGTGTGTGTGTGTGTGTGTGTGTGTGTGTGTGTGTGTGTGTGGGTGTGTGGGTGTGTGTGTATATATATGGTGGCTGGAAATTCGACCATAGACATTGAAAGGGATGATATTGGAGGTCATTTGCAACAAATTAACTAGGGGTAAAAAATTAGTGGTTTCCGTGTTATAGTACTTTCAAGATTTTTTGGACATTTTCAGACTTCCTACCAAAAACAAACAATTGTGAAAAAACCAAACTACTCTGGGCATTCAATTAACACTTTTCTGAAAGCTAATAAATGAATAATTACTTGAAAAAATGCATACCCAAAATTTCCATGGAGTCATAAATAAAAGATCGTGAGTGGTAAAAATTGTGATTTTTTTTCGTAAATTTTTCAAATTTCGACCGGGGTTACTCAAAAAAATTGTATGGCACTTGGTGTACAAATTAAGGACACAAGTTGCTTATATCATTTTGGGACATCGCTCATATCTGAATGAGGCGCTGTAGACGCAACGGATGTTAGGTTAGATTAAGGCGGGATATACATTTACAACGATCAAAAAAAATATTTCTTTTTTTTTCTTTAAACGATGGAACTATATTTGTAGAATATTTTTCCAAAGTTTCAAAGCGAAATTCGAAAAACTTCAAACGTCACGCCACAGGAGCGGGCGTGAACTTCAAACGCGTTTTTCTCAAAACTGTAGTATCGAAATTGGCGTACAGGATGACTCAAAAACTATCGAGCCGATTGAGTTGAAACTTGGTAGGAATATTGATAATATTAGTACCTTCTACTTGACGGGAATTGGTTTTGAAAAATTGAAGAAAAAAAACTACTTTTTTAATCCACATTTTACATAAATGTCGCGTGAAATGTTTATTTCTTTTGTAAATCCGGGCCATCTTCTTAACTTTGCATTGTCTTCATTTTAATTACCGTCACATAGAAAAAATACATGTTCTAACTGAAAAAATGTTTGAACTTTTTTGCAAATCAAAGTCTACGTGAAGCTAGCACGCCGATTCACTACTCCCACGGCGACCTTGCTGTAACACTCTGCCACAGCTCTGCCATTTTGATGATGAATCGATTTAAACAAAAATTGTTTTGTATACTTTAATATACTATTAAAGTATACCCAAAGTTTGATAATTGTAGAATAATTATTTAAAATAAATCGAGATGACAAAAAAGGGTGTTTATCATACATATCAGTGACTGTATACAATAATTTTTTTGAAGCGATTCATTTCAAAATGGCGGCTGTGCAGCGTTTATCTCAAAACTGCATTTTTTAAGTTGGCCGGAAACATAACTCGGACAATTTTTAACCGATTCACTTGAAATGTTGAATATATCTCGAAAAATACGATGTCTATGGAAGTACGTAGGATTTTTTTTATATTGCATAGTTCATTTCTTATTAACAATTATCTGACGATCTTTTAGGCAAATTTTTGGAAATTGAAAAATTTCGTGAGATAATTGTTAGTAACAAATGAACTATTCAATATATAAAAAAAAATCCTACGTACTTCCATAGACAATGTATTTTTCGAGATATATTCAACATTTCAAGTGGAATGATAGGAAAGACTCGATAGGGAACGGCTAATACACAAAAACCCACAAGGCTATACGTTGCTACTCAGGAAGTAATAAAATATAAGAAAATAAGTGAGTAAGTGACGTATCCAATAGAGTTAAGGACTCGAAGCGATTTATAATTCTGACGGTAATATGCGTGATGTTGTGCACCCCGTCGCGCCATCGAACTCGTTGCAATTTCGCGAATTAATTTTAACAACTCTCGGCGCAGCTCTCTGCAGGCTTATCAGACGCATTCTATTTTCCGCCGCCGGTCCCCTGCGACCGGTTTAAATTATAATCAGTGTCACGGAGCCCGAGGGCACAGGGCTAAAAGAGGAGATGGGGAGAGAGGGAGAGACAGAGAGAGAGAAAGCCAAGCAATGGGTAAATATCCAGTACACACAAACACACACACACACGCGCGCGCGCAAGGTAAATGCAAAGCCTTAAGGGGTAAGCCCACAGTAGAATTTTCAAAAAATCAATTTTTTTCGCTTAAACGGTGCTTTATCATCATAAGAATAAGTTACTATTCGATTTGTAGCAAGAACATTTTTTTTACACCGACTTCGAGCGTATAACGTAAGCCCATCTCTGGCACGGCCATAGAGTACCTAAAACTTTAAACGCGTTTTTTCTCGAAACAGCTTTTTTCCAATTGGCGTGACAAATAACTTCAACAATTTTCACTCGATTTACTTCAAATTTAAAAATTATGTTCCTAATTGCATTTCGCAGAGAAGTACGCACGGAATTTCTGATTAATCGAAAACTTTTCATTTTATGAGCAGTTTTATACGAACTTTTTCACTAAAAATTCAGTCAAATACCTACAACTCAATTTAAATACCTACAACTTTTGAATAAAGCAATATTTTTTTAATTCTGTACGTACTTCTCTAGGTATTCTAATGTGGATTGACGAGAATTTTTGTTTTTTGTTCTGGGTAAAAAATTGTGGATGCTAAATGTCAGGCCGCGGAGCGCCTAAACAAAAAGATAACAAAAGAAAATATTAGTAGTTGGCCATTTTGTACATCGAAAATAATATATATATATATTTTCTAACAGTTTGATATTCGTCCTAAATAGATGTGTAATTAATTTTATGAGTGAATCACTTTTCCATACGAAAAAAAAATTGTAAAATTCGCACATAATTTTATACCCGTTTCTGTGGCCTAACCCCTTAAGGGGGTGATAGGTCACCTCTTTAGTAACATATCTAACCGAGGTTACCTTAGTCCAAAGTCTGAGGATTGCGAGTTATCATGATAAGTATGATTGTTAGAAAATTTCCCAAAATTGGGTACTAATGTAGGGTCAGAGTGGGATCACCCGTGTGGAAAATAGTCCGGGAAACCCGAAGAATATACAGGTCCCGTTACGGCTTCGAAGTGGAATCCCTGACAGGGATTTCCAGAATACTACCACAAACGGTCCTAGAAAGGTACTCATTAGTTTCCATGATACAAAATAACAGGGGTACGATGGATGCACCAATGAAGGCCCCGGCCAGGTGCTGTCAGGGCACCGACTAATTTTTACAATGAGTTTAATCGGGTCTTGACCAGGCAGACTAATATGGGCCCAGTGAGGTTCAGTCACAATTTCCATCATAAAATAAATTACGGTTTCATTTGGTTCACCAGTAAAAAGCCTGGTCAGATATAGTCAGGGATCATCACAAAGATCAATTAAAGTTATAATATTAATAAGCGACAAAAATTAATAGTAATTTATCAGTGTTTTATAACTGCCTCATGCAAATATCTCACTCACTTAACAATTCGCTTATCATTTTCAATGAATTTGAAAGAAAAGAAGAAAACGTTACAACTTAAAAATATATACATTTTTATTTAAGTAATCACTTATACATGAAGCAATGTCAGGGCATAAGTATTGAGTTTTCCGTTTGGTTCTAGGGACAATCGCAATGTTACCAATTTTCTCTTGATGCTGGCCAATGTGTAAACTGCATCGTTTAAAGTTTGTTCTGGGATTCTCCATGCTCCAATACTGGATGATTTACGTGGATAATTGTACATGTCAACTTTTTTTTCGAAATTTTCCCCTCGATGTAGAGAGATTCTTGGGATTCATTTTCGCCATAAATTTTTTTTATCTCCATTATACAACCATCGCTCAAAAGTACAACATTGTTCGGCGTACATATTGTGATGAAAAAAGAGGAATTAAATATCATTGATTTTACAAATATTGTCCCGTCTTTGAGAGTACGGCTAATGATTTTAAATTAAATGGGGATCTCTGTTGGATTAGATGGAATGAGATTTCTTTCATGCTGTTGGCGACAATATTGCTCTAATGGATGATTGAGTGTTCTTATTGCATTTTTCATCCTCCCCAAAGATTGGTCTTAAAAAGTATTTTTAGCCATTGAAGTATTCTGAATCGTTATCTACATGATTAACATATAACGTTTTATATTGTTCACATTATCCTTAAAATGTCAGCATATTGTTTTCTATTATAAGAATGTTTGTAAACTTGCTGGCATATATATAAATAAATAAATAAATAAATATATATTTATAAATCTTCTCGGAAAATATGCATCTTCTTTATTACAGGGAAATACAGGGGAATCATAGGGATCTGACGGGGTGAACGTGGGGACTTAACAGGGCTAATTGCAGGGGTATAGTAGGGACGAAATTGGATAATTCAGGCGCAATCAGGGAATCTAGTATGACCCCGAATAGATGTCCACTAAAGGGCCCGATTTCAAAAGCGGGACAATCCTATAAAGGTACCAGTCGGAATCGAAACCAGGCCCTGGATAAAATGGAGGACAATTAGTTGGGTCCTTTAGACATCCCGGAAAATATTTCCACACGGGCAGGGTCTCATTTTTTTTCAAAGGTCTATAGCTGCCTAACCGTTCACACAATCTCAATGAAACCTTGACTGTGCCTCAATGAAACCTTGACATGAGGTGTGTCCAATGGCTTCACTTTGTTAAAAGACACTGAACGGCCTAACCCAATATTGAGATAACAACCATTTAAAAAAAATGGGATTTGATCCACCGTGTACTTGGGGGTGTGCACAGTGATACATGCCTAATTTCACAGTCTAATAAATTTCAAAATCAAACAAAATTTGAAGAAAATTACCCAGATCCACTGTACCCTTGTGGGTACTAGAGTGCTTTTCTCTATATAATGGGGAATATTGTACAATAAAGTATTGAAAAATTAATTTAAAAAAAAACAGCCTATTATGAGATCAATCACAATCATTTATTGAATATTAATCAACAATGGGTACCTACCTAATGAGGTAGTACCAGTACCTATCTAAATCACAACGCGAAAATATTTATATTATGACTTACCTCTGTGTACCTCGAAAAATCGAGCCACTGTGTACCGACTCTCTCCTTTTTTCTAAAGCCTATATATATATATATATATATATATATATATATATATATATATATATATGGATAATGTATATCTGAAAAATATATTTCAGATATATATTATCCATCTTAGATATAAATTAGATATATGCAATATATAGGAAAAATGCATTAAAAATATATTCGCGATATCAAACTTTTGGGCCAAAATAGATCTTCAGAATGTATATAAAAAATATGTGATGGATAGGCGATTACATATATTTAAACTATATTGAAAATATACTTACAATGTACTCAAATTACCCTCAAAATATACTACAAATATATTTTTAATGTATTCGAATTATAATCGAAATATACTTTAAATATATTTAAACTACATTTAAAATATACACGATATATGATCATACTCCGTTTAAAATATACTTTAAATATGTTTATACTACATTTAAAATATTCTTGAAATTTTTTCAACGTGTATTTAACGTATACTTGAAATATATTTAAACTATGCTTGAAATATTCTCAAACATTTTGCTATGACGTTATTTACATCATTGCACCCTTTTACGAAATTTTTCATTGTCATTAATTACGATTATGATGTTTGCGTTTCAAATGTATTAATGGTTCAAATTTAAATTATACCAGACGCTTACACGCCGTAAAGTGGTTTCGAACCCGGGACCACTGAGTGATGAGCTGGAACGTTGTCCACTGAGCTAGTTCTACTTGTTAAATTGTTGAACTTTCGTATCGTCTCCATATCGTATAATACAGAATTTTAGTTTATTGAGAAATGTGTGGATTAACAAGAGTAAGCGTTCGCATAGAGAGCGATAATCGCATAGAATTACATAACCTTCAATTTTTTTTGTCCGTTCATTTATTCCGGCTAGTGCGGCTAGGTCATCGCGAGATACCGACTTGAAGATGTTTTTCATTCGCAACGTCATCTGTTACTCAAGTTGCGTAACCTACCATATTCAAAATATATAAAACGTACATTCAGTTTGCATGTTTGATATATTTAAGATATATCTTGAATGGATTTATATTTATATATCGCATTGGTTTTACTCTTACCCAAAAATATGATTGGCATACCCAACTTTTGCAACCAATTATATTTCATACATGTTTTATATATTTTTCGATATATTTTATTTTCATCTGGGCACTGTTCCCAGTTTGACACTACGCTCTATTTAGTGCGGAAATTCTATCCGTAGTGAAATTATTTACTCGGGGGATGTAACGCGTTTTCGTCGAAGTTGTAAACACACACATTACATATTACATATTATGTATGCGTATACATATTTATACATGATGTGTACAATTAAGTATGGTCTATAGGCAAGGGGCCAATACCAACAACCTGTTGAGGTGTAGGTGGATATTGTTAATTTCGTGCCAAAAAGGGATGTAACCCGATATACTCCAGCGAAGTTATCGGCCGCTTGTTATCACCCTCGTAAATTATAAATCAACCCTGGAAATTCGAGCGAGACGTAACAGAGAGCTGGCTCCATTCTTTTAAAAACTTATTTATTTACACACGTAAATATTTCCGTTTATTCGATGATTGTAAAATCATCGAATAAAATTGATCGTTGAACATAAGATCAACTTTTTTTTTAAATTTTCGGCGGGAAAGACGCTTTCTCGTGAAGAGGTTGAAATGATTGACCGGCTCGCAGCGAGCATGGAATAAAAAATATTGAGCAGCGTTGGCCGATACTCGGAGGGGCGACCGCTCAGCCGCTAGAAGCGGCTAGAAATTGGATAAAATGGAAGAATTTTTATCAGATTGAACATCGTATCGTTGAAACGCTATGACTTTTTGTTTCCTGATTGCTTCAATTTCTTCTCACAGATTTTGCCTACAAAGATCGCGCGACTATTCTTAACGCCACTATTCAGAGATCCACAATATAAGTGTGCAAAAAAAAGTTTTTTTCTACACTTTTGTTTTCTTGTTTCTATTATTGTATACATTTTTTTGCAGACTCATATTGTAAACCTCAAAATAATCGCGTTAAAAAATGATTTATAAATTAGTTTTCTATAGAAACTTTTCATTTTGAAATGTTATTTAGAATAAAAATGTATTACAAATTAATGTTAGTTTCTAAATCAGCAACTAGAAAACAATGCATTGCAGTCTAACGATGCATGTAATTCTGTGCGATTATCGCTCTCTATGCGAACGCAATTAAGTAATTGATTCGATAATGTTAGTTACTCTTGTTAATCCACACATTTATCAATAAACTGACATTCTGTATTGTACGATATGGAGACGATACGAAAGTTCAACAATTTAACAAGTAGAACTAGCTCAGTGGACGACGTCCCAGCTCATCACTCAGAGGTCCCGGGTTCGAAACCACCTTACTAAATTTGACGCTGCAGCTAACATCGTTGGAATGCACTGCATTATTTTCTAGTTGCTGAATTAGAAACCAACATTAATGTGTGATTAAATACATTTTTATTCTAAATAAAATTTCCAAATGAAAAGTTTCTAAACCAATCCAATTTATAAATCAATTTTGAACCCGCTTATTTAGAGGTCTGCAATATAAGTCTGGAAAAAAATGTATACAATGATAGAAATAAGGAAACAAAAGTGTAAACAAAAAAACGTTGCAGGCCAACGATGCGAACATCAACGTCGGTTTCAAAGTGTATCGGACACGAAAAGTTTCTACCCTTGATTCTTAAAATTACGTATGCACTGTGACATTGAAGTTTTCATCGGTGCAATGCAATATTTTTTTCAATTCTTCCCTTCAAGATTTATTAGAATTATCCCTGGTTTTTTTGCCAATTGAGGTCGCAAATCTTTTCGTAGCCTCAATCGACCGAAAAGAATGTGAAATTAAAAAAAAAATACATTATTCTGCTTATCAACGATATCGCGCTCTTTGTTTAAAAAATGAAAAACGAACCAATAAATTAAGGTCGATGTCCATGAAAATCCGAACTCTTGTCGAATTCATTGCGCTATTTTCGTGGCTCCACCAAAAGAATAAAAAATTATTTAAAAAAAAACTTCGCATATGCAAAAAAACAAAGAGAAGAGTGGAGCCATATTTTTTAAAGCAAATAGTTCGCGGCACCGACAGAACGTTTTATTTCCATTTTCTTTCGTCTTTTTTACCGTTAGAAACGAAACCCTTTCTTTTTTACTTTTAGAAGATGAAAATCCGCTCGATGTCACGCGAGCGCAGACAACGGAGCGACTATCGCGCGCGAGAACGAAGGAAAAAGGAGTCCTTTCACCGTTAAACGTCGGTAATTACGCGAATACGAAGTCCCGCTCCGGGGATCCTTCAGTCGGTGTCGCACGAAGCCGCGCGCATTTGCAGTCGGCGGACCGGGCGAAAAACGGTTCGAGGCACACACCCGGATTGTCACCGCGGATGTGAAAGAACAGGAAGGAAAAAAAAAGAAAAAAAGCGAACGACAAGAGGAAAAAACCGGGCGAGAGAGAGAGAGAGAGAGAGAGAGAGAGAGAGAGAGAGAGAGAGAGAGAGAGAGAGAGAGAGAGAGAGAGGAGAGAGAGAGAGAGAGAGAGAGAGAGAGAGAGAGCGCAATCACTTACGTTTAAGGGGGGAGATTGATTTCCTCGACGCAAGGAAAAAAACTTGCTCATTTTCATCATTCTTTTTTTAGGGAAAGATTTTTCCACCATTTTTGAGACTTAGGGTACGTTTTGTTACTATTTTTTGGCTGTTACACGGTATTTTTTATTAGTAATTTTTTTAAATGGCGGAGGTGAGGCACGGTCCTCTAAACTGCATTTTTAAAGCTGACGTGACGTATAGCAAAAAAAACTAATCGACCGATTCCGATGAAATTCGGTATAAATGTTTCGAACCTTATTGTCTAAAACATGACTCTGAACGTTTTTGAAATAACTTTTTTTTCTCATATGAAAATGTAGCTATTTTTTCGAAAAGTTCAATCTTTTTGTTTCGAAGCGTACCCTTTCATCGATTTTCAACATTACTCACTTTTTACAAGCTTGTATTCTCGGTTCATAGCCTGCATATGAGTGTTAACGAAAGAAAAATCTACGTTGTTTTTTGTTGAGAATAATCCCGCCGACGCTAGGTGTCACGCCGTCTGACAACATTCGCCGCAACCCGTTTAGAAGACCGTGCCATACCTCCGCAATTGTTGAAGATTGATTTTGAAAAATACCATGTACCGGCTTCTGCTTCAAGGTTTAAGTTGCAAAATGTGTAAATAATCCAAAAATTGACCGAGGTGTCATGATTTTTGTGAAAGATCAAATCGCCCTTGCCGAACTGCGGTGCAATAAGCCGCCGCAGAGTGTTGAGATTGTGTGGGTCGGTGAAAATTTTTGGTAGAAATTTATGCTGCAACGATCGATGTGATGCAGTAGCGAAATGATTTTTTTGCAGACGTAAGCATGGGATCGCGAGCTTGACCTGAGACAAAAAGACGGTCGGTGAGCCTTGTACGGCAGAAAAAGCACGTTCAGAAATGTGGAGTTCAAGTTTAGGCGTTGTGATTGTACTTACGAGAAAAAGGAGAGAGTGAGTGAGTCAGTTTGAGTGAGGCAGTGAGTGAGTGAGTGTGAGTTAGTGAGTGAGTGAGTGTGAGTGAGTGAATGAGTGAGAGAGCGTCAGTGAGTGAGTGAGTGAGTGAGTGAATGAGTGAGTAAGTGAGTGACAGAGTGTGAGAGAGTGTAAGTGAGTCAGTGAGTGTGAGTAAATGAATAAATGCGTGAGTGAGCCAGTGACAGTGAGTGAGTGAATGAGATAGTGAATGAGTGAATGAGTGAGTGAGTGAGTGAGAGAGAGAGGGAGAGAGAGGTGAATCTCTCGTCGAAATTCGGCATACCCCGAGTCCACCGTAAGAGTACCGCTCTCCGGTGCAAACACAAAGAGAAAGAGCGACGGAATGGCAAATGCATATGCATGAGCCGCCCCCCCCCCCTTTCCCTCAGTGCGCCTGAAACACGACGTACGTTCAACCCTAACGATCCAAGACTTGGTTCGGCTTGAAAAATATTGCACCCCTACCGTAAAGGGAAATACTTCACTTATCGACTTTTCCATTTACCTGTGTAACATAAAAGTCGTGCCCGGAAACGAGGGAAAAAGAAAAACTTCTTCCGATGAACTTCGGTAAAAAAGGTGGTCAGATTTGTTCCTCTTCTCGATTTTTCCGAAAGGAATTAATTGACGGTAGACCGAGGGGAACTGGACGGTGCTTGGTTGTGGAAAAGATGTTGAGGAATGGCCGTCCATGAAAGTTCGACAAGCCGCTATCAAAGCTGAAGGTATATTGGTTTGACCTTGGACGTAACTGGTAAGGTCATGTGAAAGTGAACATAGGATTTTTCCATGAGCAGACGCACTTTTTTTTGTAGTCAGCGTCGAAAGCTTTTCCAAAGAGTGCGATTGAGTATTTTTGCGTCGAGTACGGTACGAGCTGTGTGACTTGGAAGTTGCGATACCGATGGCATTGACACTATCGAAGGATTGGCATGTGGAGGTCAATTAATCGATTGGAAAATACTTATCGATAGTACTCTGAGAAGCTCTGCACACGAGTTATAAGAATTGACGGAAAAAAATTCAGCTCCCATTTTTAATTGTTGAGATGACCTTCGCGTGACCTCTACGTTTATTCTCAAGGTCGTGTTAACCTTCCTGTCTTTTTCTCCTCGTGAAACGAAACAACTTTTATTTGAAACATTTTTTCGTACAATGCGCACTTTCCGAGATAGCAGCGTGTAACATTTCAAACGGGACACCCTGTGTATGTACAGGGTGTCTCGGTGAAGGTGTTACAAGCTTATATCTCAGAAAGTATGGATTATAATGAAAAACGTTTCAAACAAAAGTAGCTCTGTTTCAAGAGGGGAAAAAGTCGACAATGCCAATTTGACCTTGGGTATAACCGCGAAGGTCATATGAAGGACGATTTCGAAATTTCCATTTGGGACGCTTAGTTGTCAGTAAGTATTCGTATACTCTACTTCGAGAGCTTTCCAAAGCGCTATAGATAAGTACTTTTTTGGCGGGTATTTTTTCAGTTATGAGACTTGAAAGTACTCGATGAATAAAATACTTGTCCAGTGTTTTGAAGAGCTTTCGAGCTGAGCTATGAGAATATATCCTAAATATAAGGATGTTGATAAAAAATGTAGGAGTTGACCTTCACGTAACCTTGGCGTTTATACCCAAGGTCAAATTGACATTGTCATATTTTTTTTCTCTTGAAACGAAACATCGTTTACTCGGAATATTTTTTTTTACAATCCATACTTTTTGAGATATAAGCTTCTGACACATTATATGAGATACCCTGTATAAGCTGGGAGAGGGGGGGGGGAAGTATTCACCTACAAAGCTCCAAAGTTGGGAACACGCTTCATTTTGACCGCCCGTGACCGCGACGATTTAAGCTCCCGTGCACCAAAACATCAGCCCGGAAGTTGGTGAGAGTCGCGAGAGTTCAAGCACTCGAGGCGCGGCAATCGCTCGCAGCAGCAACAGCTTCCGAAACCATTTCGAATTTGCGTTTTCACCAGTGCTGACGTAATTTCGATGCTCGAAATTATCGCGAGGAATTGCGGCCAACTTTACGCAAATATAAATGTACGCGAGGAGACTCGTCTCGTTGAGCGCGTGGCGTACATTAAGATGTGTCGGAAAAAAAATCAACCCCTTTGGATAGTGTTGGCGGTGAAAAAAAATTCGAGCTCTCTGGCTCAAGGGCTCGATCATTTTCTTTGCGGTTTTATTTACTCTAGAAATTTACCCTTCGCGTTTAAGGCGCGATATACATTTAGACAGGAAAAAAATAAGCAATATTGAGGGATTTTTCAAACTAAGAAATAATTATTCTACAATTATCAAATTTTAGGTATACTTTAATAGCATATTTAAGTATACAAAACAGTTTTTTTTAAATTAAGGACTTAGGCCAGTCCAGAGGCCGAAAAAATAGGTTTTCTGGGGATTTTTTTTCAGAAAAACTACAAAATAAATCGAGATTAGAAAAAAGGGTGTTTATCATAAATATCAGTGACTTTATACAATAATTTTTTTGAAGCGATTTATTTCAAAATGGCGGCTTCGCAGCGTTTATCTCAAAACGGCATTTTTTAAGTTGGCTGGAAACATAACTCAGACAGTTTTTAACCGATTCACTTGAAATGTTGAATGTGTCTTGAAAATACATCTTCTATGGAAGTACGTAGGTTTTTTTTTGCATTGGATACTTCATTCATTATTAACAATTATCTGACGATATTTAGGCTAATTTTTGGAAAGTGAAAAATTTCGTTTCTAGAGTGGCCTACCCCTTTAATGCATCATCAAAATGAATGCAGGCTGTAATGGTTGAACTTTTTCGAATTTCGCTTTGAAACTTTAAGAAAATTTTCTACATATATAGTTCTATCGTTCAAAGAAAAAAAAAAGAAATCGATTTTTTGATCGTTGTAAATGTATATCCCGCCTTAAACTTCAACATCACGAAAAGTAATTTATGTTTGTCAATCGTGGTTGAAGTTTCCTGAGGCGTCTGCATAGAATGAAATTTCGAAAATACGATTTTTTAATTGTGTCGTTTTCTAACCTCGGATCTTATTTTTAATTTGCAACAAATGTTTTTGAAACATTCCAAATATGACCGAGTTCCGACGATCTTTGTGGACTGTCAGATCTCTTCGTGAAATGTCATTTGTTAATATCAAATGATTGAAGCCGTTTTTTTTCGGTAAAAAATCGAATTTTTCGTTCGACGCCTCGTCATTTTCGAATTTTTTTAAATTTCACGAAAGTTTCTACTAATATGACAGTTATAATAATATACTAAAAGCAGTTTTTTTTTCTTCATTTTTCTTTTTAGATGAGTGTACTTGCCAGAACGACCTACACCGATTGGCCATGCAGGGACGGCGGAATTTTGTTCAAGTGATAATAACTTCATTGTTTATCAATATTTTCCAATAAAATAAAAACCGAAACTTCACGAGACTACGTATTAATTGTATGTAAAATCCCGACCTCATCATCCCAACACTCTGATCAGAAAAAAAAATTGAACATCGACCTGTTCTTCGGGCCCCTAAGCTTATGCAGATCAGTTTGCTTGAAAGGGGCAAGATTTTTTTTCGTCACGTCCTACTGTGCCCCATATAAAAATTACACCAATCTCGTCAACGATTCCCCTTCTATTTGGACCACCGCGTGTGAAGAACGTTCATGTCTAATTATTATTAAAAAAAATTTGCCGTGCCAACTAAACGAGAATTATGTGAAATTTGGGGGCTTGCGCATAATAACGAAGGCAACGTAGCACGGTGTCGCATGGATTATTAGAGAGGCGGAGTAACGCGCGACCACTATATGGATGTACCACTATATGGACGTAGAAATGTTTCTGCAACATCTGCTTTTTGGTTGTACTTCGTTTTTTTTGTTTCTCTGGACCACTTTTTGTTGGTTACACGGCTATAAAAATATACACATACACACACATCTACGTGTATACAGTCCTTTCGCGAACCGCGTGAAATTTCATTAAAAGCAACATCCTCCCTATATCCCGCCGCGTTCGCTCGAGCCCGCGTGACCGTTTTGATTGCGAAAGTTTCTAAGTGAATTAAGTCAAGCGCGCGCAAATGGTACTATATATATGAGGTATTCCGAGTGTTTTCGAACGGCCTAAAAGCCTGACCTTCTTTAATCTTTTTCAAAGTTGGTGATGTTTTTGTACAATATATTTTGAGCGCGTGGCATTTTTTTCAGATTTTTATCGGCTCGCTAACTCGGCTGACTCGGAGACGAGATTTTACACGTGATAAAATTTCAAATGATCGTATCGTAGTGATCTTCTCGTCGTACGAAAAAATGTCCTCTATAAAAAAGATGCGTTTTTCTATGAAGTATTTTGAAAAAAAAATTACATTTTCCAAGTACTACAACACTAAAAAAAGGAAAATCTGTCATTAAAAATTTTCTTTACCCCAATGACTAGGTTGATCCAGCTGAAATTTACACTGAATTTTCTTTTGGTAGTGTAAAACAACATGTGTAAGTTTCATTCTGGGCTGGGCTTGCGTTCAGTTAGTATCGTCGTCTTAAATTTAATGGGAAATTGTTTTTGTTGAATAACTCGGCGATTCACAATTTTTAGGTAAAACTGGTAATGACTGATCTTGAAGGATATCGAGTGCTTTACACTTTTGGTCATTACAGTTTTTTCTCTACCATCGATATTTTTCGAATTAAACCTGTAAAAATCGGCTATTGCATTATCTCGTTTATTTTTAACTTTAGGGTATAAACGAACATGAACAAACTTGTAGAGAATTAAATTTTGGACTACTTTTATTCATACCCTTTTTTTTCCTAGAATCAATATTTAAGGTCGTACGCCAACGGTAACAGAAAAGAGCGAATGGTTCGCGAAATAATATTTTCACGCTTCTCGTTTTTCTACCGTACGAGAAGATCACTACGATACGATCATTTGAAATTTGATCACGTGTAAAATCTTGTCTCCCAGTTAGCCGAGTTAGCGATCCGATAACAATTTGCAATCCGATAGCAAAAATGCCACGTACTCAAAATATATGATAAAAAAACATCACCAACTTTGAAAAAGATTGAATAAGGTCAGGCTTTTACGCCGTTCGAAAATACTTGGAATACCTCATACATATACAGGGTGAGGCACATAAAGTGTTACAGAGCAATAGCACTGAAACTATTGATCGTATCCAAAAATGTTTCAGACAAAAGTTTGAATGTTCGGGAAGGCTGTCATACTGGACCACTCTATTTTTTAATCGGTGGAGGCGCTGAAGCTACGTCAAGGTCAACTCCACTTTTTTTAATGGAATGGTACATTTTCTTTTCAACCATCTTGTGGAGCACCTCAAGCCGCATAAAAAACATCGGGGGTCAAAGGCGTTCAAAGTCATTCAAGGTCAGTATCGATAATACAAATCTTAATATCCCGGATAACTACCAAATATCTGATAGTGATCCGAGATATTTAGATTTGTATTTCATTTTTATAGGTGACCTTGAACGACCTTGAACGACTTTGACCGCCTAATATTTTTTATGCGGCTTGAGGTGCTCCACAAGATGGTTGAAAAAATGTACCATTCCATTTAAAAAAGCGGAGTTGACCTTGACGTAGCTTCAGCGCCTACACCGATTACAAAATAGGGTGGTCCAGTATGACGGCCTTCTCGAACACTGAAACTTTTGTCTGAAACATTTTTGGATATGATCAATAGTTTAAGTGCTACTGCCCTGTGACACTTTATCTGCCTCACCCTGAATACACAGGGTGTCCCAGAACTGGATACGTTCCCTGAAATGGGGGGTTGAGGGTGAAATTCTGAGTCGATTGATATAAGCATGTATAGGTCTCAGATCAACCCCTGAATTATTATGAATTTGTAAAGACGGGCCAACCAGGTGCGCCCGATGAGACAGCCCGATGACCACCACTGCACGCGCGTATGGCTCACTCACGAGCCATACGCCCGTGCAGTCGTGCCTGGCGGGAGCACCGGACCGACAGGCATCACTGCACGCGCGTATTTTCCTAATTTTATCAGGCAACTAAAAACAAGTGCCCACGCCTAATTTTCAAAATGATCGATCAATACTGAGTACAAAAAAATCAACAAAAAAAGAAATTTCAACATTGTAAGCCTGGAATCGATTGAAAAAATGATGTTAACACTTCTATCAAAGGTGGTCAAAGTTATGACCGCTACTTTCGATACACACTTGCAATCCAATTCCCATTGATCATAATTATATGATCATTATGGAAATTTCTCACCGTCACAACTAGTTGGCATATACATGTATTTAAATATTCGAGTACTTTGACGACGTTTTTCATGAGCTTATTAAGATAGCAAGTACGTGCACTTTATTATGCTTTCAATAAAAAATTCAAAGGAGATGAGGTGCTCTTTCAATTTATTGTTTTCTCTCTCTCGTACTGCTTGTTTTATTTGAAAACAAAAAATGTCAAGCTTGTCTTACGTTTTCTTGGGTAATTCGCGATTCTTTAGAGATGAAGCGACAAGCGAGCGCCAGAGTGCAGCAGACGGGAGAGACGAGGGTGGGTACATCATTATATATATATATATATATATATATATATATATATATATATATATATATATATATATATATATATAAACACACACCCACACATATATATATACACATATATGTCGCATGAGAAGTGGACGACGCGATGTGCCGCGATAATTGCATGTCACCTTAATCCTTGACACGGATGTCGAGAGCTCTGACGAGAGACAGCCAGGGAGAAAGAAAAAGAAAGAGAGAGAGGGAGAGAGAGAGAGAGAGAGAGAGAGGGCGACCTGCTCACTCTTTCGACGAGATTTTTAATGAACTTTAATGAGGGAATGAATACATTTTTTCCCACTGTCGTGTGAATAAAGTCGTCTGCTCTCGTTTTAACGCTTGCTCCGTGCGTAGAACGAGAGACGCACGCACCGTTACACACACAAGCATATATATATGTGTATATATATATATATATATATATATATATATATATATAAAAGAGCATGTGCTAACTGATTCATCAAAGCCAAAACCGCTGAAGCTAATTACATAAAATTTGGTCAATAAGTTACCTTTGTGATGAAAGCACCCACTAGAAGGAATTTTTCGAAATTCAACCCTTAAGGAGTTGGGCCACCCTAGAGGCCGAAAAAATAGACTTTTTGGGGATCTTTTTTTTTCAGAAAAACTACAAAATAAATCGAGATTACAAAAAAGGGTGTTTATCATAAATATCAGTCACTGGAAACAATAATTTTTTTGAAGCGAATAATTTCAAAATGGCGGCTGTGCAGCGTTTATCTCGAAACTGCATTTTTTAAGTTGGCCGGAAACATGACTCAGACAATTTTCAACCGATTCACACGAAATGTTGAATGTATCTTGAAAAATACATTGTCTATGGAAGTACGTAGGATTTTTTCAATTTATATTGCATAGTTCATTTGTTATTAACAATTATCGGACGATGTTTTAGGCAAATTTTTCACTTACCAAAAAGTTGCTTAAAAAATCGTCAGATAATTGTTAATAACAAATTAACTGTGCAATATAAAAAAAAACCTACGTACTTCCATAGACAATGTATTTTTGAAGATATATTCAACACTTCAAGTGAATCGGTTGGAAATTGTTTGAGTTATGTTTCCGGCAAACTTAAAAAATGTAGTTTTGAGATAAACGCTGCACAGCCACCATTTTGAAATTCACCGCTTCAAAAAAATTATTGTCTACAGTCACTGATATGTATGATAAACACTCTTTTTTGTAATCTCGATTTATTTTGTAGTTTTTCTAAAAAAACAATCCCCAAAAAGCTCATTTTTCGGCCTCTAGAGTGGCCCAAGGCCTTAAAAAGAAAATGCGTTTATCGGAAAGCGCTCGATCCAGCTTGCACGTTGCGTGCGTGAGCAGCTACTGTGCCATTCTTTACTGTTTGGCCTTTGAACGCGAATATCTTGGCCGATTCAAGTCGCACGACATTTTGAAAAAAAAAAGCGTTTTGCTCGCAATTACACACCCTATGTGCTTGTCAAGAGAACCCCAGTGGTTGTGAATCATCCTGTATAGAGGCTCGAAAGTGTATATTAGATGCGAAAGTTGTTTGCTGAAACGAAGGAAGCAAGCAAGGGTACCGTAAAGTAGGTAATGTACGTAGTGAATTATAGTAGGTATAGCCTACAGTCGAAAGGAAAGGAACTCTTCCAAGCGATAGAATGCATAGTAGCCTGAGAGTGGCCCAAGAACACGAACGACTCGAGTAATCCAGTTCCCCCCTCTCATTCTCTCTCTCGCTTCAACGGCCTGCTTAGTTCCATTCTTCTCCATGTGCCTTCGGATATACGTAAATGTATGTAATAAAGGGCGTCTCAAAATTAGCTGTCATTTTAATTTATTAATGAAACGTATCATTTATTTGAAAAGTACGAATATTTTTATTTTAAGGGGTTATATACAGTGGAAACTTTCCAAAAATTGATTTTTGTTTATTTTACTTTCGTAAACATACACTGAGAAAAAAATCATTGATCCAATATCATTGGTGTTATTGAATGAAATTCCGTTGATTAAATTGTAAAGCTGTTGGTGTAAATAATCGGATTTATTAGTCCAAACAAAACGCTATTGACTTCAATAACATGACAAAATTAAAAGTTTTTTTTTCATTTTAAAAATATATTGTTAGCCGAGAACAATATATTATTGAAACTATCTAAAAAATTATCGCGAAAAAATTATATAGTTTTGAATGCATTTTCTGCAACGAGCAAAAAAAGCGTTTCAAAACATAACATGAATATTGTTGATTTGAGTACACAAGAAAAATTGATTTTCGCTCGTTTGATTCAGATAAAATTTCTATTGAGTAAATATGTTATTTTATTTTTTTCACCATATCCGATATAGATTTTCAACATTATTCGATAAAATATTAATATTTTATTTTGATTGAAAAATATTAAGCAATGTCTGAATTGTGTTAGTGGAAGGGATGGATAAACCTCAAATAGTAATAGTCACAAGAAACAAATAAGTTTATTAAGCCGTGAGAAATATTAAAGATACAGAGAGTTCCGGAGATGTTCCTCGGAAGGACGAAGAAACGTTAATAACAGGGCAACGAAACAACAAGATTCTCGTTGCTATGACACGTCCACGCTTGCTCCGATGAAGGCAATTTAAGACAGACAACTAATGAATGAACATAGCCATGGCGATATTGCATTTGTCCTAACAAATTGGTTTAAAAAATAGTGCGAAAAAAAATTTGTTTCTTGCGGATTTGGTTGAAAAGATTCAACCAAATCATGATCCGAATGGCCACCGAATGGCCACCAAAATGATAGGTGTGAGGAAACCCGTAGTTCTCGGAGTAGCCGCTAGAAGCCGCACGCGCGCTCGTTTCTCGTAAGCGTACCGCGAACCGAAAATCTACTTAAACGCCGGAGAAACTCTAAAGAGTATCGCTTCTTGACCTGTGGCGAAGATTAAAGTGTAGTATCTGTTCTTATCAGTTGAATATCTGATATTCTCTCCATGAATATTCCATTGGATATCTGATATTCTCTCCACCATTATCGTGGATGATCATTCTAATGCTCACTTTTTATTTAAGATTTAAAACAAATTGAAAAACTCACGTCCCATGGCATATTCGTTTCGATGTAATAAAGAAATAATTAATTCTATTGATTATATTTTCGTACAATATAATAAATGTTGTAGCAACCGCTTAATTATTTCATCCAATACATCTACGGATTGTACATCGAATGATTTCAATAGAATATAATTTTATTTGAAGGATAATGTAGATATTCAGAGAACAGAAGAGCTTTTTCAAATAAAATAATATGTCCTTTAAATCAATCACATTTTCCAATATTTCATAGTATTGTAACAATCTCATATATCGGTGGCACTCCGCAGCAGCACATTTATTTGGATCAACCAATATATTTTTTGATTCGATTGGTTCTTTTTCTCAGTGTATATTTAAGTACACACACAGAAAATTTCTTGTCAATCCGGCGAATATTCTCGAAGTTACACGCACATTTGTAGTGACGTGCCAGAGCGTTCGAAAGAGCTTTCGAAACTTTAAACGCGTTTTTCTCAAAACTGTGTTTTCAAAGTCGGTGTGCAAGATTTCTCTGAAACGGCTGTCCCGATAAGTCTTAAATTTTAACACAATCTTTTCAAGTTTATTTTTGTAGTAATTAATCGAAGGTTTTTCTCGCCGATAAATATTTTCCATTTTATAAACAATTTAAGGCCTAAGTTTTGTCAAAAATCGTTTTTTTTTAGAAGCCACCATTTTGTCAAAAAATATTATTTCGCTTGTTCCTTCGATCAATTGCAAGATAATCCATTATATTGACAAAATATTTTTGGTTTTTTCATTTTAGATGATCCAGTCCAGAGATATCGTGCCCACCGTAAGACGCTTTTTTTAGAGGCGCTCCCGGAGATCAGCTATATAGCAGCTTTAAAAATAATTATTTTTACAAATAAACAATATTAAAATACAGTTAAAAGTTACCATAATATGAGTACAAATGTTTACGTTGACAGATTTAAAGGTCTTCTCAAGAAAAATTCTTGAAAAATCGATCTTTTTGGGCCTCCTGACTGTATATAACCCCTTAATACAAGGTACAAACATGCAGGTTATGTGTGGAACACAATATCCGACAAATGGCCCCCTCGTCCCTGTTTGCAAACGTTCACTCTTTTTACGAAACTTTCAATAACATTTTCTGACTAACATAATCGTGTTTATCAGCTACTTAATGCTCTGAACACTTTATTGCTATCAGATTTATGAAGTTTCTAAAATGTCCAATCCATCAGTTTATTTGTGAACGTTACACAATGCGTTACTCGAACGAAGAAAAGATCGACATGATTTTCATTTATGGAGAACGTCGATGGTATTTATTCGATCTTTCTGGGCTGAAGGCCATTTGAAGGTCATACGGTGTTACATGGTTGAATTTCTTTGGATGCTGGCTGCAATATGCAAGGGAAAAAAATATGCCAAACCATTTTTAAAAACTCTGATGACCTTGAAAAAAACCGAAAAAAAATATCACGATAGCCATGCGCGTCCTTCCGAATCATTCAAATTTCGATATGTACATACTTCGTCTTTTCAACTGCAATATCGATTTTTAGGTGTTTTGTTTCTCGTGACTCACCCTGTATATACAGGGTGATGCTGGCACTTAGGAGGGGGGGGGGGGGGGGGGGAGGCTAATACAAGAAGTCAAAGGTTACTGGCTCTATCCTCGCTGGTAAGAGGCGAAGAGCAAACGAAACACTGATGCATTAACAGCTCAGCAGCCGCGGGCCACCTGGATGCCCTCCAGGTATTATAAAACTATTATAATAATTCACTTTTTAAGTACAGAAAGCGCAAACGTATCGTTCTTATCCACTATAGGCCTGTTATAAAATTTAGCAAAAACAGATGACTTTTCGAACCAGCCTGATGTACGCTTAATAGTGTATTCACTAACACCCCGGTTCAGTGCCTTATAAACAGCAGCATGCTCAGTACTATAGGCCGTAAACTCCTTTGTATTAATTCCCGCTTTTTTCAGGAAGGATTTTACCCAATGTCCCAAGGTTTGGGCACAGACTAGTTTATGAGGTTTTACTGTAGAAATAAATAAAACTTTTTCTTCTCCTCTTAAGGGTTCAGTATAATCTATATATTGCAAAACTTCCTTTGCAACACATACATTTTTATTTTTCTTGAAAAAAGGTAGAATTAAATTCGGTTGATTAGCTCCAGGTCTCGATGTTTTAATCTGTTCGGGGATTTTTATCTCAATTCCTGATTCGGTTTCACATATATATTGTCTATGTGGATCACAGACATAGTTTGTAACCGATGAGCGGTAGTGAGCATCATTAACGTGATCGACTTTCTGACAAAGTTCGTAGATCGAGCTTGCGTTGACTTGAAATGACATCGATGAACTGGAGAACCGAATCTCCATTCCACATAGTATCATACTTAGCACGAATCGGCCGGCTTTTGAAAACTCCCCGCATGAATCGTGACATTAGCTTTCCACTACAGATACTTTCAGAAATAATTAAACCTATCGCTGCTCTATCTGAGTTCAGCGTTCCATATTTGGCACCATTATTATAACGTTCTGTCAGGAACTCGATGATCTTTTATTTGGTCGAAAAATAATTGGTGGTCCCCTGAGCAACGACTGGAAAATGGGGTACCAAGACTGCGTTGGCCAGTTTGGTACAACGACTATACGTTCCGCTTCATCTGTGATAATCTTTTTCAATGTAGGCGAAATGAAAGCAATTAGGGGAATGGCATATCAATTTTCATCTTCCCACAACACGGTAAAAGTATCGACCTTATATACCTCGGGGTTTGGGAATCTCGAGCAATATTTTTGAACTTTCCTGTTTAAACTTGATGCGAATAATTGACTTATTCGAGGTAAACGAACCAAACCGTTTTGATATTTTATTAAAGGCATCCGGTGATAATTCCCATTCTGTATCAATGTTTGTGATTCGCGATGCGGTATCAGCATAAACATTTTCTTTGGAGGGGATGTACGATGCAAAAACCCAGATATTTCGTTCTTCTAACCATGCCCAAATTTCCCGAGCCAATTGATTTAATAATGGGTACTGAATACCCCCCGCTTTATTGACATAAGCAATCGCTGTTGTATTATCAAGTCTAAGTAAAATTTCACAATTATGAAGGTTTGATGCAAAGCTTTTCAGGGCAATAAATGCAGTTAGCAGCTCAAGGTAATCAATGTGACGTTTCCTTTTGAATATTATTCCACCAACCATTGGCAGATTGACCTTGACAATGTGCCCCCCATCCTGTCAAGGAAGCGTCTAATGATATTTCCAGCATGTATTCTGCTATTCTTATCGGGTTTTTACCAATTTTGCTATTGATTTTCCACCACCTGATATCCTTCTCTAATTTAGATTTTAAAATCATCTTTCCATCATAATCGCCATCGTTTGCAATCAACGCCAGCCATTTTTGTCTTTCCAACAGTTTACAATGCGAGATGCCGTACGCCACGGCTGGGCAAGCTGCATTTAAGATACCCAGAAAAGTGGCGAAATCACGAATTTTACAGGATTGCCCAATTTTAATATTAGTAATTAAAGAATCGATCTGTTTTTTCTTTTTATCGGGCAGTTCAATAGTATAATCTATTGAATTAATTATGAAACCCAAACATTTACATTTCTGAGATGGAATAAAATTGCTCTTTTTTTAATTTATGATGAAACCGAATTTCCTAGAAGATATTTTGACTCCAATGTATTATTTTCACAGCTTTCGAAACTTTTTGCAATAAAAAGTATATCGTCGAGGTAAATTGTCGTCAAAAAACCCTTGGTCCTTAGTACATTCATTACGGGCTTCATAATTTTTGTGAAAATGTAAGGACTAGTGCACAAACCAGAAGGCAAGCACGTATACTGGTATAGCTCGCCTCGTAAAATGAACCTCAAATATTTTTTATAATCCTTGTGCTCAGGAATAAAAAAGAAGGCGTCTTTGAGATCTATGGAAGCCATGAATGACTTCGGAGTTACCAAGTTCTTTACTGACCTGATATCCTCCATTTTGAAATGAGGGGGATCTTTTTACTTGTTTAATTTCTTGAGATTCAATATAAATCGATAACTCCCTTACTGAACTGACCTTTACAGCTTTGACATTTTTCTATTGCATTCTTTTCCAGCAGATTTGTAATCTCGATCTTAATCACCCTTGTTTCTTTATTCAACCACCTTTGTTGCTCAGGGACCCGACTTTGAAAAGGAATTTCATTAAATGGAATAGAATATCCTCTTATGGCGTTTAAAATAACATTATCTGAAGATATTTTCTGCCATTCGTCGATACAGTAGGAAAGCCTGCCGTAAATTGGTCCTACCAAGTTTACTTCTTTGGCGGATCCTTCGCCTGCCGATTTTTGTCTTGATTCGCCGTTTGATTCGAGCGATATTGAGTCCTCGGTTTGAAGTGTAAGAACTGTTTCCTCTACTGAAATGTGCCCGTCTGTCTGTAAGCAGACGGGCTCTTCCAATTTCCCTGATATTGCCATTGGAAAGGCTTCTTAATAGTTTTTTCCGGGACTTTAAGGTTTTGACACGCGTTTTCAATAATGTTGGCTTCTTTTATCTGGTTGGTGAGCTTTTCTCCATTCAACCATTCGTTGGAATGTAACGATTAAACCAGATGTTTAACACTTTTATTCATTATCGGTATGATGAATGACTTTCTTGCTAGGGACTCTTGATGAAATACATCGGAAAGCAGCTTTCCGGCATCAGACAAAAATTCTAGCAATTTGATCTGATCAATACCCTCTTCTCTCTCGTCTAGCAAGAGAGACATAGCTTCGCCGATAGATATAACAGCTGTTCCAACACATCGCTGAGAGTTAGCGAAATGTTGATCACGCTCTTTTGCAACCTCAGTTAATGCTGCTGCAACTTCTGGGTTAATTTTTGGAGGCTCTGTGTATAGATCTCCTTTACGCAGATACCTTTTAAGTATCTCTTTCCGAACCTCTTCTGGCAGGCCCTCTCGGAGCCAAACCTGCCAGCAGTTTTTAACCTCAGTATGAAGATGGTGAGAATCGTCAGGTTTTGCGTTAGGATCCTCTCCTAAAACCTGGAGAATTTTGTTGTCTAACAGAGACTCGTTGAGATCAATCTGTTGTTCCTCCGTCTCGACCTCTGGCTGTACGCTATTCGCGGCCTCGGAAGGGTCGACTAATTTTTTGGCATGATTTGCCTCATTTTCCTTGGAATGATCGTCTAGGAACATAATATACTTACGTGAGTCGTTGCTGATTTTTTTTTGCTCGTATGGAGACCAGATTTTTTTTTCATGACGTCCCTTGTTGGATGCACGATTCGTGTGGAATGCGTGCCGTGTTTTTTCGTATGGAAATAAACACGTAAATTTGAGGATATTACTTGACTGAAATTTATATCGGGATCACTTTGGACCGATGCAACTTCGTCGAAAGCTTTTTCCTTGACGAGTTGACTGATAACGTTGGTAAGGTTATCTAATTGCTCCTGCATTTTTACTATTCTCGTCGTATTCCCATCGTCTCTTCTTTTCCTCTCTCTTGAAGAGGAACGTGAGCGCTTTCGTTTCTTCTCTTTACCCATACTTTCCCATGTAGAGATTGACCGTTGGGCCTGGGACGGGCCTTCACAGTTAGCCTTCTTAGAATATTGGGCCGTGAGTATTTGCCAATGAAGTGCCTTTGTAGAAATGATAAGAACGGCCCGATATCGGCCAACAGAGCCAACAATTATTGGGCCACTGATTTAATTCATTGTAGCGCCAATGTTGGTGATTGCACTTGGCCCTATGTGGGCCCTCTTAAAGGGCCTATGTAGAAATTGACCACTGGCTCTATGATGGGCCTTCACAGTTGGTCTATCTAGAAGTTAGTCTATCTAGAATATTGGGCCGTGGGTTTGTTTGGGTGCGTGATAAATATTCAACCTATATCGGGCCAAGATTGGTCCGAGATTGGTCCTTATGGATACATATTTCATGAAATAACCTTGAAATAAATGTTGATTTGCGTATATGACAGGTTACAAAATTGGCATATTTTACTTACTTATGTTGGTTATTTACAAATGCCAATAATAGGCCAAGACTTGATTACAAAAAACTGAACTACAAAATGTAGACGATCAATATATGACGTGCCGGTTATTTGCTTATTCTGGCACAATATACAGATAATGAATAACCCAAGGCTTAAATAAAATAAAAGCAGGTATGGTCTGACCCACTTAGCCAATAAAGGGCTTAGATTAATTAAATGTAATTTCCAGTATTTTAGCATTGCTAGTTTTAAAATTGGCAAATTTCGATGAACTTTCACGGCTGTTTATTGGTTTTAACAGATGGGCCTGCATAGGTTTTAGTAATGGGCTGACATTGTGCCAGTTCTCAATTTATAACGGAACAACAATGGGCCAATGTAATTGGCAGTACTTCAGCATCACCAGTTTGAAAATTGGCAAATATGGTGTATCTACCATGACTGTTTAACGAATTTAAAAGATGGGCCATGATAGGTTTTAACTATGGGTCGATATTGTGTTGGTTTTCAATTTAGAACGCGACAATAATGAGCCAATGTAATAGCCAGTATTTTAAGATTGCCAGCTTTAGGATTGGCAAATTTAGTTTAACTATCACTGCTGTTTATTGGTTTTGAAAGATGGGCCAGGATAATCTTTAGTAATGGGCCGATATTGTGCCGGTTCTCAATTTATAACGGGACAATAATGGGCCAATGTAATTGCTTGTATTTTAAATTGGCAAATATACTTCAACCATCACGGCTATTAATTGGTTTTAAACGATGGGCCGATATTGTGCCGGTTTTCAATTTATAACGGAACAATATTGGGCCAATGGAATTGTCAGTATTTTAGTATCGCCAGTTTTTAAATTGGCAAATTTAGTTTAACTATTACGGCTGTTTATTAGTTTTTAAAGATGGGCCAGGACAGGCTTTAGGGATGGGCCGATATTGTACCAGTTTTCAGTTTAAAGCGGAACATTAATGGGCCAATATTATTTCTCTTTTGTTGGCTTATACGATGGTCCCAATTTCGGCCTGATCGTAACATTGGGCAACTCATGGCAACCTCTACATGGGTTACTTCACTGATTAATCAAAATCTCGAATAATTTTTCTCCACACGTGTGGATCGTTGAGCACAACGAACATTAATGAAGATCGATGGGTAACACTCTCACCATGGAGACCAGAGACCATGGAAACCGGAAACGGCGCCAGAGTTGAAATTTAAATACTCCAAACGTTGTGGATTGAAGCATAGCCGACGCTACTACATGTAATCATTGAGAACGAGACGTCGTAGTATAATAGAAACTATACATGGTCTAAATGAAAAAAAAATTGTACTTTTTTGCAAATCAAAGTCTACGGGAAGCTAGACTGCACGCCGATTCGCAACTTCCGATTCGCAACTTCCTTGCTGTAACACTGCCACAACTCCGCCATTTTGATGACAAATTAATTTTTTTTTAATGTTTCGTATACTTAAATATACTATTAAAGTATATCTAAAGTTTGATAATTGTAGAATAATTATTTCTTGGTTGAAAAATCCCTCAATATTGCTTATTTTTTCCTGTCTAAATATAGATCCCACCTTAACCCTAGGACCCTACACATGGGTACCGCAAACCCTACATTATTAGTGAGAAATGCTAAGATAATTGTTCTTGCTTTGTTCAATCGCATTTTTCACGGTGTTAAATTTATATTAGGTTTTTCTCGCAAAGCCTGTTCCATTCGTTAGTTCTCGAGCGTTCGATTAAAAAAGAATCTCTCTATGACGAACAGTTCGTTAGCAGCGTTGATTTAAAGTGCTGGGGTGTGCGTAACCCCAGTGTAGGTTATTTGTTTCATACAGATAGTGTAGGGTCCTAGGGTTAACTAACGATAACTTGATCTTTTCGTCTTCATTATTGTTATTATCTTATAATTATGTTATTACCGTGCCACATAGCCTCCTGGAACATAAATAAACGAAATGAAATGAAATGTCCCTCTCACACCACTCATTATTTCAGCCGAAAGGACCTCGGCAAGGGGTCAGGCTACTGTGAAAACCCGAAAATGAGAGTAATTTTTAAAAATTATTTTTTAAAAATATTCGTTATAATTTTAAATATTTTTTGAAATATATAAAATATTTTAAAAAATATTCGAGCAGGAATACGTAAGATGATTAAAAATCGTTTGGACATTTATTTGTATCTACATTAACAAAGTTGGGTACCAAATTTCATTTTTAAACATTAATAATGGAAGAAATTATAAGCGATCTCTTACCTTTTAACCTTTAAACGCGAGGGGCTCAACGGTGTACTTGATTTTGGGCACTCGGTTGGTCTGAAACAAAAAAAAACGAGTATTTTCTTAAAATAGATAATATTGGTTAAGACTTGACGGAATTTTTTTTTGTTATCGTGTTTCAATCATGGAAAAGAAATATCTGAATTCCTTTTCTCCATTTTTCGAGGAAAAATGACATCATTACGGTTAATAACAAATGAAATAAAATGTTAGGGAGGAAAATCTCGGTCAAGACTAAACTGCTATTACACTGAATGAGTGTACCGAATTTAAAGTCAATCCGTTCTTTAGAGTTCGATAAATCGTGTACACCGTTTAGAAAAACATAGCCTAACTTCTTCAATAACATTGAAGAATGGGCCCCAGTTTTTACTAGCAGTTCTATCGGTGTAAGCATAAGTTTAGCTTTGATCTGCGATTCCTGCACTATATGTTGGAGCTCCCTCTTTAATTCGAGTTGCCTCAAGCGACGAATGTTTTTTTTTTCATAATTTTCACAGTAGCCTAAACCCTTAACAAAAATTGTAACATATCGTGAAATTATTTTCCCTGTATGAACAGTGATAGTTAACAACTATTTCAATTTTTCCAATATTATCATTATTATTATTATTATTATTATTATTACGATTAATACTATTCATCACATCAGTGATCCGTCGCGAATGTACGTGTACGGAAATATCGATTTCGATGTCACTTATAGTACCAGCCTATTGTCCCTATACCCAAATACTGAAGCTCTTGAGCTTTTTAAGGGGGAAGCCTGCTTTAGAGACTTCAAAAAATCGATTTTTTCGAGGATTTTTTTGGGAAGGAAAGAAATATTCGATTGGAACGAAACTTTCAGGTTTTATTGTTATATATTTCAGCAGTCTTCTCAAATTTTTTCATTAAAATATATGTCATATTATGCCTGGTACAAGCATTTCGCCGAGGCGCCTCGAGTGTGCATGTGTCGTGCGGCGGGAAAGATGCAGGTCGCAATTTCCATCTGAAACAAAAAACCCAAAAAAAATTTATTTTCAATAGTATAGCTTCTAGTTAAACCCAGAAAATTCAACAAAAAGTGAGAAATTCAATAATTTTTCGCAGATTAAAAAAAAAATCATTTTTTTCGAAAAAAAAATGACTTTAGATTGTTTAAAAAGTGGGTTAATCATAACTTTCTTAAGGTTTTTTAGGTTCAACTAGAAGAGAATTTAATCCCGAATACAATGAATTTTGTCTCGTTTCGATAGGACGTTTAATTTTTTCCCTATCTTTCCCGCCGCACGACACATGCACACTCGAGGCGCCTCGGCGAAATGCTTGTACCAGGCATAATATGACATATATTTTAATGAAAAAATTTAAGAAGACTGTTGAAATATATAACAATAAAACCTGAAAGTTTCGTTTCAATCGAATATTTCTTTCCTTCCCAAAAAAATCTTCGAAAAAATCGATTTTTTGAAGCCTCTAAAGCAGGCTTCCCCCTTAAGGATGACCTTTATACAAATTTATTGATCAATCACAGAGTCCGTCTTGGCTGCAGAATCGAAAATTCATTTTATTATTTAAAAAGAAGAACGTTTCAAGGAGCGTGGTCAAACAGCGAAATCTGCTGATATCCAACGTATCAATGATATAACGGATTCGAAATATCCTTCTCCCATATAATATTCAAGTCCGAATAGTGGAGAGCCGTTCCGTCAGGAAATAATGAAAAAAGCCTCGGGAGTTTTTTTTCACGGTCGAGCTATTCGCGTTACGAGCCGCTTCTATTAGGATTATACATCTTGGCCTACACACAGACATGTATACATTTATATACAGGGTGGCCCGAAAAGTGATCTTTAGAAGAAAAATCTAGATGTCTCTTATCAGTACCAATCCGGATCATCCCCAAGAATGTCCTACGATCTTCTTTACTTTTCGAGAAAGCATTACATTTTTTTCTTCTTTTGTGTATGTACTGTTCTTGCGATTTTGTTCACTTGTCTTATCGTTAGGAAGTGCACTGTTGAACAACAAATAAATGACCATCAGAATACTAACGTAGTTGCTCAGATTTTGATCAAAAGTTAACAAAAAGATTTCAGAGGATCAGCAACTAAAGTTAGGATGATAAAAAAAAATACTCATACTAGTCTAAATGACTCCCAATTGCTTCAACAAACTTCTCAGAGGAAAGTACATACACAAAAGAGAAAAAACATCAAAACCTATGCTACAGGAAAACGCGAGAAAATATATAAAACTGCTTTCTTCTCCAAAAGTAGGCAAGATCGTAAAACATGCATGTTTCGAATGACGTTGCAGTTTGCATCGTTGGAATGCAACGAAAGTTCCTTTCTATTTTCTTCATTTATTCATTTTTATTATGATCTGGTTTTTTTTCTAGATTAAGATCGTGGATCTCTAATGAGGATAAGAAAAACCATTTGGCCAATTTTCGTGCCCTAAATCGACGAAGTAAATGTGAGAGATGGAGGAAAAATTAACTTTCGTAGCGTTCCAACGATGTAAACTTCAACATCGTGGGCAAGTTTTTGTTAACTGCATGAAATAAATATCAAAAAAGTAAATGTGCAATCTACGTACATCGGCAGGTAGAATTTTTCGATTTTTCATCCCCTCCTGAGGGTAGATTCCACGACTCGAAAATTGTCTAAATTTTTTTAACCTAATTTTGTAGCTCCATGATGTAAATATCGACAAAGTAAATGTGCACTCTACGTACATCGGCAGACATAATTTCTTCGATTTTTCATCCCCTCCTAAGGGTAGATTCCGCGACTCGAAAATCGTCTAAATTTTGTTGAGACTAATTTCCGAGCTCCATAATATGAATATCAAACAAGTAAATGTGCAATTTACGTACATCGGCAGATACGATTTTTTCCATTTCTCACCCTCTTCTAAGGGTGAGTTGCGGGACTTGGAAATTCTCAAAAAAAATGTTCATGCTAGTTTTTCAAGCTCTTTGATGTAAATATCGACAAAGTGAAGCTACAATCCACGTACATCGGCAGGTGCCATTTTTTCAATTCTTCATCTTCGCCTAAGGGTAGGTGCCGGAACTTTAAACGCGTCTACATTTTTTTTAAGCTCCATGATGTAAATATCTAAAAAGTCAATATGCAGAACACATACTTCGGTATGTGATGACGGATACATGTTTTTCGTACACCAAACACATAAAGTAACTAGTGGATTATCAATAATTCAGAATTAAAAAAAAAGTCCTTGCCACGCTACGATGCAAACCTCAACATCATTCATTCGGATACATATTGATACGAGACATCTAGGTTTTCCTTTTGGACGTAACTTTTCGGGCCACCCTGTGTATATATATATATATATTAAAAGAACAAACGATACACTGCACTCGTGCTACATAGGGCTCCGGTGAAAACGCGCGCAATTCGCGGCCGTATATAGTAGTACGGTTCATTGTAGTATACACGTACAGTTTACTGTTGTGTAGTAGAGCAGTGCATAGAGCTCTTACGCCGCACCGCGCCCGCGAGCAACGTCCGTTTTTCCTTTTGTCGGTCTCTCACTCATTACATAAGTGGCAACCTTACATACGTATGTGTATGGGTGTAGCTGGGTGTGTGTGTGTGTGTGTGTGTGTGTGTGTGTGTGTGTGCGTGTGCGCGCGCGCGCGTGTGTGTGTGTGTGTGTGTGTGTGTGTGTGTGTAAATGTGCGTGTGTACAGATGAAGAGGGAGAGAAACGTCAGTACAACCACAGGCTGTCGGATTGTGCACTGCTGGTAGTAAAAGCCGCCGGTACGCATTGTACTACATAGAAATCGCGGACAGCCTCAGGGATGAACTTTAAGTTCCGGATCCGATGCTTTATTCCGCGAACGGAGATAAAGGAAAGAGCAAAAAGTTTCCGTGGATAAACTACGCAGCGGGTTTGGGCAGAAAAAGAAGGAAAGTTATAATCAAAGTAGGCCGCGAAGACTATATGCAAATATTTGCATGATCATCATCATCGTCATCGTCATCATTGTTATCATCATCAACATCATCATCACCATCATGATCGTCATCATCGTCATCATTGTCATCATCATCATCATCATCACCATCATGATCGTCATGATCGTCATCATCTTCATCATCGTCATCGTCGTCGTCATCGTCATCATATATATATATATATATATATATATATATATATATATATATATATATATATATATATATATATATATATATATATATATATATATATATAACAAAATTAATGTTTGTCTTCTA
>OY723387.1:5267232-5401747 GCA_963210295.1 Ophion ellenae | reverse complement strand
GAGTTATCGTCGTCTGCTCCAGCCTCAAGGGCTACCTATATAGGTTAGGGCGGTCGAGGAAGAAATGAGAGACGGCTCCGTGCCAGGGATGAAAAGAAGCGGGATAACCCAGGCTGGATTTTCACGGGGATGATTTCAGCCTTGCTCCGAGGCCGCGAAAACGAACGCGAAACAAAAAAGACGGAGAAAGGCCCACCCTCTTTTATTCCGCGGTGAATAGTGCGCCCGGAGAGGGCGAATATAGACGAAATGTAAGGGTTCTCGGGTATGGGAGCCGCCAGGGTGTGTAATTAAATCCTGCGGGTGGACTGAATGAACTGAGGCAGATGAGGGCAGCAGGCCGGGGATGACGACGGGACAGAGGAGGGCGCGAAGGGTGAGCAAAGAGAGAGGTGCCAAAAAGACTTTTGGGGCAAAACTCGTCCCTGTGGGCGAGAATAGAGCTCGACATTATACCCATCGCCGAACTCGATTTAGCCAAATCAAGAGGGCGGGGTATAGTGTCGAGATAGAAAGTTTGTTAATGCTCTAGGTACTGGTGTTTTGAATTCTTATTATTTACTGCTTTGACAGTTGAATACTCGGTTATTTAAATTTTTCTCAAGGGTCAGACATCCCACTTCGCTACGTTGAGGGAGAACGCCACTGTCACGGGTAAAAAAATGATCAATTTTTGGGAATTTTTTTCACGTGCATAATTCTTTAAGGCTCGGGTAAAGGATACTCTATTGAGCATACAGCCAAATATTCAAAAACTAATTTTTAATTAATCATATAAAAAATGTACAAAGTTATAAGCTTCCATGTAGGGATAAAAAAAAGATCCTCTTCATTGTCCTATCAAAATTTTTGTAGAGGGTTATCTGCTATTAAATGAGTGGAAAAACATCAATGTCTATATGAGTGTAACTAACGTTATGCGTGGCCTTTAATTTTTTATATAAAATCGCGTCGTTTTGAGAAAAAAAAATTATTTGCAAGACCTTTTTTATCCAAGGGATCTAAAAAAAGTAATTATCTAAATTGAACAAATTGACCACCCCTAAACTCAGTCACTGTAATAACAAAAATAATGAAAATGTTGATCCATCCATCAGGCTTCGAGTATTCGCTAGGACAAGGATGAAAAGTCATTTCGAGAAAAATGCGTTCACATATTTCATTGCGTTTTTCATGATATAAAGTAAAGGTTCAACCTGAATAATGATACTCACATCAAACTGCACAGCAAGCAACTTAAATAAAGTTATTTTGCAATAGAAAAATACCTAATATTTCGTCTGCTATTGGAAGTGCGAGCATCTGCCTAAAATGGGACTGTCACTCATAACCGGCCGCGCTGTCTGTTCCCACTAAATTGACTGGAACTCAGTAAATTTTCGGGATATTGGCTTGAAATTTATTGTATACATTGTTGAATATGAATACGTTAAGAATATTTAAAAAATTGACATGTTTTAACCCGTCGCGGTGGCGTTCCCCCTCAAGGATAAATTATTCATGTTCATGTACTTCTGCGTAATAAATGCCCCGTGGAGCCAAAGATTTGAAGGTCGAAGAAAAAAAAACAACATTATACACTTACAAGTCGTGAACCTTTTTTTTCGTGTTAAATTTGGCCTTTCGAACCTGTATCGAAAAAAGCGTTCAAAATTCAACAAATTCATCCAAACATAATTTACATCCAAACATGAAAAGTATTATAAACTGTTCACATTGTCGTGTAGCCGGTTTCGCAAAACGTGATGTTGAGAAACACACCTCTGAACCTACCAGCGCTCGAGCCAGTCCCTACACGAGTAATTCCTCAGCCCGAAATATTTATTTATTCATCATTATATGCGCTGATAACCACGCTGGAGGCGAATGAGGGTAATAACATGAAATTCACCGCTGATCCACTTAATATTAACCGCAACATATGGAAACTGAATTAGACATGTTATGCACTAAATAAAATTACACGAAAGCACTGGTTATCGATTTAAATTAATCGCAACGAAATATATAACGATACATTAGAGAATAAAGATAATTATAGAAAATATATATCCTATAACAAAATATGATTTTTTATAATATTAAAAAGGCAAGGGCAGAACGTACAGTAAAAATAGGTTGCGGGCAAACTGCTCTCTCTCATGAGCAATGGACAACCGAGGAAGCAAGGGAGATGGAAAGTGAACGGGCCGATAGGAAAGTCATCGTGCACGGACGAGTGAGAGACCGGGGTGAGCCATTTTTATCCATTGGTCGGCGAAAAATGCTCTCACTTTTATGGATACATATATATATGCGAGTCTCACTCGGCCGGGGATCGATAGTTCAATGAATTCACTCATGCATTAAGTCGGATCACTCAAATTTCAATGGGTTATGTAAATGAAGAGAGATTTAATAATTCGCATCGCCTGCTGCACTAAAATACCTAACAGATTTCCATTCGAGCAGTGCTCTTAGTCTTGTTGCCCAGGTTACCTTGTTGTCCAATTATTTTTATTATTTTTTAACCCCTGTACCGATGGTGCAGCTCCCTTGATTGTCGCTAATATTCGATTCCTGTAAATGTAAATTGATCCGTAAGAATGGAACCTCAACGCTAGCAGCAAAAGATAGGCCGAAGGTCTCAACGATGGAAAAGTGAGCTACGCCAGTCGGGGAAAAAGGGAAGTTCGAGAGTGGAGACAGTAAGAGGCGGCGAACATACGCTCGGAATCACGATAACGAGGAACATTCGAGGGTATCCCACGAGAAAGAAATTGAAGCGGACTTGAACGTTTTTCCTCTTCCTTCTACCGTGCATCAGGCACAGGTATATAGAGCAGCGACGAGAATCAAGAACGACGCTTCTTTCCGCTCGATTTTTCCTCATCCGAGCGGTTTGACACGTGAAACACATGAGAACAGACGCATACCGATGAAAACATGACGGGACGAATAACGACAAGTTGTCGAGGTTCCAAAGCCCGAGGGGAAAGGAGCAGTCTGTAATCCGAATTGTACTTGACATCGCATGAGCATCGCGTGGAAAATCGGCCGACCGATAAGAAAAAAAGAAACAACTTTAAGGGGCTGTACCAGTGTGAACGCTGAAAATTTGGATGATTTTCGTGAATTTTTGGAAGAAAAGTACTCAATTAAATGTTTCGGAAAATTAAGAATATATTTAGGTGTATTTGACCCAAATTACATAATTTTTTCATAAAAAAATATTGAGTTCCAAGCGATTTATGCACAGTTTCGGAGGCGCCAAAAAAAGTTCCTTCACTGCTGACATGATTCCGGCCAATTAAGTAGCTGAAACCGAAAAAGGAAAAAATGTCGTTAAACTGGAAGGTATTTCCTGTACAATGACGTAGGATTTTTGAAAAATATCAAAATCTAACAAAATGTTGTAGTTATGAAAAAAATGTTTTCATGGCTATAAAATGGTCATTTTTTTCAATGTTAAATCGTCAATTTTCTTTCAATCAAAAATATTCTACGTCATTGTAGAGTAAATATATCCAAGAGTACTCAGTTCAAATTACAAGTCAATCGGATAATTGCTCTTTGAGTTACAATGTCAGCAAATTTGAAAAATCTCATTTCGAGAAAAACGAGTTCAAAGATTTAACTATCGACTTTGCAAGATAAAATGATTTAGATATAAATAATATAAATGCTAATGATATTCCTGAAGGTATAAACTATTGAAAAAGGAAAAAAAAATCGATTTTTTCAAAGTGTCACACTGGTATAGTCCCTTAAAGGAAATACCACGGGACGTTAACGGAAAGCATTATCTACACCTTGTGTACAGCCGGGATCGTATGAATCTAGGCTTTCCGCGCAGAAAAGTTACCTGGCCCAATGGCATACGAGGTATCCCCACCAGGGTGTCCCCTTCCACGTGCGCTCGACCAACCACGCTCGCGGCATCCCCACCGCGCTGCCCCCTCCCGCTCGCGCTCGGCCAGCCACGCGCGCGGTATCCCCACTGCGCTGCCCCCTCCCGCTCGCGCTCGGCCAGCCACGCACGTGGTATCCCCACCGCGATTTCTCCTCCCTCGCGCGCTCAGCCAACCACAGCTCCAGCGTCCCCACCACCGGCTCAACGCGCTCGTCAAAAATATAAGCTACGGGGGATTTTCCTGTAGGCGTATATAACGTGCCGTCTGAAAAATTTGCTCAATTTCCGGCGGAGGCGTCAGTATTACGTAACGGGGACGACAATTAAAATTCAAATGTCCTCTCGCGGTGAGAGCATTCTCGCTTAAAGGACTTTCCAAGGAAATATATACGAGTGCGAAAATGGAAAAGAGAAGACTCAAGGGGAGAGAGAAAAGGGGAAGGCCGGAGACTCAAGATTCCTGCAATATGAATACATTAGCCACGTCTGTCTGCAAAGAAGGAAAAGTGTGGACGAGATCGCGCGAAGGAGCTTGCACCTCTCGTCTCCTGATGCTTCACCGGAATCACGTAATGCCCTCTATTAGAATCGTGTTGACGCATTTTAACGTGAAACCGAGCTCCGAAAGAGCTGTTCTTTTTTTATTTCGCCGGAGTTCGCTCGCGCTTGTCAACGAAGCGAAAAACATTAAGCGACAGCTCTTACTTTCGGTCTGACGTTTCAAGACACGGGGTGGCCGTTGCGAAGTGTCACAAATCGATGATGCAATGGGACATTTACGGCTCCCGTGAAGACAGCCCCAAGAGGGACTTTGGGAATTTGGACCACGAAGAAAATAAAACAACGAAGGGAAAAATGGAAGTGTGGCAGGATGGAGCCGCCGTTAAGGAAAAAAAACCCGAAAATAAAATGACACGAGTAAAACGAATTTTTCCAAGCTTCGTGATCGCTTTGATACAAGACACGACGGAGACGTGGCAGGGGAGAAACAAAGCCGGACAAGGAATCAGACAGAAATAAATAGAGGGCAGAGCGGAAGGTGAGTGTAGAAGATAATGAAGGGCTTAAGGGTGGGCGGGAAAGGTTCGACGAAGAGCACGTAGGAAAATACCGAAGTAATGGCGAGAAAATATTTATACTTGTTAAGCCACTCGAGAAACATCGAGGGAGATGAGAGAATTTCTCGCACAACAAGAACAAACGAGAACAGGGGCGAAGATGCGGATCGCCCCTGCCTCACACACACATATATATATATCATTCGTCTCTGTTACATTTGATATTAAAATTCAAGCGAAGAAACGCCGAGTCACGAAGAACGTGAGCGAGCCCCCGTCCAACAGGATCTCTCTGTCCTGAGAATCTTTCGTGCTTCGCCTTCCACTTTCAACGGCACAAAAAAGGACTCCTCACTTTGAAGTGCCAGACAATAAATTTCTCGTTGACGATGAAAATTCGCTTTTTCCACAATCACAAGGTACCTCGTGAGAAAAAATGTGAGATAGAAATGTGTCATGGAAGCACAATCGAAATATGAGTTTTCCTATTTCGTATATGGATCACTTTATAGTAGTCTTTGTGGAAAGGCGAGGATTCCCTGTCCTTTGTTCGGGACAAAGAGTAAGAAATCCTCAGTGCTCAAGAAGAACTATGAATACGGATGGATCATTTGTACGAAAAGGTAGTATCGGGAGAGTGTTGAACTTAGCAATATCGATTGACGACACATGTCTCGCTCTGATGAATGCGCAGTCAACGGGTCCGCTTGGGGTCCAACAAACAGGTCGATTTTCAATATTTTTTCTACTGGGAGCATTGGGATGACGCGGTCGGGATTTGACACACAATTAATACCTAGTCTTGCCAAGATCGAGTTTTTTTCAAATTGAAAAATACTGTTAAACAATGAAGGAATTATTATTTAGACGAAGCACCACTGTTGCTGTATGGTCAATTGTAGGTGGTTCTGGCAACTGGGCTAATCTGGAATGAAAAATAAAAAATGTCCTTCTAGTATAATAATGAAACCTTCGTATGACCGGATACTTTTGGAACTTTTGAAAATTACGAAAATGGCAAGCTGTAGAAAAAAAGTTCGATTTTCGACAAAAAACAACTTTAATCATTTGTTATTAACAAGTGGATAACATATGAATAAAATGAGGGGAAAAAATCTTTAGAAACCAGCTTATGTATTGACAAAAATTGCCTATGTCAAAAAAATGAATGGATGAAAAAAAAATAACTTTCGCGCCTTCCCATGATACAAACTTCATTCTAGTCCATGCTACCATGCGACCAAAATTGGTCGCATTGGTAGCTTCAGCGCCTCCACCGATAAAAAAACATAGAGTGGTCCAGTATGACGGTCTTCTCGAACACTGAAACTTTTGTCTGAAACATTTTTGGATATGATCAATAGTTTGAGTGCTATTGCTCTATAACACTTTATGTGCCTCAGCCTGTATATATCGGTTATGTTTAAAAAATCTATCGCACGATATTCGATAAAACTTTTAATTTATCACAATGATATTGACTAATTGATATAGTTTGTGTGATACAGTAAATAATTATAGGAATTCATTTGGTGTCCTGTGCCATATCTGCGACTAAAATGCTACAAACACTCGGTAGCGTAGGAGCAGCGTGCGTAGCTATAAGTAGGCAGGTAGTAGGTTCGATTCCATACGAGGCGAAATATTTTCTTCGATTGAAATTATTTCAGAAGGCCAGGGAATGGCGAATTATGGTAAAAAATCATTGTGGCAGAACCCTAAATTGAGTATTTCATTTTATTTTGTATCTATGAAATATTCTATGTATCCAGTACACTTGAATGCGGAGACGGAGTAGTAGAATAAGTGCGTGGCGAATAAAAATTGGGAAGAATGACGGAGAGGCAAGGAGAGAGGAAGGAGGATTAGGTTAAGGAAAGATATTACAGTAAGCGCGTGCGGATAGAGGTAAGTAGGATAAGTAAAAGATGTGCGGAAGTCCTTCGTAACCCCCAGGGGAACAAATAAAGAATTACATACATACATAGAGTACACTTGAATTTGCAGGGTATATTATAAGCAAATAAAGATTTATTCGAATAGAATCTTTATTTATTCAATTTGAATGTATTTAATACTCAAAAAGAACAGCTAGAACAATAAAGGGGAAAAAAAAATTGACGATTTGGTGACGTTTTGAACTTGAAGTATCGATTTTTCGAAAAAATTGATCGATTTTTTGTTATAAATAAAAAAACTATTAAACGTATTGCTTTTTTGCTTCATCAAACGATAGCTATATGTGTCTAAAGTAAAATGCTTTTTGGGTTTTTGTTGCAGAATGAACGTGAAGGCTGTAATCGTGCACACCATAAAAAAAGGACCATCGCGCGTCGAGGGGGGTGGGAGGCGGATTTTTTGATGAAATTGTTTTAAAAAAATGTTGTATGTAGTAAACAGATCAATAAAACTATATGCCAAGTTTCACAAGTTTTCCGTTGTATACTTTCTTCACAAAAAAATTCCCAAAAAGCGGTAAATTTTGCGAAAAAAAAGACAATCCCGTCTCAAACAAATATATTTGAGACAAATTCGAACGTGATAAACGTGCGGATTCAACAGTTTTTTTTCGTATGAAAAAGTGATTCACTCATAAAATTCATTACACATCCATTTAGTATGAATATCACGCTGTTAGAAATTTTTATTTTTCGATGTACAAAATAGCCGACTACTCGAAACTTCTCGAAACAGCTTTTTTCCAATTGGCGTGACAAATAACTTCAACAATTTTCACTCGATTTACTTCAAATTTAAAAGTTATGTTCCTAATTGCATTTCGCAAAGTACGTACGGAATTTCTGATTAATCGAAAACTTTTCATTGTATCAGCAGTTTATGAGCAGTTATAACGGAATTTTTCACTGAAAATTCATTTCTTAAGTTCAAATACCTACAACTTTTGAATAAAACAATATTTTTCAAATTCCGTACGTACTTCTCTAGGTATTACAATGTAGATTGACGAGAATTTTTGTTTTTTGTTCTAGGTAAAAAATTGTGGATGCTAAATGTCATGCCGCGGAGTGCCTAAAAAAAAGATAACAAAAAAAAATATTAGTAGTCGGCTATTTTGTACATGGAAAAAATATATACATATTTTCTAACAGCTTGATATTCATACTAAATATATGTGTAATTAATGTTATGAGTGAATCACTTTTTCACACAAAAAATATGCTAAATTCGCACATGATTTTATACCCGTCACTGTGGCCTAAGGCCTTAAATAGATCCTATTTGAGGCGTTATACGCAGTTGCAAGGCCAAAAAAGTCGTTTTTTCATTAATTCTTTCTAGAAAAAGATTTCATTTGGGCAAAACGAAAAGTATTAGACAGTGTAGTCGCATCTTTTAGCTTGAGATTGACATTTTTTATTTTCAAAAATATTCATTAACATTGCTCCTGTAGGAAGTCTCCTGGAGGTCCCCGAAAAAAAGTGTCTGGCAGTGAGCAAAGTATCTCCGGTTTGGATTATCTAAAATGAAAAAAACCAAAAACATTATTTTAGGGGATAGATGAATCCAGGTATTGATCGAAGGAATAATCGAAATTTTAATTTTTGACAAAATAGTGGCTCTGGAAAGAAACGATTTCAATATTCGACCAAATTTTTTTCGTTAAATCGTTGAAAAAAAATAGAAATAATTATCGGAAATCTTATTCCTTCGATCAATACCTGGAGAATATATCTGACGAGATTGTGTTAAAATTGCAGACCGATCGGTCGAGCCGTTTTTGAGAAATCGTGCTCACCGACTTTGAAAACACCGTTTTGAGAAAAACGCGTTTGAAGTTTCGCGCGCTTACTCTGTAGCGCCCCGAGCGTCCTTACAGATATGTGGGTATTTTCGAGAATATTCGCTGGATCGATTTGAAATTTTTAGGGAATATACTCACATATTTGTACATTCCGAAAATGCAATTAAAAAGAATCGATTTTTTTTAATTTCTAACTGCGTATAACCCGTTAAATTAACTTTGTTTTTGGCAGCGTAGTCTCTGCACTGTCCCACGATGAAATTGGTTCCTAATTTTTACGCGTGTGTAGTTTTAGGCTCCCGATACATTGTAAACAACACTGCGTTTATAGACACTGTTGCGTGTAATGAACAAGCAACGAGGAGAGAGAGAGAGAGAGAGAGAGAGAGAGAGAGAGAGGGGGGGAACGAGAGAACATGTGGACGAGATACGAGGTTGAACACACCACCTCCGGGGCTAGTTCCGTGCAAAGCCTTTTTGTTTGCCCACGTGTCGCGTCGTTACGAGGCAGTCGCGTTCCCCCACCACTTCTAGCGGACGGCGGGAGCGCCCTCGCGTGGTAGCGTCCCCGAACCACGCTCCTGTTCTCTCCGTGCGCTATCCCCGTGGATCGCCCATTTAAAACCGATACGAACGAGCGCTCGTCCCACCGCCATAACACTACCGCGAAAAAGCTTCGATCTGTTCCATCAATTTAGTGGTATTTAGTTCGACGTAGCGTATTTACTCAGTGCCAACAAGAACTTAAAAAAACGTCACAGCCTAAAGGGCGCCTGGAAAAAGGCAACCTGTTTGGTTGAGAAAAAAAAGAAACCTACGCGCTCGATGCGCCAGAATCCGAATTGAGTTTGACGCGAGGTGGTCCGACAAAAAAAAGGGCACGTTACAAAACATTCGCGAGGATAAAGGAACTAGAGATGAACGACTTTCCGTCTCGATTTGTCGCGCTCGCGGCACTCGAGACACAGGACAAAAAGGAGCAAAAAAATGCCGAAAAAAAACTCATGAAAGCGAGAAAAGGAGAAGGTAAGCGAAGGAACAAGAGGCGACCCGGTCGAACGAGTCTTTTGCACCGGGAGTCCATAAACGGCGAGACTCTCAGGGTCATTGTCTTCGCGCTGCGATCCTCGAGGATAAATTCTACGGCTGAACGTTGCAAGTCTTTGCGCTTCAACAGCCACAAGGATACCACGTCAATCTTACAATCTCTCTCTTTCTCACTCTCTCTCTCTCTCTCTGTGTCTATCTCCGTATATATATATATATATATATATATATTCTAGATACCATATACCGGGTGATTCACAATTATTACAATGCGCTTTATTCTAAATGCTTTGCGCTGAAAATTGGCCGAGATTTTCTCGTTCAATGCTCAAATAGCAAACAACCCATATAGGGCCGCCTGTCGTAACAAATATGCCAGCATTCAGCCATTAAACGGTTTGCTGATAATCGGCCAATAATTCGTCGACCAGCATTGGGGTACTGTAGGCGGATGACCGGCTTGCCAGATCTATGCCAGCCATTCGTGGGCCAATACTATCGCACCGATAATATGGCGACCAGCATTGGGGTATCGTAGGCGGATGAACGGCTTGCCAGGTCTACGCCAGCCATTGGTGGGCCAATACCATCGCACCGATAATATGGTGATCAGCATTGGGGTATCGTAGGCGGATGAACGGCTTGCCAGATCTATTCCAGCCATTGATGGTTTGTTTTTGGGCATTTTGCAAATGCAGGTCGTTAAACTGTAACACGTAAAAACAGGGGATAAGGTTTCGAAAAGCATATCCCACTGATAAAGCTGAAATTTCGCACCGACCTTCTTTTCAATACTTTAAGAGAACCTTTAAAAGAATATTGGCGACTAGCAATAGTTTTCGATATATCGTATATTAAAAGTTATTTATTGTAGTGCGCTTCTACTATATTAAATAAACCCGAACAAACCCATCCCACATGGCAAGTGATATGCACATACCGGCGAGCACTGTTTGCCAGGAAGCAGCGCGGCCGGAGGAGTGAGGGGTATCTATCGGATATATAGATATACTCGTATGGCGTGAAATAATAAACTTTACAATGCGAAATATCGAAAACTATTGCTAGTCGTCAAAAATCCGTTAACGGTTTCTCTTAGGATAATGAGCGGAAGTTCGGTGCAAACTTTCAGCTCGATCAGAGGAGTATGCTTTTCGGAACGTCACCCAAAACGAGCGAGTTATTTTTACAGCCTAAATAGACCAAAAAAATTGTCGGTAAACTTTAATGTCACGAATAAAATTATCAGCATAAAAGTAAGGAACGAACAAACGATGGATTCTGTAAGTGTTATAATGGCTAAGTGGGTAGGGCGCTCGACACTAGAACGAAAGGCACATGTACGATCCCGATGAAAGGTAAAAACTTGAACAATGCAGAAAGCGTTTTTAATGCCATTATTCTATGTACACGGACATAAGTAAAGCATGAGAAAACAAAAAAGATACTACTAGAATTTTTATATTCATAATTTGTCAATTTTTTGTTTCTCATTTCCGGCAGAAGATCCGGCAGCCGTCGCTGGGCCAATATGGGCGTATGATAGTTGGCCAAGTCTTAGCAGCCATTCATGGTTTACCATTACCAACCATGCATGGTGCGGATCTGACCCGTTTACATAGCCATTACCGCGCCATCGTTTGTTCTCTGGCAACCAGTCGTGGGCCATTACTGTGCCGATTGTAAAACCCTATTTGGGTAACGTGCAAGCTGGATTTAACGCAGGCTCGAAATCACCTTCGGAAAAGTGAATTTTTTTTTGCGAATTGATAATTTATGTTAATAATTTTCCTTCGTCACTGAGGACGTCAAGAAGAAGAAAAAGTTTGCGGGTAAGCATCTACTGTGCCATCGTTTACTCAGCGTTGGACTTTGAACGCGAATATCTCGGCCAATTTTTGTCGCACGATATTTAAAAAAATAGCGTTTTGCTCGCAATGACACATCTCGCATGCGCACCAAGGGAACCCTAATAGTTATGAATCGACCACTACATACACATATATACATACAGGGTGGATCAATGACTATTAGCACCTTGGATATCTTCGAAACTATAAGTTTCACAGAAATGTTTGCTGAAATGAAATTGCACAGTACGAAAGGGCCCATCCGATAGCGATAATAGTTTTTCTGCAGGTGGAGGTCCTTCGGACATTTGAAGATCAACTTCATTTTTTTAAATAGATCGGTATGTTTTTTTTCTGTATCGTGAAAGAGGAGCTTAAAACGAGTTCAACGACCTATAACATAAGGTTATTGAAGGTCATAGAAAGTACAGAAAGGCGATAAACCTTATAGTTTCGAAGATATCCAAGGTACTAATAGTTATTGATCCACCCTGTTTATATACAAGATGGGACACATAAAGTGTTACAGAGCAATAGCACTCAAACTATTGATCATATCCGAAAATGTTCCAGACAAAAGTTCCAGTGTTCGCGGAGGCCATCATACTGGACCACCCTATTTTTTTTATCGGTGGAGGCGCTGAAGCTACGTCGAGGTCAACTCCACTTTTTCAAATGGAATGGTACATTTTTTTCAACCATCTTGTGAAGCACCTCAAGCCGCATAAAAAACATCGGGGTCAAAGTCGTTCAAGGTCATTCAAGGTCAGTATCGATGATACAAATCTAAATATCCCGGATCACTACCAAATATTTGATAGTGATCCGAGATATTTCGATTTGTGTTTCATTTTAATAGGTGACCTTGAATGACCTTGAACGACTTTGACCGCCTAACGTTTTTTATGCGGCTTGAGGTTCTCCCCAAGATGGTCGGAAAAAAAATGTACCATACCATTTTGAAAAGTGGAGTTGACCTTGACGTAGCTTCAGCGCCTCCACCGATAAAAAAATCGGGTGGTCCAGCATGACGGCCTTCTCGAATACTGGAACTTTTGTTTGAAACATTTTTGTATATGATGAATAGTTTGAGTGCTATTGCTCTGTAAGACATTATGTGTCTCATCCTGTATGAAGTTGTTTCGTGGATCCGAAAAAGTGTGCGTCAGTATATATATATATATATATATATATATATATATATATATATATATATATATATATATATATATATATATATATACGGACGCACACTTTTTCAGATCCACGAAACAACTTTTTTCCGCGTCAACCAAAACCTAGATCAATCTTCGTGCCACAATAACAAAACAATCGGGCACAAAAAAATCCCCTTGCCAAGTGTGTCGACGAAGAAAAAGGTAAGAGTGAATTCGAACGAATCTTACGTACGCGAGATTCGGAGATCTCAATTTCTCCGCGTGCGCGCTCGTGTTCTTTATTTCCCATTAGGATGGAGCCGTTGGGCGTTCGAGTTTTTCAGCTCGCGATGTAATCCGCCCGCAGTTATACAGAGGTAACGGATAGTTGAGTTTCGGTTTCGCGTACGCAGCACAACGGCGAGAAGGGAGAGAGAGGTAGAGAGGGAGAGAGAGAGAGAGAGAGAGAGAGAGAGAGAGAGAGAGGACTGGCGCACCTCGAGTGGGCGCGCCTTCGCGTGTGAAATATTCACGTTTTCGCCGGGAACAGCGAAATGTTTATACGTGCTGTATATGTGTGTGGGTGTGTGTTTGTTTTTGCGTATATGGAAAAATCGCTTTGAACCCAAACGTCTACGCACCGACAGAAAAATTCTATTGATACGAACTAATCGCGTCTATTTGATTTTTGTTCATTTGAATTAACTAAATTTTTCGTAGAATCCAATTATTCCTATTGCATTCCATTATTGAAATGATTTACTTCAAATATATTTATTTATTCAAAACAAAATATATTCAATATCGTCCAATAACTAAATATTTCATTTTATCCTGATAAATCTGTAATTCGGTTTTATCTGCTCAAAAAACAATTTGGTTGAATCCACTAAATGGATCTATGTGATTTCGGAAAATTTAAATTAAATAGAATTTTCGTGGAGTCAACCATTTTTCTATTTGATTGAATGGTCTGTCTTTATTGCAACACACATATCAAAGAGGTGTGGGGGTACAGAGGGTGGCGAGAGAGGAATTATATATATATATATATATATATATATATATATATATATATATATATATATATATATATATATATATATATATATATATATATATATATATATATATATATATATATATATATATATTATATATATATATATATATATATATATATATATAAGATGTTCACTATTGGCAGCACGTGCCGCTGTTTTTGATGACGGTTCTTAAAATTTCATTCAACGAATCGTTGATTGTGGGGACAGGACGATCCTTGAATTGACATTTGTACAAATACACTTATATTAATCTCAAAGTTATTTTTAAGACATGAGAATTTACGCAATGGTGATTGTGAGGACGAGAGGCTGCTGCGAAAATAACCGTCCCCGAAGTTCAATGTGTTCGAAAAGATCTTTCTATACTGCGTTCAACGAGAGAACGACACGCTTCCGAATACAAATTCGTCTGGTACGGCCAGATTCCGCCTAATGCGCCGCTCTTTATCCCCACCCCACGTTGCCACGTTGGTGGAGGACCCAATACGGTACTAAGCAGCAAGCCCTACTACCCCTACTACTGACCCACGGGCCGCTTGAGGGCGGGAGATACCTCTGGGCGAGGAAGGAATTTGCTGATACTCATGGTTTTTTTTAACGAAAGATTTTTCACCTTTTTTTAAACTTAGGGTATGATTTATTACTCCTTGTGGCTGTTCGGGGTATTTTTCAGTTTTCATTAATCATTAAAAACCGCAGAGGTATGGCACGGTCTTCTAAATTGACCTCTCAAAACTGGCGTGACGTATAGCTAAAAAACTTATTGTCTAAATTAATATTTTGCCAATCAGGTGCATCCGATGGGTTCGTCTCTAAAAATTAATAATAATTCACGAGTTGATCTGAGACCCACACATGCTTATATCAATCGACTCAGAATTTCATCCCTAACTCCCCATTTCAGGGAACCCCTTCAAGCCTGGGAGACCCTTTATTGGTAGGGAGAGGATGGGGAGAAGTAATCGGTGGCGAGTGTTTAGTTAGCAATTAACGGAGACTTTGTCCTTGGAGTGCCATATTTCAGGTGTTTACTTTTTTTTTTTTAAGGAAACGAGTAAAGCTTTTTGAGTGCGGTTTTTTTCTTGCTTTTATCCATGATATACAGAACGAAAAAATGTTCAGAGAAATCCGGGCTTTATTTTTGTCCACAGCGCCGAAGTCGTAGAAGTTCATTTTGGGAGTGAAAAAGTGGGGTGAAGTCTCGAAAAATCAGTTTTATATCGATAACTCTGTAGGAAAAATTCATACAATTTTTCTTCAAATGGAAACGTTGCAGCCCTTGAAAAGACGCGTCGATCGAGTATTTCATCATCCCGATCCAATAATATCTTCACCCCCAAAAAAATTGTTGAAGTACAAAAAAAATGGTTTATTGAATAACTCAAAAACCATCAATTTTTCGGGGATGGTTTAAATGTACGAAATATAGAGAATAATTTTCTCTGTATTTTCGTTTCCATGGACCACTCTTGAATTGGGCTTTTTCGAACCCCTCGCGGGGGTTGAAAATTCAGAATGATATTCTGGGAAAATTATTGACCGAAAATAAAGAGATACGAGTTTGGCGCTGTGGACAAAAATATAGCTGAGGGTTCAAGCTACAAATTGCTCCACGGCAGCGAATTCGTGTGGTCATTAGTTTTCCCAAAATTTCATTTTGAATTTTCAACCCCCGAGAGGGGTTGGAAAATCCAAATTCGAGGGTGGTCCATAGAAATGAATATATAGAGAAAATTATTCTCTGCATTTCGTACATTTAAACCATATCCGAAAAATCGATTATTTTTTAGTTATTCAATAAACAATTTTTTTTTTTGGTATTTCAACAATTTTTTTGGGGGTGAAGATATTATCGGAGAGCGATGATCAAATACTGCATCGATGTGTCTTATCAAGGGCTACAACGTTCCTACTTGAACTAAAAGTGTACGAATTTTTCCTAAAGAGTTATTGAATTAAGGGGGGGGTAGGAGTTTCAGCGTGAAAAAAAAACACTTTTTTGCGAATTTTTTTCATCTATATGGATAGAGTAAATTTATTGAAACCTTTTGTACATTGTTAAGTGTCATTTCAAGAACATTCCGTGAAAATTGTACGCGAAAATATCCACAAACAAGCCGGTGCCGCGTTTTTCTCGAACCCACTTTTTCAAAGTCCGTGTTCACTGCCATTTGGAAACGACATGACCGATTTATTTCAAACTTGGTACTCACTTTCTACATATAAAATACCTCCCCCTAACGGTTAGTTTGAGATTTTTTTTACATTGAGGGGGTTATCCACCCCCAAAATGGCGGAATTTTTCGTGAAAAATAGCACTTTTCACTTTACATGACCACAACAAATTTAGAAATGAAAAAAAAATTATCAAAGACCGTTTGGGGGAGGAACTGATGATACTTTGACTAAATTTTAATGGTACTTGATTTCAGATAATTTCTAGCTGAGGTAAAGTGAACACAGCAAATCGTGTTTTTCCAAAGGCGTTCTTGGGAAAGCTTTGTCACCGGCTTGTTTGTGGATATTTTCGCGTACAAATTTCACGGAATGTTCTTGAAATGACACTTAACAATGTACAAAAGGTTTCAATAAATTTACTCGATCCATATAGATGAAAAAAAAATCGCAAAAAAGTGTTTTTTTTCCACGCTGAAACCCCTACCCTCCCCTTAAAACTGATTTTTCAAAAAATTTCACCCCCAAAATGAACTTCCACGACTCGGCGTTGTAGACAAAATTAAAGCCCTGGTTTTTCTGAACATTTTGTCTTACGGCACCGACCTCGTAGGTGTTGTAGTTCGGCATTAAACCACCCCCATCCCCTTTCAACCCCTGAAAAACACCCTAGACCCCGTTTTTAGGCAAACTTGGATTCAGCACCCGCGGCACCTACGAAATCCCCTGTCAAAAAACTGGCCTTCTAATTTTTTCTGATTACGAGGTTTTTCAGCAACAGCCCGACTGTAGTATAATGTAGAAATGCTATACACGCTGTAAATGAATAAGCAACATATACATTCACGTTTGTAAACGTAGTAGTACTTCGACGCAGTAGAATGGACAACGCGGAACAGATGTATGTGGTACTTCCACGGTGCATCTGAAGAACAAATAATTAATGTGCATGTTCTTCGAATATTCGTCTGGGGAATAAATTATTTTCGAATATACCGCTACGTAGGTTGTAAAATAGAACGGGATGTAATTCAACAAAAAATCATCCCAAGTGATATTGATAAGATCGTGAATGTCGTAATTTTTTATCTCCCTTTCGCAGATTGCTGGCTGCGTTGGTGAACTAAAAGAATTACGTGGTCTCACGACCGGTTTGTTCTTAGCATTGAAAAAAAAAGAAATAACGCGCTCGCTCGTAATACTCGATGAATAATTAAATGTCAAAATGACCGGTTTTTTGTTTGTTTAATTCGGCTCCCATTTTTGGGTCGATTTCGCAATTTAAAACAAGTTAAGACTTTCTATGGAGGATGGACTTTTGACATCGGCCGATGGGTTCGAAGAGAATGTAGTCGTCAATAATAGTAATAAGGTGCATGAGATTGCAATGTCAAAAGTATCATTTTTATCGCATAGTTTAAGGGGAAATATACACCTAGATTGTCGAGGTCGAGGATTGAGAAGCTATGAACATTCCGTCGACCGTAGAAGACGTACACTATGGGCCTGGTATCGATGATTCCATGTAAGTTGACAAATTTCATTATTTATTCATTCCCAAATTTTCAAACGCGTTTTTCTCAAAACCACGTTTTTGAAATTGGTACTCAAAATTTTTCGGACACGAATGAACCGATTGCCTTGAGGTTTTACTGTGGTTATTCTATACACCATTATCTAGTACTTGTCATAGGATTTTTTTGTCCGTTACGTAATTTTTGTTTTATAGGCAAAATAATAACTAATTTTTGGCCCAAAAATCACTATTTATGTTCATACGTCCGCCATTTCGTCATAAATCGATATTTTCAAAATCGGCTATGACAAGTACTAGATTATAGTATTCAATTTAATAATCTTTTTGGTTCTCTTTTTCAGATGATTTTTTAAGAAACGCCAGTCGGTACCGTATACGCAGATTTTTTTACGACGCTCCAAGGATCATACAATATCCTTGTATATTTTTCATATGTTTAAATAAAGAAAATTAAACATATTTTTGAATGTATATACTTTTAGATAATTAAAACCCCAATACGAAATTTCAAATAGTTTTCCTTGAAAAAAATCACAAAAATAACCTTTTTTCCGGCTCCTAGGTCTATATCTCCCCTTAATAGCCTAGGGTCTCAACTTCGATTTGCAACAAATTTTTTATAAAAATTCCAAAAGTCAACCGCGTTATGACAAGTCTTGTGAAGGATTCGATCGCCCACTCCCGTGCAGAAGTTGTAAAGATCCAGTTGGATTCCTATACTGAAACTACACGCTTGTACATTGGATCCTACTCTAATCCAGTAAAGGAAACGAAAACCCAGTACTTTTTAGCGTAGAATATGAATTTTTGACTGAAGGTAGACGGTTGCATACTGAAAGTAACCCCAATAAAATGTTGCCCCTCAACTCACCCTAACCCTAAGAAATAGGGGTTGAAAACTTAAAAATCGCAGTATCTCGATAATTAATAACCCGATTAAAAAAGGTTTCAAACAAAAGTTGTTTGGAATAATAAAATTCGTATAAAGTTGTTTGACGTCCAACCTATATTTTTGAAAATAGCGGCACAAAAACGATTCGAAAATTCTGGGTCAGTGGTGCTCTCGTGTTTTTGTGCCGCTATTTCCAAAGTTAGGGGATTGGTCGACAGATAACTTTACACGTATTTTATTATTCCAAACAACTTTTGTCTGAAACATTTTTGGATAGTTTGTCAATGACCATTTTCGTCTATAAATAGTGTCATAAATAAAAATAAAAAATTTGTTATATATTGTGAAAGTGTTTTTATTAACTGTAACAACTTTCATATAAATATCTATAATATAAACCTATCCAAAAAATTCATGAAAATAGCCTTTTTTGTCGCGTCTGAATTAAGAAGACCCCTTAAATGAAAAAAGTCTCTATCAATTGGGTATCCCTCTCTGGAAGCCCAATTTGAAGAGTCAGAATCATGCATTTTTTTTTATACTAACACATTGGTTCGAATAAATTAATTTTTTCTCAGCATGTTGTACACATGTTTGTGGTTACAATGTAATTTTTTCGGAAGAAAATCTTTCAAAGTCTTCGTGGTGCTGCAGTTGGCGTTGCAGTCCTCCAGCGGCGAGGTCCGAAACGGCAGGATCTGTACCAGGCTCAAATGTAATATGAAACGAAAACAAACAATTTTTCCTTCAAATATATCAAATTGGCTATGGGTTCACGATCCACTTTTCGAAATTTCGAAAAATCACAGCTTCTCCAAAGAAAACCTCACTTTTCTCTAGAAAAACAGCATGCTGAAGTCATTGTTATTAACAAATAATTCATCCAATTAAAGAATTCGATCGTGAACCGAAAATGACTACTGTTTGAACGCTAACTGTGCAAATTCAAGTCAATAGTGTGAAAGTTACTCAAGATATCACTCCCGCTTGTCAAGATATGTAGGTTTGAGATAATCGCGTTCAAACTCGACGGACCGCGGTAAACCCGACGCCACTGTTCCATTTAAAAGATGTAACTTCCTCAATCTTTAGAATTTTAGGGCCCGGTTGGTCTTAAAATATTCTTGAAAGTTCACACTACAACAATACGTAAAAAAAACGAATTTTTGAAGTTTTCAGAGAGAGATACCCCCTTAAATCCCTATAGGAATTTGATAGGGTCTGGGAGTCCTCCAGCCAATTTCAGCACGGGACCGAGTTGAAATTTGAATGCTCCGACGGTTTAAAATTCCGAATTTTAATGTTCCGAAATTCAAGATTGGGTCGGCTTGAAATTCCTAACTTTGAATGGTCAGAGCGCTCAAAACTCCGAAAGAATTTTACACGAAAGACCAAAACTCCGAAAATCTTAACACCATCAAAATAACTCGGCTATGGAAGTTTTAAAAGTTGCAAAATTTTCAATAAATCGACGAATTATTTTAAGATTTTCTCTTATTAAGAAGAAATTTGAAGATTTTGCGTCAATTTTGAAATTTGTCTAGACAATGCTATACGTTTTACATAATTTACAGTCAACTGTGTCGACTTTCACTGGCATGATATTGACATGAGGGTCGGGTTAAAATTCCGAACTTTGAATGCGTCGACGGTTTAAAATTCCTAATTTTAATGTTCCGAAATTATAAGGTTCGTCAAGATGATGCCAGCGAAAGTCTACACAGTTGATTGTAAATGATGTAGAACGTGTAACATTGTCTACTGAAATTACAAAATTGACGTAAAATAATTTATTAATAAAAAAAATTCTTTAAATAATTCGTCGATTTGTTGCAAATTTTTAAACTTCCATAGCCGAATTATTTTCACGGTATTCAGATTCTCGGAGTTTTGGTCTCTCGTGTAAAATTCTTTCGAAGTTTTCGTCATTCGGGTACAATTCTTTCGGAGTTTTGATCTTCCGGGGTAGTATTCTTTCGGAGTTTTGAGCGTTCTGATCATTCAAAGTTCGGAATTTCAATCCGGCTCCTTCAGCACGGTTGGTTGCCAGAAGGATCTTCAGCGACTGGCCATGCAGCAACTTCATCTACATAATAATAGCTACATTGTTTATTAACATTTCCCAATTTAAAACAAACTTATGGGGCTATACCAGTATGAAACTATAAAAAAATCGATTTTTTTGCCTTTCTCGACAGTTTATACTTTCAAGAATATCATTATCATTTACATCATTTATATCAATATCATTTTATCTTGCAAAAATCGATAGTTGAATCTTTGAACGCGTTTTTCTCGAAATGAGATTTTTCAAATTTGCTGACATTGTAACTCAAAGAGCAATTATCCGATTGACTTGAAATTTGAACTGAGGACTCTTGAATATATTTACTCTACAATGACGTAGGATATTTTTGATTGGATGAAAATTGACGATTTGGCATTGAAAAAAACGACCATTTTATAGGCAAGAAAACATACTTTTTTCTCAACTACGCCATTTTGTTAGACTTTGATATTTTTCGAAAATCCTACGTCATTGTACAGGAAATACCTTCCAGTTTAACGACATCTTTTCCTTTATCGGTTTCAGCTACTCAATCGGCCGGAATTATGTCAGCAGTGGAGGAACTTTTTTTTGGCGCCTGCGAAGTCAGCGCATAAGTCGCTTGGATCTCAATATTAATCGATGAAAAAATTATGTAATATAGGTCAAATATAGCCAAATATATTCTTAATTTTCCGAAACATTCAATTGAGTACTTTTCTTCCAAAAAATTCTCGAAAATCATCCAAATTTTCAGCGTTCACACTTGTTTGTCAATTCTCTGTAAAATTTCAACCCTGTAATCCCAATACTCTTATAAGAAAAAAATATTTAAAATCGTCCCGTTTTTTGGGTCCTAAGGGAAATTATCAACAGTCCATTGACGTTTCGACAGTCCATCCCAGCGATACATGAAACTTCGTGTCGACATATCGCGTTACGTTCGCGTACGAAGTTGCCGTTTGGGTTTATACAGCCGGTGTGCTTCCCTATCGATTCGACGGCAGGAGCTATCAGCTTTCGTTGCTAGGCGATATCCTTGCGCGACGGTGTCCGTTAAGCCTTTCGGCCTCATCGCACCTCGGGAATATCTCTTTCGCATCGTTGTGCGAATGACCCCGTGTCGCTTTCGCGTGCGAGATATCGACTTGCCCCCCCCCCCCCTGCCTACGATTTGCATAATCTCTACGCGTTAATAATCATCGCAGACAACCGAAGATCGCGCACGAGGGACGAAAATTCGGCGCTTCGAAATTTGGCGCCGTCCGATGGCGAAATTTATTCGCAAGTATGGCATCATAAAATTATAAATCGCCGGTCAATTGCGTCATACCAAAACGGGGTAGGTGTCGGAAATTCGATCGATCAATATTCAGGACCGAAACTTCGAATTCATTAATGACGAACGTTCCAATATAGATGGATCAATCTTATGACAGTCTGTAAAATAGTTAATAAAAATTGTGAATACGAATATCTCGAAATTGATTGAAAGCGAGAATAAATACAAGATTTTAGATAAGAAGAAGAAGACAAAATAAGGAGAGATATAATATCGACTTTTCTTTATAAATATACCAAACAATTCGCGACGACAAATCATCGAATTGTAATAATTATGATGGTTTACAATTTTGAATTCATTGAGGCCTTATGTACGCGAAAAATTTTAAAATTTTCCATTTCTCTTCATTTTTGATCCCATTAGCCTGAACGGTTAGGAATATTTTAAGCTTTACAGAATTGAAAAATTCTGTATAGCTATTGAATGAGGTAAGATTGCATTTAGAATAGATACCGCGCGGCGCGCCCGACCGCCAACTTCAAAGCCATTTTTCCACGATTCACTTATTTGAAACTTGTGAAAGTTCTAACTCTTGAACAAAGATTCAGATCGCTTTGAAATTTTCACAACATATTCTTAGTATCATCACCTATCGTGTGAACCACAGAAACAAAAATTTAAATGACACAAAAAAATATAAAAAATAAAATACCGACAGAAAATTGAGTAAAAAAATGTTAAGTTTCGAATTTTCATTATAACAATTTAAAAAAAGATACATTAATTATGCCATTATAAATATGTTCATTCTTTTCAGACACCTACATCGATGCCGAGAACTTTCACCATCAACGCGCGCGCAAAAAAAAATACATTGCTTTATTATGTTACATCTCCGCCATTTGTTAATAATTCTGATTTTTTTACATATACTTAACCACCCGAGTGGAAATTTCTTGGGGTTAGCCTGACCAGGATCAGGCCCCGATCGGGGTGGGATACGGGTAACACCTGTTACGAACATCCTGATCCGGCCCCGATCGGGCCAGAAGTATTTAGGCCCTAAATCAGGCTATACTAAAATGGCCCTACTAAGGCCGTCCCTGATAAGATCCTACTAAGGCTTTCCCCGATAGGGCCCTACCAAGGCTTGCCCTAATAGGCCCTACTAAGGCTGTCTCTAATGTGGCCCTAATAAAACCTCTCATATTTCCACATGGAAACTTCGATTTTACAGCATCGTAGCTTCGGAGTTTCGATGCACTCCTGAATTCTATTGAAATGAAGGTGCTATGAACTGTCCCGACAAAAAACGTTATGCAACTCGGATGCGTGTTAGAAGATTTCGGCAGCTTTGTGAGGCGAAGAGAGAGAGAGGAATTATATATATATATATATATATATATATATATATATATATGGTTGAGTTTAAAAAATCTTTAGCATATTATTCGATAAACCTCTTTAATTGTCACAATGATATTAACTAATTGATATACTTTATGTGATACAATAAATAATTATAGGAATTCATTTGGTCTCTTATGCCATATCTGGGACCAAGATGTTACAAGCACTCGATAGCATAAGGGAAGTGTGCATTGGGTAGGTAGGTACGAGGTTCGATTCCCATATAGGCGAAATATATTCTTCGCCTATATGGGAATACAAAAACATTTCAGCAGGCCATGGAATGACGAATTATCATACAAAATCATTATAGTGGAACTCTAAATTAAGTAGTTCATTCCATTTTGGATTTTTGAAATATTATATGCATTTCTTTCTGATCAGGCAACCTGATAGGGGCCTGACCAGGCAACCAGGTCAGGCCCATATGTGACACAACATTACATTTCCTAGTAGGGCCCTTTCAGGCTGCCGTATTAGTGCCCTACCAGGGCAGTCAGGCAACCTGAACGGGCCCCATCAAAATTTCTACGCGGGCATGTGCATAAATGATCTGTAAAAAAAATGTTGTCCATATATGCGTCATTTTTTTTAACCGCGTCTAGAAAAGTACCTTCGAAAATCGGCGAAATCGCGTATATACCTGGTGTTACACCTAATTCAATTTAGATTTTCACGATTCGAAAGATTCATGTTTTTAAATTAAATATGGCGGTTGTAAATGCGTTTCAAGACTTCAATAATTACCAAAGCATACCTATTAAATTTTTATTTTTCACGTAGCGGATGTCATCAATAACGAAAGTGCAAAAAAACGAACTTTTTACATCATTAATCTGATTACGACTAATCTAGCAAGTAAACCATAACCAAAAAATAGGTAAAAACTTGATTTTTGATTCACTGAATACGAACCCAAAGTCTAAACCGTCAAGTTGAAAATGGCGGATCCAATATGGCGGCTGTAAATAGCAAAAACTATGGGATCTTTTTCAAACTTGATGATCTATTTTTTTGAGGGGGGCTTATTTCATGTAACAGCGACCCCGAAAACCCCCGAGTACCAACTTTTGCTAGCATCAAACAACGTTTTGCATTTATGGTCCGCCATCATGAATTCTCGAATTTTAAAAGCAGATTTGTAATAACCCATGTAGGGTGATCGATAGTGGCCACCGGGTGGCCGATGCTCGACGCCGAGCTTGCCAACATTGGCACTCGAGCTTGGCCCGATCATCGACCGAGCCTCGGATGATAAGAGCGGCCCGATATTCGCTATCAACATTGGCCCTAGAATGGCTTATGAGAATCGGCCGAGCATCGCGTAGGAGTTCATTCGAGAATCGGCCAACAATAAGTCCCCCTCAAGATTGTCATCATTGGCACTCGAACTTGGCCCGATTATCGACCGAGTCTTGGCGGATAATTGTGACCCGATATAGATCACCAAAATTGGTCCTGCACTTAAAAAAAAATTAATTATTTTTAAATTGTAATTCGTCATTACCTGGTCTTTTGAAACGATTAGTTCGAAGAAAATATTTCACCTCCATGGGACTCGAACCTTGAACTTACCTACTCATAGCTGAGTACGCTGCCCCTATGCTACCGAGTGCTTGTAACATCTGAATCGCAGATATGGCATAAGAGACCAAATGGATTCTCATCACTATTTGTATCACATAAACTATATCAATTACTTAATATCATTGTGATAATTAGAGAGTTTTATCGAATGACATGTTATAGAATTTTCAAACACAACCTATATATATATATATATATATATATATATAATTCCTCTCTCGCCAACCTCTCTGCCCCCACAACCCTTTGATATGTGTGTTGCAATAAAGACAGACCATTAGTTCATTAGTTCAAGTTTAATTTGGATAAATAAATATATTTAAAATGAATAATTCCAATAATGGAATGCAATAGGAAAAATTTGATTTCACGAAAAATCTAGTTAATTCTAATAAAATATAAATAAATAGACGCGGTTAGTTAATATTAATAGAATTTATCTGTCAGTGTAGGATGGTTCATAAAAATCGGCAGAGTATCGCGTATGAGCTCGTTCGAGAATCGTCCAACAATGAGTGCATTGATTTGGTAGTATATTTGTTAAGAGTAATGTTCAATGGACTCGTAAAAAGTATTTATCTCGTCTCTCAATGACTTCGATGCGGAACAATGAATCGTCAATATACGAATTGCGGTTCGATCACGCGTTACTCGGCCGAACATTGGCCTCGTACCGGCGAACCAACGTTGGCGAGTCTATACTTCACCAAACATCAGCCTCGTATCGACAAGCCAATCATTGGCGAGTCTATATTTTCCGAACATTGGGCTCGTATCGGCAAAAATATGATTGGTGAGTCTATGCCAGGGTTCGAGTCCCGCGATGGCGTTTTTTTTCACAAAATATAAATAAATTCGATGGATGATGCAAAACCGTCCAATTATTTATTATTATTTTATTTATTTATTTATTTAAAAAAAAATTTGATTCATTTTTAAAATCGTTTACTTTACATTTTTTTTAATTATTTATTATCATTTTATTTTTCACGCAGAAAAAAAAGAGAGGAAGAAATTATAACATCTTTCACAAGAAACTGCAGTTTATTATTTTTCATTACAATATAGAGGTTTTTCTTACTCGCTATCACTGTGGTCGCTTGTTACATCAGAACAAAATTGCGGGTGGTATTTGTCGTAAAAGCAAGCAGAAGACAAGACCAAAGAGCAACGCGCACATTGTATAAAAGCTATGGCCTGGCAGGCGCACGGAGTTTTGAGCAGCGTTTTCGGAAAGCATACTTGATTGACATTGAAAAACAGCGGTCTTTCCTCAATTAACTTCTATGCAAACCACGCATATTTAATCATCGGCGCGAAAGCAGGTGCGCTTGATTGATGAAGAATCAAAGAATGAATTTGTATGGAATCTTCCCTTGACGCAATTTCTCTGTTATTTTTTAACAAATCGGGAGCATTTTGTATTTGTTTTGTGAAAATTTTCACTTACCGGCAAAAATATACATCGCACGGTTGGCAAATCGCCCTGCACTTGGGCGGTATAACTTTAATACTGCATGTACATGCCTTCTTCTCGTCTACAAAGATGTGATCGTGAAGCGTTTGATCAGCGCCGAAGTTAATTGAGGAAAGACCGCTGTTTTTAAATGTCAATCAAGTATGCTTTCCAATAACGCCGCTCAAAACTCCGTGCGCCTGCAAGGCCATAGCTTTTATACAATGTGCGCGTTGCTCTTTGGTCTTGTGTTTTGCTTGCTTTTACGACAAATACCACCCGCAATATTGTTCTGATGTAACAAGCGACCACAGTGATAGCGAGTAAGAAAAACCTGTATATTGTAATGAAAAATAATAAACTGCAGTTTCTTGTGAATGATGTTATAATTTCTTCCTCTCTTTTTTTTCTGCGTGAAAAAGAAAATAATAATAAATAATTAAAAAAAAATGGAATGTAAACAATTTAAAAAATGAATTAAAAAATTAAGAAAATAAAGCAATAAATAAAATAATAATAAACAATTATACGGTTTTGCATCATCCATCGAATTTATTTATATTTTGTGAAAAAAAAAACGCCATCACGGGACTCGAACCCTGGACCTCGAGCGTCAGAGCCGGGAACCTTGCCTACGGGGTCGAACCACGCCCGGTGTTCCGACAAACATGCAACCGTACCGGTATAGTAGCTACTAGTAGCTACGAGCTAAACTCTCGAACGTTTTTTCTTGAAAACTAAAGAGCGTTGTATAAAATCCCTTTAGTCAGATACTCAGGGTGGATCCCTCTACAACATATCTGAGACTTATCGAAAACCGTGAGTGATAGCACGTAAGGTCCCCTTGTGAGTGATGACATAAAGAGACATTCAGGCTTGCCAACCGTAAAAAAAAAATTCGGTCGCATTCTGGAACCCCAGGTAAGAATTGAAGATGAAAAAAGGGCTCGCCAAGCTCTGAAACAAGGCTCACATTTTTTAATTCAGGCTGAGCACCAGCCTGATTTCAGGCCTAGCCGAACCCCTGAATGATAACGCGGTTTCAGGCTGTTGCACACAGGCTTGACCAAAGGCTGGTAGAAGAGCCTGTACTAAGCCTGAAACGACGAAACAACAAGGTTCAAAACGAGCCTTAATGAAGCCTTCACGAGCATTTATGACCAGGCTTATCCCAAACTCTTCTCGAGGCTATATGAGGCCTGTTTTTTAGTTTTCTATATTCTACATTGCGATAAATTGAATAAATTTGTAAAGAATTCATTTTATTTATTATATATATTTATTATTCATTATATTATTTGTTATAAAATATATATAAAATATTTTAAACACAATACTTTATTTTATTTATTGTTTATGGGGCACGTAATACACAGAGTGTACGCAAACCCCAGAGAGTGAGTATATACGAAATGTGTATGTGACGAGAAAAAAACTTTTTTGTGTACCTCATAAATATCGATAAGAGAATATGTTTAAATGTTCTGAGCTGCCTCCTTCGCTTTCGTTTTTCGTGCCTTCGCACCCGACAAATTTATTGCTAATTTTTTTTTCATAAAAGTACAGAAAAAATATTATTTAAAATTTATTTTATTTTATCACAACCTGAAACGCGCCTGCATCCAGCCTTGATTTTTTAGCCTTAAAATTCACTGGCTGAATAAAGCTTGAAATAACCCTGAGTTTAGGCTAAGCAGCCAGTCTTGGTTCCAGGCTGCTCCAAACGATGCAATGAAACCTGGCCCAGGTCTGTCTCACTCAGGCTCGGTGAAACAAGGCTCACACGAGTTTGTTTCCATCGTCAGCCTTTTGATTCCCTACCTGGGACTCCGTAATTTGAATTAAAAAACAAAACAAAGTTTTTATCAAAGTAACCCCAATGCACGGTACTTACTTTTTTCTATTTCGGAGATATGACTGTTGTAGATTGTTCGAATCTGTATTTGTACGACTCAAACTGCAGACCATCTGCATACACGTTCTCGGAAAAATAATCCTTTGGTGTAATAGTTATGCGATTTCGTCATCGGTCGAAGGATAAAATCTCCAATAATTTAACCTTCGTTTTTTCGAGTTTATTATTCTGTCATTTCGAAATCTTTGTCGTTCTATATTTGGCCATTCGAACTTTCGACCCCCACCTCCAAAATGCACAGGAAAAAAGAATCCATGCCACCAATGAGGACACCAAAAGCTTTTATTTTGTTTTTATAATTCAGCAAGAATTGTTGCGCTGGTGGTAACATTTAACACTGCCAATTGTTCCCAGTTTCACGGAAACTTTTGCCACCAATTTTCGCCAAAGAGACCGGACTCCTGTGCTCCACTTCCGGTAGGCTTGTTGTCTTGAGAGCACCATCAGAAGCGCCTTTTGGGCACTGGTGGATGCGCTTCCATCGGCTGCGCAAAGCGCGCCACGGGCCTTGGTACCAACGGCGTGACGCACGTGAAACCTTCTTGGATCGTCAGTCCCGCTCGAATTAGCCAGCTGTCACTTGTCCTGCTGCCTGTTTGAACGCAATTTCCGTTGCTGCAAACCTAAGATGATCACGCGTCAATATGAGAATGAATTTTCTTTTCTTCTGTCATCAGGCCACGGTCATCGGGAATTTCTGAACTTTCAAGCTGTACTTGCATACCTGAATCTCTTTGCTTTGAGAGAGTGAGCTTTTCATCAACAACGGTAATGGCAATGACCAAGGAGTGACGACAAAAAGACGTTCTGGTCATTTTTAAGGCCTTAGGCCACTCTAGAGGCCGAAAAATAGGCTTTTTCAGGATTTTTTTCCGAAAAACTACAAAATAAATCTAGATTACAAAAAAGGGTGTTTAGCATACATATCAGTGACTGTATACAATAATTTTTTTGAAGCCATTAAGGGACCAGTCCACTTTGAAAATTTCAAAAAATCGAAAGCAAGGAAGACTTGAAGAAATCGACAATGATGGGCAATCAGAAGGGATTTTCTACGGTGCAGGAATTGCCGATTGAGTTTAGGTAAGAGTTATTCATAGTATAAACTTCAAACGTGTTTTTCTCGAAACAACGTTTTCAAAATCTAGCTCCATCGTATCTCTAAAACTAATAAATCGATTCTCTTGAACCACATATTGTAAACATGATTCGCAACAAGATGACCCTCGATGGTTTAAAAATTTTGATTTTTACCTTCTTTTGCGTTTTTTTTACTTTTTTCGTTTTTCACGTGCCATTTTTTTATTTTTTGATAAAACTTTATATCCGAGGGTCATTTTGTAGCTGGTGTCATACTGAATCTAATGGACTTTGATTTGTTTGTTTCAGACAAGCCGTTCCCGAGTTGTGATGGAGCTACCTAGCCCACCTGTTTTTGAGGCGTTACGTTAAACTATAGTTTTTGTACTTAAAAATGAATAAAAATGAATGACATTTAAAAAAAATGTATTTTAAGACTTTATTTACCAAGCGAAACAACTTTTATTTTCATATCTTTTATAAAATCCTCAAAAAAATCGCGAATATAGCCTTTTTTCGTGGCTCCAAAGTAGACTGGCCCCTTCATTTTAAAACGGCGGCTATGCAGCTTTTATCTCGAAACTGCATTTTTTAAGTTGGCCGGAAAAATAATTCAGACAATTTTCAACCGATTCACTTGAAGTGTTGAATATATCTTGATAAATACATTGTCTATGGAAGTACGTAAGATTTTTTTTTTATGTTGCATAGTTCATTTGTTATTAACGATTTTTTAGGCAAATTTTTGGAAAATGAAAAATTTGTCTAAAAAATTCGTCAGATAATTGTTAATAACAAATTAACTATGCAATATAAAAAAAATCCTACTTACTTCCATAGACAATGTATTTTGCAAGATATATTCAACATTTCAAGTGAATCGGTCAAAAATTGTCCGAGTTATGTTTCCGGCCAACTTAAAAAATGCAGTTTTGAGATAAACGCCGCACAGCCGCCATTTTGAAATTAATCGCTTCAAACAAATTATTGTATACAGTCACTGATATGTATGATAAACACCCTTTTTTGCAATCTCGATTTATTTTGTACTTTTTCTGAAAAAAAATCCCCAAAAAGCCTATTTTTTCGGCCTCTAGAGTGTCCCAACTCCTTGATTGAACGGTAGAACTATTATTCGCCAAAGGCTTCACTCAAATTCCGCAAAAAATCGACCCTGGCGTAGTCAGTATGGCACAGCTGCATGACGTTGCAGTTTGGGTCGTTGGAATGCAGTAATTTCCGTTTTTCTCATATTTTTTCGTTATTTTTATTATTCAAAGCCTTTTTTCGAATCGAGGCCCAACGAGGTCTAATTGGAATGCGATATTTGTGAATTTTCGAGTCCGGCGATTATTTCCCTCTTAAAAAAAATTACTATCCAAAGTTTTTGTTTGAAAATTGAGGTTGGAATGCAGCAATTTGATTTTTTTGCAAATTGAGGTGGCTGCAGGAATTTCTTTTTCTTGCAAATTGAGTTGGAATGCAGCTATTTTCTCATATTTTTTCCTTATTTTTATTATTCAAAGCCTTTTGTTTCGAATTAAGGTCTAACGAGGTCTAATTGTACTGTTATATTTCTGAATTTTCGAATGGACCGATTTTTTCCTTCTTTGTAAAAAAATACTGTTCAAAGTCTTTCTTTGCAAATTGAGGTTGGAATGCCCCAATTTCATTATGTTGCAAATTGAGTTGAAATGCAGGATTGTTTTTTTTGAAAACTGAGTCAGAGTGCAGCTATTTCCTTTTTGTTCGTATTTTTTCTTTATTCTTATTATTCAAAGCCTTTTTTCGAATTAAGGTCTAACGAGGTCCAATTGGAGTGTTATATATCTGAATTTTCGAATGCAGCGATTGTGTTCCTTCATAAAAAAATCCTATCCAAAGCCTTCTTTGTAAATTGAGGTTGGAATGCAGCGATTTCATTTTTTTTTTTTTGTTGCAAATTGAGTTGGAACGCAGCAATTTTATTTTTTTGCAATTTAGGTTGAAATGCAGTTACTTCCTTTTACCTGATATTTTTCTGTTTATTTTCATGATTCTTCAATTTTATTTTTATTCTTCATTTCCATTTTTATTATTATTTTCATTATTTTTATTATCAATTTAAGTCTTTTTTCATATTGAGGTCGAATGATGTCTAATGAGGATACAAAAACGTTCGATTGATTCGCATAGCCCAAAACGGCAAGAAAAATGAGCAAATTAAAAAAATTCTCGTTGCGCTTTAATGATGTCAATTTCAACTTCGCACGCCAGTTCCCCGAATCATTCAAAGATCCTTAATCAATTGTAAAAGCTAGCGAGGTTACCTTGGGATTCGGAAAAAGTAACAGATGGTTTTATTTCTGAATTACTAAAAATTCGTAACCCCTTAAATTCCAAATTTTCGTCAAATTGAATAGGTACGTACGACAGTATTCACTTACTTTGTCGGGTCCACATGGCGTCCCGTTATAGGCCGTGCCGATATTAACCGCGTCGTACAAATTATTCGGGCGCGATTGGGCGCACATGAGATGTCCACAGCCAAGCTCTTGGTTGACGAGATTTTGACTCTGCGGCAATCGTTCAAACGTTTTTACCCGCCAGAGGATCGTCATGGAAATTTTCAAAATATTCGGTAAAGTCACTCACCAAACAAGCTCCCACGTAAGGTCCTCGGGACCGACATTGGGCGCCGATATTAGTCAGGGAGACCGGCAGCTGGGGATTCGAATTTAAAAGAAAAAATAACGAACCGACAATTTTTTTTTCGACCTTCGATTCCTTAAGGGGATAGGCCAGTCTAGAGGCCGAAAAATAGCCTTTTTGGGGATTTTTTAAAAGAAAAACTACGAAATCAATCGAGATGACAAAAAAGGGTGTTTATCATACATATCAGTGACTGTATACAATAATTTTATTGAAGCGATTAATTTCCAAATGGCGGCTGTGCAGCGTTTATCTCAAAACTGCATTTTTTAAGTTGGCCGGAAACATAACACCGATTTCTTTTCAAGATATATTGAACATTTCAAGTGAATCGGTTGAAAATTGTCTGAGTTATGTTGCCGGCCAACTTGAAAAATGCAGTTTTGAGATAAACGCTGCACAGCCGCCATTTTGAAATTAATTGCTTCAAAAAAATTATTGTATACAGTCACTGATATGTATGATAAACACCTTTTTTTGTAATGTCGATTTATTTTGCAGTTTTTCTGAAAAAAATAATTTCCAAAAAGCCTATTTTTTCGGCCTCTAAAGTGGCCTAAGGAAGGAAACAAAGGTTTTGAAGATATCGCGAAGTTAAAGAAAACAATCGTATTGAAGCAATCATCAAGAAAAACAAGAAAATCATCATTGGAAAGCAACCGATATTTTTTTTCTCGTTCCCGTGTGGAAATATTTTCCGGGATGTCTAAAGGACCCAACTAATTGTCCCCAATTTTATCCAGGGCCTGGTTTGGATTCCGACTGGTACCTTTATAAGATTGTCCCGCTTTTGAAATCGGGCCCTTTAGTGGACATCTATTCGGGGCCATACTAGATTCCCTGGTTGCGCCTGAATTATCCAATTTCGTCCCTACTATACCCCTGCAATTAGCCCTGTTAAGTTCCCACGTTCACCCCGTCAGATCCCTATGATTCCCCTGTATTTCCCTGTAATAAAGAAGATGCATATTTTCCGAGAATATTTATAAATATATATTTATTTATTTATTTATTTATATATATGCCAGCAAGTTTACAAACATTCTTATAATAGAAAACAATATGCTGACATTTTAAGGATAATGTGAACAATATAAAACGTTATATGTTAATCATGTAGATAACGATTCAGAATACTTCAATGGCTAAAAATACTTTTTAAGACCAATCTTTGGGGAGGACGAAAAATGCAATAAGAACACTCAATCATCCCTTAGAGCAATATTGTCGCCAACAGCATGAAAGAAATCTCATTCCATCTAATCCAACAGAGATCCCCATTCAATTTAAAATCATTAGCCGTACTCTCAAAGACGGGATAATATTTGTAAAATTAATGATATTTAATTCCTCTTTTTTCATCACAATATGTACGCCGAACAATGTTGTACTTTTGAGCGATGGTTGTATAATGGAGATAAAAAAAATTTATGGCGAAAATGAATCCCAAGAATCTCTCTACATCGAGGGGAAAATTTCGAAAAAAAAAGTTGACATGTACAATTATCCACGTAAATCATCCAGTATTGGAGCATGGAGAATCCCAGAACAAACTTTAAACGATGCAGTTTACACATTGGCCAGCATCAAGAGAAAATTGGTAACATTGCGATTGTCCCTAGAACCAAACGGAAAACTCAATACTTATGCCCTGACATTGCTTCATGTATAAGTGATTACTTAAATAAAAATGTATATATCTTTAAGTTGTAACGTTTTCTTCTTTTCTTTCAAATTCATTGAAAATGATAAGCGAATTGTTAAGTGAGTGAGATATTTGCATGAGGCAGTTATAAAACACTGATAAATTACTATTAATTTTTGTCGCTTATTAATATTATAACTTTAATTGATCTTTGTGATGATCCCTGACTATATCTGACCAGGCTTTTTACTGGTGAACCAAATGAAACCGTAATTTATTTTATGATGGAAATTATGACTGAACCACACTGGGCCCACATTAGTCTGCCTGGTCAAGACCCGATTAAACTCATTGTAAAAATTAGCCAGTGCCCTGACAGCACCTGATCGGGGCCTTCATTGGTGCATCCATCGTACCCCTGTTATTTTGTATCATGGAAACTAATGAGTACCTTTCTAGGACCGTTTGTGGCAGTATTCTGGAAATCCCTGTCAGGGATTCCACTTCGAAGCCGTAACGGGACCTGTATATTCTTCGGGTTTCCCGGACTATTTTCCACACGGGTTGTTCCATTTTTTTGGCACATTCAGGCTAAGAAGTCAGTTGGAATATTTTTGAGGATTCTCGTTCGTAAAACGCAAATCAGCAAAAAAATACTCAAAACGGTGATAACAAAAATAAGGACATGGAAAAATAAAGAAGAACTTGCGTTGCGTTCCAACGATACATTCTTCAACACACTTTTCTCATTTTCAAATTTACTTCGTCGCACATTTTTTTTCATCGATCTTACCGAATGTTTGCGCTTCATGCACGCCACAGTGGTTAGGGCCATCAAACAGGCGGCGAAATAAAAGAAGACACGAGACATGTTCGCTACAAGAGAATTATTAATACAATTAACATTGATGCCAAAAGTTTTGCAATTACAATAAATGTAATTGCGATCGGTATTCCGAAATGTCAACTGATCTTGACAGCGCCGACATGCTGAACATACCGCGATCGTGTACAGAGTTAATGGCGACTAGTAAAAATTGTCACGACGAGAAATAATCGGAACGCCTCTGTTTTTCTTTTCCCCAATAAAAAAAGTATGATTTTTTTGTAACTGTCAGTGCGGAAAGTGGAAAATTGTGAATAAAAAATATTCGGAAAATAGAAAATCTTGTTGAGCGCGATAAAAAAAACAACTTTCATTCGCTCGGAACAATTTGTTTCGCAAATAAATTCTCATCGACATCTTTTTAGTTTTATCATTACCTTGAGTGAGACTGCGGGTCCAGAGCCCGTAAAAAAATGACGTTCAAGTTAGCATCGTTGGAATGCGAAGAAAATAATTTTTTTTCGTCAGTTCTCGGCAGATATAGCCAACGAATTTTCAGGATTCTCATTTAGCAATCTACAAGAAATCTGTAAAACATGATTTTGGACAATCATGAAAATCAGAAATTAAAATGAAATTTTCGTTGCATTTCAACGATGCAAACTTCAACCCCATGGAAAATGGTGAATTTCGACAACTTTTTGTGGATATCTAGTTGATAAAATGAATATTCCATTTAGTGGCCTTTATTCGACACGAAAAAAAAATTTCGAGCCACCTTTGTCTGATGGTGTCACCTATTAAGTTGACATCAATGAAATATTTTTTTTCGGAACCGTATACCAACATTTTACATCGAAGTACCTAGGCGATTTGTGATATGTTGAAAAACTTATCAAAAAAATAATAATTTTGGCGATTTTTGTGACCGACATTTTTTTTCTTCTTCCAAACATGCAAAATTTTATGAAAAAAAAAAACGATAATTTTCAATTCCTCTGCGTACTTTGAAGACGAATATCTTATCTGGAAGACAAATTATTTTCAATATTCGCTCCAGGTACAAAATTGTACATCTATTGCCGGTCACGTGGCACCATCAGACAAAGATGACTCACCTCATCCAGCTCCAGCACCGCCATTTTGTTCCAAAATCTTGTGAAAAAATTTGTGAAGATACTCGAAGATACGTAGAATAAAGGCCACTGAGGGGAATTTTCATTCTATCGACTGGGTGGCCATATAAAATTGTCGAAATTCACTTCTCGTCCGGGCTCCAGACTAGTCATCACCGTCAAACCAAAGTATCAACTGTACCACGTGGGATACGTGTGCGCGAGAAATACCTAAATTTTCTCACACATGAATAATATTGAGGCGAAAAAAACACAAGCTCCGCGTCAGTGAATTCTATAGACGCTGATGCTTTCCAATTCCTAAAAAAAAAGCTTGACTATCTGTGAGGAAACTCTGTTCGAAAATTTGTGAGGTTATGTTGACCCCGTACTATTCCCCAGAGTGAGTCTTCTCGACATTCGACATGATTAAGGGGTTAGGCCACTCTAGAGGCCGAAAAAATAGGCTTTTTGGGGATTTTTTTTTCAGAAAAGCTACAAAATAAATCGAGATCACAAAGAAGGGTGTTTATCATACATATCAGTGACTGTATACAATAATTTTTTTCAAGCGATTAATTTCAAAATGGCGGCTGTGCAGCATTTATATCGAGACTCCATTTTTTTAAGTTGGCCGGAAACATAACTCAAACAATTTTCAACCGATTCACTTGAATCGTTGAATATATCTTGAAAAATATTTTTTTTTATATTGCACAGTTCATTTGTTATCAACAATTATCTGACGATTTGTTAGACAAATTTTTCACTTTCCAAAAATTTTCCCAAAACATCGTCAGATAATTCTTAATAACAAATGAACTATGCAATATAAATTAAAAATCCTACGTACTTCCATGGACAATGTATTTTTCAAGATACATCCAACATTTTAAGTGAATCGGTTGAAAATTGTTTGAGTTATGTTTCCGGCCAACTTAAAAAAATGGAGTTTCGATATAAATGCTGCACAGCCGCCATTTTGAAATTAATCGCTTGAAAAAAATTATTGTATACAGTCACTGATGTGTATGATAAACACCCTTTTTTGTAATCTCGATTTATTTTGTAGTTTTTCTGGAAAAAAAATCCCCAAAAAGCCGATTTTTTCGGCTTCTAGAGTGGCCTAAGGACTTAATTTTCACAAAAAAAATCGTCATTTCGTGAGATCACTGCAGAGTTGACAGGACTTACTTTTGGTGATGCTTGCGACCAGCTGCTGAGGAAGATTGACGAGTTACGAATTACAATACCGATCGCGGCATCGATCGGCAGATATTTATACCAGAAAAAATGTCTGTTCTTTCATTGTGAATCGTGACGCCAAACGATTGATACCCAATCCCCCTTTGGCCAACTATGAATACTTAAATAGTTTGCATAGATGACAATAAACGAGAAGCAGACGTGTGACGATTAAGCAGTAAGATAACGAATAGTATTACGCCAATAACTTTAGCCTAACTCTAAATGTAGGCAACCGAAAAAAGAATTTACATACGTCACTATCCAACTTTAACATGAATAATTGAGTACCCTTTATTAGTTCAATAGCTAATTGGTTTCTGGTGCCAGGCAAACTTTATTTGCGAGGCGATGATTAGCGGGGTGACGTAAGAGTGATTGCGTTAGTTTGGTGGGTGTGTGGAGAGGATTATAAAGTGGCAAAATTGTACACGAAAAAAAATCGACCGAACTACCGAACTGCCGAACAATTTATTATTCAACGGCTGATTAATTTCCAGGCTTCGGTATCCATCATTCAAGAATTTGTTTAAACATTTTCAACGCTCTTAAAGGATCTTCTCACTTCAGACGCTAAAAAAGGCTATATTCATGATTTTTTTTGATAGGTTTATATCTATATAAATAAAAAGAGAAGTCCTCACTGACTGACTGACTGACTGACTGACTCATCAACGCCCAGCCCAAATCCTTGGACCTAGAAAGCTGAAATTTTGCACAAAGGTTCCCTTTATAATGTAGACAAGGAATAAGGAAGGATTTTTCGAAATTCAACCCCTAAGGGAGTTAAATTGGGGGTGAAAGTTTGTATGAAAAATCTTATTCCTTGAGTTAATATACTTGAAAACTTAACACAAATAAATTATAAAGTAAATTATAAACTTTGTCACTTTTATTTTTCCTAAACTACCCCCTAAGAGGGGATTTGGGGGTATCAAAGTTTGTATGGAAGAATTTTAACGCGCGGTTCGATTAACTCGAAACTCAGTATTTATGCTTGAGAACAAAAATAAAGAATAACGTGTATCAGGGTTTTTCGAAAATCGACCCCTAACGGGTTAAAAGGGGATAGTCATTTTTACAGGGGAGGATTTTATCGCGGGGCTTATCTTCTTTGAAACATCTTCTTTGATCTTATTTGAAACTTGACACAAATACTTGCCTATGTAATAAAGTTTGTCATTAAGGGGTTTAGGGGGGGGGGTGGTTAACGGGGATTATTTACGTAACTATTTTTTTCTAATTCTCACAGGATAGAGAATAAAGAGGATTTAATATTTTCACTTTAAAGTTGCCTTCATATTTGGCATTTAAGTAGGTAATTTTCCGTCCCGTTATTAGGTTATATTATTAGGTTTTAGAGATTTTATCCTCCATCAATCATATATCAATCCGCGCGCCGCTCCTCGGATACTATATAAGCAGTGCGAGAAGACATTGTTTACCTAGATTAACAAATGGGGTACTTTTAATCACGGTAGTATGTTCCCGTGGGATATTGTCCGACATCCACGCGGGCGAAGCCGCGGGCAAAAGCTAGTTATAGATATTGATATAAAAGTTGTTACACTTGATAAATACATTTTCGAAATACATCAAACAATTTTTTTTTCTATGTATTTATGTAACGCAAACTTTAAGGGGCTATATGAGTGGGAACGCTGAAAATTTGGGTGATATTCGGGAATTTTTTGGAAGAAAAGTACTCAATTAAATGTTCCGGAAAATTGAGAATATATTTGGCTATATTTGACCTATATTACATAATTTTTTCATAGAAAACTATTGAAATCCAAGCGACATGTGCGCTGCCTTCGGAGGCGCCAAAAAAAAAGGTTCCTCCACTGCTGACATGATTCCGGCCGATTGAGTAGGTGAAACCGAAAAAGGAAAAAATATCGTTAAACTGGAAGGTATTTTCTGTATAATGACGTGGGATTTTCGAAAAATATCAAAATCTAACAAAATGGCGTAGTTATGGAAAAAGTCTGTTTTCTTGCCTATAAAATGGTCGTTTTTTCCAATGCCAAATCGTCAATTTTCATCCAATCAAAAATATCCTACGTCATTGTCGAGTGAATATATTCAAGAGTACTCAGTTCAAATTTCAAGCCAATCGGATAATTGCTCATTGAGTTACAATGACAGCAAATTTGAAAAATCTCATTTCGAGAAAAACGACAGATTTTAATATCGTTTTTTGCAAGATAAATTGATTGGAGATACGGCCTTGAAATTTGTGCAGGATATTCTTGAAAGTATAAACTGTCGAAAAAGGCGAAAAAAATCGATTTTCTGAAAGTGTCACACTGGCATAGCCCCTTAAACGCGTTTTCCTCGAAACGACGTTTTTCGCCGACTTGTTGATAAATCTTCGAAACTACTCGACCGACCCTCATGATATTTTAACTACATATTCTTCACGACGATAGCTATAGCGCATATCAAGGATTTTTTTAAATTTTAATATTTACTATTTTTTTGCCAAAAACGGTGAAAAAACAAGGTTTTATTGTTTTTTTTTTCGAAAAGTGTCAGCGATTGTGTTGTTTTTGCATATTTCAAAAATCGTATGATATTCGCTATAGCCATTAACATACTGAATCTAAAACCGTTTGATTTTTTTTGTTTCGGACGATCCATCTGCGAGATTTCATCAACAGCGCAGACCTACAATTTTGTTAGGATTTTTTTTAACTACCATTTTTGTCTATAAATAGAGACTTGAATAAATAAAAATAAATTTTAAATGTATTTCTAAAGTGCATTTATTAAGTGTAACAACTTTTACATCAATATCTATAATATAAACCTATCAAAAAAATTAATGAAAATAGCCTTCTTTTAGCGTCTAAAGTCAGAAGACCCCTCAATTAAGCGACCGGAATATGCATAGTTGTAGACAATAGTTGATTGATGCATATAATTTCATATATAAAAATATTTATCATCAGCATCTGCACTGGTACAATAAATATATAGTTTTCGGCGGTACGTTCCTTTTTTTCAACCTGAAATCCAATTAGCAGAGTTAGAATACAAAGCCGGGACGATGTCCATGAATGGAATATTTGCTTGCCGGTCCGAAGCTCTTAAGTAAATACCGAATGTGAGACACTTTTATTAGCTTGGATCGTTATCTGATCCAATCTTTTGTATATTTTTCTGGTGATGTGATTATAAGTATATATTCAACTCTATGAAAAAAATTGTTTTTTTTTTCAACGATTCGGAAAACATATTTGTTTTGATACACGGAAAACCTGGTTTTCGTAATAATCTGAGTCCATAACCTTTAAGGGTACAGTTTTTCATAGTATAAACTTCAAACGCGTTTTTCTCGAATCAACGTTTTCAAAATATAGCTCCATCGTATCTCTAAAACTAATAAACCGATTCTCTTGAAATTTGAACCACATATTGTAAAAATGATTCGCAACAAGATGACCCTCGATGGTTTCAACATTTTCATTCTTACTCTTTTTTTTTGCGAAAAACTGCGAAAAAACGCGTTTTTGAAAACTTTTTTCGTTTTTCATCTGCCATTTTTTTATTTTTTTGATAAAACTTTATGTCCGAGAGTCATTTTGTAGCTGGTGTCATACTGAATCTAATGGACTTTGATTTTTTTGTTTCAGACAATCCGTTGCGGAGTTGTGATAGAGCTACCTAGCCCACCTATTTTTGAGGCGTTACGTTAAACTATAGTTTTTGTACTTAAAAATGAATAAAAAAGATTTTTTAATGTATTTCAAGACTTTATTTATCAAGCCCAACAACTTTTATATTCGTATCTTTTATAAAACCTTCAAAAAAAAAAGTCATCTACAACATGTGTAGAAAATGTGTGCCAAAGGATTTTTCGATATTCGAAGTGGTTCACAAGTTACGGCCCTGGAACGGAGCAGGTATACGGAGCGCGCGCCGGGAGCGCGAACTTTCAAACGCGTTTTTCTCGAAGCACCATTTTTCGAAACGGTGACCAAGATATTTCAGAAACTACTGCACCGATCTTGCTCAAATTTATACAGCATCTTTAATATGTTATAAGCCAGCGATTTAACTAGGATTATCATGATTGCTTCGATAGTTTTTTTTGTACGAGCGAAAAACTTAAGAAAAAGTGAGTAAAAAATAGAATGTAACTTTCAAAAGTGTATAAAAAAAGTCAGGTTTTGTAATTTAGAATTCCCTCTAGTTCAATCGCTAGTCTTAAATATGAAGATTAAAATGCCGTTTGGTTTTTTGATTTCAGATAAGCAGAACAGCCGCAATCTTGGTCACCGTCAAGCACCTCTTTTACTTGATGTCTTCCTGTCGGCCACTATAACGTTTATTCTATTATATATTTTGACTTCAAAAAATTTGTATAGCTTTATTTAAATGTTAATAAAGATTATGCAAAAACAATGAGATTGTTTATTTCGATGCTTTGCCCGTAAAAAATTATTGAAAAAGTCGTAAAAAAACAGCCGAGAAACTAGAGGACCGCGTTAACCCTGTGTCGGGGTCAATCGAAAGAGTGCCTGGAGTTAGTTGAAATAGGTGTTTCCAGCTGATTGAACTAATGTTTCTACTTAACCCAGGTACTGCTAATGATGTGTATGAAGTGATAAAGTATGTTGGCTGTGAATAAAAAATACCTTTAATCAAAATGATCAGTTTTATTGCCTTTCATTCCAGTCTGAGTATCGCTTAAGGCGGGATAAACATTCAGACAGAACAAAAATAAGCAATATTGAGGGATTTTTTAAACTAAGAAATAATTATTTCACAATTATCAAACTTTACGTACGCTTTAATAGTACATTTAAGTATACAAAAAAAATTGTTTCAATTAATTAATCTTCAAAATGACGGAGCTGTGGCAGAGTGTTAGAGCAAGGTCGCCGCGGGAGTTGCGAATCGGCGTGCAGTCTAGCTTCCCGTAGACTTTGATTTGTCAAAAAAGTTTGAAAATGAAGAAAATGCAAATTTAAGAAAATGGCGCGGATTTACAAAGAAAATCAACGTTTCACGCAAGATTTCTGTAAAATGTGGATTAAAAAAGTAGCTTTTTTTCAATCTTCAAAGACAATTCTCGTCAAGTAGAAGGTACCAATATTATCAATATTTCTACCAAGATTCAACTCAATCGGCTTAGTAGTTTTTGAGTAATCCTGCACGCCAATTTCGATAATGCAGTTTTGAGAAAAACGCGTTTGAAGTTCACGCCGGCTCCGAATCCGAGCGGTGAGGCACAGCGTTGACGGGCTGTAACGTTTGAAGTTTTTCGAATTTTGCTTAAAAACTTTGGGAAAATATTCTACATATATAGTTATATCGTTTAAGAGGTTACCCCCACTTGCGATTTGGAAAAATCGATTTTTTTTTATTGCATTTTTTTGAAGTATAAGTATCTGAGAATATGTCCTGAAAATTTCAAGTCGATCCGAACAAAATTGACTGAGATATGAGCGTTGAAAGAGCGTTGAAAGAGAAACTTTAAACGCGTTTTTCTCAAAATGGCATTTCTGAAGTCGGTGACCAAGATTACTTGAACACTAATGAACCGATCTTCTTGAAATTTTGCAGGCTTATTTAATACATAAAAATGTAGTCTTTAATCGTTCGATTTTTTTTTCGAAAAAAAATGGCCGTTTTATAGCCAAAAAACGGCCGTTTTTTTTCGTTAAAATCGAACCATTAACTTTGACCGTCCGCCATTTTGTGAAAAATGAATATTTTTTAAAATCCTTCGATTAAAGACTAGTTTATACTTATATTTGACTAAATCCATCCGCATTTTTTTCTTCAGATGATCCACTTCGCCGCAATGTTGGTCACCGCAAACCGTGTATATAAAAACATTATTTCATTGACGGCCATTTGCCACTAAACAATGTAATATTTTTCCATAAAAAATTTACTGAAAGTTCTTCAAGATGTGTTCTTTAAGATGGTATATTGATCGATTAAAAAAGTTTTGTAGTTTTTTTTTTTTAAATTCATGAAAAAGGCCTTTTTTGCGCTACAAGTGGGGGTAACGCCTTAAAGAAAAAAAAAGAAATCGTTTTTTTGATTATTGTAATTTATATCCCGCCTCAAGGTATATTAAGGTTCTTTAATATTATTTTACTTCTCGGACGATTTCTTGGCATCTAAAAAATAAAACAAGATTTGGAAAACTTGCTTGGGTATGAAATTTTTGTTCGGGGTCAATAGAAATACGTTTCGGTGGACCCCGAACCGAATGTTTCAACTGTCCCCACACCCTCGCTTCAAGTAATTTATCAAACTGCAAAAAACCCAAATGTCGTAGGTAGGTACTGACCACAATAAACCCAACTAGGATATTCATAGTCATGATGATTGTAAACAACGCTGAAGAAGGAACTATAGTTTTGGAGCAATAGGCAAGATGCTAATAGTAAAAAAAAACTTACATTATATGTCGAAAAAGCAATGCGCCCACATACAAATGTTCGACACGTTCGGGGCCGCGCTGCTGCCACTAATCGTCTTCGAATTATTCAACTTGTTTCATTTTAAGTAGTTTTTTCTCGGAAATCGAACTGTTTTTTGCGCAGCTTACCATTTTCGTAATTTTCGTAATTTTCGTAATTCTCGAAAATTTCAAAAAAGCGTCCGGACATGCAAAAGTATTATTATTATACTAGAAGTAAATTTTATTATTCTTCATCTGAGATCACGCTAGTTGCCAGTAGCCCCTACACCGATTGGCCATGCAGCAACCGCGGCACTTTGTTGCAATAAAATAACTTCACTGTTATTCGATATGTTTTAAGGGGAGGTACCTGAGTCAACGGTGAGAAAAACAGGTGAACTTCGGTAATCTATATCTCAAAAACTAATGTTTCGATTGGGTCTGGGTATTTTTTATTGGAAAACATGTACATTGAGGTATGTTTAGGAATTTTTTAAAATAAATTCGTTGACTGGGAGCGATTCAGACGCGAGTATCTCGAAACATAGTTTTCAAAGTCAGTGCCAGATGTATCTCGAAAACGGCTTGTCCGATTTTGTCCAAATTTGGATACAATATTCTTCGATAGTTTTTCTCGTTCGCCACGTACGGTTTTTTTTTAATTTTCATTTTTGACGGAATTGCGACCGTTTTAATTTAACATTCGTTTTTCGTTCGCAATTTCCGACGATTTTGGATTGCATACACATTGCATAAAAAAGCAATGATTCAATCATATGAAAAACCCCTACGTGGCGAACGAGAAAAACTATCGAAGAATATTGTCTTTTCCAATAAAGTACGTACACACATAGGATTACACACAGATTACACTTTATTTCTCGCTCGGGTGTTGTCTTTTTTTGCCGGTTGCTTACAAAACACAGCTCACTTAAAAACGCTTAATCGCAAAAACTTGACGCAACTGGAGGTGAGATACGTTCGAGTTCATTCGTGCGGATCGGGGTAAGCAACATCCGTTGACCATATGGGCGAACCCAAGCGAACCCAAACACCGTTTTGTTGATCAGTGCTCAAACGTTCTCCGGCGTCTATTATTGAGGGTCCGACTAATTTCGCCTCTTTGGGGGTAATGGGTGACCTTGCACGGGCTGCCGAGTGAGCAGGCCGATTGGTAGTCTGTTCGATCCAATACACGTGTACGCTTGGTTCATTGTCAGTCCCACTCGAGTTTGCCATGATTCCCCGGTATTGCGCGTTTGTGCTGTTTGAACGCAAACCCCGGTGTCGCAGACCTGGAAAGTTTTGTCGTTAACCCAGGTAGGAATTGACGATGAAAAAAGGGCTCGCCAAGCTCTAAAACAAGGCTCACATTTTTTTAATTCAGGCGGAGCACCAGCCTGATTTCAGGCCTAGCTGAACCCCTGAATGATAACGCGGTTTCAGGCTGTTGCACACAGGCTTGACCAAAGGCTGGTAGAAAAGCCTGTACTAAGCCTGAAACGACGAAACAACAAGGTTCAAAACGAGCCTTAATGAAGCCTTCACGAGCATTTATGACCAAGCTTATCCCGAACTCTTCTCGAGGCTATATGAGGCCTGTTTTTAGTCTTCTACATTGGGGTACACATTGGGGTAAATTTAATAAATTTGTAAAGAATTCATTTTATTTATTATATATATTTATTATTCATTATATTATTTGTTATAAAATATATATAAAATATTTTAAACACAATACTTTATTTTATTTATTGTTTATGGGACACGTAATACACAGAGTGTACGCAAACCCCAGATAGTGAGTATATACGAAATGTGTATGTGACGAGAAAAAAACTTTTTTGTGTACCTCATAAATATCGATAAGAGAATATGTTTAAATGTTCTGAGCTGCCTCCTTCGCTTTCGTTTTTCGTGCCTTCGCACCCGACAAATTTATTGCTAATTTTTTTTTTTCCATAAAAGTACAGAAAAAATATTATTTAAAATTTATTTTATTTTATCACAACCTGAAACAAGCCTGCATCCAGCCTTGATTTTTTAGCCTTAAAATTCACTGGCTGAATAAAGCTTGAAATAACCCTGAGTTTAGGCTAAGCAGCCAGTCTTGGTTCCAGGCTGCTCCAAACGATGCAATGAAACCTGGCCCAGGTCTGTCTCACTCAGGCTCGGTGAAACAAGGCTCGCACAAGTTTGTTTCCATCGTCAGCCTTTTGATTCCCTACCTGGGAAGGGGCTATACCAGTGTGACACTTTCCAAAAACAGATTTTTTTGTTGCCTTTTTCGACAGTTTATACTTTCATGATTATCATTATCATTTACATCATTTATATCAATATCATTTTATCTTGCAAAAATCGATAAACTTTCCAAAAACAGATTTTTTTGTTGCCTTTTTCGACAGTTTATACTTTCAAGACTATCATTATCATTTACATCATTTATATCAATATCATTTTATCTTGCAAAAATCGATAGTTGAATCTTTAAACGCGTTTTTCTCGAAATGAGATTTAAAAAAATTGCTGACATTGTAACTCAGAGAGCAATTATCCAATTGACTTGAAATTTGAACTGAGTACTCTTGAATATATTTACTCTACAATGACATAGGATATTTTTGATTGGATGAAAATTGACGATGTGGCATTGAAAAAAACTACCATTTTATAGGCAAGAAAACAGACTTTTTTTTCATAACTACGCCATTCTGTTAGACTTTGATATTTTTCGAAAATCCTACGTCATTGTACAGAAAATACTTTCCAGTTTAACGACATTTTTTCCTTTTTCGGTTTCAGCTACTTAATTGGCCGGAATCATGTCAGCGGTGGAGGAACTTTTTTTTTTATAAAATATTTAAAGTAGTAAATATTGTTTTAAATTGTGGTTAAATATAGCCATGTATATTTTTAATTATCCGAAACATTTAATTGAGTACTTTTCATCCAAAAAAATCCCGAAGATCACCCAAATTTTCAGCGTTCACACTGGTAAAGCCCCTTGATCGCGATAACGGTGGGGGTGGGGAAAAGGTGAAAAAGAATTGGGGGGGGGGGGGGGGGGGGGTGGAACAAGTACGGAGAATTGTTTGAAATTGAGTCGGGGTTCTATTTTTGAGACGCAATTAACCAAATCATTTTCTGAGTGGAGCCTATTTCTCGTCTTAGTTTTTATGTTCACCATTGAAGAGAACGTTATACTTCAGCAAAAGAGACGAAAACCCAGCCCTTTTAGCGTAGAATTCGAATTTTTACTGAAGCTAAATGGTTGCATATTGAAAGTAACCCCTATGAAATGTTGCCCTTTAACTCGCCCCGACCCTAAGGAATAGGGATTGAAAACTTAAAAATCGCCGTATCTCGATAATTAATAGCCCGATCAAAATATGTTTCGAACAAAAGTTATTTGGAATAATGAAATACGTATAAAGTTGTCTGACGTACGATCACGTATCTTTGAAAATGGCGGCACAAAAACGCGAGAGCACCACTGACCCAGACAAGGACGCAGTGATATGTCTACTCGGCTCGCACACCCATCAACCCCGAATTTTCTAATCGTTTTTGAGCCGCTATTTTCAGCTCAGTAGGGCTTAGTAGGACGCTATTTTCAGCTTACAAGGAACATCCCTCAGGTGACACCATTCGATTTTGTTGAAATTTAGATATGTTATAAAGCACCGAAAAGTAAGTGATACGTATTTTTTTTATCGGCGGAAAAACGGTTCTAAGAGCTGAAACGCACCCTAAAAAATGGGGATGTTTCTCGTTTTTCGTCGATAGCGTTTTAACGGTACGAGATATTAAAAAATTTCGAACTGCAACAATGTTTATTTTTTCGTGCACTATTCATTGGAGATGAGAACGATAACGTTATCGACGAAAAACGAAAAACACCCCTATTTTCGAGGGTTCGTTTCAGCCCGTAAAACCGTTTTTCCGCCGATAAAAAAAAAGTACGTATCGCTTACTTTTCGGTGCTTCATAACATATCCAAATTTCAAGAAAATCGAAGGGTGTCACCTGACGGATGTTCCTTGTTAGTAGAGCCTCACATGGGAAAGCCTGCATAGGGCGTTATCAGGAAAAGCCTGCATAGGGCCTTATCAGGAAAAGCCTGCATAGGGCCTTATAAGGAAAAGCCTGCATAGGGCCTTATCAGGAGAAGCCTTAGTAGGGCCTTATCAAGGAAACCCTTGATAAGGCCCTATCATAAAAAGCCTTAGTAGGGCTTATTAGGCCAAGCCTTGGTAGGGACCTATCGGGTAAAGCCTCAGTAGGATCTTGTCAGAACCGACTTTAGTAGGATCTTATCAGGGACGGCCTTAGTAGGGCAATTTTGGTATTGCCTGATTTAGGGCCTAAATACTTCCGGCCCCGATCGGGTCCGGATCAGGATGTCTGTAATAGGTGTTACCCGTATCCCACCCTGATCAGGGCCTGATCCCGATCAGGCTAACCCTAAGAAATTTCTACGCGGGATACTGGCTCTCAAATTCTTTCGTATCTAATTAAGCCGTTACACCGTCGAGTTGAGTGAAAAATACTAAAGACTTTTATTCACTTTATAGCTTACCTTGGAAAAATTAATATTCAAAGCTTACATTGAAAAAATGTACAAAAACCAATGACTTTTCAATCCCAAAAAACTTACTCTGTTCACGCCACACGGGGTCCCGTCGATGACACGGCCTGTATTGACGGCCTGGAATAAACCATCATCACGCAACTGGGCGCACACCAGGTTTAGACATCCGAGTTCCCCGTTGAATATATTTTCCGACTGCGACAATTGCACAAATATCTTTACACGGAACACACGCGGATGAAAATTCCAGAGAAGCTACCAACTCTTGGAAAAATAACTTACCAAGCAAGCTCCTGAGTAAAGAGGGTTTCGGGACCGACATTGAGTGCCAACACTGACAACTGTCGGCTCCTAATTTGTATGTGCAAAAAAAAACCAAGTCAAGTATGAGCCTGGCTAGCGCGTCAAGGGTTCGGGAGTAATTTTGCTTGTGGTTATTGTAGAACATGTGGTTGAGATTAAAGTTTACATCGTTGGAATGCAATGAAATTCGATATCTCCGCATTGCTTCAATTTCTTTCAATTTTGCCTGCCAAAATCGCTCAACCATTTTTGAAAATACTTCTTTAGATATCTGCAATGTAAATCCGCGAAAAAACGGTTTTGTAGGATAAAAAATTAGGAAATAAAAGCATAAAGAACTTTTGTTGCATTCCAACGATGCCAACTTCGATACCATGCATGTGTTGTTCTTGTTTAGAATTATGTTTACTCATATTGTTATTTGATCATAATACTGTTGATGTATGTTACCGGAAGTTTGCGCTTCAGGCACTCTACAGTGCTCAGAACCATCATCAAGCATGCGACGAAAAAACACGCGACACGAGACATCTTTGCTGTAAAACAATAAACATTGTTGTGAACGATTGTAAACTTGTAACTGCTTTTGCTTACTGCTTCAGTGGCGTGCATACCGGAAACTTGGTTCATGTGTGCGTCGGGAATGGACGTTAAGGGGCTCTATACCAATGTGACACTTTCAAAACATCGATTTTTCTTTGCCTTTTTCGACAGTCTATACTTTCAAGAATATCATTATCATTTATATCATTTTATCTTGCAAAAATCCATAGTTAAATATTTGAACGCGTTTTTCTCGAAATGAGATTTTAAAAATTTGCTGACGTTGTAACTCAAAGAGCAATTATCGGATTGACTTGAAATTTTAACTGAGCAGTCTTGAATATATTTACTCTACAATGACGTAGGATATTTTTGATTGGATAAAAATTGACGATTTGGAGTTGAAAAAAACGACCATTTTATAGGCAAGAAAACAGACTTTTTTCATTACTACGCCATTTTGTTAGATTTTTACATTTTTCGAAAATCCTACGTCATTGTACAGGGAATACCTTTCAGTTTAACGACATTTTTTCCTTTTTCGGTTTCAGCTACTCAATCGGCCGGAATCATGTCAGCAGTGGAGGAACTTTTTTTTGGCACCTCCGAGAGAGCGCATAAGTCGCTTGGATCTCAATATTTTTTTATGAAAAAATGATGTAATATAGGCCAAATATAGCCAAAAATATTCTTCATTTTACGAAACATTTAATTGACTACTTTTCTTCCAAAAAAACTTCCCGAAAATCACCCAAATTTTCAGCGTTCACATTGGTATAGCCCCTCAAGATCATATCCTGCTATAAGCCTTATACCTCCTTTGTTGAAAGACCAATTTTCACCACTGGCGCATCGACCAGTGAGCGGAAGGCCAATACCTCTGAGACCTTGGTGTATATACTTGAGTAAAATGTCTGTGCACCAGAAGATCAGGAGAATATGGGGCCGTCTATACGGCTACGGGTTCTCAAGAGTTTCCCCGTGCCCACGGCCAATGGGATATAGTGTAGCTCGAGGCGGAAGCCTGCATTGGAAGATCCAAAAAAGTGTTTTTTTCGGGATTTTTTTCAGAAGGGAAAAACGCAAGTGAGCCCAGCAAACATTTAGGTATCTTTTCATGTATATTTGAAATGTATAAAAAAAAAATATTTGAACATGAAACAATAAATGACTGCAGATTTATCAGCCTATTCCATGTGCGTCTTGCCACTGCAGTCCCCAATTGGCGACAAAGATGCAGCCCGTAATTCTTGACTGAACCAAATAAACCAATCAAATTTTCAATTGTCATATATTTTTCTTCTGGGCGAGTTGAGAAAAAGCTGCAAAAACGTGGAATTATAACTTTCCTCGGGTTTGATAAACACCTAAAAAAACACAAACACGTTATAAAAATTATTTAAAAATACTTTTGCAACGACTCTTTTCAATTCACTTTGGAGAGATATTCATACTGAAGAATATAAATGTTGGTTCGATTCAATAATAGGTCGTTTAGTTTTTTTTTTGCTATCACGCCCGCCAATTTGGAAAAAGCGTGAAAATGAAAACTAGAGAAGACGCGCTTCGAAGTTTTCAATAGGAGGAAATATCAATATCAAATATCAATCGCTTTTCTGCTTTTGGCCTTGTATCTTTGAAAATATTTACAATTGACCTCTGTAACTTTGTAAATACATTCTTGGATACTTTATCTATCGATTTAAGCAATAAAAAACGATTTTTCGGACCTTCTAATTTAGGCTCCCGCCTTAAGACGACTGTGGTCGCAACGGAAGTTAGGTTAAATTAGCGAAGTGCAGGTAGGGGGCGACAGGAGAGTAGTCTATTGGGAACGAGTAATACGCAAGAAAACGCAAGGGTATACGTTGTAATGCAGGAAAAATTATACTATCGTACTCATAATCGGCTGACCAAAAAAAAAAAAAAAACATAAATTCAGTCAGGTAACGATTGAAGCTGATGAACGTATTTTTCATTGAGGATTTACTGAAGAGCTTTCGTAAAAGAGCTGATCACACGTCACTCAGTTAAAGGGTCTACTCACTTTAGACGCTAAAAAAAGGCTATTTTCATGACTTTTTTTGGTGGATTTATATTATAGATATTGATATAAAAGTTGCTACACTGAAGAAATACACTTTCGTAATGAATTTAAAAAAAAATGCATGTATTTATGTAACCAAACAAACTTTGAACGCGTTTTTCTCGAAGCAACGTTTTTCGACGGCTTGTTGATAAAAATCTTCGAAACTACTGCACCAATCCTTATGAAATTTTAACCACATATTCTTTACAATTATAGCAATAGCGCATATCGAGGATTAAAAAAAAAAGTTATATTTACCATTTAATTTACGCCAAAAACGATGAAAAAATAGTTTTTTTTTTTCGAAAAGCGTCCGCCATTGTGTTATTTTTGCATCTATCAAAAATCGTATGATATACGCTATAGCCACTAACATACCGAATCTAAAACCGTTCGATTTTTTTGTTTCGGATTATCCACCTCCGTTATTTCATCAACAGCGCAGACCTACAATTTTTTAGGACATTTTCTAACTACCATTTTCTTCTATAAATAGTGACTTAAATAAATAAAAAAAATTGCTTTAATGTATTTCAATGTGTATTTATTAAGCATACTTATTTATTTATTCATAAATAATAAACAATTTAATAAGTTATTATTTAAATAAAAAATTCAAATAAATCAATAGAAATAATAAATAATTTATAAATAATGAATAAATAAATTTATTTATTAATTTATTTATTAAGCGGATTTATTAACCTATCAAAAAAGTTCATGGAAGTAGCCTTTTTTAGCGTTTAAAGTGAGAAGACCCCTTAAACCAAACTTACGTGGCGGCGGTATTTCTCGGGGCGGTTCTTCGTGTTGGTAAGAATCGACGAGCTTAAACAGAAGCGAGATACTGTAACATGACGGTGTCAGACCACAGGCATTTATAGTGCTCCATGCTCCTTCTGTCCGCTGCAATGGCTGATTTTTCCATCTATATTCGATGACGACAGTTCATTATCATTGCAAATTATATTTTTCCCGAATTCTGAGCAACAAACGGATAAAAGTTATCTGATATCTGAATTTTTTTAAATGGGAGAGAAACAAATACAGATGTATCAACAGCAAGCGATAAAGTGATGGCCAAGATAAAGACGTATTGAGCTGTTTTAACTACAAAAATTACTGGAATATTTTTTACGTATCCGCATGAGAAACTAACGGACTGAATTTGCAAAAAAAAAAGCGTTGGATAATAATTAAAAATGGAACACTGAATAAAATCATTGCACTTCAACGAGGCAAACGTCAGCGTCGTCAACAAAGTACGTCCACACGTGTTAGCGTTTATTTTGCTGGCGGAAATTTTCCTCCTGGCGGAGTTAGGTCCGTTAGTTTTCTCGTTTCGCGATTCTAATGGATTCAGAATGTGCCAAAACATCGAAAAATTACATTTAGAAAAAAATATCCGTGTGCTTGCGCGAATTTGTTCGTACATGCAAACACTTCTAGGGTAGGTGGCTGTCTGAATGTTCGGACACCGATAGTGTATGATAGGAAGCACGCCTTAAGGGGCAATACCAGTGTGAACGCTGAAAATTTGGGAGATTTACGGGATTTTTTTGGAAGAAAAGTACTCAATTAAATGTTACGGAAAATTAAGAATATATTTGCCTATATTTGACCTATATTACATCATTTATTCATACAAAAATATCGAGATCCAAGCGACTTATGCGCTGCCTTCGGAGGTGCCAAAAAAAAAAGTTCCTCCACTGCTGACATGATTCCGGCCGATTGAGTAGCTGAAACCGAAAAAGGAAAAGGTGTCATTAAACTGGAAGGTACTTCCTGTACAATGACGTAGGATTTTCGAAAAATATCAAAATTTGACAAAATAGCGTAGTTATGAAAAAAGTCTGTTGCCTATAAAATGGTCGTTTTTTTCAACGCCAAATCGTCAATTTTTATCCAATTAAAAATATCCTACGTCATTGTAGAGTAAATATATTCAAGAGTATTCGGTTCAAATTTCAAGTCAATCGAATAATTGCTCTTCGAGTTAAAACGTCAGCGAATTTGAAAAATCTCATTTCATATTCTTGAAAGTATAAAAATCTCATCTCATATTCTTGAAAGTATAAACTGTCGAAAAAGGCAACAAAAAAAATCGATTTTTTAAAAGTGTCACACTCGTATAGCCCCTTAAGGCGGCAGCCTGAATTAGAAGGTCCAAAAAAGCGCTTTTCGGGATTTTTTTTCGAAGGAAAAAAAACAAGTGAGCCCAGTAAACATTGAGGTATCTTTCCATGTATATTTGAAATGTATAGAAAAGCCACGTGTCTCTTGAATTCCCTATTTGCTGTTGGACGCAAACTCCGTTGCTGCAAGCCTGAAGCATTTTGGCAATTAATGTTATTGCAACTATATATATATATATATATATATATATATATATATATATATATATATATATATTAAGGGATGATAGGTATCTATGTATATTATGTATATTATACTATATATACACACATATAGATATGTGTATATATATATATATATATATATATATCGATGCAAAGCCTCAAGGGGGTGACAGGTCACCTCGTTAGGAACATAGGTTACCTTACCTTATCTAACCTAGGTTACCTTAGTCCAAAGTCTAAGGATTTCGAGTTGTCATGGTAAGTATGATTTTTTGGAAAATTTCCCAAAATTAGGTACTCAGGGGGATTCACAACTATTAGGGTTTCCCTAGCTTGCACATAGGGTGTGTCGTTACGAGAATTTTTTTTTTTAATGTCTGTGACATAAAGTGGCCGAAAATATTAGCGCTCAAAGTCCAAGCAGTAAACGATGGCACAGTAGTTGCTTACGCGCGAAACGTGCAAGCTGGACCGAGCACAGCTTCCAATCCACGTTCGGACAAGTGATTTTTTTTTCTTAATTTTTTTTTTCCGATAAAAAATAATAAACGCGCTAAGTCTCTTTGAAAATCGATAATGTGATTCAGTCATTTTCGTTTATTATTGAATACTTGAAGAAAGAAAAATTCACCCGCGAGAAACAACTGTGCTGTTGTTTACTCACAAGGAACATCACTTCAGGCCTTAGGCTACTCCAGATGCCGAAAAAATAGTCTTTTTGGGGATTTTTTTTCTTCAGACAAACTACAAAATAAATCGAGATTACAAAAAAAAGGGTTTATCATACATATCAGTGACTGAATACAATAATTATTTTGAAGCTAATAAGCGATTAGTTTCAAAATGGCGGCTGTGCAGCGTTTACCTCAAAACTGCATTTTTTAAGTTGGCCGGAAACATAACCCAGACGATTTTCAACCGATCCACTTGAAATGTTGAATGTATCTTGAAAAATACATTGGCTATGGAAGTACGTAGGGGTTTTTTTTTTAATTTGCATGGTTCATTTGTTATTAACAATTATCAGACGAAATTTTTTACTTTCCAAAAAATTGTCTAAAAAATCGTCAGATAATTGCTAATAACAAATGAACTATGCAATATAAAAAAAAATCCTACGTACTTCCATAGACAATGTATTTTTCAAGATATATTCAACATTTCAAGTGAATCGGTTGTAAATTGTCTGAGTTATGTTTCCGGCCAACTTAAAAAATGCAGTTTTGAGATAAACGCTGCACAGGCGCCATTTTGAAATTAATCGTTTCAAAAAAATTATTGTATACAGTCACTCATATGTATGATAAACACCCATTTTTGTAATCTCGATTTATTTCGTACTTTTTCTGAAAAATAATCCTCAAAAAGCCTATTTTTTCGGCCTCTAGTGCCGAGGTGTGACCCCTTAACCTTCGATTCGGTTAAAACTCACATACAGAGTGGGTTTCTCCACTTAAGACAAAACGAGCGTGCGCTCTTGATTTCTATAGATTTTGTCCAAATTTTAACCAGACATTGTTCATATATACATGTTTGAGTGAAATTTCAGAACAGTCGACTATTTAGATGGGGAGATAATGGGTTTCGGAATCGCAACTTTAAAAACTGCAGGCTCTGCATTGACCGAAAGTCAGGTCACATAACTCGTCGTACTATTCTATCGTGTTTACAAATTTTGAAGAAAAAAAATTATGTTTAGATGGCAAACTAGTTAGGTAACGAGTGAAAAAAGTTTGGATTGCCTTTACTATTCGGTTTTGCTAAAAACGTTCAGTTAAGAGAGAATAATTCTCGGCATAAAATAACCGTCCCCCATAATAAGAATACATGGCAAAACCGCAGAACAGTATTATTCAATATTTCGAGAAAAAAAAATTATTTTTCGTGTTCCTAAAGTTAAAAACTTTTATGATAAAAAAAAAATATTTGCGTTATAAATATTAATATTTGATATTGCTTATGTTATCTTCGTTAACAAAAAAAAAGTGTGGGTTAATTCATAACTAATAAAAAAAACATTGTTCGATTAAAAATTACTTCCAAATGAAAATTTGTGTTGCAGTATTATTTTAAATATGCCGCGCAAACTCACGTCATTGGATACGTGCAACGTTACCGTGTTGCCATATATCTGTTTATCATAGGGAGCAAATATTTTTTACGGAAAATTACGCTGTCTTAATTTCAATGCAGACCCTGGAGTGTTGAAAGTTACAATTTTTAAATCCATTATCTCCTAATCTAAATAGTCGACTCTTCTGAAATTTCATTCAAACATGCATGATGATATGAACAAGGTTTGGTTAAAATTTGTACAAAATCTATAGAAATCAAGAGCGCATTTTTACACTGATAAAAAAAAATACGTGTCTAAATGAACGTGCGAATGAAAAATGTTTGTGGCGTGATGGAAATAAAAATAGAGAAAAATCTGCAAAAAATGGAAATTGTTAATATGTCGGGTCCACACGGCGTGCTGTCATTGGCTTTGCCCGTATTGAACGCTTTGTAAAAACCCTCACTGCCCAATTTGGCGCACACGAGGATCAGACATCCGAACTCACCGTTGAACAGGTTTCGGGTCTGCGGCAATCATACAAACGTTTTAATACGAAACGTTTCGAATAATAATTTAAAAAAAAATAGTAGAAAAGAGCTACGGAACGTTTAAAATGGATGTACGAAGTCACTTACTATACAGGCTCCAACATAATCCCGATGGCGGGAACGACATTGAAGCCCGATATTGACGACAGTTCCCGTCCGCTGCGGGTTCGAATATAAAAGGAAAAATAAAGTAGGCGAAAAAAAATCGATCAAGTGCGACACCCCCCACCAAATGCGATTAAGGGGTCTTCACTCAAGACGCTAAAAAAGCCTGTTTTCATGAATTTTTTGATAGGTTTATATTATAGATATTGATATAAAAGTTTATAAACTTAATAAATACACTTTCGAAATACATTTAAAAAAATAGATTTATTTAAGTCACTGTTCATAGACAAAAATGGTAGTTAAAAAATGTCCTTAAAAAAATTTAGGTCTGCGCTGTTGATTAAAACTCAGAGATGGATAATCCGAAACAAAAAAATCAAACGGTTTTAGATTCAGTATGTTAATGGCTATAGCGGATATCATACGATTTTTCATATGTGCAAAAATAACAAAATGGCGAACATTTTTCGAAAAAACGTGTTTTTTTACCGTTTTTGGCAAAAAAAAACGATAGTAATGATCTGAATTTAAAAAAATCGTTGATATGCGCTATAGCTATAGTTGTAAAGAATATGTGGTTAAAATTTCATGAGGATCGGTTCGGTAGTTTTCAAGATTTGATCAACAAGCCGTCGAAAAACGTTGTTTCGAGAAAAACGCGTTTAAAGTTTGTTTGGGTTACATAAATACATACAAAAATGTTTTTATGTATTATGAAAGTGTTTTTATTAAGTGTAACAACTTTTATATTAATATCTATAATATAAACTTATCAAAAAAAATGCATGAAAATAGCCTTTTTAGCGTCTAAACTGAGAAGACCCCTTAAACTGCTCAATCCTCCAACTTTAATGTGGATTTGAATCTTTTTTTCCTTTTTCTAACCATTTTCGCTCTTATATTTTCAAAGACAGGAGTAAAGCGGAAGGAATAAAAAAATCAACATTTCCAATGGAAAATCAGGCGAACCATTTGTTTCAAAATAAAAAAAATATTTTTACGACATACCCATATAGGGTCGCCTGTCGTAACAAAAATGCCAGCATTCAGCCATCAAACGGTTTGCTGATAATCGGCCAATATTTCGTTGACCAGCATTGGGGTACTGTTGGCGGATAAACGGCTTGCCAGATCTATGCCAGCCATTGGTGGGCCAATACCATCGCACCGACAATACGGCGATCGGCATTGGGGTATCGTAGGCGGATGAACAGCTTGCCAGATCTATTCCAGCCATTGATGGTTTGTTTTTGGGCGTTTTGCAAATGCAGGTCGTTAAACTGTAATACGTAAAAACAAGGGATAAGGTTTCGAAAAGCAATCCCACTGATGAAGCTGAAATTTTGTACCGACCTTCTTTTCTATAATATAAGAGAACCTTTAAAAGGATATTGGCGACTAGCAATAGTTTTCGATAAATCGTATATTGAAATTTATTTATTGTACTGCGCTTCTACTATATTAAATAAACCCAAACAAACCCATCCCACATGGCAAGTGATATGCACATACGGGCGAGCACTGTTTGCCAGGAAGCAGCGCGGCCGGAGGAGTGGGGGGTATCTATCGGATATATAGATATACTGGTATGGCGTGAAATAATAATCTTTACAATGCGATATATCGAAAACTATTGCTAGTCATCAAAAATTCGTTAACGTTTTCTCTTAGGATAATGACAGGAAGTTCGGTGCAAAATTTCAGCTCGATCAGAGGAGTATGCTTTTCGGAACTTCACCCAAAACGAGCGAGTTATTTTTACAGCCTAAATGGACCAAAAAAATTGTCGTTAAACTTGAATGCCTCGAATAAAATTATCGGCATAAAAGTAAGGAACGAACAAACGATGGATTCTCTTAGTGTTAGAATGGCTAAGTAGGTAGGGCACTCGACACTAGAACGAAAGGCGCAGGTTCGATGCCGATGAAAAGTAAAAACTTGAACAATGCAGAAAGCGTTTTTAATGCAATTATTCTATGTACATGGACATAAGTAAAGCATAAGAAAACAAAAAAGATACTACTAGAATTTTTATATTCATAATTTGTCAATTTTTTGTTTTTCATTTCCGGCAGAAGATCCGGCAGCCGTTGCTGGGCCAATATAGGCGTATGATAGTTGGCCAAGTCTTAACAGCCATTCATGGTTTACCATTACCAACCATGCATGGTGCGGATCTGGCCCGTTTATATAGCCATTACCGCGCCATCGTTTGTTCCCTGGCAACCGGTCGTGGGCCATTACTGTGCCGATTGGAAAACCCTATTTGGGGTTGCACATGGAAGCAAATATTAATAAATAAATTAGGTTTGCCCTTGAGTTTGCACCCTTGGAGCGCGAGGAACTTTTTTTCCGTTTTTCAAATGGCCAAAATATTTTCCAAATTGAAGCTACGTGAATCGCTCGTTTTTTTAAATGATTTCCATTACAAATCTTTTATCATGAACTGGCTGAAATTTTGTTGGGTTTAAAATGAAAATAAAGAAATAAAAGAATTTTTGTTTTCAACGATGCTAATTTCGACGTCTTATAGCATCCCGTGATAAAAAAAACTTATTCCTACTTCACTTCGGCTACGGTCTACGATCGATACCTGATGTTCTTGAAGTTTGTATCGTTGGAATGCGGCGAAAGTTCTTTTTCGTATATTTATTTCCTTATTTCCATTGTTGTACGAAATCTTTCTTGCAGATTTATATTTTGGATCGCTGCGTAAATATCTTGAAAAATCGTTGAAAAACTTTTGTGGACAAAATTTGCTAAAAGAAATCAAAGCAAATCGGAAATATAAATTTACATTGCATTCCAAAGATGCAAACATCTCATATCTGACGACATTTAAAATGTTGGCCCACCGCTATGATAACTCAAAAGTTTAATTTCGGAATAATCGCGTTAACAGTAGAAATATTGCCTATTATTTTTTTTCAATGTTACAAAAATGTATTACATTTATTACATAAATGGTCTTACCGGTCGTTTGCTGTTAACGCACGCCACGGTGGTTAGAACCATCAAACACGCGATTAAGTAAAACGTCACACGCGACATTTTTTTGCTCCAAGAGAACGAATATTATGGCACATAGCTTGTACAATTGTAATTAGTGTGATAATTATTGATAATTCGTTGTTCCAGCGGTCAATCGTGATCACGCGCCGTCACGTAACGTTTTAACATCCGCTGAACATATCCCGAACGACGTACACGGTTAAACGAAAAATGGAAAAATCGTTTGATGAGCCTTTCCGGCTTTTCGCAAGACCTTGCAAACGTTTTTTTTTCTCACATGCATACGACAGTATAAAAAAATTGGTTGTTTTGAGTTGGTGTTATAAAAAAATTGAACACAGCAACCGATAACACGAACCGTGTATGTTGGCGGTCAAAGGTGTTGCGGATACCGAAAAAGAAAATGACCTGGCCTGACTAAATCCGTCATTGAGGGATGCCAACGAATGCTTTATTGAAAATCACGAAAAATATGACGAATGTGAGACTATGTTTATTATCATGATTATAATGTGATAATTATGATGATCATTATAATATGATTATTTATAATAATCATAATATGGTTGTTGTAATGTGATAATTATCATCATTATGAATATATATTATAATAATATGTTTCTTATTATGATTATTTTATAATAGACTTTATTATTATGATTATTATTGTCATTGGTATTATTGATGTTATTATCAATTATTATTAATAATGATAACACCAATTCTTTCCAAAAATGTATTATAAACGCAAACTTTGTGATTCGCACATTTACGTTATACATCTCAAATGAAAATTCGAAAAAACCGTTCGTCTGATTTTCGAACCTTAAATCCCCCTGAAAAACAGGATACCGAAAAAAAATTACTTTTTGTCGCATTCAGCTACGGAGCAAACTTCAACATAATCGAAAGTGGCACGTCTCAATATACAATACGAGACATTCGTCTCCCACAATTTCGTAGCTTCGCGAGCTACAGAGATTCCGATCGAAACATGATGCTGAAGTTTGCATGGTCGAAACGCAAGGGAAATTAATTTTTCTTCATTGCTGATTTTTTCGGCTGATTCAGGATAGAAAATAACTCGACATTTTTTTACGTACTGTCGTTAAAAATGTATTATCGCAATTTGCGAAAATAAAGACTGAACAATAATAAAAATAGTGAAATAAAGTGATGAAAAAAATCATTGCATCCAGCGAAGTAACTAAAATTACTTTTGATAAAAAAACTAGTTGAATATTAAATGACATTGTTAAAATGTCATTCTTAATTTTTTTGTTAAAAATGTCGTGAATGACATGTCGTTAAAATGTCATTCTTAAATTTTTTCATAAATGACTTATTCGAACCCACAAACATTTCCTTATAATTGGTTATCCCTATGTATGATATATATAATTTTTTGTTGAATTGATGCAACTACATTTCATATATTAATATCAAGAACATAACTAAAGTTGAAAAATATTTTTTTTCTTAAAATAACAAATTCATTTTCCATTTTTCATTCAAATTTAAACTCATTTTTGCTTAAAATTGATCATCCTCAATAAATGTTTCTATTGATCACTATCTTTTTTATATTCGAATATTGTTCCATTCAAGTTTTTCAAATGACTTTATTTATTTTATTTAAACAGTTCAAAATGATTATATCAAATAAATTAAATTATATTGACACGATTTTTCTAGTTGTCTTATTCATTTCGACAAATCATTTTATAAGACCACCTTCTTATATTTACACTTCATCAAGACACGTAATCTTTTCTATTTTCATTTCTTTACCATTTTCGTTGGAATTAATCATGTTTTCACGACTGAATAATACTAATTTTGTATCGCCAAAGACAAATCGAGCCTGGAGACGTTCGAGAATGGAATTGTAGCTAAACTTATTTGATTAGGTATTGTGACACCCTGCTGTTACGAATCGGAGCGCAGTGAAGTGCCAGTCTCAACCGGCAGGTATTTATGGCCCCGGCGATTTTTTTTCCTGCTGATTACAGGGCCAAATTATGGATTCTAACGATCCCAACTTCACCAAGTATAGAATGCGTCACCTCGCCTAATGACGTATACGCAAAGGTAAAGTTAAAATAGACACTTATCCTGCTTAGTATAAATACGTATTTGCGTGTAACGACGCAGGCACGGTTTTTATCAATCATGACGGGACGTTGACTTGTTCGCCGATGTGTGATACGTTTTTTCCGCTCTCAACCGGAGAATTTTTTTTTTTAATATTTACGCGTGGAGGGTTTTCTTTTTTTTTTTGTTTCATTTAAATCTTTAAGGCGGTAGGCCACTCTAGAGGTCGACAAAAAGGCTTTTTGAGGATGTTTTTTTCAGAAAAACTACAAAATAAATCAAGATTACAAAAAAGGGTGTTATCATACATATCAGTGACTGTATACAATAATTTTTTTGAAACGATTAATTTCAAAATGGCGGCTGTGCAGCGTATATCTCAAAACTGCATTTTTTACGTTCGCCGGAAACATAACTCAGACAGTTTTCAACCGATTCACTTGAAATGTTGAATATATCTTCAAAAATACATTGTCTATGGAAGTACGTACGATTTATTTTTAGATGTTTAATTTGTTATTAACAATTATCTGACGATTTTTTGAACAAATTTTTCACTTTCCAAAGATTGGCCTAAAAAATCGTTAATAACAAATGAACTAGGCAATATAAAAAAAAATCCTACGTACTTCCATAGACAATGTATTTTTCAAGATATATTCAACATTTCAAGTGAATCGGTTGGAAATTGCATTTAGCAGGTCGTATCATATAATATGGTACAAATCACTATTGTACGGTACAAAACTATTGCGATACGCCAAATATTCATTTAAATAGTGACTTATGTTATAGGAAAAAAGATCTGGGTAACATTTCACCTAAATCGGAGGTAACAACTATTCGGAAGTACAGCCGGAATTTCTTTTGTCTCTTATACCATACCTGCGCTGAAGATGCCAAAAACACTCGGTAGCGTAGTTGCAGCGTGCGTAGCATAGGCAGAAGATAGGCAGCTGGGTTATAGGTTTGATTTTCTTCGAAATAAATCATTACAGGAGGTCAGGGAGTGGTGAATTGTAATAAAAAATCATCGAGGTAGAACTTTCCGTTGCGTATTCTCTTTTATTTTGGTTTTATGAAATATTATATGCATTCAGTAGACGGACATTGATGCCTTGAACCAACACTTAAATAACACACCAAATACCCGAGTAGAAATTTTGCTAGCCTGTCTGAGTTTTAGAACCTAGTAACTGGCTCGCCCAATTGAGCTCATACGAACTGACCAATGGTTGGCTCGCTATGAGCTAGTAATATTGTGAATGTTTTGTTATCCAGCCCTTGTCTAGTCGCTGCCCAGCTGATCTTGGTCACAAATGACAAAGCGAGATTATGAGACTACGTGGAGTTCCATAGAGCGAATGGCTCATGGCTGGCTAGCTAACTTGAGTTTCAGATGGCTTTGCAAAAGAAAAAAAATTCTCAAGTGGGCATGACGCCATGACCTAGCCAACACTAGCTAACTGCGGCTATGCACCCCTTGGCTAGTCACTGCCAAGCCGATCTTGGTCACAAATTCAAAGTGTGGTTATGTGACTACATGTAGTTCATCGAGCGATCGGCTCATGGCTGGCTAAGCAACTTGATTTACAGATGGCGTTGCGAATACAAGCATTCCCAAGTAGGTAACGCGCCATGACCTAGCCAGCTATGCGGCTGTGCACCCCTTGGCTAGTCACTGCCCAGTCGAGCTTGGTCACGAATGATAAAGTGTAGTTATAGGAATACGTGTACCTATGTAGGGTCGACTGTCGTAACAAAAATGCCAGCATTCAGCCATTAAACGGTTTGCTGATAATCGGCCAATAATTCGTCGATCAGCATTGGGGTACTGTAGGCGGAGGAACGGCTTGCCAGATCTATGCCAGCCATTCGTGGGCCGATACTATCGCACCGATAATATGGCGATCAGCATTGGGGTATCGTAGGCGGATGAACGGCTTGCCAGATCTATTCCAGCCATTGATGGTTTGTTTTTGGGCGTTTTGCAAATGCAGGTCATTAAACTGTAACACGTGAAAACAAGGGATAAGGTTTCGAAAAGCATATCCCACTGATGAAGCTGAAATTTTGCACCGACCTTCTTTTCAATATTTTAAGAGAACCTTTAAAAGGATATTGGCGACTAGCAATATTTTTCGATATATCGTATATTGAAAGTTATTTATTGTACTGCGCTTCTACTATATTAAATAAACCCAAGCAAACCCATCCCACAGTGCTCGCACATACGGGCGAGCACTGTTTGCCAGGAAGCAGCGCGGCCGGAGGAGTGGGGGGTATCTATCGGATATATAGATATACTCGTACGGCGTGAAATAATACACTTTACAATGCGATATATCGAAAACTATTGCTAGTCGTCAAAAATCCGTTAACGGTTTCTCTTAGGATAATGAGAGGAAGTTCGGTGCAAAATTTCAGCTCGATCAGAGGAGTCTGCTTTTCGGAACTTCACCCAAAACGAGCGAGTTATTTTTACAGCTTAAATGGACCAAAAAATCTGTCGGTAAACTTTAATGTCACGAATAAAATTATCGGCATAGAAGTAAGGAACGATAAAACGATGGATTCTGTAAGTGTTAGAATGGCGAAGTGGGTAGGGCGCTCGACACTAGAACGAAAGGCGCAGGTTCGATCCCGATGAAAGGTAAAAACTTGAACAATGCAGAAAGCGTTTTTAATGCAATTATTCTATGTACATGGACATAAGTAAAGCATAAGAAAACAAAAAAGATACTACTAGAATTTTTATATTCATAATTTGTCAATTTTTTGTTTTTCATTTCCGGCAGAAGATCCGGCAGCCGTTGCTGGGAAAATATGGGCGTATGATAGTTGGCCAAGTCTTAGCAGCCATTCATGGTTTACCATTACCAACCATGCATGGTGCGGATCTGGCCCCTTTACATAGCCATTACCGCGCCATCGTTTGTTCTCTGGCAACCAGTCGTGGGCCATTACTGTGCCGATTGTAAAACCCTATTTGGGTAGTTCCATCGAGCGACTGGCTCATGGTTGGTTAAGCAACTCGAGTTGCAGATGACGTTGCGAATGAATAAAATCCTCAAGTTGGTATCGCGCGATAACCTAGCCAACACTTCCCAACTGCGGCCGCACTAGCCGGAATAAATGATCGGACAAATTCAATTTAAGGTTATGTAATTCTATGCGATTATCGCTCTCAATGCGAACGCAATTGAGTCATTGATCCGATAACGTTATTTACATTTGTTAATCCACCCATTTTCCAATAATCTGACATTGTGTACTGTAACATATGTGAATGATATGAAAATTCAGAAATTTAACAAGTGGAACTGGCTCAGTGGACAACGTCACAACTCATCACCCAGAGATCCCGGGATCGAAACCACGTTACGGCGTAAGCGTTTGTCTGAGATAATTTAAAATTGAACCATTCGTATATTTACAGCGCAAATATTATAACCCTAATTAATGAACAACGAAGAATATCGTAAAAGGGTCCAATCATGAAAATAATGTGCAAAAAAAATCACGAAAATATAAATATATAGCCGGAATTTTTTTTTATCCAATCGCCGCCTAATGTTTTGTTCCCAGTCGCTAGCTGAAAAAGCTAGGTCGTAGCTAGGTTAGAAATATAATACAGCAGTGAGATATTTCTTTCTATCTAGTCACCGTCTAATTTTTGGTATTCAGTCACTAGAGGACCAAAGCGTTACAAGGCTAGGTAGTCAATCGCTAAGACGGCTAGCTAATGGCGATTCGAAACATCACTTCACTAACTTGTGGCTAGGCGGTGATGAGTTACATTTTCCACTCGGGAATACGCATATGGCAGGTCGTATCTTATAATATGGAACAAATCACTACAAACATCGTCGCAACATCGGCAACATTTTTAATCAATGTATATACTTATATTTCAATCCTGTTCACTATGAGAGTCTTGGGGAAGTACATTTTTCATAGTATCAGGAAATATCCATTTGATGAAAACCTACTATATTACCGGGTGTAGAAGTATGAAACCGGAATTTACCTATAGATGGTGCTAGCCATCAGTTCAGGAACCGTAAGACCGCTTCTGCAGCGCCATCATCTCTCTAACAGCTGATGAAGATTTTCAACACACAACAACCCAAGTTTCCTACATCCGTATATTTTTATATAACCTTAAACATGGCGAGTTTTGTGCCTACGAACTACGATTTGCGGACAGCATTGGTTTTCTGTTGTAATTTGAAGAAAACTGCTGCAGAATCGCATCGATACTTGTCAAAGCTTACGGTGAACATGTTCTTGGTAAAACACAGTGTTTCGAGTGGTTCAAAAAATTCAAAAGTGGTGATGTTGGCGTGAGAAACGAAGAGCGTGGGAAACCACCGAAAAAGTTCGCAGACAACGAATTGCAAGCCTTATTGGATAAAGATGATACTCAAAGTCAACAAGAACTCGCGGATCAATTGAATGTAACGCAGAAAGCCGTCTCCATTCGTTTGAAAGACCGGAATATAGAAAAAGGCAACAAAAAGTCATTTTGCTCCATGATAATGCTTCATCACACCCAGCAAAACGGGTCAGGGAAGCGATCGAGGCGTTCAGTTGGGAAATACTAGCGCATGCGGCTTATTCTCCAGACTTGGCTCCGTCCGATTATCATCTATTCGCATCAATGGGACACGCTCTCGCTAAACAATGCTTCAATTCGTATGAAAATGTACGAAAATGGGTCGACAACTGGTTCGCTTCGAAAGAAGAACTGTCTTTTTGGCGTGGCATTCATAAATTGCCGGGACAGGTAGGAAAAATGTATGAATAGCAATGGAAATTGTTTTGCATAAAATATTTTTTATCATTTTCAAAGAACAGACGTGTAATTTTTACAAAAAAATCCGATTCCATACTTCTACACCTGGTACATACAAGGTGCGGCAACATAACTTCCTTTTTTAAAATGCGCGCCATTCAGTCGGTTGATGTCGTAACGGAGCGCTAGTGGTCTCGTTCGAAAGGGGGGACTTAAGTTTTATCCCGACACAGTTCAATCGCCATCATGCGTTGGAACAGTGAGGAGCGTGCTGTTGACGTTGAGGCCTACTTTTCGAGTGGATGTTCTGTGATCGCAACCCAGTGTGCCTTTCGGAATCGCTTTACTTTAGCCCCGTTGGCCCCTGTCCCGGACCGGAAATCAATTGTTACGTGGGTCACTACGTTCAGAAAAACTGCAAGTGCGACAAGACGAAGAACTGGAGCCCCTCGACCCATTAGAACACCTGATAACATTGAGGCAGTGAGAGCTTCAATGTTGCGATCACCACGGCGTTCTGCGCGCAAACATGCGTCTGCCCTTGGACTTTCCGATCGTTCTGTGAGGAGAATGTGAGGAGAAGACGGTGCAACGGCACACACTTCAAGAGCATCGATGGCTGTTTTGAGGGAACACTTACCAGAGCGCCTCATCACAATTAGGGGCGATTTGGAGTGGCCAGCCCGCGCTCCCGATTTGGCCCCTTGTGATTTTTTTCTATGGGGTTTTTTCAAATCCCATGTTTATGTGAACCGTCCAAGGACCCTACAAGAGCTGAAGACCAACATCCGGGAAGAAATTGCCAACATAACACCTGCATGCTGGCAAATGTCATGACAAACGGCAGAAATCGGTTTACTCAGTGTGTGGAGAATGGGGCACGTCAACTATCTGATTTGATCTTCAAAACTGCGTAAAACAAAACTTTAGGCATGCGCCTACATTATAAAAAAAACAAATAAAAATGTTCTGATTCGTACAATGGATTTTATTAAGTTTTGAAAAAAGGAAGTTATGCTGCCGCACCCTGTAGCATTGAACAATAAACGTATGTTCGTAAGATTGATGGTTGCGGTTAACATATGTGCATAATTCATGCAACTGCTGAAATATCAATAAGCAGTACTATACTTTTTGCAGCATATAACTATGGCTATAAAATATTATTGTCCCCTCAGGGAAATATGAAATATAGTTAAAATATGGTTGAGAACACCACAAATTTTATCGTGGCAGTAAGGCATTTTCACAATACAACGTTCTCGAAACTTGGCACATGTGAATTATTTCTTTGCCTAAATGTAAATGGACTTTTCGCATAGAGTTTTCGTAGTGATTGAAAGACGTACTCATGTTACTGACGATTCAAATTCAGGATTCCGGCGGTGGCACTGTGTTGAAAAAAACCAACTCGCTCGTATACTCAACGGTTTTTATTGGATTTGCCCACAAAAAGCGGCATATTCAACCATTTTTGTACATCACGAGTCAACGTTACGTGACCTGAATGGGGTTGAAATTTGATATTCGCGTTGATCATAAATGTGTGATTATTGTTGAGACGCGAACTTGTGAGTTGGCGCTGACAGGTGGGGGAAAAAACCATTCCCTTGATCCGGGCTCGTAACCTCGCCGAGTATTCGTTTATTCCTATGGAATTGGCTTAAGTCCGCTTCTGCGGAGATAGCCGGCCCGCGAATATCGGCTTTTTCGTCGTTGTGGCGATTATTGGTGCGGCCGGTACGACGCAAGAGAATGCTTGAGTTGCCAGGAGGCCTGCTTGGGAGATCCACGTGCCTCTCATACTTCCTATTTCTTCCTGGATGCAAACTCCCTTGCTGCAACGCTGAAGCGTTTTGGCAATTAATGTTATTGCAACTATATATATGTATACATAAAAAAAAGCTTTTTTTGTAATGCCCGCGACAAAAATTTGCTGAAGATATTCCCGTTCAAAGTCCAAGCAGTAAACGATAGTGCAGTAGTTGCTCACGCCCGAAACGTGCTAACTGGATCGAGCGCAGCTTCGAATTCACCTTCGGACAAGACATTTTTTATCTTGTTTTTTTTTCGGTAAAAAATAATAAACACGGAGATGTGCTTTGCAAATCGATAATATTCTTTAATAATCCAAGTTTATTATTTATTACTTGAAAGAAAAAAAATCGCCCGCGAACAACTAGTGTGCCGTTGTTAACTCACAAGTGCCGTTGTTTACTTACTTAATTAAGGGGGGAACCTCCTCCAGATATCAATTTTCTTTTGCTTCAAAAATTCATTTAGCATCTGAAGAATATATTTCCAGAGTTTGAAGCCGAACAGAAAGTCCTAAAGGTCCCCAGGAAGTCACCGAAGGGATGCTCTCAAAATTTTCAATTTTTTTTTGCTAAATTTAGGTTCATGCAAAGCGAAATGACTTGTGTTAATTAAAAAAAATTGTTTCGTTCATTTTAGTTAACTACAAGGACCTGGACGTTCCACGGCGCAAACTCTAGGAGCCAAGTTCGAGCACCTCCAGCGCTGCCATTTTGTTTTTTTTTCACTCATGACATTTTTTTCGTATTCAATTGAATGTCAATATTATTATACAATTTGATTAATTGCCATAAATTCTCTCAATTTCTGTAAACAAATGATTGAAAAACCCGTTGTCTGGCGGAGGTTCCCCCTTAAGTGTTCACCGTCGACTTTGTTGAAATTCATATACGTGATAAAGTATCGAAAACTATTAGACACGTTTTTCTTTTATCGGTGGAAAAACGGATTTAAGGGGGTAAACCACCCCTCGAAGAAAGGCGTGTCATCCCTTGATTTAATTTTTTCATTTCAATACTTCTGTAGTGGATTTTTCATCGCTTCAAATTAGAAGAATTTTGGTTTTTGTTTCACTCAGATCGGTGGACTGCTTGTGGTCGAAACTACAAAATTACCCCTCGTCCCGCCCTTTTTGAGGGGTGATTTCCCACCCTGAAAACATTTTCGGACCGATAAAAAAAAATACGTGTCTAATAGTTTTCAATGCTATATCGCATGTATATAAGTTCCAACAAAATCGAAAGGCGGACAAACGAGAAAGCGTTTTGCTTGCAATTACACACCCAATATTTTATAGGGTGGGTATGTAGGTTGCGGATCGCCCTCATTAGAGATTTATAAAGTAAATATGCGAATGAAAAACGTTTGTGGAGTGATGAGGATAAAAATGGATGAAAAATTGCAAAAAATGGAAATACTTACTTTATCGGGTCCGCACGGTGTGCCGTCATTGACCTTGCCCGTATTGAACGCTTTGTAAAAGCCGTCACTGCCCAATTTGGCGCACACGAGGTTCAGACATCCGAGCTCACCGTTGAAAAGGTTTTGAGCCTGCGGCAACCATACAAAAGTTTTGAATAATGACAATTCTTTTAAACGTATGAAAGAGGTAAAGAACGTTCTAAATGGATGTGCAAAGTCACTTACTATACAGGCTCCAGCATAATTCCTATCACGGAACCGACATTGACCCCCGATATTGATGACAGTTTCCGATCGCGGCAACTTCGAATAGAAAAGGAAAAATAAAGTAAAAATCCAATTAAGTGTGCGTGCAGCTCGCATGCCCCCCCTCTCCACGAAACATATGCTATTAAGGCCTTAGGCCACTCTAGAGGCCGAAAAAATAGGCTTTATGGGGATTTTTTTTTCCAGAAGAACTACAAAAGAAATCGAGATGACAAAAAAGGGTGTTTGACATACATATCAGTGACTGTATACAACAATTTTTTTGAAGCGATTAATTTCAAAATGACGGCTGTGGAGCCTTTATCTCAAAACTGCATTTTGTAAGTTGGTCGGAAACATAACTCAAACGCTTTTCAACCGATTCTCTTGAAATGTTGAATATATCTTGAAAAATACATTGTCTATGGAAGTACGTAGGATTTTTTTTTACATTGCATAGTTCATTTGTTATTAACAATTATTTGACGAAATTTTTCACTTTTCAAAAACTTTTAACTAGACAATGTACTTTTCAAGATATATTCAACATTTCAAGTGAATCGATTGAAAATTGTCCGAGTTATGTTTCCGGCCAACTTAAAAAATGCAGTTTTGAGATAAACGCTGCCCAGCCGCCATTTTGAAATTAATCGCTTCGAAAAAATTATTGTATACAGTCACGGATATGTATGATAAACACGCTTTTTTGTAATCTCGATTTATTTTGTGGTTTATCTGAAGGAAAAAATCCCCAAAAAGCCTATTTTTTCGGCCTCTAGAGTGGCCTTAAACGTCTCAATTCTCCAATTTTAATACTGATTAGACTAATTTTTTTTCTTCTTTTTTCTAACAACTTTCGCTATTCTATTTTCAGACAAAAGTAAAGCGAAAAAAAAAAAAATATTCAACATTTCGAATAAAAAATAAAGCCAATAATTTAATCGAAAACGAAAACAAATATTCACGACATTGCGCATGGCAAAAAAATCATTAATAAATTATGGGATTGCCTTTGATGATGATATTGGAGTTTGCGCTGTTGGAGCGCGAGAAAATGTTTCAAGTGCCCAAAGAATTTTTCAAATTTGAGCTATGTAAATCGCTCGTTTTTTTAAAGGATTTTCATTACAAATCTGCCAACATAAACTGGCTGGAAAATTTTTCGCATTTTAATGAAAAAGAAGAAATAGAAGAATTGATAAAAAAAAAGTTGGGTTCCGACGATGGAAATTTTTAATTGTTGGGCAATATAATTTTTTCAGATTTACATTCTCGATCGGCAAATGAATATTTTGAATAATGGTTGAGGAACTTTTGTGGAGAAAATTTGCCAAAGGAAATGACAGAAATTCGGAAATGTGAATTTTCATTGCATTCCAACGATGCGAACATCTTATGATACCTGACGACATTCCAAAACTTGGTCCTTATCTTCGATAGCTCAAAAGTTTAATTTAGCAATAATTGCAGTGACAGTCAAAGTATTGGCTATTGTATTTTTTTCAATATTACATAAACGGTTGTCGATCTTACCGGTCGTTTGCGGTCGTTGCACGCCACGGTGATTAGAACCATCAAACACGCGAATAAGTAAAACGTCACACGCGACATTTTTTGCTGCAAGAGAACGAAGATTATGGCACATAGCTTGTATAATTGTAATTAGTGTAATAATTTATATGCATACGACAATATAACAAATTTGGTTATTTTGAGTTCTTGTTATAAAAAAATTGAACCCAGCAACCGGTAACACCAATAGTTTTTGTTGGCAGTCGAAGGTGTTGCGAATACCGAAAAAGAAAATGACTTGACCTGACTAAATCCGTCATTGAGGGACGCCAACGAATGATGTACTGGACAATATGAAATATTCCGTTAGTTCAATAATTTTATTTCCCGATTAAATTGATCGATCCTCAGTTTTAGACTTAGGTTGACGCTAGAACATCACTCGAAATATTTTTTACGTGTTTATCGTCGTTAGAAATTTACTATCTCAATTTGCAACAAGAAAGACTTTGGATAATGATAAAAATAGTGTAATAAAAAGATCGAAAAATGTCATTGCATCCAGCGAAACAACTACACTTATTTTATACAAAATTACTTGTCACGAAAAAATTCGTTGAATATATGACATTAAAATATAATTTTTTAGTTCTCAGTAAATAATATTTTCGATCCCGGAACTATCTCCTCATAGATGGTTATCCTTATATATAATATTTATTATTATTTTTTGAATTTATACAACATTGTTTTATTTTTTAATATTAAGAAATCAACTAAACATAAAAAAAGAACTTAGAATAAGAAATTCATTTTGTAGTGTTCATTTAGATACAAACTCATTTTTTGATTAAAATTGATCTTCAACAACTTTTGAAATTATTATTTCACTATCTTTTTGTATATTAGAATATCGTTCCATTCAAGGTTTTCAAATGACTTTATTCATTTTATTTAAAGAGTCCAAAATCAATTTACCAAATAAATTCAATTATATTAAGGGGCTATACCAGTGTGATACTTAAAAAAAAAACGATTTTTTTGCCTTTTTCGACAAGATCCTTTCGATTTCCATTTCTTTACCATTTTCGTTGCAATTAATAATGTTTTCACGACTGAATAATACTGATTTTTTATTTGCACGTATAATTCATATTACGAGTCCAAGGTGGATTTGTACCTTAACTTACTTGATTTGGTGATTGTAACAGTCTGTTGGTACGAATCGGAGAGCAGTGAAGTGCCAGTGTCGACCGGCAGGTATTTATGGCCCCGGCGAATTTCATTTCTTTCGCTCTTTATTCGGAGGCTTAATTATAGGTTCTAACGATCCCAGCTTCACCAAAAATGTGAATAATGCGTCACCCCGACCAATGGCTTCTTCGCAAAGGTAATGTTCAAATAGACACATATGCTTTGTATAATTACGCAGACGCGGTTTTGACCAATCACGATGGGTCGTTTACTTGGTTGCCAATGTGTGGCACGTTTTCTCAGTTATCGCTCGGAGAAAAACGTTGTATTTGAATATTTACGGGTGGGGGTATTCTTTTCTTATTTCATGTCAACCTTAAAATTAGCTATAAGAAATAATGTATAACAGCCAATTAATTTCGAGCTTTTAGACATCCATGGTGAGGCAATGATAAGAGTGACCCCCCCCCCCCCAGCCGAAACCCCGTCAACCCATCCGGGAGGGGGGGGGGGGGGGGGGGGGGGGGTACACTTACGCTTATCACGATTCGATGTATCTAATTGAATAAATAATTCATAAGGAGCAGCCGGGAACCTATTGTCGACGGGCGGTTAAAACGGAGGCACCAGAAATAACGAACAAGACAAAACCGTGGAGCCCGTGTCGTAAATTAAAATGTGAAAAAACACGTGCTACGAAACGGCAAAAAAGCCTTCTCTCATAATTATTATATTATAATTATATTCGACAACCAGATAGTTGCGTGGCTTTGTTGATTGGTATTTAAGGTATTCGTTTCGCGAGGGGCCGTATTTTGTGGGTGCATAAGCAGGGCCCTTCTGAATCATCGGTAAATTACAGTGGCGCGCCATAAAAATTAAGTTGTAATCAATTATTGGACCCAACGATAAACTGGGATGAAAAATTTCGCGCAAATTTTGTAGATTTTGCAATTTTTCCGTTTTCTCTGGAAATTTCGCAGCCACGAACATTATTCGGCTAGTGACATTTTTCCAAGTTTTGTCATTAACATTTTCTTCGAACATTCGGCGAGCCCCTGTTTTTATTGTCGTCACAGAATCTATAGAATGTTTTACACGCGTAGAGCAGTTTATATTCGATATGTAAACGTATTTAGTGGATAAGCCAATATAGAGATTGACTGTTGGGCCTGGGACGGGCCTTCACAGTTAGCCTTTCTAGAATATTGGGCCGTGAGTATTTACCAATGAGGTGCCTTTGTAGAAATGATAAAAACGGCCCGATATCGGCCAACAGAGCCAACAATTTTTAGGCCAATGATTTAATTCATTGTAGCGCCAATGTTGGTGATTGCACTTGGTCCTAGGTGGGCCCTCTCAAAGGGCCTATGTAGAAATTGACCACAGGCTCTATGATGCGCCTTCACAGTTGGTCTATCTAGAAGTTAGTCTATCTAGAATATTGGCCCGTGAGTTTGTTTGGGTGCGTAATAAATAATGAAGCTATATCGGGCCAAGATTGGCCCGAGATTGGTACTTATGGATACATACTTCATGGAATAACCTTGAAATAAATTGTGATTTGCGTATATGACAGGTTTCAAAATTGGCATACTTTACTTACTTATGTTGGTTATTTACAAATGCCAATAATAGGCCAAGACTTGATTACAAAAACTGAACTACAAAATATAGACGATTAATATATGGCGTGCCAGTTATTTGCCTATTCTGGCACAATATACAGATAATGAAGAACCCAAGGCTTAAATAAAATAAAAGCGGCTATGGTCTGGCCCACTTAGACAATAAAGGGCTTAGATTAATGAAATGTAAGTTCCAGTATTTTAGCATTGCCAGTTTTTAAATTAGCAAATTTCGATGAACTATCACGGCTGTTTATTGGTTTTAACAGATGGGCCCGGATAGGTTTTAGTAATGGGCTGATATTGCGCCAGTTCTCAATTTATAACGGAACAATAATGGGCCAATGTAATGGGCAATACCTCAGCATCACCAGTTTAAAAATTGGCAAATATTGTTTATCTATCATGACTGTTTAATGAATTTAAAAGATGGGCCATGATAGGTTTTAATTATAGGCCAATATTGTGTTGCTTTTCAATTTAGAACGAGACAATAATGAGCCAATGTGATAGCCAGTATTTTAGGATTGCCAGCTTCAGGATTAGCAAATTTAGTTTAACTATCACTGCTGCTTATTGGTTTTGAAAGATGGGCCAGGATAATCTTTAGTACTGGGCCGATATTGTGCCGGTTCTCAATTTATAACGGGACAATAATGGGCCAATGTAATTGCTTGTATTTTAGCATTACCAGTTTTTAAATTGGCAAATATAGTTCAACCATTACGGCTATTTATTGGTTTTAAACGATGGGCCGATATTGTGCCGGTTTTCAATTTATAACGGAACAATATTGGGCCAATGGAATCGTCAGTATTTTAGTATCCCCAGTTTTTAAATTGGCAAATTTAGTTTAACTATCACGGCTGTTTATTAGTTTTTAAAGATGGGCCAGGACAGGCTTTAGGGATGGGCCGATATTGTACCAGTTTTCAGTTTAGAGCGGAACAGTAATGGGCCAATATTATTTCTCTTTTGTTGGTTTATACGATGGTCCCAATATTGGCCTGATCGTAACATTGGGCAACTCATGGCAACCTCTACATGGGAGCTACCCTTGTAGAATTTCGAGTCGGGAAAAAGTACTGTTTCCGATCTGCCTTTCCTAGATAATATCAGGCTCTGGTCGAGCCTTCCACCCTGGAATGGGTGCGCAATGTAACGGGTTTAAAGCTAGGTCCCGATCAGCCATTCCCTTCCTGGGGAACTGATCAGAAACAGGCCAGAGAACAAGCGCCCGTGCAGAAATGTGACCGCACTGAGAAAAAAAACCAATTGAAGTAAAAAAAATTATTGGTTGATCCAAATAAATGTCTGATCGCGGAGTGCCACGGATATAGGAGATTGATAAAATACTATAAAATATTTGAAAATGTGATTGATTTAAATATCATAATATTTTATTTCAAAATCTCTTCTGTTCTCTGAATATCTACATTATCCTTAAACTAAAATGATTTTCTATTGAAATCATTCTATATAAAATCCGTAGATATATAGATGAAATAATTAAGCGGCTGCTACATTTTTTATTTCGTCCAAAAGTATAATGAATAGAATGAATTATTTCTTTACTACATCGAAAAGAATATGCCATGACACGTAACATTTGAGTACTCCGTACACTATCAAAAGTGTAATATCATGCAACTAGAATGAGATAGAGACAAGTGTATATCATGATTGAAATATCAACGATATGGATCCGAAATAATGGTATTTTTTGCCAAGAAGTACAGGTGTCATCTGTAGCAACGCATTTAGTCTCTGGTAGAAAAAAATATGATATTCGATGAAATAAATGTTCGTTGCAATCAAAAGAATATATTTGTGAATTCGAGAAGTCATGTTTTTAATATGATTCTATGTGCACTTGCAAACATTTCTCGATTGTTGGTTCAAATAAATGTGCACTCACGAGAATTGCTGAAATATTTTAAAAATCGCATGCAGTACTTTGTAATAGGATAGAATTGTCACGATAAAGTGTTTGATCGAATTCGTTTTATTAAAAAAATTGGAAGTTTTTCAATTTTTGTTTAATCTTAAATAAAAAGTGAGCATTCGAATGATCATCCACGATAATAGTGGAGATAATATCAGATATTCAATGGAATATCCATGGAGAGAATGTCAAACTTTCAACTGATAAGAACAGATATTAATATTTTAACGAACAATGTACTTGAAAATCAATATCGGATATGGTGAAAAAAGTAAAATAACATGTTTACTCAATAGAAATTTTATCTCGATCAAACAAGCGAAATTTAATTTTTCTTGTGTACTTGAATCAACAATATTTACGTTATGAATTGAAACGCTCTTTTTGTTCGTTGCAGAAAATGCATTCACAACTATATAATTTGTTCGCGAGAATTTTTTAGATAGTTTCAACAATATATTGTTCTCGGCTAACCATATATCTTTTGAATGAAAAAAAAAAACTTAATTTTATCATGTTATTAAAGTCAATAGCGTTTTGTTTGGACTAATGAATCCGATTATTTACACCAACAATTTTACAATTGAATCAACGAGATTTCATTCAATAACACCAATGATATTGGATCAATTTTTTTTCTTACAAGGAACATCCCTCAGGTGATACCCTTCGATTTTGTTGAAATTTGGATATGTTATAAAGCACCAAAAAGTGAGCGATACGTATTTTTTTATCGGCGGAAAAACGGTTTCAAGGGGGGATTGTCTTTTTTTTCGCAAAATTTACCGCTTTTTGGGAATTTTTTTGTGAAGAAAGTATACAACGGAAAACTTGTGAAACTTGGCATATAGTTTTATTGATCTGTTTACTACATAAAAAAAAAATTTTAAACAATTTCATCAAAAAATCCGCCTCCCACCCCCCTCGACGCGCGATGGTCCTTTTTTGATGGTGTGCACGATTTCTCAAAAACTATTCAACCGATTGCCTTCAAATTTGGACAGAATGCTCAGCTGACATCCTTTTATCGTTTAATGAAGCAAAAAAGCAATACGTTTAATAGTTTTTTATTTATAACATAAAATCGATCAATTTTTTTCGAAAAATCGATACTTCAAGTTCAAAACGTCACCAAATCGTCAATTTTTTTTCCCCTTCATCGAACGATAGCTATATGTGTCTAAAGTAAAATGCTTTTTGGGTTTTTGTTGCAGGATGAACGTGAAGGCTGTAATCGTGCACACCATCAAAAAAGGACCATCGCGCGTCGAGGGGGGTGGGAGGCGGATTTTTTGATGAAGTTGTTTAAAAAATTTTTTGTATGTAGTAAACAGATCAATAAAACTATATGCCAAGTTTCACAAGTTTTCCGTTGTATACTTTCTTCACAAAAAAACTCCCAAAAAGCGGTAAATTTTGCGAAAAAAAGACAATCCCCCCTTAAGGAATGAATCCACCCCTCGAAAAAGGCGTCTCTAGGGGTAATATACCAGTTTCACACATAAGGAGTCGGCCGATTTTCATGAAACAAAAACGAAAATTCTTCTAATCCAAAGCAAGGAAAAATCCACTATAGTCACATTGCACAAAAAAATTAAGGGCTGAAGCAGCCCTATATTAAGAGGTGGTTTCAACCCTTTAAACCGTTTTTCCGCCGATAAAAAAATACGTATCGCTTACTTTTCGGTGCTTTATGACATATACAAATTTCAACAAAATCGAAGGGTGCCACCTGAGGGATGTTCGTCGTCAGTGCGGGCATTCCCTACTTCGTGTTCGGCCCTGACCAGAATTGCCTTGTCTGATATACCTGACCGGACCCTCCTATGGAACAAACCGGGAAGACCGCAAAATCGCTTTTTATGGCTGACCCGCTATGGTTGAAAATTACAATCTTCTGGCCAGGATGCATTGCGAGCAAGTACATTTTCACGTAATGTCTACCCGGCCAGAACATAGAAATGTTCTGACAAGTGGAGCCTGTCTTTAAGAACTAAAGAAAAGCTACTTTGCTTTTCACCATTTTTTTATCTCAGTAGACGCGCTGTTGCACAGTAAAGGTCACCTCCACCTTGCTAAATGGGCCGGTACATTTTTTTTTCAACTATCATGTAGAGAATCGAAAACTGCATAAAAAACATTTAGGGGTCAAAGTCGTTCAAGGTCATTCAATATCAAAAAGCGACATGAACTTTATTTTTATGTGAAATTACCTTTATTCACAGTAGATGTTCAAAGTGATTGCCATTCGAATCAATGCAGTATTGCAATCTCCTCATTACGGATTGTGTAGAATTTCTTATCACTTCGGCACTTATCGAATCACAGGCTCGAAGAATTCTATCACGCATATCATCCGGCGTAATTGGACGTTCTTCGTAAACAAAATCTTTCAAGTATCCCCACAAGAAAAAGTCCAGAGGCGTCAAGTCTGGCGAGCGAGCCGGCCACGATACAGCTCCTCCGCGTCCAATACAACGATTTGGAAATCTCTTTTGCAAATCATTTCTAGCTATGAGCGAAAAATGTGCCGGGCACCCATCGTGTTGATACCACATTCTGTTTCTTGTTTCTAAAGGTATTTCTTCCAATAACGGACCTAATGTTTCTTGAAGGAATGTGGTGTACTTCCTACCATTAAGATTCCCTTCGATGAAATGAAGGCCTATGATTCTATCCCCAATAATCCCACACCATACATTAACCGACCACGGTCTTTGGTGTGCAACTTTCCGCAGCCAATGTGGATTTTCAGTTGACCACAAGTGCATGTTATGCAAGTTAATATTTCTATGATTCGTAAATGTTGCCTCATCAGTAAATAAAATCCGATTAATAAATGAGTCATCTCTCTGAATCTGGCGTTGAGCCCATCGGCAGAATTCAGTGCGATTCATGAAATCCGTACCAGTTAATTCCTGGTGGAGACTGATGTGGTAAGGATGATATTCATGACGATGTAGAATACGTAGAATACTTCTTTGGCTTACGCCAGATTCCCTCGCAATTTGACGAGAACTCGCACAAGGGTCTCGATGAACGGCGGCAAGAACACCAATTTCTGTTTCTTGGTTAGTAACTCGCTTTTGTTGGTTACTTTCCCGACGGGTTAAGGATCCAGTTGTCCTCAGTTTAGTGTACAAAATTTGAAATGTACGGCGTGTAGGATGAGAACGTTCAGGAAATCTTTCAGCGTATAAGTCTCTAGCTCTCACTGCATTTTTCTGACATTCTCCGTAAATTAGAAGCATATCAGTTTGCTCTTTAAAAGAATACATCATTTACATTAGCTCGATTCATTATTACTAGTCTCACCATTCTTACTATCGTTATCTTGGGTTTGTTTGGGCGAAACATTGTACAATGTTCCGTGTACATTGTAGGTTTGGTGCCGTTGTTTACGTACATGACAATGTCAAGACTTCGGCGATAAGTGCCGAAGTGATAAGAAATTCGTGATGAGGAGATTGCAATACTGCTTGATTCCAATGGCAATCACTTTGAACATCTACTGTGAATAAAGGTAATTTCACATAAAAATAAAGTTCATGTCACTTTTTGATCTTAAATGATCTTGAGCGACTTTGACCCCTGAATGTTTTTTTATGCAGTTTTCGACGCTCTACAAGATCGTTGAAAAAAAATGTACCGTCCCATTTAAGAAAGTGGAGGTGACCTTTACTGTGCGACAGCGCCTCCACTGAGATAAAAAAAAATGGTCGCATTTGATGACCCCTTTCGTACGGTACAACTTTTGTTTCAAACATTTTTTTGTGGCGTCGATAATTTCAGAGATATTCAAGGTGGCAACACTTGGTGCCTTACCCTGTATATGTAGGGTATGTAGAAAAATATACAGCATGTTATTCGATAAAACTCTCTAATTATCACAACGATATTAACTAATTGGTATAGTTTATGTGGTACAGCAAATAATTATAGGAATTCATTTGATCTCTTAGCCATATCTGCGACTAAGATGATACAAGCACTCGGTAGCATAGGAGCAGCGTGCGTAGCTATGAGTAGGTAGGTTCTAGGTTCGATTCCCGTATAGGTGAAATATTTTTTTCGATAGAAATCATCTCAAAAGGCCAGGGAATGACGAATCACGATACAAAAACGTTGTCGTAAAACTCTCAAATAAGTATTTCATTTTATTTTGGATTTATGAAATATTTTTTTTGTATATAGTACACTTAGATTTACAGTGTACATTGTAAGCAAATAGAGATTTAGTCGAATAGAATCTATATTTGTTCAATTTGGATACATTCAATATTTAAAAACAATAGCTGAAACAAATAAAAAAATTTCTTTGAAACAAATAAGATCGTAGTACGCCGTGAGCCAAGGAAAAACCTATTTGATTTCAATAGATCCTATTAAAATTAAATACTTTTTGTTGGCAGTGTAGAAATGAAAACAAAAGAAATGTACATTGTAGTAATAAGTGCAGATATGTAGATGTGTTCGTCGTAAATTCAGTTCGGCGCGCATTGAGAGCACTACATCGAGTCATGATCTTGGCAACGCGGCAGTCGGCATTCAAGGTTTCGTCAGGTAACAAAAGAGACCACGCTACAATATCGCTCCTTACGCTGGCACCGGTCGTGACGCCACACGTCCTGATCATCTCATGAGCAGATGTAATGCGAGAGCGGGGAGCAGAAGGGTCCAGTGACCATATGTATCGGTTTTTCCCGTAAAGAAATTTACTCCGAGTACCGCCGAGAGCAGATTGGGACGTACGGCGTCACTGGCGGAATCCCGTCCGCCTTCTGAAGAATCTTCATCATAAACCCCCACTTATCCTTCATGGTCCGATTCGCTATCAGTCGAAGTTAGGACTAGAAAATTCGTGACCACCAAACTATTTTGCATCGAACACGAGCCTGCTCAATCGATTTCAGCGAGAAATGAGGAATGCCACTTTCTCAGGTCTTCTGTCCAACCGAATTATCCTTTTCTCTTTTGTATTTTTCTCTAACAAACCGTTTTACGAAACGGTGTAAGTCGTATCTCCAAATCTATTCGTCCGATTCACTTCAGATTTTGACTGAGCACACTTTAGAACATTTTCTATCGTATGAGCGGACGATTTCTCAAATGTTTATCCATTTCTTGATAACTGATGAAATTGTTTTTTGTTGATCGAAAATTGAACTTCTTTTCTACAGTGTGACATGTTCAAAATATTAAAAATTTCACAAAAGTATCTGGTCACGCGAAAGTTTTATTATTGTACTAAAACGAAATTTTAGTATAATAATAAGCACCGAAAGCACCTACACCGATTGACCATGCAGCAACGGCGGCACTTTGCTTAAACAATAATAAGTTAATTGTTTATCAATATTTTTCGATGGAAAAAAAACTCAAACCTGGCAAGACGATGTATCAATTTTGTGTAAAATCCCGATATCGTCATCCTGATACTCTTATGAGAAGAAAACAAATTAAAAACGACTCAATTTCCTGGGCCCCAATAAGCTCATGCAGATCCGTTAAAGAATTTAAAAAAAATCGTGATTTCGATTGCTAGCGTTTTTCAATTTTGTAAATACATTTTTCAAAATTACTTTTGTTTTGTTTCCAATTGAATTGAATTAATATATATATATATATATATATATATATATATATATATATATATATATATATATATATATATATATATATATATATATATATATATATATATCTATTAGAGTGGTTAAAAACGGAAAATTGAAGTATGCTAAGAAAAAGAAAGTTTTGCAAAATTTGAGGGTACTGAACAATTTTTTAGTTAGTGCTCAAACGCCTTTTACATGTTTTTCCTTCATGATTATCGGAGTATTAATTTTTTTTATCTTGATGCAAAAAATTTTAGTGCGTGATTCAATGTAAGTCTTGGTTTAATTTTTTCTATAACAATACACATTTGTTATTTAAAAAAAATTTTTACAATAAACAATTTGTATTTGCAGATTAAGAATCAATATACGTGATTCGGTTGTGAAAATTATATCACCCACTTGATGAACAAGAACACGGTATTTACATCACTGAACGTCTAACAAGGATGCGTGTTTTTTTGCAGTAATATGTTGTTTCGGAGTGATAAAAAAAATTCATACGGATTCGAGAGTTACAAACCGCGGCGCTGTTGACGCTACTGCACCTTTGTTTCTCTGACTGTCCCTGAGTTCTTTTCGCGATTCATTTGACTGTTTCCAGTAGTTGCTGTATTGAGGCACGTCACAGTACACGTAAAAATAAAAATGTAAAAAAGTTTATTCGAACGATTTGAGGTCCCGTGCAATTTTTTGGACTTGAATCCTTCACTTAGGGAATTTAATCAGGATTATAATACGTGCTTGATCACTTTTAAAAACATGCAAGTTGTGAACGACATAGCTGAGCGAGCCGTTTCTTTGATGAAAGATTTCAACGGTTTGATTACGAAAAACGAAGACCAAAAACAATATCTGTTGCAAGTTGTGAGCAAGCACAGAAAAACCCATCCTTTTTGCGGAAAGGGAAATTATTATTCGGCTCGATCTTCGGAGTAATTACGTAAGTTTTTCAACAATCGCATACTGTGATCCAGAATACATATTTTTTTCGAACATCGTTCGGCATTATTATTTTTATTAAAACTACTTGAAATGAAAACGACCTGTTTATGTTAACTTAGAAAATGCTATAGAGCATAAAAAGTTGTCAGAAAATTATATTATTTTGATGTCTATTGGCGGGGAAAAAAATTGACGAAAAATCGAGATAAAAAATAATTAAAAGTCGATCGAGCACTACCTAAAAAAATGTTTAGACCTCTCAAACTTTGTATGAATTAATTTTTCATAACGTAGTAACATTTTTCGTTGGGTAACGCGAAAAGAAAATTATTTTTTTTTCGAACCACCCTAATATATATATACGCACACACACGCGCATAAGCATTAGAAGTATCCCCTACATTACCTACCACATGGGATTTTGTTTGCAAGGAAATACGGCAGATCGAGCATTGCCGAAAGCAGAGAAAAACATTGTTGGTCACAGTTAATACACATCGTGTAACCGTGCGACTCTTTTTATCTTCTCACTCATAAGCCAATTTCGCGCACGCGCGCGCACACACACACACGCATGTACAACTAGTCGCTTGATATTTAACTGCGTTCGTGTGGCTTCCATGATTTGCTAGAATAAGAAAGAAAAAAACACGTGCCCGCGTAGGAAAATGCCTAACGAGCAATTCGCCGTACAAAGACAATGGACTGATAGCCGCTGCGAGTTGCGCATGTAACCAGCGGCAAAGGAAAATTGCGCGTTAATTGATTTAGAGTTCGTCGAGAGCCTCTTTCATGTATATAATAGCGCCGATATTCGTCTTCGTTAGCAGGCAAAGAGCGATTAAAAGAGAAAAAAAGAAAGCAAAATCAACTTCCATCGATGTTCGGTGATATTGAATCATGGTGATTTGTTTTGCCGATAATGTCGCTCTCGCAATTGACTGGCGTATTTTTCGCGACTGTAACACACTCGTACGTGAGAGTGCAGTCTCGCAGCGGAATAATTGCCCGGAAGCAAATGAAGCCGGGATAATACTCCGTAATTGATTATCAATTGACATTGGTAATTGACATTGCCATTTTCTCGGTAAAGAAACATTGTTTTTTTTTTTTTACGTCACGAGGAGTAACTTCCGCCCAACGTTTTTCTTGGAGAACACGTCGACCGTGTTTATCAATTTTTTTCACCATCAACAAAACACTTTTTGTTGTTTTTATTCTAATCTTTTTCCCTCGAGAATATATTGATTTAAAGAAGAAAAGAAACACGCGGACGGATAATTTTGGTGCATTATTCGGAATGATCTTAATTGAGGGAAAGATAATACGATTTGAACGAAAATGTAATTCTTGAATGGGATAAGGTCGGAAGACGTACAAAATCGAAGCCGTTTAAATGAAATTTGTATATATAGATTAGGGTGATTCGTTTCAGGGCAACTTTTTTTTACCCATCGTGCCCGACAACCTTTAGTTGGTACCCAAAATCGGACTTTCGTGAACGGGGGGTGTTGTCAAAAAATATTTAGAGGTCGCGAATCAAAATTGAAGGTTTCCCATTTGATTAACATCGAAAAAAAATGTTTTTCTCATTATTAGTGTTACCATTCCGCGAATTTTGATATCGCGATATTTTCCAAGTGGGTTCTCATAGGAAATATGATATTCCACGATAAAGTTCATTGAGCCATGGCCGTAAATTCAACAGGTTCAGCGGTATCATTATTTCTAGTGAACATTGTGCGAAAATATCTATTCAAACGGCTGTAACGCCTAAGCTGTTAGATATATCGAAACAAATTCAGATGAGAACTTTGCAGAGAAAGTAATTTTCTACAAAAAAAAGTCTTATAAGCCGAGCCCGAAAATTCAACTCTTTCTCAGCTATAGGTGGATGAAGTAAAATAGATTTTTTTTTGTTTAAAAAAAATCTTATATATTATATAAATCACATATATTATATGATTATATAAATCATCCTTATTTATATAATATATAAATAAGGATAAATAAGGATATTTATATAATATATAAATAAGGATGATTTATATGATTTATATAATCATATAATATATGTGATTTATATAATATATAAGATTTTTTTTAAACAAAAAAAAATCTATTTTACTTCATCCACCTATAGCTGAGAAAGAGTTGAATTTTCGGGCTCGGCTTATAAAACTTTTACACTATTAGAGTTCCCTTTGTGAGCATATAGGGTGTATCATTGCGAGTAAAACGCTTTTTTTATGAATTAACATATCAATAGTTACTAATTATTTCAGGGATAATAGATAGTCAAATACGCCACCCAAATCGCATGCTTAAACATACTCTTCGCTTATAGCTATGTTAAGGGGTAAGGCCACAGTAGAATTTTCAAAAAGTCGATTTTTTCGCCAAAACGGTGCTTTATCATCCTAAGAATAAGTTACTATTCGATATATAGCAAGAACATTTTTTTTCACCGACTTTGAGCGTATATCGTAAGCCCATCGCCGGCAAGGCCATAGAGTACCTAAAACTTTTAACGCGTTTTTCTCGAAACAGCTGTTTTCCAATTGGCGTGACAAATAACTGCAACAATTTTCACTCGATTTACTTCAAATTTAAAAGTTATGTTCCTAGTTGCATTTCGCAGAGAAGTACGTACGGAATTTCTGATAAATCGAAAACTTTTCATTTTATGAGCAGTTTTACACGAAATTTTTCACTGAAAATTCATTAAAATGCCTACAACTCAATTCAAATATCTACAACTTTTGAATAAAACAATCTTTTCTAAATTCCGTACGTACTTCTCTAGGTATTCTAGTGTAGGTTGACGAGAATTTGTTTTTTGTTCTAGGTAAAAATTGTGGATGGTAAATGTCACGCCGCGGAGCGCCTAAAAAAAGATAAAAGAAAATATCAATAGTCGGCCATTTTGTACATCGAAAAAAATATATATATATATTCTCTAACAGCTTGATATTCATACTAAATAGATGTGTAATTAATTTTGTCAGCGAATCACTTTATCATACGAAAAAAATTGTTATATTTACACATGATTTTATACTCGTTAATGTGGCCTGACCCCTTAACCCTTTGACGATTACAGTGTCCATAAACTATAGCGAATTTCACTATCCTCCCTTTTACCATGGGCGGTTTTTGTACCTTGAAAGCGTCGGGAAAACGCCCCAAAAATAAATGAAAAAAACTACTTTTGCTATTTTGCTCCTCGTTTCAATCTAATCCACACGTGGCCCGGTATTTTTCCATTTACGCCAGTGGTCTCGAGTTGTCTCGATGTCTCAAGATGATCAGACACCCTGTGTACATAAAGAGAGAGGGGGAGAGAGAGAGAGGGGGGGAGGGAGAGAGAGAGAGGGGGGGAGGGAGAGAGAGAGAGGGAGAGAGAGAGAGAGAGAGAGAGAGAGAGAAAGAGAAAGAGAGAGAGAGAAGTTAATTAATTCTCGAGCCCATCCAATTTGTTCGCTCCAGAGCGTGTTTTCCATGCCACGAGGGGCGAAAGATTATTGACTTCGTTACACGTTCGTTTGCCCATCACTGATGAATTCCATTCGCAATTTATGTCCTCCGCGTTTTCGCCCCCGTTCTTTTCTTCTTTTGTTGTCGTTTTTTTTTATCGTCCCTCTATCCACCGTGCTCCTGATTCCGTTCGTTCCCACGAACCATCTCGCTCGCACCCGTCTCCGCTCGTATCTGCCCGTCTCTCGTCGTCACACTCTAATCCCGCTGGTAGAGAGAATGTTCGCAGCGAGCGAAGAAGGAAAAAACTACAGCGCCACGGTTTTCCAGTTCTGTTTGAGTTTGATATGGGGCATTTCTTTTTTTTTTAACTTTCGAATTGACAATTACAGGATAGTGATTTTGTTGGAGGATGGCAAAGTCTTTCAAATCTTCACGAAGTTTTTGATGGGTATGAAAATTTTGGAATTTTCGTACTGACGTTTTTGGATATCAGCGGAAAGAGGGGAAGGGGGAGGGGTTGTAGAGAGAACTTAATGCTTTTATTACAAAAATAAATAAAAATGGTTAAAATATAGTTTCTCTTTGCCTTTTTTGGAAATGTTGGGGGGCAGGGGAAAAGGAAAGGGAAAAGGAGATAAGGGCATACGAAAAAATGTAAATGTCAAAAGCATGGACATTGTTTATTTCCCTTCCTGATTTCTAATTACCTTATTTTCATTTTTAACCATTCTAAATTTCCGTAGGAGAACAAAAATTAACCTACGGGCAAGTTGTAATTTTTTACCCCTTAGGAAATTGAAAATAAACAAATAGTAAAATAGAGGAATTAAAAATGGAGAAGGGCAAGAAAAATGAAGATATTTTTTACATTAGCACATCGAAAGCTTGGAAACGATACGTCAGTGGTCGTACCTGTGAAAAACGACGCAACCGACCCAACCTCGAGCCAGCGCCGCGCCAATCACATTCTACGATTGGCCGATGAACGGCAGCACTACCGGCTTACTGTTGCGCCACGGTAGGAGTGATCTCTTCGGCCCAACGCTGGCAGGTACGGTTGGCCAATAGTAGGCTTACCGGAAATCCTAACAGTTTGCCGGGTATTGGCCCAACATTGGGTTAAAGAGATTACCATTATTGGCTGACGGTTGGCGTGATCACCGGCCCATAGTAGGGCTAAGGTCGGCTTCATATTGTTGGCGCAATATTCGAGCTAGTGTTGGCCCAGTGTAGGGCTGTCAAAACAACCCAATGCTTAGCCAACAATCGATCAGATTGACAAGTTTCTGTGCTCGATGATTGCTCGTCGAAAGAATTATTAGATTCACTAACATCGTTATGCACAATCACTTGTTCGTGGAATGTTTCCAAATTTGTTTCACTATCTACTTGTCTTTTTGTTTCGTTGCCTCTGATCCTAACCTGCTGTAAAGAGTCTTCTAATTTTTGTCGTCGTTTTAACACTCGACGTTTCTTAATACTATCATAATAACTCGGCATTTTTTTAATACACTACAAAACTTTAGTATGAATCAATTTTATTTTTAATAAAGTGAATTTTAGATAACAGTAATTATGAGTTTTTATTATGACAGGACGTAGAAAGTTGCATGCAGCGATAATAAAAATATGATTAATAATAATATACGTAAATAGCATTCTTGTATATATGTATGGACTATACCGTTCAAAGCCAAAGTTGGGCCAGGATTGGCAATTCGTCAGTTTGTCATGCTAAAAATAAGCATTGGCAAAACCACGGTCAAACGATTGGGTCAGACTCAGGGCCTGCGCTCGCCCCGACAATTGGCCGACGGTCATGAATTAGTACTGGCCCAGCGTTGGCTCTTCGATGGTGGGCCGAGCTTCAATTCGAGACTGGCAAACCCATGATCAACCGATTGGCCCATGTTCGGGGCCAACACTGGGACCCGATAGTTGGCTGACAGTTGGTAATCGATATTTGGCCCAAGGTTGGGTGTTCGTTGGTTTGCCATGCTTCAAATGAACACTGGCAGAATCATGGCCAAATCATTGGCCCGTATAAAGGACCAACACTGGGTATTAGTGGTTGGTGCTGAACATCGTACCAAGCGTCTGCCGCATCTTAAGCGCCGGCAAATTTTTCACAGGTATCGCAAAATTCGTCGGATTTAGTGTTGATTCCATATGGGAAAGGCGAATCAAACCGCGCGCTTTTGTTCCGAGTTTCATTAGTACCTATTTCGTAATCAGACGCGTTTGAGAGCATAGAGCGCAACGCTTTCCGGAGTTTTCAAGGATTAATACTCTATTGGAGAAAGGATTGCGGTGGCCGAATGTTTCGATGAGAAATCTGTAGTCGACGGCAGGCGCGCGGAGGCCTAGCTCTGTGCGAGCGCAGTGGACGTTAGGAATTCAGGACCACTGGATTCATCAGCTGTGCCAAGTTCGTCGCGTTAGAAAGGTGAATCGTGCTCGAACGCATGGGAATCCATGCTGATTCGTGGGAGAGTCGATCATTCGCAAATTCACGTGTCGATCGCGAAACAACAGCGATAGACTAGCCACGTTTGATATACACCTTGCAGGCTACGTTGACGTGTCAATTTTTTTCTCCCAGTCGATTCGACGTGAGTCGACCTCAGATCTGTCTTGATATTGAACAGATAGCAACGCATGCGTTCGACCAATCTCGTTAACACGTAACGTTGCACTTTAACGTATCATTATTTATTCGCAACTGGAACAGAGGTATTCCCAACGTTTTCGTACTCCAAAGTACGAAAGTGGAAGACCGAGAAAATAAAGAAGAAGACGTTTCCTCCCGTCTTGATTTCTGTACGGCTCGTAAAACATGGAATCGAGCAATCTCGTGCACGCGTAAAATTATACTTCACCATATTATTAACCCGCCGTGTGAACGCTTATTCATCTCACCCTCGTCGCGAGCAATGGCTCTTCGCAGGACAGTCCAAGTTCCCAAATTGGTCATGCCTCCAAATAAATCAAGCGCACTTCTCAAACTGTCTACTGCATTGTTCAAAAGTCAACGGACCCGAATATTCCATAGTTATCGAAATAAAAATGAACATTTGTACAAAAGTACAGGAAAAAATGGGAATTCTTTGAAAAGTTCATCACTTGGCAATAAATAAAGATAAAAAGAAAGTACCGTTGCGATCTCACACCCTGAACTATAAGCCCTCGAGACGATATCCACTTATCGAGATGTGCCTCGATATCTTCAACTACTTCAAGCCCCAAAAGTGGGAAATACTTTACAGTCCTCATACACGTAATAAATATAAAAACGGCCAGATATTCGAAGTTCCTTCTTTATTTTTCCGCTAGGTTTGCAGTGTCGGCCAAGATTATATGGACATCATTTCACATGTTCCGAAATTTTATATTACCAAATGACAAATTTGCCTAAACGGGCTGCATCTACCAAGGTGGGTCAAAAAAATTGTATTTTCCAAAAATATTTTTATTCTACATCCGGATAGACAGTATTACCCGATAGGTAGTATTTATTGTTCCCATATGCTTTATTTATGTTCCTGCCTATATGATAATTGGATTAAAACGTATGCTGCCTCGTTAAAATTTTTACCTACCATCGGGATTTGATATAATTCTAGAGCTGAGCGCGCTACCTACTTAGCCATTCTGACACTTGGGTAAACTTTCTTTGTTTCTTTGCATATTTTTATCATTCTTGATCTTCATCAATATGCATATCACCGTTATATTGCGCTTATCGAACGTATCACTGAGAAACATGTATATCGCCGTTATAGGATGTATCACTGAAAAAAACGCATACACTGCAAAAAAAAGATCTTTAATTTAAATTGGATCTATTTACATCAAATAGGTTTTTTCCTTGGCTCACGGCCTACTACAATCTTATTTGTTTTAAAGATATGTTTTTATTTGTTACAGCTATTCGATTTAAATATTGAATATATTCAAATTGAATAAATAAATATTCGATTCAACTAAATCTCTATTTGCTTACAATGTACACTGTAAATCTAAGTTACTATATACATAAAATATTTCATAATTCCAAAATAAAATGAATTACTTAATTGAGAGTTTTACGACAACAATTTTGTATAGTAATTCGTCATTCCCTGGCCTTTTGAGATGATCTCTATCGAAGAAAATATTTCACCTATATGAGAATCGAACCTAGAACGTACCTACTCATAGTTACGCACGCTGCCCCTACGCTACCGAGTGCTTGTATCATCTTCGTCGCAGATATGGCTAAGAGACCACATGAATTCCTATAAATTTGCTGTATCACATAATCTATATCAGTTAGTTAATATCATTGTGATAATTAGAGAGTTTTATCGAATAACATGCTATATGTTTTTCTAACATAATGTCTATAGTATATATAATTCCTCTCTCACCACCCTCTCTACCCACACACCTCTTTGATATGTGTGTTGCAATAAAGACAGACCATTCAATCAAATAGAAAAATGGTTCAAATGGTTGCCTCTACGAAAATTCTATTCAATTTAAATTTTAAAAAATCAAATGAATCCATCTAGTGGATTCAACTAAATTGTTTTGTTGAGCAAATGAAACCGAATCACAGATTTAGTAGGATTAAATACAATATTTAGTTATTGGACAATATTCAATATATTTTGATTTGAATAAATAAATATATTCAACGCGGTATACGCAGTTGTTAGGCCAAAAAAGTCGTTTTTTTCACGAATTTTTTCTGGAAAAGGATTTCATTTGGGCAAAACGAACAGTATTAGGCAGTGTAGTTGCATCTTTTAGCTTTAGATTGGCATTTTCTATTTTGAAAAATATTCATTAACATTACTCCTGTAGGAAGTCTCCTGGAGGTCCCCGAAAAAAAGTGTCCGGCGGTGAGCAAAGTATCTCCGGTTTGGCTTATCTAAGCCTCTTTTAGGGGATAGATGAATCCAGGTATTGATCGAAGGAATAGTCAAAATTTTAATTTTTGACAAAATGGTGGCTTCGGAAAGCAACAATTTCGATATTCGACCAAATAATGGAATGCCATAGGAAAAATTTGATTCCACGAAACATCTAGTTGATTCAAATAAACAAAAATCAAATAGACGCGATTTTGAACGAAAAAAAAATTATAAAGGTTCGTTATTTTTGTTTCGGGGGATGCCGTTTTTTTTGGTGATTTCAATTTTTTTTCTGGGCTACTACAAACGAAATTAAGTTTATTACAATCAACTACAATTGAATACCTTCGGAAATCACCAAAAAAATTGAGATCGGAGATACTCGGGTGCCAAGTTCACAGAGATGATTACTTCATATCAATAGAATTGTTCTGTCAGTGTATCGCCGTCAAATTGCGCTCATGGGATGTAGTAAACGGCCCAGTTACTCACACTTCAAGAGCAGCGGTGTCGGATTTTTACTATTCATTGACGCGCGATACAGCTAAAATGAAAAGTAAAGGTTTAACACGTGCGTTAAGGCCCCCTGAATGAGATTCACCTATTGAACAAGTGAAATAATTGATATTTATTAATATAATAATTGTTTTAATATCGCTTCTCTGCTGCCGGGGTTCCTGACACTAGAGAAACATCTATGTCGTAGTTTGTGACCCCTACGTATACCCGATTTATGACCCCCTCGGCACAATTCATGACACCTATGCGTACCCACTTCCTGACCCTTCCGAATATTCCCATGAAAACGGGTTAAATGGAAATATATGTAATTTCACGGACACACATATATATATAAACAAGTATAAACAGTAAAAAACAGTCAATTAGTGCACAACTATTATATCTTCGACGCAGTCTTGAGGGATAAACTTTTTTTCCTGCCTATCAACATTCACAATTATTAACATATATATTATAAACATTGAACAATGCAAAAAAAATATCAGCAGCATTAAGTAAGAAAATATTTTGAATACTAGATTTCCACAAATTTTAATAATTTGTTGATAATTTAATAATAATTAATAATTAAATGATTGTTAATAATTTAATTAATTTGTTATGTCACGGCAAATTAGAATAAATAAACGAAAAATGGTTCGACGCAGCAGGTGACAAGTCGAGGGCCAACAACTGCAACATAGCCGCAATTATGTGACGTAGTTATTGACACCACGGATTTAACCAAATATCTCACCAAAAGTTAAATTATTTTTTATCTCATCGACAGTCTGGTTCCTGCTGAATATGTCGATACCATTTTTATGCCGTTTTATACTTACAGGATGAACAAATTTCCGATTTACGTAGATCGTCGCACTTGCTATTAGCGTCTAGCACGGCCGCTGCGGAGCCACTGAAACGCATGTTACACTGTTCGCTGGTCAATTTTTATTATAAAATGTTTCATTAAAAAAAGTGTGTTTGTCCAATAATTAAAAGTGAAGAACGCTCTTTAATTAGCCGATAATTTAATTATTGTTCGACAAAAACTATATTTATGGCAGTCAAAACTTTGCCGTCGGGGCATAATCTGGGACAGGGTCAGAAACTGGGCCGTTTACTTATCACTGAGAAATATGCATATTACCGTCATATTGCGCTTATCGAATGTATCACTGAAAACATGCATATCACCGTCATGGAATGTATCACTGAGAAACATGCATATCGCCATCATATTGTACTCGTGGGATGTATCACTGACAAATATACATATCACCGTCATATTGCGCTCATCGAATGTATCACTTAAAAACATGCATATCACCGTCATGGAATGTATCACTGAGAAACATGCATATCGCCATCATATTGTGCTCGTGGGATGTATCACTGACAAATATACATATCGCCGTCATATTGCGCTCATCGAATGAATCACTTAAGAACATGCATATCGCCGTCATAGGATGTATTACTGAGAAACACATATCGCCGTCATTTTGCGCTCATGAGATGTATCAGTGAGAAATATGCATATCGCCGTCATATTGCACTCATTGAATGTATCACTGAAAACATGCATATCACCGTCATGGAATGTATCACTGAGAAACATGCATATCGCCATCATATTGTGCTCGTGGGATGTATCACTGACAAATATACATTTCGCCGTCATATTGCGCTCATCGAATGTATCACTTAGAAACATGCATATCGCCGTCATAGGAAGTATCACTAAGAAACACCCATATCGCCGTCATGTTGCGCCCACCGAATGTATCACCGACAAACATGCATATCGCCGTCATATTGCTTGCATGGCATGTCTACTATCAGTGCTAACCCAGTGAACTCATCAACACAAGTCATTGGACGATTTCCAAATGACGTAAAATTTTCAGATATTAAGGGGAGGTGCCTGAGTAAACGGCGATAAAAACAGGTAAACTTCGGGAATTTTCATCTCAAAAACTAATGTTTCGATTGGATCCGGGTTTTTTTTATTGGAAAATACGTACACTGAGGTATGTTTAGGAAATCTTCAAAATAAATTCGTTGACTGGAAGCGATTCAAACGTGATTATCTCGGAACATAGTTTTCAAAGTCGGTGCCAGATGTATCTCGAAAATGGCTTATCCGATTTTGTTCAAATTTGGAGACAATATTCTCCGGTAGTTTTTCTCGTTCGCCACGTAGGATTGTTTTAGAAATTTCCATTTTCGACGGAATTGCGACCGTTTAAATTTAACATTCGTTTTTCGTTCGCAATTTCCGACGATTTTGGATTGCATACACATTCCATGAAAAAGCAATGGTTCAATCAAAAGAAAAATCCCTACGTGGCGAACGAAAAAAACTATCGAAGAATATTGTATCCAAATTTGGACAAAATCGGACAAGCCGTTATCGAGATTATCAGGCACCGACTTTGAAAACTATGTTTCGAGATGATCGCGTTTGAATCGCTTCCAGTCAACGAATTTATTTTAAAACATTCCTAAACATACCTCAATGTATATATTTTCCAATAAAAAAAAACCCGGATCCAATCGAAACATTAGTTTTTGAGATAAAAATTCCCTAAGTTTACCTGTTTTTCTCGCCGTTTACTCAGGTACCTCCCTTTAATTCGGACACTTGCGCACAGCGATATGGGCTCGACGTGCTCCAAACGTAAAATGCATTTGTAAACGACATATTGAGATCAGAATGTTTTGTACATTCACGATGCCAAATGTGTTAACGTCTTTGCATCACGACATGTAGTCAATATGCTGTAAATTTTGCTTCATCAATTGGATGCGCGGCGTGATGATCATGACCGTCTATCTGGGTTTTTTTTATAGGTTCATATAGATATTGATATAAAAGTTCTATCACTTAATGAATACACTTACGAATACATAAATTTAAAAAAATCTATTTATGTAACCCAAACAAACTTTAAGGGGTTATATACAGTTAAAATTTTCGAAAATTTGATTTTTTTTTTTCGTTATGTATTAGGTGTACAACTTAGTTTGGTCCGTTTTCAAAAGATGGCTCTAGGTGCTATAAATGATTGACGGCAACAGCTGATTTTTGCTGTATCGTGAAGTATCAACATCTCTTAACCAAATATCGTTTACAGACCTTTGAGTTTTGCGCATCAAGTCTAATTATTACTGCGGTGAAAATATCGAATTTCGTCCCAAATAAGCACCATTTGCGAGAAGTGTTGATTTTCTGTTTTAATTGGAAGAAAAGTGCAGCTGAAGCCCACCAAATGCTTGTGGAAGTTTATGGTGAATCTGCACCGTCGGATAAATCCTGCAGAGAATGGTTTCGACGGTTTCAAAGTGGTAATTTTAGTGTTACGGACAAAGAGCGTTCGGGTCAACGGAAAAAGTTTGAAGATGAAGGTTATGCTCTGTATTTGGTGGGATCAAAAGGGTGTGATCCACTATGAGATACTAAAACCTGGTGAAACCATCACGGGAGACTTCTGCAGGCAACGATTGTTCCGTTTAAAGCGAGCTATAGCCGAAAAACGTCCAGAATATGCGACCAGACACGAGTCCATAATCTTTCAAAATGACAACGCTCGGCGTCACGTTGCTATTGTGGTTAAAAACCATTTGGAAAATAGCGGGTGGGAAATTCTGGCTCACCCGCCTTATAGACCAGACCTTGCCCCTTCCGACTACCATTTGTTTCGATCGATGCAGAACGCTTTGACTGGAATACGCTTCACGTTACAACAGGGTATCAAAAATTGGCTCGATTCATTCTTGGCTTCAAAAGATGAACGCTTCTTCCGCGACGGAATTCATAAATTACCAGAAAGATGGGGAAAAGTAGTGGCTAGCGATGGACAATATTTTGATTGATGTATTCATTCATTTTATCATTTAAATAAGTCCGTATTTCAAGCAAAAAAACGGACCGAATTAAGTTGTACACCCAATACATATATTTAAGTACACGCAGAACATTTCTTGTCAATCCGGCGAATATTCTCGAACTTACACGCACATTTGTAATGACGTGCCAGGGCGGTCGAAAGTGCTGTTGAAACTTTAAACGCGTTTTTCTCAAAACTGTGTTTTTAAAGTCGGTGAGCAAGATTTCTCGGAAACGGCTGAACCGATCAGTCTCAATTTTTAACACAATCTTTTCAAGTATATTTTTTAGTAATTAATCGAAGGTTTTTTCTCACCGATAAATATTTTCCATTTTATAAACAATTCAAGGCCTACATTTTTGTCAAAAATCGATTTTTTTTTTTGAGAAGCCGCCATTTTGTCAAAAATTATTATTTAGCTTGTTCCTTCGATCAATTGCAAGATAATCCATTGTATTAACGAAATATTTTTGGTTTTTTCATTTTAGATGATCCATTATTTTTCAAATAAAAAATGTTAAAATACAGTTAAAAGTTGCCATAATATGTGTACAAATTTTTAAGTTAATAAATTTAAAGGTCTTCTCAAGAAGAATTCTTGAAAAATCGATCTTTTTGGGCCTCCTGACTGTGTATAACCCCTTAAACGCGTTTTTCTCGAAACAACGTTTTTCGACGGCTTTTTGATAAAATCTTCGAACCTACTGAACAGGTTCTTATGAAATTTCAACCACATATTCTTTGCAACTATAACTATAGCGCATATTAAGGATTTTTTTAAATTTTGATATTTACTATTTTCGCCAAAAACGATGAAAAAAAACACTTTTTTGTATTTTTTTCAAAAAATGTCCGCCATTTTGTTATTTTTGCATATATCAAAAATCGTATGATATGCGCTATAGTCATCAACATACTGAATCTAAAACCGTTCGACTTTTTGTTTCGGATGATCCATCTTCGAGATTTCATCAACAGCGCAGACCTACAATTTTTAGGACATTTTTTTAACTACCATTTTCGTCTATAAATAGTGACTTGAATTAATAGATAATTTGTTCTAAATGTATTTCCTAAGAGTATTTATTAAGTGTAAAAACTTTTGTACCAATATCTATAATATAAACCCATCAAAAAAGTGCATGAAAATTGCTTTTTTTATCGTCTAAAGTGAAAAGACCCCTTAAGTCACGATGTATCTCAAATTCATCATACAAAATTGTGTTCATGTTAAGTACAATTCATGAGAACAATTAATGCTACCATAGTGAATACACGTCAAAAATAACTTCATGTGACGTAAAATTTGCAGATCCACCTGCTCCTACCACCCGCACACCCCAGGCGCGAGCCCTCGAGAGATTCAGACCTGAAATCTCGACTCTTCCTCCAAAGAGCTCGATTATTCGTCATCGGGATGACTTCCAAATCCGAGGCGAGAAAACGAAAAAAGCGTGGTCCACTCACCGACTCTCGTGATCGCCCAAGCTTATTCCCTCTTCGATCTCCTCGTCGCGCACACTTTTCCACGCTTATTCTCCCCGGCACATTCTCCTCGGTACCTGTTCACTTTTTAACGGATTTTCGTGGTTTTTTTTTTCGCGTTCACGGGCCTCGAGGAATTCGGCGAGTCGTGTGGCGTTCGACGTGAGAGCCTCGACACGATTGGTCGCGGCAGGACGAGACCAAACGAACGCGTCCAATCGTCCTCGCTCTCCTATCGAAGCGACACACGCGTTCGAAAGTCACGTTGTCGATCGTAAACACACAACTGTCGTTCCCGGCTTCGCGGTCTGTCCAGTCGCCACCAATCATGCGGCCGAACGGTCAATTTTTCTCGAAGGTTTTTTTTGCTCTCAAACATGCACGTCTCGCCGTGAATATTGAGAAATATTTCTTATTCCTTCTGTCACGTGACCTAGGCTCACTTTTCCTTCGGCACAGTCGAGTTTTAAGTACGCGAAAACATTTTTTAAGTCGTTTTAACGTTTTTTTTTCTTCTATCTACGATTGGCGAGCGAGCCAGTAGTCGTCACTTAAAAAAACGATTTTCCGTGTTTGGGTATAAATCTCGGGTGGATCGGCATTGGCGAAAAAGGACCGTGACGCGAGCACGCGTGGCTCGGGAGATAAGGATGACCAACGGACGAAACTTCCGCGCTACTGCGGAAGGACTGTCTCGCCGCGAACGTGTTCCGTCGAGTGCACCGTGCGTCCCCCCACTCCACCGGGTTGGCTCGCCCCACCCTAGGGCTTCGCGTGCCTCTACGTAGTACGGCGCTCGAGACGCCGGCCGGGTCAAGGGAGAGAATTCGTGCGCGCGTCACAGAGACAAAGACGAGAGAGCAGGACAGGTGTATATATAGCGGGATCGGAGAGACGAGACGGGCATTCGAGCAGCAGCGGCCCGGCGGTAGGATGCTGAGTGGAGGCACGGGCCGGCTATGTTGGAAAACGAATATTCGATCTCGATAAGCGATTTATTGATTTTAAGGACTACATCTGCCTAGAGGCCTGAAAAAAATTGCCAAATCCCGATTTTTTTCGGGGAAACGGTTGGTAAAAAAGGAACACATTTTTTTTTAACACAAATATATAGAGAGGCTTTAAAAAAATAGTCGAAAAATACAAAAAAACCGCAAAAACATGGCCGTCGGCAGATGACGATTTTTTTCGCAATGTTTGGCGGTGGTCACACTCCAGGGTAAACGGTCCATCCGAAATCTAAAAACCTAACGGGTTATTCGAGTTAACTATAAAGACGAGTCGTTGACGATCGCCGATTTTTTTAATCATTTTTTTTAACAACGTGGCGACGAATTAAACCTCTAACATACAAAATTTATTGAATAAGTCGTCATTTTTAGGTAACTGTTAAAAAACAAAGGGCGATTTAGAAAAAGTGCGATCGTCAACGACCTTTAAATATCCCTCATCGCATCTTCCGTAAATTTGGAAAGTATCCATCAAGTGGTTTTCGAGATATCACGTCCACCGACTTTGAAAACAGTGTTTCGAGATAAACGCGTTGAAAGTTTGAAGCATTCGCCCGATCGACTCTTAGAACTGTAGCTTATTCAATTTTAGGAATATTTCAATGGAATTTTCAGGGCATATAGCTAAAAGGCGACACTATAAAATAGAATGTTTTCTTTTTGGGAAATGCTTTTTTTTACCCTCCTGGGTAAGCGTAGCCCGTTTAGGCAGATGAATCATTCGAAAATATTAAGATAGTCTTATCGCTTTGCACTAGCCATATCACTGATCATACTTGAGACTTGTACAATTTATGTTTTTAACATATGCAAAAAAAATCTGTAAAAACTGAAATTTTCCATGTGTAAACTGTTGAATGAATGTTCACATTTGATTTAAAAAAATAAAAAACTAGTTATTCCAACGATCCGTGTAGTATTTCTAGATTTGATATTTGGCAACATTCGTTCTATCTCCGTCTCTTTTTACTCAACCAGGCAAGTTTAACCCCCATGCTTTTCAACGTCGATCTGTCAAAACAATGTCAGGTACGGGAAATATAAAGCATAGTATTTGGGCCACGACTGGTAAAATGCGTGGAAAATTTGTGACACAACAAAAATTGATTTTTTTGTTGCCTTTTTCGACAGTTTATATTTTCAAGAATTTCATTATTTACATCATTTATATCAATTTCATTTTATCTTACAAAAATCGATAGTTAAATCTTCAAACGCGTTTTTCTCGAAATGAGATTTTTCGAATTTGCTGACATTATAACTCAAAGAGCAATTATCCGATTGACTTGAAATTTGAACTGAGTACTCTTGAATATATTTACTCTACAATGACGTAGGATATTTTTGATTGGATGAAAATTGACGATTTGGCATTGAAAAAAACGACCATTTTATAGGCAAGAAAACAGACTTTTTTTTCATAACTACGCCATTTTGTTAGATTTTGATATTTTTCGAAAATCCTACGTCATTGTACAGGAAATAACTTCCAGTTTAACGACATTCGTTCCTTTTTCGGTTTCAGCTACTCAATCGGCCGGAATCATGTCAGCAGTGGAGGAACGTTTTTTTGGCGCCTCCGAAAGCAGCGCATAAGTCGCTTGGATCCCAATATTTTTCTATGAAAAAATTATGTAATATCGGTCAAATATAGCCAAATATATTCTTGATTTTCCGAAACATTTGAGAACTTTTCTTCCAAAAAATTCTCGAAAATCACCCAAATGTTCAGCGTTCACACTGGTATAGCTCCTTAAAAATGAAATACGTGTGGAATTTTGAATGAGTGAGATGAGGTTAGGACTACAGTCAGCTGTTGCCTTGCTGTCGCGTCTCTTCATCGTAGCAAGTGGTTATAAATCCAATACCGTAAGTTCAAATTAAACTTGATATTACATCACAATTAGGTCAATAAGCGTTTTTTTTCTAAGACCATTACATTACTACAAGTGTTAAGTATGTAAATCTGATTGTTTTTGAGAATCTGACGGATTTCCACTATTATATACGCTTTTGTAGCGACCGGAAATCGGGTTTTTGTATGTCGTCTCGGAATTCCTTCACAAAGATACGCAATTTTAATATATTTTTTCTCTGTAATTACGTCGATAACCGACCCTGAAAGTTTACAGAGACGATTATTAATATATTTAGTGAAACTCGAAAATAAAATGAAAATTCTATGGATTGAAGCTTGGCGATAGGACTACCTTAAGGCCTTACGCTACTCTAGAGGCCGAAAAATAGGCTTTTTAGGATTTTTTTGTCAAAAAAACTACAAAATAAATCGAGATCACATAAAAAGGGTGTTTATCATACATATCAGTGACTGTATACAATAATTTTTTTTAAGCGATTAATTTCAAAATGACGGCTATGCAGCGCTTTTGCGATGACCCCATATAGGGTTGCCTGTCTTAACAAAAATGCCAGCATTCAGCCATTAAACGGTTTGCTTATAATCGGCCAATAATTCGTCGACCAGCATTGGGGTACTGTAAGCGGATGAACGGCTTGCCACATCTATGCCAGCCATTCGTGGGCCAATGCTATCGCACCGATAATATGGCGATCAGCATTAGGGTATCGTAGGCGGATGTACGGCTTGCCAGATCTATGTCAGCCATTGGTGGGCCAATACTATTGCACCGATAATATGGCGATCAGCATTGGGGTATCGTAGGCGGATGAACGGCTTGCCAGATCTATTCCAGCCATTGATGGTTTGTTTTTAGGCGTTTTGCAAATGCAGGTCGTTAAACTGTAACACGTAAAAACAAGGGATAAGGTTTCGAAAAGCATATCCCACTGATGAAGCTGCAATTTTGCACCGACCTTCTTTTCAATATTTCAAGAGAACCTTTAAAAGAATATTGACGACTAGCAATAGTTTTCGGTATATCGTATATTGAAAGTTATTTATTGTACTGCGCTTCTACTATATTAAATAAACCCGAACAAACCCATCCCACATGGCAAGTGACATGCACATACGGGCGAGCACTGTTTGCCAGGAAGCAGCGCGGCCGGAGGAGTGGGGGGTATCTATTGGATATATAGATATACTCGTATGGCGTGAAATAACGAACTTTACAATGCGATATATCGAAAACTATTGCTAGTCGTCGAAAATCCGTTAACGGTTTCTCTTAGGATAATGAGAGGAAGTTCGGTGCAAAATTTCAGCTCGATCAGAGGAGTATGCTTTTCGGAACTTCACCCAAACCGAAGGAGTTATTTTTACAGCCTAAATGGACCAAAAAAATTGTCGGTAAACTTTAATGTCACGAATAAAATTATCGGCATAAAAGTAAGGAACGAACAAACGATGGATTATGTAAGTGTTAGAATGGCTAAGTGGGTAGGGCGCTCGAAACTAGAACGAAAGGCGCAGGTTCGATCCCGATGAAAGGTAAAAACTTGATCAATGCAGAAAGCGTTTTCAATGCAATTATTCTATGTACATGGACATAAGTAAAGCATAAGAAAACAAAAAAGATACTACTAGAATTTTTATATTCATAATTTGTCAATTTTTTGTTTTTCATTTCCGGCAGGAGATCCGGCAACCGTTGCTGGGCCAATATGGGCGTATGATAGTTGGCCAAGTCTTAGCAGCCATTCATGGTTTACCATTACCAACCATGCATGGTGCGGATCTGGCCCGTTTACATAGCCATTACGCCATCGTTTGTTCTGTGGCAACCAGTCGCGGGCCATTACTGTGCCGATTGTAAAACCCTATTTGCCCATGTGCGAATGTCGGTATTCCGCCAGAGTTGCCAATACGGCCCAGAGTTGTGCAAGTTCTGGCGACCGACTCTCAGTTGGCGGTACTGCCCCAGTATTGGAAACCGAACGTATCAGCACCGTCCCAGTCTGGGTTACTGAGTCTTGGGTGAAGTACTGGCCCAGTAATGGTAAACTATTTTATCAGTACGGTGCCAGTCCTGGTTACCACGTATGGTTGAGTCTCGGCTGGAGGTACTACGCCAGTACTGACAACTGAACGTATCAGTGCCATGCCCGTCTTAGCTACCCAGTCTTGGGTGAAGTACTGCCCCAGTATTGGTAAACAATTTTATCAGTGCGGCGCCAGTCTTGGTAACCAAGGTTGGTTCAGTCTCGGCTGAAGGTACTGCGCTAGCATTGGCAACTGTACCACGCCAGTCTTAGTTACCGAGTCTTGGGTTAAGTACTTCCCCAGTATTGGTAAACAATTTTATTAGTTCAGTGCCAGTCTTGGTAACCAAGGTTGGTTCAGTCTCGGCTGGAGGTACTGCGCTAGCATTGGCAACAGTACCATGCCAGTCTTGGTTACCGAGTCTTGGGTTAAGCACTGCCCCAGTATTGGTAAACAATTTTATTAGTTCGGTGCCAGTCTTGGTAACCAAGGTTGGTTGAGTCTCGGCTGAAGGTACTGCCCTAGCATTGGCAACAGTACCATGCCAGTCTTGGTAACCGAGGTTGGTTCAGTCTCGGCTGGAGGTACTGCGCTAGCATTGGCAACAGTACCATGCCAGTCTTGGTTACCGAGTCTTGGGTTAAGTACTTCCCCAGTATTGGTGAACAATTTTATTAGTTCAGCGCCAGTCTCAGTAACCAAGGTTGGTTCAGTCTCGGCTGGAAGTACTGCCCCAGCATTGGCAACAGTACCATGCCAGTGATGGTCACCGAGTCTTGGGTTAAATACTGTCCCAGTATTGATAAACAATTTTATTAGTACAGTGCCAGTCTTAGTAAGCAAGGTTGGTTGCGTCTCGGCTGGAAGTTGTCCCCCGGCATTGGCAACAGTACCATGCCAGTCTTAGTTACCGAGTCTTCGGTTAAGCACTGCTCCAGTATTAGTAAACAATTTTATTAGTACAGTGCCAGTCATGGTAACGAAGGTTGGGTGGGTCTTGGCTGGAAGTATTGCCCCAGCAGTGGCAACATTACCATTCGAGTCGTGGTTAACGAGTCTTCGGTTTAGTACTGCCTCGGTATTGGCAGACAATTTTATCAGTACGGTGCCAGTCCAAAAAATATGGATTGAATGAAAAATGTAAGTTTTGCTTCCTCATAGAGAAACTTTGTGACGATGAAAACATTTTTTTTCAGTTTTCAATATCAACGTGCTCAAAATGTCCCAAAACCTCGAAAAATCAAATTCACAAACAATGTCTGCATGCATGTGCGCCTGTGTGCGTATGCGCACGCATGTACGTTCTGGCACTGTAAAATTAAAACGTCTGTAACTCGAGAATGGTTTGGGTTGAAGGGCTCCTGTGTGGCTCAGATGTTAATCTGTACAATCTCTTTATTCCCTGCAAATTTTGTCGAGAGAACTAAAAAATTACAAATTTAACAGCATTTTTTAATTAAAAAAAAATGTCTGTGACCACGTTAATTTGCAAAAAATTTCAGAATTTTGTAAATTTTTTTTTTTACAAATAGAGTATCATGAAATGACGGCTGGAATTGAATTTAGGGAATTTAGGGAATGGATTTTGGACACTTTCGAAATATGTCAAACCGCTCTAATTTTTGCATATATCAAGATACTGTGGTGATTTTTTTTACACAAAGTATTGTAAAAGTAAAGTTGCTATAAAATTTGGAGAGAATCCCGAACCATTACAGACTCCTCTGGACTCTTCTGTCTCCTTACGGATATCCATGAATTGGCTAAGTAGACGATGTAATTTTATTTCACTATTTCGCGTGTTCGTTCTGAACGTACGCCGCGACTCTGGCGGCTCTCGCGCCTTCTTGCGTCGAGGCAGACATTGTTATGCCTCGACACAATGCGTGCGTGTCAGTGGTCATTCGCTACGTCGGGCGCACACGGTTGAAGATTGTTTTCTTCCCGCATACTGTCCCTCCGCGGCAAGTATACACTTCGTGTGAGTATATGCACCTATATACCCACACGCTGATCCACGCTCAGCGTCAACAAAGAATTAGGATTTCTTTGGCAGCGTTGGGCATCAGTCTTTCTCGTGTCGTCTACGTGTGAACTTGTTTCAATCCCCAAGTGCTTTTCATCTATTCCCATTCGTTTTTATACAGTACACTTTTTCTATTATTATAAATGAATTTTTCTCGTCTTAAAACGAATTCGAGTGCTCTAAGTGTGCTATAAAAATTCGAACGTTCTATAAGGTGAACCAGGTAAGATATACAAATAATTTTTCTTTTAGTTGTTTTTTCATTTTATTTTGTATTTTTTGTCTACTGCATGTTAAGGCATAATAAATAATTCATTTATTTTCTCTCCGTTCCTTACTTGCTGTGGGACTGCGCTATCTTTCTGTCTGTCTCTCTCTCTCTCTCTCTCTCTCTCTCTCTCTCTCTCTCTCTCTGTCTCTTATATTTTCTTTACTTATTCTATTATTTATTTTAAAGAATTTGTTCAATTTGATCAGGGAGTCTCGGAGGACAAGGGGAAAGAAAACGCTTTGGTAAATACAATGTCATTTACTTTGACCGAAATTATGTATGCTGATGTAAAATTATAGAAGAGTATCTTAATTCATACTAAATACTCTGGAAGTGGCTATATTTTTCAATTCTGTTTAGATGGAGGTGATGAGATCCTTAGTGGGTTCACCGACGGACGAAAAAGGAGTTATCCGCAATGTGATCGCTGGCCTGATATCAAAGACGGTGCAGGAAAAATACTCGGCCACGGGGAAACCAGGCGCGAATGGTATAACGAAAAAATCCTTCAGTGCGACAATAACGTACAAACGTATGAATGGTAAATATTTCTCAAATTTTTACTAATATAATTTTTAGAACTGGGTGCAATGAAATAATTTTTTTTTATTTCAGATATTTTTTAGATACGATCGGGAAAAAAAACTACTGCGGCGGAAATATTTTCGACAACCAGCCGATGTTTATCTGATGCCGGTGACCGGGAACACGCCGCAACTCTGGCCCAATATTGGCAGCCGGTACTAGTCACCAATACTATGCCAACGCTTGCCAAGTGGAGGACCGGTGTTATCATTTCGGAATTGGGCCAGTATTGTTTACACGATCTGACCCAATATTAGCATTCAGTATCCGGCCAGTACTGGCGTCAGTACTGAGCCAAGTTTCCAGTCTATACATGGGCATATACCAGCAAAGTACTGATTTACTGTTTGTCTCAAGACTGGCTACAATATCTGGCCCAAAACTGGGCACTCATTCTGAGCCAATACTCGTAAACGGTGTCGGGCCTATTCACGCCGCCATAACTCGGACCGGTGTTAACAAACCAACGTTGTCTCAATACTGATTCCGACTTGGGCAAGGCTTGGCCCTTGGTGCCTACCAGTATTGGCAGCTCTGGCACCAGTACAGTGCCAATACTAAGCCAAGTCCTTAGTCTATACACGGGCATGTACCGGCACAGTACTGATTTAGGGTTTGTCCCAAGACTGGCAATGATATCTGGCCCAAAATTGGGCACTTATTCTGAGCCAATACCCGTAAACAGTGTCGGGCCGATTCACGCCGCCATAACTCGGACCGGTGTTACAAATCAACGTTGTCTCAATACTGATTCGGACTTTGGCAAGGCTTGGCTCTTGGTGCCTGACAGTATTGGCAGCTCTGGCACCAGTACAGTGCCAAGACTAAGCTGAGTCCCTAGTCTATACACGGGCATGTACCGGCACAGTACTGATTTAGGGTTTGTCCCAAGACTGGCAATGATATCTGGCCCAAAACTGGGCACTTATTCTGAGCCAATACCCGTAAACAGTGTCGGGCCGATTCACGCCGCCATAACTCGGACCGGTGTTACAAATCAACGTTGTCTCAATACTGATTCGGACTTGGGCAAGGCTTGGCCCTTGGTGCCTGCCAGTATTGGCAGTTCTGGCACCTGTACAGTGCCAATACCAAGCCAGTTTGCAATACGTACATGGGTGGGGACGTCACCGTTTTTCCAGGGTCCACGGCCGGACAAACAGCTCGTGTAATTTTTGAATTTTAATGAGCCAATGAATTTTTTTCGATTATATATAATAACTGCTATAGAAGTACGCCGGATTTTTTCGATATATTGATTTTTGGCCAAATGGCGCACTTCTAAATTGGAAAGTGAAAAATTTGCCTAAAAAATCGTCAGATGATTGTTAATAACAGATGAACAATGTATGTAGGCAATGTATTTTTCAAGATATATTCAATATTTCAAGTGAATCGGTTGAACATTGTCTGAGTTATGCTTCCGGCCAACTCAAAAAATGCAGTTTTGAGATAAACGCGTTTGAAGTTTACGATAAACGCGTTTGAGGCTCGCTGCGGACCATGCGGCCTTGTACTAAAATTCGGAAACCGAGTATTTAGAGATTTTTCCCGGCCATAATCTTTCGGGACATTTTTGAGGTCCTAGGGGACCATTAACAAAAATCGATTTTTCGAAAATTCTAGAGTGGCCTAACCCCTTAAATTGCGGAATAGGGGAAATTATGCCAAAACAACTTTGGCCCTGACGCGGCAAGCGGAAAAATGAACAAGAAACTTCGAATATTTAGGCATTTTCATAATTATTCCGTGCACGAGGAGTGTAAAGTATTTTCCACTTTTGGGGCTTGAAGTAATCGAAGGTATCGAGGCACATCCCGATAAGTGGATATTCTCTCGAGGGCTCATAGTTCATGGTGTGAAATCCCAAAGGTACTTTCTTTTTTTCTTTATTTATTGCCGAGTGATGAATTTTTCAACGAATTCCCATTTTTTTCCTGCGATTTTGTACAAATGTTCATTTTTATTTCGATAACTGTCGAAGATTCGGCTCCGTTGACTTTTGAACAATGCAGTAGACAGTTTGAGAAGTGCGCTTGATTTATTTGGAGGCATGACCAATTTGGGAACTTGGACTGTCCGGCGAAGAGCCATTGCTCGCGACGAGGGTGAGACGAATAAGCGTTCACACGGCGGGTTAATAATATGGTGAAGTGTAATTTTGCGCGTGCACGAGATTGCTCGATTCCATGTTTTACGATCTGTAGAGATATCAAGACGGGACGAAACGTCTTCTTTTTTATTTTCTCGGTCTTCCACTTTCGTACTTTGGAGTGCGAAAACGTTGGGAATAACTCTGTTCCGGTTGCGAATAAATAATGATACGTTAAAGTGCAACGTTACGTGTTCACGAGATTGGTCGAACGCGCGCGTTGCTATCTGTTCAATATCAAGACAGGTCTGAGGTCGACTCGCGTCAAATCGACTGGGAGAAAAAAATTGACACGTCAACGTAGCCTGCAAGGTGTATTTCAAACGTGGCTAGTCTATCGCTGTAGCTTCACGATCGACATGTGATTTTGCGAATGATCGATTCTCCCACGAATCAGCATGGATTCCCATGCGTTCCAACCTTTCCAACGCGACGAACTTGGCACAGCTGACGAATCCAGTGGTCCCGAATTCCTAACGTCCAATGTTTTCGTACAGAGCGAGGCCTACGCGCGCTCGCGGACTAAACGCGCCTGCTATCGACTACGGAATTCTTATCGAAAAATTCGGCAACCGCAAGCCTTCATCCTGCACCATTTCAATCCTCGAAAACTCTGGAAAGCGTTGGGCTATTTGTTCCCGTACGCTGCGAAACACACATAAAACTCGGAACGAAAACGCGCGTTCGTCATCCTCTGTTCCATGTGGAATAAACCCTAAATCCGTCAACTTTTGATCCATTTGTTCAGAGCAAATGGCCGGGGACGTTGCCCGAATTTTTGTATCAACGCTCTCTCGTACATTATTTGAAGAATGACAACGGAAACCAGCAGCGATCTAACAATCGAGCACGTGCTCGGGTTTTATCTTCGGAGGAAGGCGCCCGCACGAAACACTCGACATACGAGCGCGAGATAGACGAGCTAGACGAGACCAAGAGAGAGAAACAGTGAGAGAGAGAGCGAGAGAGAGAGAGAGAGAGAGAGAGAGAGAGAGAGAGTACAAGACGTGTGTGCGCCTTCTATTCATCCTACTGTTGCGCAACGTCAAAATAAACGCTCATTACAAACAAGTCATGCGTACACAACTGCCATTAAACTTAGTCATTAGATTTAAAAAGCAAAGTAGGTAAAAACGAGTATAATACACGGTAAACTATGTAACTATACGAGGCTCAATTTTCCGAGTATGTATTTATTCACACCCGCGGGGACTTGTAAATCGAACGAAGGTTGAATAGAGGTTTCGATGCGTGATTGGCGACCCAAAATAATATATATATATATATATATATATATATATATATATATATATATATATATATATATATATATGTATGTATGTATGTATGTATGTATGTATGTATGTATGTATGTATGTGTATATATATATATATATATATATATATATATATATATATATATATATATATATATATATATATATATATATATTTCGGGTGGTTCTTAATTTGGTGATGTTGGAAATTCTTTGGTATTGTTCCTCAAAAGTAATCGACACATAAAAAAAAAATTGGCCGCAAGCGGAATTTTGTCCAACAATTCTAACCCACCCCACCGAGCTGTCGATTTTTTATCTGAGAAAATGCATGCATTCAAAATTTTGTTAAGAAAATTGTTTATTATTTCAAAACTATACATGATAAAATAATTCATATGAGGGTTTCTAGGAAATCGAATGCTCTACAAAAAAGGTGACTTGTAAAATTTTGGCGTATCCAATATTTATCACGTAATCAGCAAAAAAAACTGTCATCATTTATTCATTAAAAATCGATCATTATGGTCAAACTTCTGCTTGCGGCCAATTTCTTTTCTATATATGTTGATCACTTTTGAGGAACAATACCAAAGAATTTACAACATCACCAAATTGAGAACCACCCTAATATATATATATATATATATATATATATATATATATATATATATATATATATATATATATATATATATATATATATATATATATATATATATATTAGGGTAACCATTATTTGGGCTTCGGTAAAAAAATGTTAACGTCTAGCAAAAAAAACTAATCAAGATATGAAAACGAAAATCTGTGTAAAATTTGGACGCGCTGGGATAAGGAGAACACGTGCCACCGAGCAATTTAATTTTCAAAAATACATGCATTCTTTTAATGGCCGCACTTAAATATTTATTAGTCTCATAATATTAATTAAAAAATCTGGAATTGGATACATTGATTATACATGTTAAGAGTGGCAAAAAATATTATTTACTGATTTTTTTCCATCAATCACGTACCGCAAATTCGTACATTTACATGAAATATTACATAAGTAATAGCAGTCCATCTATGAAATGATTGAAGTGGAGTACATTTGTTTACGTTCCGAATTTTTTCTTGATATTCGGCGACAACTTGAAGAACAAATTGTATTTGATCTTCATCATAAGTCAATCGATTTTTATAATCGGTGATAAGTTTGATCCCTCGCTCCGCTATATCATTACAGACTCTGATTTTTTTAAATCAATTGCGCGCCCATTTGATAACTCTTGTTCGAGTCCCAAACAGATACATCGGTGTCGAGAAAAGTACAATCAATTTTAAATCGTTCAAAAAACGCCATAGATTCGGGACTAATAAGGAAATCAATGTCTTTATCGAGCGGAAGAGTAAAGTCTGACTGGAAAACCTGATACCGTTTGGAACCGCATCGTAAAATCGAAATAAATTTGCAGAAACGTAAAGATTTCACGTGTTATATTTTTTTCTATGTCCAACAATGGCAAACCAACTCGGTCGGTAAAAATGAGCGGACGAAGCGCCACGACCAAATTTCGAACTATTTGTCTGCACTATATTTTGTGTTATCGCCACTACAGTTGGAAAATCTTCTCGCAGGCTCAAGAAAAAAAATATCATTTTGAAGCATTCAATACACGATTATTATATTATTATTTGCATAAAAAATCCGCTCCGATAATTAATTCACTGCTTCGATTTCCCGCCACAATGGGACCAAACCGCCACGTACGTTTTCAAATTTTATATTAATTTTTCAATCTACTCCCGACTGTACATAATTGATGGAAAAAAATCAGTGAATAATATATTTTGTACCTCTTAATATGTACAATCAATATACCCAATTCCAGATTTTTAAATTAATATTATGAGACTAATGAATATTTTAGTGCGGCCATTAAAAAAATGCATGTATTTTTGAAAATTAAACTGCTCGGTGGCACGTGTTCTTCTTATCCCAGCGCGTCCAAATTTTACACAAATTTTTTTTTTCATATCTTGATTAGTTTTTTTTGCTAGACGTTAAAATTTTTTACGAAGCCAAAATAACGGTTACCCTAATATATATATATATATATATATATATATATATATATATATATATATATATATATATATATATATATATATATATTAGGGTGGTTCTTAATTTGGTGATGTTGTAAATTCTTTGGTATTGTTCCTCAAAAGTAATCAACATATATAGAAAACAAATTGGCCGCAAGCAGAAGTTTGAACCATAATGATCGATTTTTAATGAATAAATGATGACAGTTTTTTTGCTAATTGCGTGATAAATATTAGATCCGCCAAAATTTTACAAGTCACCTTTTTTGTAGCGCATTCGATTTCCGACAAACCCTCATATGAATTTTTTTATCATGTATAGTTTTGAAATAATAAACAATTTTCTTAACAAAATTTTAAATGCATGCATTTTCTCAGATAAAAAATCGACAGCTCGGTGGGGTGGGTTAGAATTGTTGGACAAAATTCCGCTTGCGGCCAATTTTTTTTTTATGTGTCGGTTACTTTTGAGGAACAATACCAAAAAATTTCCAACATCACCAAATTAAGAACCACCCGAAATATATATACACACACACACACACACACACACACACACACACACACACACACACACACACACACACGCACGCACACGCACACACACACACACACACACACACACACACACACACACACACACATATATATATATATTGTGACGTGATATATATATACATATATATTAGGGTGGTTCAAGAATTTTTTTTTCGCGGTACTCAACGGAAAATGTCACCACGTTATGAAAAAGTAATTCATACAAAATTTGACAGGTCTAAACTTTTTAGGTAGTGCTCAAACGACTTTTAATTTTTCTTCCCGCCAATAGACATCATAATAATATAATTAAAATAATTTATCCAACTTATGTTAAAATAGATTTTCGTTGAACGATTCAGTTCGATTTTTCCGCAAATAATTTTTTTTCAATGCTGCCTACTCCAATCGTAATTTTCGTAACCTTTGGAAATTGATGCAAGGTTGAGAAATTCCTATTCCGGTTTCGCTCCAAATATTAGTTATTTTGTCGATAACGTTTTGTGTACTCTCTCAAACAGAAAATTTAAAAGTATTCTGAAGGTGAAAGAATAGACTTAATGCTTCTCTATTCGTGGGTAATTTTTGCGCTACAAATTCTTCGATTTTCGACCCAATCAGATAAATTTCGGCACTTTCACTATCGTCCAAAATCGCGATCATTTTTTACATTTTTATTTTTACGTGTACTGTAACGTACCTCAATACAGCAGCTGCTCCAGACAGTCAAATGAATCGCGAAAAGAACTCACGGACAGTCAGAGAAACAAAGGTGCAACTCTCGAATCCGTATGACTTTGTTTTCTTACTCGAAAAACAAACACGCATACTTGTTAGAGATTCAGTGATGTAAACACCGTGTTCTTGTTCATCAAGTGGTTGATATAATTTTCACAACCGAATTACATACATTGATTCTTAATCTGCCAATACAAATTGTTTATGGTAAAAAAAAAGATTTAAATAACAATTGTCTATTGTTACAGAAAGAATTAAATCAAGACTTACACGCACTAATATTTACTGCATTGACATTAAAAAAAATACTCCGATAATCATGAAAAAAAAAACATGAAAAGGGGTTTGAGCACTAACTAAAAAATGGTTTAGAACCCTCAAATTTTGCAAAACTTTCTTTTTCTTAATATGCGTCAATTTTCAGTGGAGAAAAAAAATCGATTTCTTTTTAACCACCCTCATATGTATTGTTTTTAACCACCCTCTTTTTAACCTTTTTAACTTAGTAGTAGTAGTAGTATCAAGTTTTATTTGCACAACTTTTTCACAAAGCTTTTTACAAAAATATGACAATTTTACAAACGAACTTTTCATTTACTATCTACTCCCTACATTCTCACATTCCGCATTATTTTCACATTCTCCCTTTCTTCATTTATTCGTCCCCTTCGTCGATGTCTCCTCCGCCATGCTCCTTACTCATCTTTCAACATAATTCCTCTATTTCTCTAAAATACTCGCATATCCCTATTTGAATTTTTCCTCCCAGCATATTTATGATTTCCCCCTTTACTGCCAATTCATCCATTCCTTCCATCCACTCCTCTGCTTTCTTCCTTGCTTTCTCTGATACTAACTCCCTACCTTTTTTACATATCATTAGGTGTTCCGATGTCTCATCTTTTTCTTTACATATCCTGCACCTCCAATCCTTTTCTCATTTCTTTCCCGCCCTTCCTATGTTGCCACATCTTAGCATCGCCCATATTTCCTTGTCCCTACCCTTTACTCCCTCATCTGACCAATATTTCCATGGCATCTCGTCCTTTTCTATAATATATTTATACTTATCGTTATACGAAGATTTTCTAATTTTTTCTTCTTCCCTTCTTAAGATTCTGTTTTTTAAGTTTTCCCGTCCCTCTTCTATCCTTTTGTCTATTTTTTTTACTTCTTTTCGCTCCCTTATCATTGTTATTATATCTTCTATCTCCATGTCTCTTAATACTTTCACCAGGTTTTTCCCCCATTTTGACGGGTCACCGTTTGTTATCGCTCTAATTTCGTCTATTAAACAAATTTTTGGCCACCTTGTCTCATCCATTCTCATCACTTCTCTAATATATCTCGTCGCTCTTTCCCTTATCACATATTCCATAGTAAGCACTCCTAGCTCTCTCCTCCACATATAATTTGGCGTCGTTCTGTCCACTCCTAATGCCATCTTACAATACCACCTTTTTAACTTTTTTTTACCACCCTCTTTTTAACCACCCTTATATATATATATATATATATATATATATATATATATATATATATATATATATATATATATGCCGGTGGTTAAAAAAAAACGATTTTTTCATGTATATACAGTTGCGTGCAAAAGGATGTGGGCTATCCTATTTTTCAGGCATATTGCATTGAAATACGACGGGGGGGGGAGGTATCAACGCGTAATGACAACATGAATTCACTTATATTTGAAAACAATTAATTATATACATCAATACTGTTTTTAAATATGTCCATCACTTTTTATTAGACGAGTGTGCAAAAGTATTGGGTCACATACTATTGCGTGTGAAAAACCTAACAAAGAATTTTGAAAATAACATAACGTGATTTAACTTTCTTCACTTGACTCTGTACTTTGTTGCCATGCCCTCAGCAGCGATAACCGCAGCACATCGAAGAGGCATGGACGCTATGAATCACGAGATCCCTTCTTGTGGCAAATTTTCCCACTCATGTAGCAAATTATTCCACAATCCCACCTTGTTAGAGTGATTTTTTGTTGCAACACGATCTTTCGGGTCTTGCCCCAAATGCTCAATCGGATTTAAGGGAGACTTTGTCCTTGAAATGCAGCGGGAGATGTTAGCGGCTCAACATGAGCAGCTAGAAGAAGAGGAGGGATGCCTCTGTGGACCAGGTATTACCGATTAGCGGTAATTATAAACACATTTGTGTAAACACATTAGAAAACTTGAAACGCGTTTTTCTCGAAAACACGTTTTTAAAAATGGCTGACATTCTCCTGACCGCTGTAATTAACATATCGACCTGAAATTTGGAGAGCATACTCAGAAAATATATCTTCACGGAATGACGGATCGTTTTTTTCGATAGATACATTTTTGCATTTATTATTTATCTTTTTATGCGAAAAAAAACGCGAAAATTCGATTTTTTTTAAATTGCCGCCATTTTCCGAAATTTGTACTAAACGAAAAACCCATCCGTCATTCCATGACCAAAGGGTCACAGATTGATAATATGCTTTGAATTTGTGTTTCAGGTCAACAAAGAGGGGGCAGTGATGTCAGCCGTTTACCTCCCGCGATTTGAGGACCTGTTTTCGCGGAGCTGCAACGGCCGCCATGTTGGTTTTTTTTTTTTTTTTAACGTTCTGTATATCATGAATAAAAGCAAGAAAAAAACCGCACTCAAAAAGCTTTACTCGTTTCCTTTAAAAAAAATAAAATGTAAACACCTGAAATATGGCACTCCAAGGACAAAGTCTCCCATAAGTCCGGTGATTGCGATGGCCAGTCGAGAAGGCATACTTTTCGTCTTCGAAGAACATCTTTCACAAGACGTAAAGTATGTTTGGGGTCGTTATTGTGTTGAAACATCCAACCACGCGGCATTTCCTTCATCGCAAATGGGAGCATATGGTCTTGCAATATATTTCTGTAGATTGCAGCGTCCATATTGCCTTGAACTTCTACCACCGGACCAACGCCGTCGTCATAAAATGCTCCCCGAACTTAAATGTTCCCGCCACCGTGTTTTACGTTAGGAATTTGGTAACTTACGTTGAATCTGGTACATGTTGGTGGACGTCTCACGTACTTCCGAACATCACTTCCGAACAATTGAAATTTAGATTAAACGGAAAAAAGCACTTTCCGCCAATCTGATGCTGTCCAATACTGGTATTTTTTTTGGTAAATTTAATCTGGCGTCTTGATTCTTTCTATTGGTGAGTGGCTTTTTTACACCAATGCGTCCAATTAGTCCTACAGCCTTCAGACGTCGGGATACTGTACTTCGACTAATGTCGGCACGACTTTCACTTCGTAATTCTCTCGAAATGCCTGCTGCAGTTTTTCGTGGATCTATAAGGCACTTCCTTTTTATAATTTTGTCAACGTATTCCGTAGTTTTTCGCGGTCTAGCACTTCGACTTTTGTCACACAACGAATTTGTTAATTCATATTTACGAATAATACGATTGACCGTACTTTTTCCAATGGACAAAGTTGTCGCAATGTCGCGTGAACTCTTTCCGTGTGAAGAAAGTTTTAACACGATTTTACGGACCTTAATATCCGTGTGTTTCGCCACCGCGGCAGAAATAATATTGATAATAATATTGATAATATTGATAATAATATTGATTTGCCAGTGTGTGTTCCACACGCACACATTCAAAGAACTATCAATTCCAACAACTCCAATCGCTCGTCGTATCATGAAAAACGTTCAGCGCTATGAAAAAAAAAATCTAACAATTTTTTTTCGATTTTTTTAAATTAATTTTTTTTGTAAAAAAAAGAATTTTTTTCAATTAATTTTTTTTTTCATTAAACAAAAATTTGTTCCCGTTGTTCAACAATCAACATCTTTTAGAACCGGAAATTCGGATCAGTGTAAAAAAAAATTGTGATTCGCAAAAGACGAATAAAAGGTGGTAGACTTGGCCTTTGATCGATTTTTGGCAAAAACCACAATTTCGAACATTCGGAACACAATGAAAAAAAAATCGCAGGTGTTTAAACTTTTAAGGGCTTTTTTAGGATACTTTGAGGTCATAAAAAACCGAATTTTTTGTTGATCTATTCGATATCGGTGAAATAATCCTTAGTTAACAGAATATTCGTAAATATGCAATGTTTCACGTTTTTTAAAATCCATTTTCCCGAGTAAAAAAAAATCTTGATAAAAAAATGATAAAGCATATTATAGAGAATACTTCAAAGTTTCAAAACCCTCTGGTTTTTTTCTGTGCGACCATTAGTCTCCGAGTAATCAGTCATCAGAGTCAAAAGTGTAATTTTTGCTTTGAACATCGATAACTCAGCGAGAAAAATTCGTACAGAGCTCTCCCACCACTCAAATTAAAGGGAAAGAATCCAGCTAGACGATCCTTTCAATCCGATTATTCAAAAAAATGTATTAAAGTCCGTGCAGACTGTGAAAGATGAGCAAAAATTTTTAATTTTTTTTTTTACTTTGGCTTTCTTATGGCTACTAAAAATTGGCTGATGCGAAAATTGCTTGAGCTTAAGATCTCAAAACTAGAGATTCACACCTTCGATTTGCTTTTTTTTTATTTTGCTGTACGACCATTTTTCGAGGAGTTACAGCTATTTGAAAATGACCTTAAAATTGGCGGACTTTTTCAATATCCTTTCATTCTTTTGCCTAGTGTGTATATGTATATGTATGTATATATATATATATATATATATATATATATATATATATATATATATATATATATATATATATAGAGAGAGAGAGAGAGAGGAGAGAGAGAGAGGGTTATCTCATAAAAAATGTAGTTTTTTAAATTGCATTTTTCGTCACGGACAAGTGAATTTTGGAAGCGTTGCCTTGAAATACTACACTGAGAAAAAAAATCATTTATCCAATGTCATCGGTGTTATTAAATGAAATTTCGTTGATTCAATTGTAAACTGTTGGTGTAAACAATCGGATTTATTAGTCCAAACAAAACGCTATTGACTTTAATAACATGATTGAATTAAAAGTTTTATTTTCATTCAAAAGATATAATGTTAGCCGAGAACAATATATAACTGAAACTATCTAAAAAATTATCGCCAACAAATTATATAGTATTGAATGCATTTCCTGCAACGAACAAAAAAAGGGTTTCAGTTCATAACATGAATATTGTTGATTCGAGTACACAAGAAAAATTGAATTTCGCTCGTTTGATTCAGATAAAATTTCTATTGAGTAAATATGTTATTTAATTTTTTTCACCGTATCCGATATTGATTTTCAAGTACATTATTCATTAAAATATTAATATTTTATTTTGATTGAAAAAAATTAAACAAATGTCTGAATTGGTTAAAAAATTATGCGAAAATGAAACTTGTCGCTTGTGCATGTGATTGAAAAAATTCAACCGAATCATGGTCGAGCGCGACCGAAATTATAGGTGTGAGGAAACTCGTAGTTCTCGGAGTAACCGCTAGAAGCCGCACGCGCGCCCATTTCTCGTAAGCGTAGCGCGAACCGACAATCGACTTAAGGCGTTACCCCCACTTGTAGCGCAAAAAAAAGGCCTTTTTCATGAATTTTTTTAAAGAAAACTACAAAACTTTTTTAATCGATCAAGACACCATCTTAAAGAACACATCTTGAAGAACTTTCAGTAATTTTTTTATTGAAAAATATTACATTGTTTAGTGACAAATGGCCGTCAATGGAATAATGTTTTTATATACACGGTTTGCGGTGACCAACATTGCGGCGAAGTGGATCATCTGAAAAAAAAAAAATGCGGATGGATTTAGTCAAATATAAGTATAAACTAGTCTTTAATCGAAGGATTTTAAAAAATATTCATTTTTCACATAATGGCGGACAGTCAAAGATAATGGTTCGATTTTAACGAAAAAAAACGACCGTTCCTTGGCTATAAACCGGCAATTTTTTTTCGAAAAAAAAATCGAACGATTAAAGACTACATTTTTATGTATTAAATAAGCCTGCAAAATTTCAAGAAGATCGGTTCATTAGCGTTCGAGTAATCTTGGTCACCGACTTCAGAAATGCCATTTTGTGAAAAACGCGTTTAAAATGTCTCTTTCAACGCTCTTTCAACGCGGATTCTTCTCTTTCAACGCTCATATCGCAGTCAATTTTGTTCGGATTGACTTGAAATTTTCAGGACGTATTCTCAGATACTTATACTTCAAAAAAAGGCAATAAAAAAAAATCGATTTTTTCAAAATCACAAGTGGGGGTAACCCCTTAAACGCCGGAGGAAATCTAAAGAGTATCGCTTCTTGGCCTGTGGCTAAGATCAAAGTGTAGTATCTGTTCTTATCAGTTGAATATCTGATGTTCTCTCCATGGATATTTCATTAGGGATCTGATATTTTCTCCACTATTATCGTGGATGATCATGCTAATGCTCACTGTCTATTCAAGATTTAAAACAAAATGAAAAACTTACGTCTCATGGCATATTCGTTTCGATGTAGTAAAGACATAATTCATTCTATTGGTTATATTTTTCTACGAAATAAAAAAATGTTGCAGCAACCGCTTAATTGTTTCATCCATATATCTACGGATTGTATATAGAATGATTTCAATAGAACATAATTTTATTTGAATGATAATGTAGATATTCAAAAATCCACTATGGTACCAATGAAAAAATCAAATTAAGGGGTGACACGCCATTCTTTTAGGGATAGTTTTCCCCCTTAAAAGCGTTTTTTCCGCCGACAAAGAAAGTACGTGTCCAATAGTTTTCAGTGTTTTATCACATATATGAGTTTCACCAAAATCGAAGTCGGACACTCAAGTGATGTTCCTTGTCAGCGTCCCACGTAAGATTTTCCACATACCGCTCGAAAATGTGAAGAAATGCAAATCGGAGGACGAAGATTTGCCATCGATGGGATTTTAATGCGGGCGAAGCCGAGGGCGGAAATGCTCAAACACGAAAACTGTCCATTACAATTATATATTTGTCAGGGATGAGGAGGTGAAAATAAGCGATATTTACTGCTGCGCAAAGTACAGGCTATATCTCGAATCGCTGCACATGGCGAGGCGAGGCAAACAAAAAAAACACTCACGTACACGAGGCGTTTCACGCCGAAACGTCACGTCGATAAAATTGATTTCTTTTTATTTTCGCATTTCTACCTTACGAATAAACATTAAAAACGAGAAAAATAAAATTCCTTTGGAGCCTTTTACGATCCCATCTCTTTTACTTTTATCGCTGTTCCGTTCGCTATTGCCAGTTTCCCACGGCCACTCGGCCCCTAATGCCCAAGGGAACCGCCCACGAGGGGCATAGGGAAACTGTGAAAAACTTGCGCCCGTTAAGGTAGCAGTCTCGCTAAAGCGTTTTTCAATAGATGGTTATTTTATTTTGAGCACACATTCAAGACTATTAAGTCCTTAGGCCACAGTAACGGGTATCAAATCATGTGCAAATTTAACAATTTTTATTCGTGTGAAAAAGTTATTCACTCATGAAATTAATTACACATCTATTTAGTATAAGTATCAAGCAATTAGCAATTCTTTCGTCATCTTTTTTTTAGGCGCTCCACGGCGTGACATTTAGCATTCACAATTTTTTACCTAGAACAAAAAACAAAAAATCTCGCCAACCTACATTAGAATACCTGGATAAGTATGTACGGAATTTAAAAAATATTGTTTTATTCAAAAGTTGTAGGTATTTGAACTTAAGAAATGAATTCTCAGTGAAAAATTTTGTTATAACTGCTCATAAACTGCTCATAAAATGAAAAGTTTTCGATTAATCAGAAATTCCGTACGTACTTCCCTGCGAAATGCAATTAGGAACATAACTTTTAAATTTGAAGTAAATCGAGTGAAAATTGTTGAAGTTATTTGTCACGCCAATTGGAAAAAAGCTGTTTCGAGACGTTTCGAGTAGTCGGCCATTTTGTACATCGAAAAAAAATATATATATTTTTTCTGACAGCTTGATATTTATACTAAATAGATGTGTAATTAATTTTATGAGTGAATCGCTTTTTCATACGAAAAAAAATTGTTAAATTCGCACATGATTTTATACCCGTTACTGTGGCCTAAGGCTTTAAGTGATAACCTGCAAAATTTCAAAACGATTTACCGTTCTGTATTCGAGATATTGGCAATCAAAGATTGCACGGCTTTACAGTGTTCTTATGGGGAACGGTGGAAATTTTCACATTTCATGCAATAACGTCGAAATTTCTCCAGAGATTTTTCTTAAAAAAATCTCAATTACAGAGGAACATGTGACGAAGTGGGTAAAAAAAAATCATGAATTTTGACCGTCTACTTTCAGAGATATAGCGATTTAAATTAAGCAATGTCTAGCGATGCTAGCGCCACGAAGCGAATGGAGCAAACTAGAGGCGGCGATCTGGCAGCGCTGCAAGCGTTCGGCGCGTTAATCGGTAAAAAATGTATCTATAGACGCGGCAGATTTTTCATATTTACTTTTTTACATTATATATATATATATATATATATATGCACATACTACCGGCGAAAAGTTTCCGGAAAAAAATTTAAAAGAGTGCCGGAACTGTTTTCTATGCCATTTCGACGGTAGTTGACCTAGGCCAATTTAATAAACGGCATGTGAAAGAGGAGGGATTTATCTTCATTTTGCCTTTTTTTCAAAAAAATTTACTATTTTTTTTACAATTACCATCCGGTTTTGAAAACGACCAATTTTCGTCGTCTTTTTGTTCTTTTTTGAGTGGAGCCCGTTTGCAGTGAAAAAAATGTTACGCCTTTATTCGACCACAATCATAAAGGGGGAAGCCTAAGCTTCAATTTCGTTTTTTAAAAAAATATCTACGATTGTTTTTCCAACAATATTTCGTTTTTTGTGAAAAAATAGATAATTTGAAAATTGCTCTGGAGTACAAAAACGATGAGATTTACAAAAAACCTCAAGATAGCAACAAAGTTGCATTGCTTCTTGTGAGTTCACGAGAATTTTTTCAGATTATTTTTGCGAAATTTTTTTTTTTCATCTTTTCCGATCTAAAAGCTCGATTGATCTGAATATCATAACAATAATATAATTAAATTCGGCGAGAGGAGGTTTCTCCGACGAGAACAAAGTTTAATATGTAAGTAAAAAATTTAATTGTATTATTGTTATGGTATTTAGATCAATCGAGCTATGACCGGAAATACATGAAAAAAAAAAAATTGAAAAAAAATATGCAAAAATTCTCGTGAACTAACAAGAAGCAATGCAACTTTTTTGCTACCTTGCACCTTTGTTTGTAAATCCCATCGTTTTCGTACCCCGGAGCAACTTTCAAATTATCTTTTTTTTCACAAAAAATGAAATGTTGTTAGAAAAAAAAACGTAGAAAATTTTAATAAAAACTAAATGAAAGCTTAGGCTTCCCCCTTTATGACTTTGGTCGAAGAAATGCGTAGAAAAATGTTTTACTGCAAACGAGATCTACTCAAAAAAGAAGAAAAAGACGACGAAAAATGGTCGTCTTCAAAACCGGGTGCTAATTGTAAAAAAAATTCGTAAAATTAAAAAAAAAGCGAAAATGAAGGTAAATCCCTCCTATTCAAAATGCCGTTTATTCAATTGGCCTAGATCAACTATCGGCGAAATGGCATAGAAAACCGTTCCGGCACTCATTCAAACTTTTTTCCGGAAACTTTTCGCCGGTAGTGTGTATATATATATATATATATATACCAATTTTTTATTTACTAATTTTATATATACTAATATATATATATATATATATATATATATATTGCTAGGTCAAAATTAGTAAATGAGTAAAATAAAAAATTGGTTGAAAGTATAAAAAACTTTTATTATCCATTCATCGAAGTGAAACTCATCAATTCAACGATTCGCGATACGATGTCCCACATTTTCGTTGTTCATAACCTCTCCATGGTTCTTCTTTTCGTTTTCTCTTTTTGCACAGGTCATAATTTCGACCGCTTTTCTATTTTTGGCGATCGTTTTTCGTTTGGCAAATTTGCCTTCATGTCGCACTTGTTCCATTATTCCGGCCACAGCTCAAATTTTGCATTTCCGTTTATACTAAATATCAGGACAAAAATTCTCTGGGCTTGCGACGTTGCCACGATCTCCGCGCTCGCTAGACTAGAGTAGTGTGTGCATATCCGTATACGCAGAGTGTTAGCGTATTAGCAGCCGGAATGGATAGTCTGATACAAAAGTGAGGGTCAGGTGATGGAGGGAACGTTGTTATTTTTGAAACTCTAAACATTATATCAGGTGTTTTCTTCATTACTTTATAAGTTTTTACATCCTGATAAGATGCACAACCTACATTATAAAGACATTTCGCAATATTTCGAAGCTTCATCGATTGAGCGGAGAATAAACTGTGCAACGTGACTGTGGCGAGACTACGACCTTAATTCATACCTATGGTGTATTATTGGAATTCATATTACGCATAACAATGAATTTTTATATTCTTTTTCGTGACCATAATTCATGTGATGTAGATTCATTATTTTTTATATTTTTTATGAATATTTTTTATGCAAGTTATATATAGTAATAAATGTAACGGCCAAGAATGAGGGATAATGACATGGAGGGAGCAAAAAACGTAATTAAAAAGGCTATACTAATGAAAAATGACCAGCCAACACGTCTGGAAGAAAACTAGGAAATCGACATATTGCAGGGAGTATACAAATGGAAAAGAAAGTATGGAAATGGAAGATTACTGAGCACAGGGGGGGGGGGGGGATGGGCAAGGTTAAGATGCGGAAATATAGGATTAGCAGGGATAGGACCCTAGGTTAGTTTTGTACAGAGGAAGAAACTTTGGAACGCGTAAAGGGTGTCTCAAAATGACGTGACATTTTAATTTGTTAATAAAACGTAATGTTTATTTGAAAAGTACGAATATTTTTATTTCAATTTCATTATAATTTATTTTATTTCGATTTTATTTCAATATAATTCAATAAATATTATTTCAATATTCAATGTAACAAATATGGAGGTTATGTGTGGAACGCAATATCCGATAAATGCACTGTAAAAAATTTCTGTATGAAAATTAATATACAAGTGTGGGAAGTTTTTCCCACACTTGTTCCCACACAATTTTTATGTAAAAATTATCAAATTAAGACCACTCAATTCATATACTGTATGATGCTTTCGTGATACTTGTGTATATGATTTTTTCGCAGCTTTATCCTATAATTAATATTGAATACTTAAATAATAAAATATAAATGCAGTGAAATCACTGCACGTACGTATCTTTTTTTCTTTATATATGTATTCCTCAGAGACACGGGGCCTTCTCCTTTTATCATCCTCTCCTTTATTCCTTCTATTATTCACAATCTTTCCAGAGTTCCCTACATTCCTTCCAGCCCCCCCCCCCCAGAGTATTGACCGCATCCACTCTTTCCTAATGCACTACTGTATAGCATTTGCACGAAGGCCCAGGGAAACTGCGGAAAACCTGGGCCGATACAGGCGGCCATATTCGGTTGAGTTTCGGTTGTATTACCTTCAATCAGAAACTCAGACAAACTGTTTCCCACTCAGAGGTTGACGCGCAAACCAGTGCACGGGCAAACGGTCACCGCTCCAAGTATTGGCCGCGCCCAATGCTGCTTAACTTCAGTGACCGGCGAGCCCGCACACCGACCGCGCGCCCATCTCTGTCCACTGCACGCATGTATTTGAAATTCATGTGACTTTGAGATATCATCCGGGTCAACAATTATGAAAATTATAAAATGTTTCTTCAATATTAATATACGAACACATTAAATTCAACTTACCTGTGATTTGTTTTTGACAAACAATTGTTAATCTCAGTGGCTTTTGTCTTGGAAATTTCTGAATCGAATCACAGTATTCATGTACTGGATGGTATTATTCCGAGAAGTATATTATCGATATTCCTAAAGATTTGTCTTATATTTAACTCAGCGTCGATGAGAAATAATATCAGATAGGGGTACAATCGAGATACTTTCCATTTCCAATTCAGTTCCACATGTATTATATTTTTCAGGCAGCCGTAAATAAATTTCAAACTTGTTTTTTATTTTCAATACTCTGTTTTTTATAGTTGATTTATCATACATATGTAGTAATTTTCAATTGAAGACACGGGTCAATACAATACATTTCCCACAAATTTACAAACTTGTCTTTGAAATTCCATGTTGCATCTATTAAATTCTATATCCACGTTAGAATTTCATGTTCCTGTTTTAAATTTACGGTACAAGTGTTTTAAAGTTAATTTCATCTACTGAGTTCGTAAAATTCAATTCCTTTGTATCTTAAATGTATTGTAAATTTCATATCATTTTTTACAGTGTGGCACAAACGGCATGGACTTGAAAAACATATTTGTCTTCCAAGTGTGATTTGACGCCATCGGACTTCTCTCTTCGTCGTTTTCTGAAAGGAAAAGTGTATGCCAATGATCCACAGACCATTCCAGACCTCAAGGAAGCACAATGGACGCACCATTAATGAAATTAGTCCGCAGTTATGCCAAAATGTTATTGAGAATTTCGTCAAAAGAGTGAACGTTTGCAAACAGGGACGAGACGGCCATTTATCGGATATTGTGTTCTACACGTAACCTTCATGTTTTTACTTTATATTGAAATAAAAATATTCGTAATTTTCAAATGAAAAATAGGTTTCATTAATGAGTTTAAATGTCAGGTCATTTAAAGACACCCTTATGTGGATGTGAAAAAATTTGAGAAAACATGAATAAGCTAATGGTAGGTGGTCTGGAAAAGTGGCGAAGAGACTGTAAGGAGGAGGCGCCAAAATGCAAAATTAAGTGGGGAATAAAAGGGAAACCGATGAAATAATTGTGTGAATATGTGAGATTGTCGAGTGCATGGTAAAAAGAAATGCACAAAGGAGGAAAAGGAGGAAGTACCAAAGATAAATAAATAAAAAACAAGAAGGTAAACGAATGATAAAAAGGGAACGTGTAAAAGGGTATTAATGCACCCCCCCCCCCGCCCCCCGCCCCCGTGCATTAATTTTTAAAGCCCCGGGGGCTCTAAAAATATGCAAAGGTGTACCTGGAAATAAAGAACCATGAGTTACGAACTATAATAATGATTTATTATATTTATATTTATTATGGATAGTAAACAATGCATATTCTGCATAATAAATAAATAAATTAGTGAACAAAATTCGTAAACAACTAAGTAAATAAATAGATAGCTAGATAGATAGATAAATCAATAAATGAGTAAATAAATAACTAAATGTATATATATATTAATATTAGGATGGCCCAAATTAGAGTTCTATTTATTTTTCCTTTTTCTCACCATCCAATTATCTTCTTTAAAGAAAAAAAAAATTGTCGCGAAATCTGCAAGCGGTCAAAAAATATTCAGAGGTCGCTCAAGCCTCAGGGGTGGACTACAACCAGGGGGGTGTAGTCAAAAAATATTTAGAGGTCGCGAATCAAAATTGAAGGTTTCCCATATGATTAACATTGAAAAAAATGTTTTTCTCATTATTAGTGTTACCATTCCGCAAATTTTGATATCGCGATGTTTTTCAAGTGGGTTCTCATAGGAAATATGATACTCCACAATAAAGTTCATTGAGCCATTGCCGTAAATTCAACCGTTTCAGCGGTATCATTATTTCAAGTGAATATTGTATGAAAATATCTATTCAAACGGCTGTAACGCCTAAGCTATTAGATATATCGAAAAAAATTCAGATGAGAACTTTGTAGAGAAAGTAATTTTCTACAAAAAAGTCTTACAAGCCGAGCCCGAAAATTCAACTCTTTCTCAGCTGTAGGTGGATGAAGTAAAATAAATGGATATTTTTTTAATAAACTTTTTAATAAAATTTTTAATAAAATTTAATTAAAAAGTTTTTAATAAAATTTTTAATAAAATTTTTTTAATAACAGCTGAGAAAGAGTTGAATTTTCGGGCTCGGCTTGTAAGACTTTTTTGTAGAAAATTACTTTCTCTACAAAGTTCTCATCTGAATTTTTTTCGATATATCTAATAGCTTAGGCGTTACAGCCGTTTGAATAGATATTTTGCACAATATTCACTTGAAATAATGATGCCGCTGAAACGGTTGAATTTACGGCCATGGCTCAATGAACTTTATTGTGGAGTATCATATTTCCTATGAGAACCCACTTGGAAAACATCGCGATATCAAAATTCGCGGAATGGTAACACTAATAATGAGAAAAACATTTTTTTCAATGTTAATCAAATGGGAAACCTTCAATTTTTATTCGCGACCTCTAAATATTTTTTGACAACACCCCCCTTTCACGAAAGTTCGTTTTTGGGTACCAACTAAAGGTTTTCGGGCACGATGGGTAAAAAAAAAGTTGCCCTGAAACGAATCACCCTAATATATATGTGTATATATGTTATGTACAGCAATATTTAACTATATCCACCACACATACTTTTCCATTTAAGGAGCCAGTGTGACACTTTCAAAAAATCGATTTTTTTTGTTGCCTTTTTTGACAGTTTATACTTTAAAGAATATCATTATCACTTATATCATTTATATCAAAAAAAGATAAAATGATATCTTGCAAAAATCGATAGTTTAATCTTCAAACGCGTTTTTCTCGAAATGAGATTTTTCAATATTGCTGACATTGTAACTCAAAGAGAATTTATCCGATTGACTTGAAATTTGAACTGAGTACTCTTGACTATATTTACTCTACAATGACGTGGGATATTTTTGATTGGATTAAAATTGACGATTTGACATTGAAAAAACGACCATTTTATAGGCAAGAAAACAGACGTTTTTCATATCTGCGCCATTTTGTTAGATTTTGATATTTTTCGAAAATCCTACGTCATTGTGCAGGCAATACCTTCCAGCTTAACGAAATTTTTTCCTTTTCCGGTTTCAGCTACCCAATCGGCCGGAATCATGTCAGTAGTGGAGGAACTTTTTTTTTTCGCCTCCGAAGGCAGCGCCTAATTCGCTTGGATCTCAATATTTTTCTATGAAAAAATGATGTAACATAGGTCAAATATAGCCAAATATATTCTTAATTTTCCGAAACATTTAATTGAGTACTTTTCTTCCAAAAAATTCCCGAAAATTGCCCAAATTTTCAGCGTTCACACTGGTTTAGCCCCTCAAAAAATCTTTTGAATCCACATCACATTGAAGAGCCATTTTCGTACGAAAAACAAATTAAAAAAAAGATCAGAAAATTGGCCTGAGGTTTTTTTTTTCGGTGCACCGAGATGCATGCAAAGCAGGAGAGAGAACGAAGTCGAAAAGAAGAGAGAAAAATTGACGAGGGTCACGGTCAGGTCGGATCGCAATGAAATGGCTCGTACGTACAACATCCTCGAGCCTTCCCCCTCGACCTTGGCAGGATTATCCCTCTCCCCTCGTTCGCGTATACCCGCGAAGAGCCTTTTTTCGTTTCTCTTCTTCTTTTTGCTTTTTGTATCTTCTCCGGCTTCGTACAAAGGGGGACACGACGAGTGGAGCCAAAAGGGCCGCGAAGAGGGCGGCGGGGGAAATCGCTCGCGAAGGAGAGACTTCGTTCCATGCAGCGTTCATACGAGTCTGCGCATTTCACGCTATAAATGTACAGTCTGCAATGAAAGTAAGGGCCCTCGTGTCCGAAAAATTTGCCGCTAAGTTTCCCTAGGAAAACTCTTTCCTTTGTTGCGATTTTTTTCGTGGGAGGGGGAGATACGTTGGGAAAGTTTTGAAACATTAAAAAATGAGTATGGGCTTTTTGAATACCTCTTTATTGATAACTCGTTAAGGGGTTGGGGCCACAGTAACGGGTATAAAATCATGTGCGAATTTAACCATTTTTTTTGTATGAAAAAGTGATTCACTAATAAAATTAATTACACATCTATGTAGTGGGAATATCAAGCTGTTGGAAAATATATATATATTTTTTTTTTCGATGTACAAAACGGCCGATTACTAATATTTTTGTTTGTCATCTTTTTTTTAGGCGCTCCGCGGCATCCACAATTTTTTACGTAGAACAAAAAACAAAAATTCTCGTCAATCTGCACTAGAATACCTAGAGAAGTACGTGCGGAATCGAGGGGAGATATACACCTAGATGGTCGAGGTCGAGGATTTAGAAGCTATGAACATTCCGTCGACCGTAGAATTCATGATTTATTCATTCCCAAATTTTCAAACGCGTTTTTCTCAAAACCACGTTTTTCAGATCGGTACCCAAAATTTCTCGAAATCCAATGAACCGATGGCCTTGAGGCTTTTTGTGGTTATTCTATACACCATTATCTAGTACTTGTCATAGGATTTTTTTTCCGTTACTTAGTTTTTGTTTTATAGGCAAAATAATAACTAATTTTTGGCCCAAAAATCACTATTTATGTTCAAACGTCCGCCATTTTGTCATAAATCGATATTTTCAAAATCGGCTATGACAAGTACTAGATTATAGTATCCAATTTAATAATCTTCATGGTTTTTTTTCAGATGCTTTTTGAAGAAAAACCAGTGGGTACCGTATAAGCAGATTTTTTTACGACGCTCCAAGGATGATACAATATCCTTGTATATTTTTGATATTTTTGAATAAAGAAAATTAAACATATACTTTTAGATAATTAAAACTAGAAATTAGAAAAAACTAGTATAATTAGAAAATATATACTTTTAGTATATATTTTATATAAACTAAATATATAAAATATATACTTTTAATATATATTTTATATAAACTAAATATATAAAATATATACTTTTAGTATATATAATATATAAAAACTAGTATAATTAGAAAATATATACTTTTAGATAATTAAAACCCCAATCCGAAAATTCAAATAGTTTTCCTTGAAAAAATTCACAAAAATGACCTTTTTCCGGCTCCTAGGTGTATGTCTCCCCTTAAAAAAATATTGTTTTCTTCAAAAGTTGTAGGTTTTTGAACTTAAGAAATGAATTTTCAGTAAAAAATTTCGTTATAACTGCTCATAAACTGCTCATAAAATGAAAAGTTTTCGATTAAGGGGTTACCCCCACTTGCGATTTTGAAAAAATAGATTTTTTTATTGCATTTTTTTGAAGTATAAGTATCTGAGAATATGTCCTGAAAATTTCAAGTCGATCCGAACAAAATTGACTGAGATATGAGCGTTGATAGAAAAGAATCCGCGTTGAAAGAGCGTTGAAAGAAAACTTTAAACGCGTTTTTCTCAAAATGGCATTTCTGAAGTCGGTGACCAAGATTACTCGAACACTAATGAACCGATCTTCTTGAAATTTTGCAGGCTTATTTAATACATAAAAATGTAGTCTTTAATCGTTCGATTTTTTTTTTCGTAAAAAATGGCCATTTTATAGCCAAAAAACGGCCGTTTTTTTCGTTGAAATCGAACCATTAACTTTGACTGTCCGCCATTTTGTGAAAAATGAATATTTTTTAAAATCCTTCGATTAAAGACTAGTTTATCCTTATATTTGACTAAATCCATCCGCATTTTTTTTTCAGATGATCCACTTCGCCGCAATGTTGGTCACCGCAAACCGTGTATATAAAAACATTATTTCATTGACGGCCATTTGCCACTAAACAATGTAATATTTTTCAATAAAAAAATTACTGAAAGTTCTTCAAGATGTGTTCTTTAAGATGGTATATTGATCGATTAAAAAAGTTTTGTAGTTTTCTTTAAAAAAAATTCATGAAAAAGGCCTTTTTTGCGCTACAAGTGGGGGTAACGCCTTAATCAGAAATTCCGTACGTACTTCTCTGCGAAAAGGAGTTAGGAACATAATTCTTAAATTTGAAGTAAATCGAGTGAAAATTGTTGAAGTTTCTTGTCACGCCAATTGGACAAAAGCTGTTTCGAGAAGTTTCGAGTAGTCGGCCATTTTGTACATCGAAAAAAAAAATTCGAACAGCTTGATATTCATACTCAATAGATGTGTAATTAATTTGATGAGTGAATCACTTTTCCATACGAAAAAATTGTTTAATTCGCACATGATTTTATACCCGTTACTATGGCCTAACGTCTTAAGGAGGTTGCTCAGCTGAAGCGAAATAGTAAAAACCTGCTAAAATTTATTGAGGATATTTGCGACCAGGTGTTACGACTCCGTGTAAAATTTCGAGTACTTCGTCTGCGTGATTATTGAGCAATAAATTATCGAAGTTAGGCTCTTATGCGCCTCTTGGATATCTCTAGTGGCGCGGCTTGGTGGCAGATTCAGGCAACTCGTGGACGTTCGACTGCGGTCAGCTGTGCGGTATACGTATTAACTTAGTTAAAAAGGGCTCTGTGAAATAAAGAATAAATGCGCGGTACGAGGTATTGATGTTTTGGGGGGTGCCAAAATTCCCTATCTCAAAATCGGGAATTAACTTTTTATTCGTTTCCGAGACGAAATTGGAAAATCAAGAAGAGAAATGAGTCGATAAAAGCTGTCAGAAGAATGTAAGTAAATATGATTTGACAATATGATGCAAGGAACGTATTGAAAATATACAAACGTTAGATTTTCTGTCACGTTTTATTCTTCTAGTACATCAGACAACAAGTCGTGGCAACCAAATAAAAATACCCGAATCTGCAGTGCTCATTTTGTTGGTGACAAGCAGTCTAACCGTGCAAACAGCCCAGCATTTTTAGGCAATCACGTGCAAATGATTTTTTATTCAATTGTTTTTCATCTATGATACGAATATTGTTATTTCAACATTTCATGCTCATTCCGAGCTATGAAATGGTATTTACCAATAATATATTATTCATTCAACGTTCCATACTTATGCATAATGATGAAAAAATCTGTCATTTGTTAATGCTGTTATATACTGAAATAAAAAATACCGTTTACTAAATCTAATTTCAATGACCAATATACTTATTCCTTCGTTATTCATATTTCTTTAATAAGAAGATACATCTTCGTTTTTCATTTCTGTTTTGCATGTATGGTTAAAAAGTTGCTGAAAATATTTTTCTGTTCATTATTATTCAACTATTAGTTGATCTCCATAATTAATGCATACCTCGACTTTTACGTCGTACGGTTTCCCATGGACAATGCGCTCCCCACTAGCTGTATCATGGATTTCGACGACCTCCTGTACGTGGTGGCTTTGAAATTGTTCAAGGAGGTACGGTGATGACCATGCTAGTAAACTTAGAGTCTATTTCACGCCGCAATACCGCCACGTTTTAGATAGATGTATATGGCCTATTTTTCGGGAAATATTTTTTAAGTATTGAATTTCGAGTTTCCTATTATTTTTATAATATGGAAACAACCTTAATAATCTACTACGCGACTTCGGTAGTACGCCATATCGTTGACGTTTAGCATCGTCGCATTTTCGGTGGCTGTCATCGGTTCCACGCGTCCGGCTTATTATTTTTTGTAGCCGGTTAACATGGAGAATGAAAATACTGTGGAAGTTTATCAAAAGAGTAACGGGATTGTACCCGAAGTCCAGTTCAGAGACAAATGTAGATTCTGACGGACAAGAATTAGAAAATGAAAAGATAATATTGCGATTGCAAATAAAAAACGTCGCGTTGAAGTTAACCTCAATGTCCAATGTCCAATCTGTCCAAAGTCAAAACATATTTCATCGATTGTTATGTTATTTTTCCCTTTCCCAATTTTCACAATATTTGCAGGTATGAAAAGGAACGTTTATTTTATATGACGGTTCTCCCATGCTGAATGTATATATAGATGCGTTGTATAGGTACATGTCGCCAGAAAAATTGAGATGCCTTTGCTGTACGTAAGAGAACTTCAAGTAAATATCGACGAAAGGCCCTTTATAATCCATTAAAAAATGTACGGCTTCGCACAATCGTATTTTTAATTCGCGTTGAAAATATCCGATAGACGAATCAAATTTGCGCGGGTATCCGGCGTTGCCACACGTCGAGCAAGATGGCTGCTGTTACGTCACGAGAAGTCTCGCTCTCCGAAAACTTCGGTTTTTGCGACTTTATTTCTAAATTTATTGCTTATTTCTGCGGTGAGCTTTCCAATTCAAGGTGCCTTATCGATCACAAAGATTCAACGAACGCAACCATCAGTTTTTTTTACGTGTTTCTTGGCTCCAAGTAGCACCAAAAAATCGATATATGAGAGGACAGGCACATTTTGTCGTCTACGTGTGACTAATTCACCAACTTTAACAATTAATGACTCGGAAAGTGTACGGTAAATCTCGTGGAAACTCCGCATACGCATGGACGAAGGTTTCGACAATGCTATAAAAAAAAATTGGGCTTTTATCTTGAACTCGCTCCAATCACCGTACCTCCTTAAGCCCTATACATTTCCGGCTCAACTACTTTTTTCCGCCGCTTTCCAGGTTTTACTTGCTCCAACCGTCGATTATACTATTTTCGGTTTGCATTTTTCCCTTTCATCTTTTCATTTACAAAAAGCAGGTCGATTTTGAATATTTTTTTTCCGATGGGAGTATTAGGATGAGGAGGTCGGGATTTTACACATAATTAGTACATAGTCTTGCCGAGGTTGACTTTTTTTTTATTAAAAAATATTGAATTACAATGGGTCTATTTTTATTTCAACAAAGTGCCGCCGTAGCTGCGGGCCCGATCGTTGCAGGTGGTTCTCGCAGCCAGGGTCATCTGCAATGAACAATTTCTAAAATGTACTTTTGGTGTAATAATAAATCTTTCTCATGACCGGATAGTTTTGTGAAATTGTCAAAATTAGGAAAATGGCGAGTTGCAGAAAGAAAGTTCCATTTTCGATAATAAAAAAAACAACTTTAATAACTAGTTATTGACAAATGGACAAGCATATCTGAAAAACATTCAGTCGTACGATGGAAAATGTTTTAAGCCATGCTCTGTCCGAATTTGAAGTGGATTGGACGAGCAGATTTTGAAATACGACTTACACCGATTCGTAAAACAGTTTTATTGAAAAAATTGGAATATTGGTTAATTTTAAGGGGTCATATTCAGTCAGGAGGCTCACAAAGATCGATTTTTCAATAATTTTTCTTGAGAAGAACTTTAAATCTATTAACGTAAAAATGTGTACACATATTATGGTAACTTTTAACAGTATTTTAAGGGGAGGGTAGGTGTTTCAGCGTGAAAAAAACACTTTTTTGCGATTTTTTTTCAGCTATATGGATAGAGTAAATTTATTGAAACCTTTTGTACATTGTTAAGTGTCATTTCAAGAACATTCCGTAAAATTTGTACACGAAAATATTCACAAACAAGCCGGTGCCGCGTTTTTCTCGAAACCACTTTTTCAAAGTCCGTGTTCACTGCTATTTGTAAACTACATGACCGATTTATTTAAAACTTGGTACACACTTTCCACATATAAAATACCTCCCCCCCAACGGTTAGTTTGAGACTTTCTTTTTACATTGAGAGGGTTTTCCACCCCCAAAATGGCGGAATTTTTCGTGAAAAATAGCACTTTTCACTTTACATGACCACCAAAAATTTAGAACTGAAAAAAAAAATTATCTAAGACCGTTGGGGGGAGGATTTGATCATGCTTTGACTAAATTTTAAGGGAGACTTTGTCCTTGAAGTTAGCGGGAGATGTTAGCGGCTCAACATGAGCAGCTAGAAGAAGAGGAGGGATGCCTCTATGGACCAGGCATTGCCGATTAGCGGTAATTATAAACACATTTGTGTAAACACATTACAAAACTTTAAACGCGTTTTTCTCGAAAACACGGTTTCAAAAATGGCTGACATTCTCCTGACCGCTGTAGTTAACATATCGACTTGAAATTTGGAAAGCATACTCAGAGAATATGTCTTCACGGAATGACGGATCGTTATTTCGATAGATACATTTTTGCATTTATTATTTACCTTTTTATGCGAAAAAAACGCGAAAATTCGATTTTTTTAAAATTGCCGCCATTTTCCGAAATTTGTACTAAACGAAAAACCCATCCGTCATTCCATGACCAAAGGGTCACATTGATAATGTGCTTTGAATTTGTGTTTCAGATCAACAAAGAGGGGGCAGTGATGTCAGCCGTTTACCTCCCGCGATTTGAGGACCTGTTTTCGCGGAGCTGCTATGGCCGCCATTTTGGTTTTTTTTTCCAAAAAAAATTTTTTTTAACGTTCGGTATATCATCAATAAAAGCAAGCAAAAAACCGCACTCAAAAAGCTTTACTCGTTTCCTTTAAAAAAAATAAAATGTAAACACCTGAAATATGGCACTCCAAGGATAAAGTCTCCGTTAATGGTACTTGATTTCAGATAATTTTTAGCTGAGATACAGTGACCACCGCAAATCGTGTTTTTCCAATGGCGATCTTGGAAAAGCTTTGTGACCGGCTTGTTTGTGGATATTTTCGCGTACAAATTTCACGGAATGTTCTTGAAATGACCCTTAATAATGTACCAAAGGTTTCAATAAATTTCCGCTATCCATATAGATGAAAAAAAATCGCAAAAAAGTGTTTTTTTTTTCATGCTGAAACCTCTTCCCTCCCTTTAATGTGTTTTATTTGCAAAAATAATTCTTTTGAAAGCTGCTATAGCTGATCTCCGGACTCTGCACGATGCCTCTGAACTGGATCAACAAAAATGAAAAAACCAAAAGTAGTTCGTTAATATAATAGATTATCTTGTATTTGATCGAAGGAATAAGCGGAATAATAATGTTCCACAAAATGGCGGCTTCTAAAAAAAATCGATTTTTGACAAAAATGTAGGCCTTACATTTTTTATAAAATGGAAAATATTTATCGGTGAGAAAAAACCTTCTATTAATTACAAAAAAATATACTTGAAAAGATCGTGTTAAAATTTGAGACTGATCGGTTCGCCGTTTCCGAGAAATGTTGCTCAGGCGTCTTTGAAAACACCGTTTTGAGAAAAACGCGTTTAAGGTAGTACCTCCACAGAAGAGTTGAATTAAGAAATGGTTGAAATTTGACATATACGTTATTTAATACATTATCCAAACATCTGTGCAATTTGAATAAGTTTGACCACCCCAAACCTGAGATATTTACACTTAAAGTTGGCTTGGTTTACACGTAACAAATGCGTTATGATGGGCAAACAGAGCATCATTAATTCTACCGTCAAAACTAAAATTAAGAAATTGATAAAAAACGAGGATAAGCTACAGTAAGATATCACGAATAATGTGAAAAAAAATGAGAATGATTCACCATCTAGTTTCCAAGATATAACCATGAGAAGCCTTCACAATTTTGGTGCAAAGCCACATTTTGGACAGTCCCGGCAAAAAGTTTACTGGCAATGGTCGATCAAAAACACAATACAAAATATATTTTACGGCAATAAATGATATCCATCGTATTATCTACTAGTACCGAGTCAATATTGCGTAGTTTTTCATTTTATTCATTACTATTTAAACCAATTATCAATCTTTTAAACACGAACATGGTATGTAAACTTTTGGTTGAGATTTTCGCAGGGGAACTACCTTAAAGTTTCAAAAGCACTTTCGAACGCTCTGACACGTCATTACAAATGTGCGTGTAACTTCGCGTATATTCGCCGGATTGACAGGGACTTTTCTGTGTGTGTACTTAAATATATGTACATTGCGAAAAAAAATCGATTTTTCGAAAAATTTTACTTTA